>OX418220.1:56291109-56901875 GCA_948455865.1 Conomelus anceps
CATTGAACCAATCCTAGAGCTGCAGTACATGATCGTTAAAATAGTGTTCATTCAACACTATCTTCAGTTGACCCCCAGGTTACAATTTGATAGTAGGCTATGCCTTTGGCTGTAGTTTAACTTAATTTACATCAGTCGATAGGCTACTCTGGGGCTAGCTTAGTTCTGTTTCTGTGTGAAGTATTCTCAGCTCAGTTTTCTTAGGCACTTGCAAGCTGGACCATTGTGGTAGCCATTATTACTCCCTGCAGTCCTATTCTATAGCAAAGCATCGTTGCAACTGTACTTATATTTTATCGCAAGTTATGTACAGTGATTATCTTTGCTGCACTCGTCTTTTCTCCATTACTTCCAACATCTTCCTCTTATTCTTTTTGTTTTTTTCTTCAAATACAAAATAAAAAAATACAAATAGTGTGTCGTTTAAGTGGTCGTGGGTTCGAATCCCGCTCCACCGTCAGGCATTTATGTGTAATCATTCACCTCGTTACCCACGCACAAGTCTCGGACTCATGTGGGCATCATCAGCAACAAAAAAAAAATTCTTCAAATACAAGTGTTTTAATTTTCCTCTTCTAACATTCCAATTTTTATAATTTTCATTACATTTTTCTTTGATAATTCTATGTTATTCTGATCATTCTTTATTACTTTTCCTAAATAAGTAGGAGAACGAAATTAAGCTGAGTTTTCCTAGCTCGTGCACTTTTTGAAGAACGCACAGCGCACCAGTGTTGCCAGATGCAAGCTAAAGAATTTGGCTCGAAATTAACGTATGTAACAATTAAACAATCGGTAATTTAGAGCTGAATCCCCCACAATTCTTTAGTATGCATCTGGGAACATTGAATTTTGCACTCTCGAGAGCAAATGTTACAAAATAGGACACCCGTGGGCCCTTTGAGTGTGTGAATACCATTGATATAATATAATTATATCAATGGTGAATACAATTCTAGCAAACAAGATGGCGGCCAAATTATGCAGTCTCACTCTATCTACTGTAATTCGACAATGGATAAGATATCAAATTGACTTTTCCACTAAGATTTCCTTAAAATAATCTCTACAAACTTAGTGTATTTCCCCCAAGACGTATATTTCCAAAATTTTAAAAACGAATAAGTAGAATTTTTGAAATAGGAATTGTTGTTTTCTCTATGAAACTCATTTGTATTGATGATACAATGAATGATGAGTGAATGGTAGATATAATGTTTTAAAACTTTTATCAAGAGTATAAGAATTATGTGGTTTCTAAGACTCGGTCCATTAATATTGTTAATGGAGTGGGAAAAAATTGAATACTAACATGTGTTTATCGTTTGGGCTTCTGGTGGCCGTCTTATTGAACATTTTATGGAATTTTATTTATGGAAACTTTTGATCAATTCTCTGGATTCGCTTTTACATTACCAATTTCGGCTCGAAATTACCGTATGTAACAATTGAACAAACGGTAATTATAACCGAATACCCCACAATTATTGAGCTTGCATCTGGAAACACTGAGTTTTTGATGAATGGTAGATGCAAAATGTTTTAGAACTTTTATCAAGTATAATAATTATTTCAAGAAATTTGTGAGTATCTGCATTTTGTGATTAAAGTCCTTTAAAATTGAGACAATATTTTGTAATCACTCAATAATTTTTTCCACCTGTTAATACTATTGCTAACTAGTCTTGAGACTAATGAGCAAATTTGTTCTATCCTAACTTACTAATCTTTAAATAATACAGCGAGACTCTCATTAGAATCTCTTACTGCTAATGATAATTATGTACACCTTTTAACTGCTCTAAAAACTAGATTTAACCCAATCACTGCTCTGCTTTTTCACTGGACACCACTTGAATAAGCACTACACTAATTCAAACGGCATCTTACCCAATAAATTGAAGCACAGGCGTTTTGTTTGTTCCTAATGACTGGTATAAAGTAGGCGATAATAAATAAGAACTGAAAAAACGAGTGCTTTCCACAGAAAAAGCGAGAAGTAATGGTTTTTATTGAAGTAGGTTTAACCGTTACATGAAATACGTAGCCGAAAACTGAGGTTAACGCTGTATTAGGGGTTAGGGCTATTGTGTTCTATACTCTATTCACGCAAACAAGAGACAAACCAAAACAAACGTTTGCGTTTGTGTGAGTGAATAAGTGATGAATCATATCAACTGTAGACAGATCGATTAATTTCTACCAGTTCACACTGAGTTCAGTATCACATTCGCAGTCACAGTTACCGGTTCACTTATATACTGCGCGTTTATTGTATAGTTAATTGTGAATCGGTCTTGTTCGAAGATACACTCTCACACGCGCATCGTTGTTTACATTGTCTCCCCTTTCCGTGAACAGAGTATAGTAGAGATATAGTCAGCATTAAAAAATGTAGTTCAATTTTCATGAGGAAGCATCTTGAAATTCGCTGACTGAAGCCATTATCTGGAATCATTAGTGCGAAATAATGTTAAGTATCTACCGGGAACCTCCATTCATTTATTATGCGGCTTGATTGCGATGGAATCTGGTAGAAACTTTGCCAACTCACTTAAATTGAACTGCCTCTCATTGCAAATTACGTTTGCAACCTCTCTATCTCTCCAGCTTTCGGCATTCCGGTCTGTTGCTATCTCTAATTAAAAATGAAAAATAATTGGTACCGATGTAGCCGGCTGCTTCAAGAACCTCACTATGAAAAGTTAACGAATCTAAATGTATTTCTCTAGCATTCTTGGACCGACTATTTTTTGGCGCATACATCCTGCACTGTCAATTTTCAATCATTTCAATTTAAAGTTGTGAAAAGTGTTGAGAAATAGTGAATAGAGAGCTAGTGTATTATTTATTGGATAGTATAGTGAATAAATATTAGTTTTTAGCGATTGAGAATGAAATTGATAGTCCAGTTGACTAGTTTTAATAAATTAATACAGCAAACTGTGAACGAAAAAAAAACCAGGAAAAATTATTGGCCTGCTAGTCACTTCAACCTGAGTACAAGTTGTTACATTTATAGGAAGTTTAGTAGAACTAAGCTAACAATGACGCTAATTCTAATCTGACAATCTGACCACTCTATGCATCGGCTTTTTCTGATTGCAAGATTCTGTAGAGCCGCCTGAGACATAGAGTGGTCTGGTTGGATTTAGCGTCATTATTAGCGAATTTTTATCAACAAGTTTTGCTTTCTACAAATAGTGTCGTAGTGTAGTTTTCTTGTTGATATTCACCGTATTTTATTTTGACATAGGCCTACCTAAAACAATTGCTTGCTAGGACCTCTTTTGTGGATGATGAAGCCCACTCAGGTTTGAGACCTGTGCGTGGGTAATGAGTTGAATGATGAGGATGATGATTGATGAATTGGATCTACAGTTTCTGATGGGTTCTGAACCAGCGGGAAGTGATGTTACAGCAGACATCACAGTCTTTTTTCTGGCCAATCAATCGGCCACCCTTACAGAAAGTGGGTTCTGAATCACTAGAAAGTGATTACAGCAGACAATAGAGTCATTTTGCTAGTCAACCAATTGGTCACTCTTACAGAAGGGCACAGGTGCTCGTGACTTATCTTATCTAACTAAACTTTACAGTTAATCATATGAATCAGGCCGAAGGACTCAACTGTTCATTGCAATTTATAATTTAAAACGATGATTACATAAGAATTAAGTAGAGTTGTATAAGTTCGGAACCCACCTAAAACTGTGGATCCACCATGTTTTCAATAACATGACTCAAGGGCGAGTTAGGTCATGCCTGTAAGGGTCTCCCCATAAATGAAAGCCATACGCATTTACTTTTTAGTACAGTATACAATTATTATAAGTAGAATTACATAGAATTCTATGTGAAATATTTTCTATTTTATTATAATTATACTAGCTGGCTCGACGCGCGTTGCTGCGTTCTCATAAAAATTCTCCTTTATTTTATTATTCGCCACCTCCCGCTGAGGTTACATTTAAAATTAGGAAATAAGTTAGTCCTAGGGCTCTTCCAGCTGATCATAGAGGCTTCATTGTTTTCTTGATCACCACCTCTGAATGAAGAAACATTTCAAATTTAAACCTCCTACGACTGTAAGGGTAGAAGCTAGGTTTTTTTATTTTATTATTCGCCCAAATCCCGCTGAGGCTGTATTTCAAATTTCTAGCTGCATTGGTTAACAGATGTCATCAACCTGGCATAATTACATTTCATCAAACCCAGTCATATGTTTCCTACATATTGCAAGGCTCCAACTTTTGCTGTTCAAAGACAGCGTAAATAACGCCGCTAAGGGTCCTGCCATATGATTAAAAACTGTTGACTTTTATCAGCTGTTCCTTTAAGCTGTTTGGCCGGCGAGTTCAGTAGGTTAGGTCTATAAAATGGATTAATTAATAATAATAATTATTAGCTTTTCTATTAAAATTTATGGTCAGAAACTATCCCCAATATCCACACAACATATTCCCAAAGTTTCATGCCGATCTGTCAAGTAGTTTTGGAGTCTATAGGGAACACACATACATACATACATACAGACAGACATTCATTTATATATATATATATATATATATATATATATATATATATATATGAATGGTCATATTTTCTACCCTGATATTAATCATTGTCGGTAAAATACTGGGAGAGAGTAGTATCTTTGAGTAAGCTGGCAGGTAATATCACTTCGGTTCTTACATCCATAGCTCAGCTCTCTGCCACTTTAAGACACATCAGCTGCTTGATTTAAAACGACCCTTTTGAAGGATACCTATAACATAGCTCACAGCTCTTTTCTATTGATTTTTTATGGCTTCTATATTTCATATAGAACCTTCTATATTCCTATATGGCATCTATCGATTCTATATTTCTATATTGCCTTACATAAATAATATCAAAGGTATCCTACCAAGTTCAAAAATCAGGGCCTAAGGTAACAATCAGGTCAATTGGTAAACTCTCTCCCAGTATACTATTGAGACAACTAAGGAAAATATTAATATCATTTATTTTAATATTTGCAAATAGAAAATATATTTGGTGTCAAAACAAAATGCCAGGGGGAAAGTAGTAATATAGTTTACGTCAATTTTGAAGCCATAGAAAATATTTCATAAAGATAATCTATTTTCAATTTATTCTCAGGTACTCATCGTTGCAAAAATAATGAGAATCATGAATTACATAACTGCACTGTAATTACCACAATAATTTTATAATCAATCAATCCCTCAAGTGTTGTTCTCCTCAACATTTCATTATTATAATTAAACTGATTTCTATGTCCACAGGGTGCCTGCCAAACGAGTTCCGCTGCCAAAATAGTTGTGTGGACTTGGTGAAGAGATGTAACCGCGTGAAAGACTGTGATGAAGGAGAAGATGAAGAAGATTGCAGTGAGTAGTCATTTATAAAATTATTCAATTTTATTGAGAATTGTTGAATAAGAGAATATCTCTATCTATAAAAGGATGATACCCTGACTCACTCATCAACGCAGAGCCAAAACTACTAGGCATATGAACTTGAAATTTCGTATGAGCAATCCTTATAGGATTTCACCGTGCAATAAGAATGGATTTTTCAAAATTCGTAAATTTAGGGGTGTTTTTAGGGGGTTAAAGTTTTGCCTATGCACGGGTACATGGCTAGCTAGCTTACTGGGATCTTTTAATCATATGGAAAATAATTTGAAATTTTTCGATCTGCTGTACACGCTGTTTCGATGGGCAAGCTGTTTGTGTGTTTTGCAAATCATCATTCACCTAACCTACTGAACTTACCGGCCAAACAGCTTAAAGGAACAGCTGATAGAAGTCAACAGTTCTTAATCATATGGCAGGCCCCTTAGCGGCGTTATTTACGCTGTCTGGAACGCAAAAACTTTGCATGTAGGATACCGTGCAGTCGGTGCCTTGCAGTATGTAGGAAACATATGACTGGGTATGATGAAATGTAATTATGCCGGGTTGATGACATCACTGTTAACCAATGCAGCTATCAATTTGAAATGTATTCTCAGTAGGAGGTGGCGAATAATAAAATAAAAATCCTAGCTTCTACCCTAATAGTCGTGGAAGGTTTAAATTTGAAATGTTCATTGAGAGGTGGTGAGTAAGGTCTTACTGTGTAAGAAAACAACGAAGGAGGCCTCTCTGATCAGCTGGAAGTGCCCTAGGACTAACCTCTTCCCTAATAGTCCTAGAAGGTTGAAATTTGAAATGTAACCTCAGTGGGAGGTGACAAATAATAAAATTAAGAATGTTTTATGAGAACGCAGCAACGCACGTCGGGTCAGCTAGTGATAATATAATCATGTGTTGGAATCGAAACTAAAAGTATTTTGATAGGATCAAGGCACTTTTCATATTCTTGTGAATGAATTTATTGCTTATTTATAGAAGCAGAAGCACAAATGGGGAATAAAATGCTGTATAAAATATTTGGTATTGCATTCATGTTGTCTGTGGCATAACTAAGTGAATTAAAATACACAGAGTAAGCGTGAGTATACTGGAAGTAGTATATGCTACAATATAAGTACATAATAATAATAATAATAATATCGTGTGACCTGGCTGGCTCAGGTCTGGTGTCAGAGTTATCAGGTCGCACCTGAATAAGTTCAGGGCCTCTGACGTGACTTAACGACTGTTTTTTAGGCAGCCGGGACCGACAGCTTAACGTGTCCTCCGAAACACGGGAGTGGCCCGAGGTAAAAACTTTCGGTCAGAACTGTATACATATAAGTACATTACATACAGAGATCCGCGATTCAGTCAAAATATGATTTGAAATACGTTTAATTTTGAAGTAATTAGTTTTATTCTCCTTTTCGACATGCAAGACGATGCTAGAAAAAAATATATCTCAGCAAAATTAAATAGGATTGTGGGAACTCGCAGAGCATAGAGTTTGATTCTCTATTGAGAAACTATATTTAGCTTCTGTAGAGATAATATTTTATCCAAATGCAATTGAGAATAATTATAAAACAATCATAAATACATTTTTATAAATTGATCTTCGATTTCTATTGAATTTATACACCAGAACAAGATAGAAACCCCAGTTACAACTTTGAAGCTGACATTTTTTCAGTCTCCATGGAAAAATATATCTAATGATCAAGCATACTCTTGTTTGGATGACTGATTGTTAATTCCCTGGGGCAAGGAACTTTTCTGGGAAAAATCCCTGGGAATCTGCATTTTAATGTACTTAAGTCACCAATATCAGAAATAGCAATTGAAAATTCCAAAATGGAAAAGCCAAAAGTGGATAGAATTTCACTCTATTTGATTGAACTATTCAATTTCATAATAAACGTAATTGGAGAAGGCAAAAATTAAAATGGAAACTGCAATCTTTTGAACTCCACTTTTATTCACAAAATCATTGATCACTTTGCCGAGGTCAATATAATTCTCCATGAAAATTCGCGTTTCAAAGAAAGAAACTCCTACTCTCAATCAAGGAATCAGAACTCAAAATAACTCAATGAAAGTTGAACTTAAAAAAGATTAATCCTTATTGAAGTTTAGTCAATTTTTTTGCTAAAATTAAATAAATGTTTTGCTCTTGGAGTTGTTTTCCTGGAGGCCTGGCTCTGTTGGCATCTGTCATTTCTCGTGAGCCTCAAGGCACTTTACTTCTAGAAGAAAAGTATTTAGCATTCTGTTTGAAACCTAACTTCACTAGCCACATCAAGGGATTGTATAACGATATCAAAGCGTGCTTTTTAGTACATATATGATCCAAAATGTCTAGTGTCCAACGTAGTATAATCTCAAAGAAGTTCTGAGGCTTTGGCTTTTTATTTCTTCTTAATATCCTTGCTACGTAAAAAGGCTGTTGCGGGTCCTTTTTTTAATCGGATTGGTGGTTTGGTTCAGTCTCTAAATATGTCTTCTAATTCATTTCCAGAACTAATACTGTTATATCTTTATCTAGAAAGTCCGGTAGGAAGCTATGGAAGATTTGGAATGACTGTTTCAACTCATTTTTTAACGAAACTCAACATTTTTTTATTTTCTTTGTTGCGGAGAAGATGATATTGTGGAAGGTATACATAATTAATAAGAAGACGAAATTGTCACTACCACATTTATTAAAATATTGAGATACTAGTTTCGGTTGTTATACCATTATCAATCTCAAACAATATCCTGTTTGAGATTGATAATGATATAACAACCGAAACTGGAATCTCAATATTTTTAATAAATGTGGTTGTGACAATTTCGTCTTATTATTCATAACTTTTTTAATTTGTAGCTTGGATTATGCCATTTTGTAAACCTTTGAAAAGAAGAAATTGAAACATTGATTATTAAAGAAAAATTACACATTAAGGGCAAAATTCAATAGTGTCGATAACGAGCCATTAAGCCCATTACGCGGGGGGGCACGGGAGTCGAGCCCCCTCAGCTCTGATGAAATTCCAGGCACCAACGTTTTTGAGAAGTCTCCAAGGACCCCAGTTGGAGTCGGTCCCTTTGAGACTTATTTATTATGATTTGAAACTTTTAAATCTCATACTTCACTGTAATATGAATTACTTGAAAAATATTATATAGGGCACAGTAGAAAATCAATGAGCATCCCACAAACATTAAAGAAGAATTGACTTGCCAATGCATTATTCCGTTGCGTTCACAATAAAAATAAGCTTCGTTTCTTTTTTTACAATATAATACCTTATTGCTGAGACGAATGCAGGTAGCAATCAATTTTCCCTCACAACCGAGCAACAGGAGTTTTGTAAATTAGCAAAAAATTCTTATTGAGACACAAATTAAATTTTTGGACGAAGGAGTTCCAAAGTATGTACTAACACTTTCTATTTTCTCAACATCGTTTACCCAGTAATCGCATCATAGGAATATGAGACTTGAGATCATGACATAGCAATTTTAATGACATAAAAAGTTTATATACCCAATCAACAATAAAGTCTTAAGATTTTTTATGGTAATCAGGCGTTCAGTAAGTTGATCCGCGTTGGTTATTCTGTGCATAATAGTTTGCAGAGTGAAACAAGTTTAAACTATTTCAGATTTAACCAAATTAAGCAAATAATAATAATAATCTGATTAAATAATAATAATAATAATAACAATCTGATTAAATAATAATAATAATCTGATTAATCAAATTAATCAATATACAAGGTACTCCAAGTGTTAATGTGAGTACTTTACATTAATATGCTTCATATAGCCTACTGAAAGAAATTAGTGTGTATCAGAAATTTTCTAGAAAGTTGGACTAATAGGTTTTATTTTGTAATTATTAAATAGATGGAAGCTGCTTAATCTATTAATAAATTAAGCATGTTATCAATCATTTGAAAACAGGCCTAGGAAACAGATTCCTTGTAGCACAGAAAAAATCAATGATTGGAAGTAAAAATTTAGGAACAGAATAGTTCAACTAGCTAGCTGCAAGCTTCTGCCACCTTTAACTTTTTAACAAAGCATCTCCAGACTTTATGTAAATGACTTTTTTCATTATTTCAGTGAATATAAGCCCGCGAAGTATATGTAACTGCATGCGAAATACTCATACATAAAAAACATCATACATATAAAACAGCATACATAAAATACATACATATACATACAATACACATTATACATGTATTTATTGATGAAACATTATGTTGATGATGCGAAAGAAGTTTTTGGGTCGTTAGCTCCTGAAATAGCTCGAAAAATCATGAATGGAGCGCTCTCAAATGAAACGAAATTGAAGTCGCATTGCCGGAATAGATCCAATATCCGGAGACTTGATTTCGAAAGAAAAGGAATTTGAATACAAGGGGCGGAATTTCAATGACAGGCAGTTCGGCGCATTCAAATTTCCCGCAGTTCTGGATCTTCACTTGGATTGCCCTTCTTCTTTAATGATTGATGGATTTCGATTCGTATATTTATTGTTTTCTTTTTTGTTTTGTTTTCAAGAGGAAGAAGGGGACAAGGGATAAGGAAAAAGACACATTTGCAAATAGGTTGTCATGTTCTTAGAATCGAGATTCAATTGAATGGGCAGCCTGCTAGTAATAATGAATAAGACTGATATCAAATAATTACTAAAACAATACATGCTATAGTTTCTTCTATATTCTTTATCAATGAACTAAAACTAAAATACAGAGTAGCCGACTAAATACCCTTCTTAGACAAAACTATTGATTAATAGACTGGAAGTTTCACATGCACTCTACGATGATACTAGATACTAGATACTTAGATACTATACACACATTTGAACAAAACGAATTATCTTTCTTTATAGTGGCGAAGGTGATATTGTGGAAGATAATTCTATTCTATTCTATCCATAATGAATAATAAGTTGTAACAACCACATTTATTAAAAATAGTGAGATACTATTTTTGGTTGTTTAATAAATGGGTTTGTGACGACTTCGTCTTATTATTCCTAAAAAAAATTATCTACCGATACTGAGCAAGTATGATAACCACGTAGTTAACAGGTGGCCAAGAGACCAAGCACAAAACAATATTGAATATCCTCGAAAATTATTGAAGATATATTTTATAGCTCAATCAAGGTGAAACAACCTAAAGAATAATGAATAAGTACCTAATTAACCTATAACAAACAAAATTAATAACTGTACAAAGTCCTGTTATAACTACAATAAATTGCAATTTTGACCTTGACTATTACATGATTTATATTTTCTCAACCTATGATTTAATGATTCAAGATTCAATGATTTATTCCTCCTTTTTTTACAATAGCATAAGCAAGCTGCTGATTCATCATTTCACACTTCAGAATATTACAAATACAATATGAAAGAAATAGTTATTATATTTATACTAAAATAATAAATTTAGTTTTATTATGAAAATACACAAAAAATATACAAGAAATCAGTTAAAAAGTGAGATAATAATAATAATAATAATAAAAGTGAGATAAAATTTGCAAAGTAAAAAATGTAATTATAAAAAAAGAGACAACAACTACCAATAGAGGAAATAGTCTTCACATGGACCAAGAGCTGTGTGTGAAGACGAGTTCGAAGAAACAAAACAAATAACTGTACAAAATGTTGTTGTAGTTATTAAATGAAATTATAGGAGTTTTTGGGGGTGCATGAGAGTTTTTAAATAACAACAGCTCAAAAACTACTGAAGATGAAATTGGTTTCAAATTGTAGAAAATTTCTTTCCCCAGAGAAGAGTTTTCAATTACAAATTTAGGTTTAGCCATTAGTGAAATACAGCCATTTTAATAGTGAAAAATTCAAAATTACAAATTTCCTTGAAAATTCACCTAAATTTCGAAAAAAAAGGCAAGATTAACATTTTCTCTCCTACGCTTGGTCTCAAAACTGAAAACAAAAAAAGGATGTTATAAAATGTTACAGTTTTTCCAAGATGGCTGCCGAAGCACAGCTGGAATTCTTGGGGACTTTAAGTATGTTATTCAGCATGTTTTTCTGGTCATATATCCCGATTTTGAATCATGTTGGAATTTTTTTCCTTTCTTACCCAAAATTTATGCCAATTTGACTGGACTAATATATTTCAATGTTTGTATCTCATACATGTTGTAAAATTTCATCTAGGGTATTTGTCCTGCGACAGCTCGCTAGATTGAATGACAAAAAGTTACTTTTTACAGCTTACCATGGGCTCTTACTGTCGCATATTAGGTAAGCTATATTAGTATGGGGTAATCCATCAAAACAAAACCTTGATAGGGTGTTTAAGATCCAAAAGAAAGCTGTTGGGTGTATGGAAAGAGTAAATAGATTATATTTATGTGGGCCGTTGTACAAGAGACTTGGTCTGCTAACTGCTTATATGTGTATGAAGCTACTTTATATGCAAAAAAGAGTGATATTAACAGAAATCTTGACATATACGATTTTAATACAAGATGTTTAGGAGATTATCACTTGGTGAGTCACAATAGTAGCGTATTCAAACAAAAACCTAGTTATACTAGACTCTACAACAAGCTACCGCAGTTTTTAAAGAGTTGAAAATATATAAATATTTAAAAAACAATTGAAAAAATATTTAGTTGATAAATCTTTTTATAGTGTACTAGAGTTCCTTTCACATCAAAATTAAGCCTCACCTTAACTAATTGATGTAGTAAATAGTGTATAAGATTGTATACTACAGCAGTTCTAATTGTTGATCTGACTTGTCTTATACTCCTTAACTGGAATCAAGAATCAAGAATATTCATTGGCCATTAAGTACAGTGTCATTATACAATAGGCTTTGTCAATATTGAGGAGGTCGCAATGCACAGACCAGTCACATGTTTTTACAAATAATAGTCACAGAGTATATTACATACATTGACTAGAGATACAATTAACTCTTGTATTAAACTATATCAGATTCTTGTATTCAACACAGTTAAACAATACAATTACTTCCTGTTTACAACTAATTCATCTGAACCTAATATATAACACTAACATTTAAAAACTAATCCAGCTATTTGAGTCATGGCTAAGTTACTCGTCTATTGTATAAAAAGCCTGTTGCTTAAGCCAACGTGATACTGTGAACATTAATTTTTTGTGAGGTAGATTTTTCGACTTCAAGACTTAATCTACAAAAAAATAATAAGATTGGATAATGTACATTTGTGGGAAAATAACAGAAGATCAAGGTCCATCCGTGAATCCTGAAATGTAAAAGCAAAAAAATTAAATTTTCAATAAGTTACTTTGTCAAGAGGAATAAGTTCTAAATACTATAAATTAAGCCAATATTATAGTTGCTGTACAATATAACAATATTACAAGTTGGTCGAGTTACCTATTCACCGAGAATAATGATTAACATGTTCATGCTCCAAGTAGTTGAAAGCCTCACTCCTGTTCACACCAAACTTATGTCTCAGTTGGAATATCTATCGTTCTTTGAATTCCCTGAGGGGTTGCTCTATTGTTTGTCTACTGTTTGAAATCCGGAAATCCGTGAATTCTCTTTGAGTTATCAAAGATCGGATTTTGGCGACTGATCCTGTAAAGCTATTTTGAAGTCGCTTACAGTACTAGGATCGTTTAGTTCTAGTTGAATACTTCCACCAGAATGTTAATTAAAGTTGAGTTAGCTCAAGGAAATGAAGGTTTCTCCAAGATACCCGTAATATTTCGTTTGGTTAAGTTGATAATAATATAAAATCAATAAATTTTTTATTCCTCGAAAATAACATAATAAAAAAAAATACTTCACATTTCAATTAATTTTACAATTTTTAAGAGTTTGTCTCATGAAAAATGACCAAGAAACGAATAACTTGTAAATAATAAATAACTTGAAAAATAATAACACAAAATTAGAAATATAGATTTACAAAGTATTGCCATTGATGAAAAAAGAAATTTAAGTGAAGTCAACCAAGAAAAAATGATAGGAATACACACTCAAAGAAGGTAAGACAGCAAGCCTATCTTATATATGAGTAGGAGTTCAACATAAAACAATTTTGTAGTGATAATGCAAACGATTTGACAGAAAGATATATGAACATATGAGTAATATATGGAGAAGAATTACAATGAGGTAGTGAAAGGAGGCGAAAGGATGAACAGAGAAGACAGCAAAACTAAAGAGAAGAAGAACTAAGAAGGAATTCAGAAATAGACAACTTTAGCTTATCCTATGCTAACAAATCCTATATTATAGAGTGTTTGTCATTAGTGCTCATTAGTTTATTATCATGTCACAAATTTTATGTCCTCGGCAGAAAATGGTGACTAGGGAAAATAGATGTGGAATAATAGTTGCTTTTTGTTTGAAGTAATTTTAAGAAGCTGATGACGAATACAGAATTGCTATAATCACCGAATGTTGATAAGAATGCAAAGCTACCCAACTTTTGCTCATGGCTGAAGATTGTTCAAATATTCCCACAAAACCTCGTTAAAATGTCATCAACGTGACGGGGTTCTCCTGTTATTTTTTTCTTCTGTTTATCCAAATTAGTAGGATTGATGCCAGGGAAGACAAAATAGTGGAAGACAATTAAAGAAAATTAAGTTCTGAAAAGAGTACAGTAATGAGTAAAGGAGAATAAAGATTCTTATTAAAATGTTTAGCTGTGGGGCTAGGGCATGTTGTGAAAGAAACTGAAAGTATATAAGATTAGCTGTAAAAGTATCAGAAATGTAGCCCAAGTGATTACGTTTCAAGAGAGATGAGACAGAATGGAGCCTACTTTGTAACAACAAAACAATTGCCTGGGATAAAAAAGATGGGTCAAGAGAAAAATGTATCTCATTAAAAAAGACATTGTATTTTTGAAGCATCAGCTTTTAACCCTCAAGGCTTATTCTAAGTTCAAATTGAAGTGTTTAGTTCTCCACCGATATGTCAGCTTGTCTGTGATTGAGTTTACAAATTAGTATAATCATAACTTACTATAATCTTTGTAGTAAGTATATTTTTATGAGGGTATCGTAATATATTATGTGTAGAAAGTGGGAAAATGGGGAAAAGCAAGTATTTCGATTATTGCTCTTTGAAGATTGAGTGCATAATATAGATAGGAAGGTACACTGAGAGGTGTATGTAGGGAAGCAGCCTAATGGCGATAAATGCGACCTAATTTGAACGCTGAAAGCCCTTCACCGTAAACGGAGACCTCTGCTCCTGACACATATAAAGCTCCATAAGCTTTGAATAATATTGCTTCAGCAGAGGTGGGCTCTGACATTTATCACTAGAATTACAGCCAAATACAGTATATCTTAGATAACAACATAAGATGATACAGCACCTGGATTGACCATTAGAATTTCTTCCAAAATCAAAGCTACGATTATCTGTCTTCATTAGACTTCAGTTAGTTTGACACAGATCATTGCAGTAAAAAATAGGGTGGGGGGGGGGGGTTGGGTAATTAAATAAAAACCAAGTAATAGGAAGGGGAAGTTTGTACAGAAACTATAAATTAACTATTTTTGTCGCTTTTCTAGACAATTTTGAAAGCTGCACTTGGTCTTGAATGATCCTGAATACTAAACTTCTTAGGCCACATGGTTCTTGAGAAACTGTCATCAACTAAATTTTCGAAAATCATTCATTCTGGGCAAAAACATTGAAAATATCTAGGTTTTGAGAATTTTCAGCTTTTGGCTCGTCTTTAGGGAATATTCTATTAACACACGTCTAGGACCTTTCAGCCACACATGTGTACCAAATTTGAACATTTTTGACAATGTAGTTCTCAAAAAACGCTAAATAATTTAAAATTGTAAATTTTGGTTGTATTTAAGAAAATTTTTAAAACTCTTGCTTAGCATGCGTGTAAATCCTCTACCGAACATGGATACCAAATTTCAAATTTTTTGTACATAGTTCTTGAGAAAAACTGAAGAAATCGTTTTGCTTAGAAAAAGTCAATTTTCAGCGTAATATGGCGAAATTTTCAAAAGTCTTGCGTGTATGTCCTTACCGAATATGTTGAGTGCTTAAAACCTGTGGGGGATGGCAATTTATGAAGAGCAAAAAAAACTCGATGTAAGCCCCCTCCCCAAACCGAAGGTGTGGGTGCGCCCTTGAATTATTGCATATAGTTTATTTCATGCGTTTTCAATGTAATTTATTCCGCATTGGAATTTATTATTAACACGATGATAAGAAAGATAGTATCTAGACGTTGCAACCAAACTATTTTATGTGAAGAATGGAAATCTAAAGCATAGGATTCTAATATGTGAAAACATAGAAATTCGTTATTGTTTATGTGGTTTTGTTCTTGCATACCAGTGCATATTGGCTAATGAGGAAAGTCAATTTTAACACGCCTTATTCTGCTCTTTTATCTACCAATAAAAATAATTTTATTATACTACACCAATATATAATATTTTTCATAATTCTGTATACTGTGCGTTACAAATAGTAAATGTATGGACTCGTTGACAGTGAATATCTCTATTTTAAGCATGAATTCTCATCTATTGACTATCATTTACTAAATGTTGTTCACAATACCAAGAAAAATTATTAATCTCGTTCTGAGTAGTTTCATTGTCAAGCTGGATTTTCACCTCCAATCAGCTTTTCTAGTCGAGTGATGCCCAAGTGAGTCTGAGACTTGTGCATGGGTAATGTGGTGAATGATGACACGGTGAAAACATCCAAGGCTGAACGAGATTCGAAATGACTGCCCCAACAGGACTGCCTGAATCTATTTATCTGCTTATCTCCTTCCTTAATTAAAATTGAATTTCTCCACAAGTGTGGAATTATCTCGACTATGGAATTGTCATCTCATATGTGATCATATATTTATAGCCCTATAAAAGGAATCCAGTGGTGCATAAACTCAATTCTACAAGAAATTTCAGGTATCATGATGGTTTAGGACCGGATGCCTCAATTTGTGAATTCTCTTTAACTCAATCTGTAGAATCTAGAAGAACAGAATTTTTGTAAGAGCTAAATTTGATAGTATAATTTAGTTTTCGGCGTTCCTTCTCACCACATATCATGCTATGGCTGCGATTTCGTTCAAACGAGAGACAGCGACAATATGCAAACAGTACATAAGCTCATTTATTTGATTAGTGTACCAGTTATGAGTTCTCTTAAGATCGGAGCTCTTTATCGGAGCTCATACTCCTCTGAAATGTATTCATAGTCACTTGTGCGGTGTAATGCTGTCAGTGAGTGTATAAATATTGTTCTGTATTTGCTACCGCTCATTCATACAGTCATACACTATACTCATTTCGTTCCCACGAAACAATATCACTAATTGTTTGCATTGCAATCCCCACTCTGACCGTGTCGTAGTGCATGCCACATGAAGATATAATTACAGCTGTAATTAAATTCACTTGAACTACTTAGCGAATAAGGTCACTCATTCATTACATCAGAATTCATTTAATGACTATAGTATAAATCTATCATCAGCGCTGTATAAGTACAGTAGGGGTCTGACGAGTTGATCCCTGGCCGATTCTTCCTCTTCTCCTCCAACTCTGCTACGGTGCGTTGCAATGACATTAGCCCTAGACACAACTAGTCTAGTTGTAGCTGACTGAAGCGCAGAAAACCGGTTTGTCTCTGGCCGTAGTTTTCAAATTAGGAGTAAAGCATGAATAGAGCATGCGCAGTTGGCTTCCTACTACAGCCGCCCGCTCCCGCACCGAAAAACCAGGGATCAACTCGTCAGACCACAACTGTACTAGTAAGGACTGAGCTCTACTATTAATTAATCTTAAATAATTAAATTTATATTTATATTCAATTATTAGCTCTCACTTCATCATAATTATTTATTATAAAAATAATTAATTATTAGTATAGTATTTTTTTCATTATTGTTTTGTAACAATAATGGGTATAATTATTGAAAAATTATTATTACCTAAAAATATTATTACCTATTAAAATTATAAATTACCTAATTATTACCTAAATAATTAGGTAAGGAATAACTCATTGCTTCTTATACCTATATGAGATATATTATGAGACGTATGCATCATCTGTAGAACACACTACATTGCATTAGTACTATTAATTGTGGTATAATACCACACAATACCTACCTATAAGTGAAATCTTATTAAACTAGACAATTTCAAGCTGTAGTAGTGCATTTAAGATTCATAAATGTATTGCATTATGATGTATAGGTATAGTAATAATGTAGAGGAGGAGGTTGTAATATGAACCCCACATTTTTCCCCCATTATAAATCAATACTATTAATCAGAAATAGAAATGATTAGAATAGTGATTACAATAGAAATGATTACAATCTGATGCTAGTGTCTGAACACATTTTGATAGGTATAGGCATTCAAAACTTCATTTATACTATTTTAAAAATTAAATTTTCAAAAGTCAACAAATTCTTCAGAAAACGGGATGTCCAGTTAATATACCCCATGGTGTTTTTAATGAGGACCTCTTTATTAATGTAAGAATATATGGGAGAATAAAATTATTAGAACTGCTTTGTGACAAAAAAAAAACCTGTTTATTATACATAAAGTAAATGTAAGTAGTGTGGGTTCTAGCTCTTCCCCCTAGATTTCCTATAAGGAAAAATGCATAAATCAACTTGCTGCCAGATATTCAGAGCTGGTCAAGCTTTTCTTGAAGCTCAGATCTCAAGTATTGTTGAGACACAGGGGTCGTTCTAGAGTCACACAAAGATTGCAGTGTAACCTCGCCAAATTTCAATGGTTGTCCCCAAAGAGACCGGCTAGGGCACACTACAATAATTGGTGGAATCCGACATTCAGGTCCTGCGGGCTTATGCTAACGAGTACACATCCAGCATGTAGAGAATTGCTCCCAAAGTCCACCATATTACAATGAATTATTAAGTAAGCTTTTAATGACATAACTAGGGTCAATATAGTTGAGCCCTGTATTCCTCTTTGAACACAATAATTTGAAGAGGGGCGGATGATGAAAAGTATACTCCACAATGCCAAGTGTGCGCCAAAATTCAATAAGCCTAATGGCCGAGCAGGTCACAAAATGACGGGCAAAAATTGTACATAAAATTAGACTTTATTAAATTATAAATTTGCATGGGTTCCCGCAAGGAACGTAATTATTAATATTAAAAATATCTGATTCCAATAGAAAAAGTTCTGAGTCTTTTCATTCTGGGATTCATAAAATTAAATTTTTTTGTAGTTCATAAATTATGTATTATTATATGACTGAGCCAACTAAGGGCTTAAGCGCAATAGGAATGCTGATGCAACTTTGTACAATGGATAAACTTCAATATTCGTCATGTGTTGGTGCAAACACTCCCAGAACGAAAATATATTTAATCGGTGCACACAACACTTACTTGGCCAAGTTTAATTTAGATTTTTCACCCACGTATTCGAAGCATGGGTTTTCCTTCTATAGTTTCCTGGATAAGTCCAAATATGCTGGATTCTGCTTAGCGATTCAGTGCCTCCTCGTGGACGACTTTTTTCACATTGATTTTATCACAGACTTTCTTATTTAAAATATACTTTTAAAGTTACATCAAACTAGAGGAACATTTTACATTAACAAAAAGTAGGAAATTATACTGAAATCATAGTCAATTGACTAGAATAAAATTAAAATTAAAGGAACCGAAATTCAGGTCGACATGACACTGGTGAAAATTTTGCAGGAAGAAGTTAATCCTCAGTACCCTCTGTGGGTGCTGTGATACAAAGAGATCACCATCCAAGAATTGAAAGGAAATCAATCAGAGGCGGAGGAATCACAGGCCCAATTAATAATTTAACAAATATTAATCAAATTCGAGCATTTATCGATATTGGACTGGTAATGAGCGATCCTTATTTTAATAAAAAATTAGATTTATTTTTAAAAAATATGTTTAATAATAATTGTGTACATTTGCTGGTTGTCAATTTCAGCACAAGAAGGCGGTAATAAATGTCATTTCCCAAACAGCTTGCCATCTGAATTTTACTGATGAGTGATAAGACTAATGAAAAGTAAACAACACCTAGGCTAGTCGCTAAATCAGTACTTGCTGTGAGTTAACTATTTTTTTTATACAGGCTGAGTATTTTTTGTTTTCAATTTGAAATATATGTCAATGGCATTTATTATATTGTTTCATTTATGACTTCTATAATCTCTTAGCATCAATATTTCATTAATAACATGGTTTGATAGAATGCAACGTGACAATAGGTATAGTAGGTATAAGTAGAATATAAAAAATGAATTTGTGGATCACAAAAATTGGGGGAGGGGGAATTAATGACAGAAATCAAAACATTCTCCTTCTTCTCTGCTCCTGCTCATTATTTATTTATTCTTTTACTTATTACAAAAGCACAATCAAGTAAAGATACAACAGGTACAGCCCACTACTGTTTTCTTTACAAATGTTTAACTTAACAAATTTTAGGTTATGTTCAAGTTTAACTAGAAATATCATTTTGAAGTACAATTACTCAGCCCAAAAAGAACACATTAGGCATTGGACCCATAATTCCCATTTACGTTACTGGAGAACTTTTCATCACAAAAAGTAGGAGATGCATCTTCTTGGTTTGGTTAAGGCTCTCCAACTGGGAAGACAAAGGGTGATTCACTGAAGCAAGTGGAGAGCTGCATCCTGTCATCATCATCATCATCATCACTGCTGTCAGCTAGAGGTTGGTGTTTAGAGTTGATCTTCTTGTTTGACAGCATCGACACACTGAGTTGAATCAGATGATGTAGTTGCTTGTGTAAGCTTGAAGTCTGAAACAAGAAGGCTAGATGTTATCAAATATTAGACTTCAGTTGACACTTTTGGTTGTTGTGGAATAGGATGAGCTGTGAGTTGCACAAGAGGAGAAGCAACTGCCTATGGAGAGGGGAGACAGGGGTCTGACTGGCCTTCAGCGCGAGAGGAGAGAATACGGTCTATTGTACAACAAAGCAATCTCAAAGACTTCTGGCAAGTGACTGGAGCCCACCAGCCTGGAGCTTCCTCATCCACTGTAACAAGTTACAAGTGCCTTTACCACTGCGCATATCAAGGTCATAGCTCATCCTATTCCTTGAGTACTGTACCTTTCTCAGCCATGACCACAACCAAGACCACTTCTAGTTCTCTCTCTTATAAGGAGTCAATGTTTGCAATAGAGAGGTTTCGTCCACAATTTGCACCGATTGTTTTTCTGGGATGAAGTGAATGTCTTTAGGCAACACAGTAAAGGTCAATGTGAGAGGATGAGGATTGGCTTCAAACTCTATAGTGTCATCAGGCGTTGTGTGCTTCCTCTTCCCCTGCAATGAACTCAGGATATTGACATATTGTCCTTTCCAGGGGGTAAATACCCATGACCCAAAATCTATTCACAGCAATTAAACCTGTGTTACATTTGAGGTACACCTTTCCAATAAGGGATGCAACATTGTAAGGTTCAACAGGTCTGCTTTCTTTGAGTATCCATTCTCTGATGTTTTTGCTGCAGTGGGTCTTCAGAGCTCCTATTAGAGTTTGGTTTAATGGTTGAAATTTATGCATTGTGTGCAATGGTTAGGTCAAGATTTTGACATTGTCACAAAGCGATTTGTGACGGCAGGATTTTTTGAAATTGAATCAATAATTTTAAAAAGGGAGTGAGCGATGCTCGACTGAGTAGTGGTGGTGGGGGAAATAGGGGGGTGGTAAGATGGTACCGTACGTGCATCTTCAGCATGGCGGCGGACCTGTAATCTACCACCACCTAATTAATTACTACTCCCCCACACTTTGCCTACACTTGGGCCTATAAAACGGCCAGTGCCGATTGATTCAGCGGACTTCAACTGCGGCTGGCTCGTAGTTTGTTTCTACTCATATTCCAAGTGAGTCCACTCGAGGGCCACTTAACCCAAATACTTAGTCAGGACAACTAATCCTGTCACTATAGGTCCCCTGTGCTTTCCACCTATTCCTCCCACGCCCTTCCCGAGCCTTGCAGTTACTGACTGCATACATTCATTCCTTTCTCTCAGAGCGGTTCCAGACCAGCAAAGAGTACCCACCCCTGGACTTAGTGGTTACAGACTGCAATTGTTCGCTCCTACCCCGACAACAACTTCCTTGAAACCTCTGGTGCGGTTGTGGACTGCACTCACCCATTCCTTAGCCTTCTTGTTGCAGTTACAGACTTGCAGCGAGCCCCTTGAGTGCTTCCAGACTGCTTATCCATCTTCTATACCCTCCTCGTCGCGGTTACAGACATGTAACAAATCCCCTTGCAGTTTCAGACTGCAAATATTTTTTCCTCCGCCTGCTCAAAGCGGTTACAGACCAGCGAAGAGTACTGCCCCCGAATTGAGCGGTTTCAGACTGCAAGCATTCGGTCCTCTACCCTCAACTACCCACCAACTCCTCACCCTTCTCATTGCAGTTACAGACTTGCAGCGAGCCCCTTGTGCGGTTCCAGACTGCACATATCCTTTCCTCCATCCTCTTGTCACAGTTTCAGATGCGCAACAAGTACCCTTGCGGTTGCAGACTGCATACATCACTTCCTTCATCCTCTCGTGTGGTTACAGACACACAACGAGCTCCTTTTTGTGGTTCCAGACTGCATACATCCCTTCTACCTCTCGTGCGGTTACAGACATGCAACGAGTTTCTTTTTGTGGTTGCAGACTGCAAGTATCCTTTCCTCCTCCTTCTCAGAGCGATTTCAGACCAGCGAAGAGTGTGGCCCCCAAATTGAGCGGTTGCAGACTGCGAGCGTTCGGTCCTATACCCTCCCAAAGCACTTCTCGGATTGAGAAGTGGATCCTTGAAGAGCTTTGCAGTTGCAGGCAGACAAAGCTTGTCACCTACACCCACGCTAAGCGGTTCACAGACAGTGACGCGTGTTCCAACCCCGTCCAAGTACTCATCGTTTCGTAATAGAACCAATCACTCCTTCCTTACCGAGTGTTAACTCGCCCTGTCCATGAGCAGAAGCCCTTGGTCAAAGGAAAGAAGTAGTAGGCCAGGATAAAGCTGCTAAAGAGCAGGATAAGCCTACAAAAAGTGTGTCCTCTTTTCCTAACCCCACCCATTTCCCAACTGTCAATCAGTCATTTTCCGACTGTAGAATGAGTCTAGTCAATCAGGAGAAAATCCTGGTATCAATCAGGCACTACTCGAGGAGAAGTCGAGGAGGTCTGATAACATAATTCTTCCTTATCAAGTCTATCCCATCAATGTTTCTATAACGTCTCTAAAACGTCACTGTACTCCAAATGGCTCCCAGAGCTCCTATCAGCTAGTTGGTCTGCTAACTAGTAGACTAGTTCCAGTGGTCTCAACTAGATTTTAGCACATTGTTAATGAAAAAACCATAGATGTGAAAAAAATGGAGGAAGGTATAGAAATATTGTCCTTTCCAGTGGTTAAAGACCCAAAATCCATTCACAGCAATTAATCCTGTGTTTTTTTGAGGTAAACCTTTCCAAAAAGTGATGCCACATTGTAAGGTTCAACAGATCTGCCTTCATGAAGCATCCATTCTCTGCTGATTTTGCTGTAGTGGGTCTTCAGAGCTCCTATGAGATATAGAAGGTATACCACCAATGTTATAAAAGTGAAACTGGAAATGCAAGGCTTGCAAGCAACAGTATTGGAGATTGCGGTGATACCACAAATTTCAAACCAAGTAGATCACTCATGTGACATCTCATGTCAGTTCAAATATTTGAACTATCCTTCTCTTCTGTGGAAAACGATTTGCTTCTCAAAATTATTTTTTGAAAGCATTTATCAAGATCACTTTAATGCTAATCATGGCTTTAACCTGCAACTAAGTGTTGAGTGGCAGCCATCCTTTAAGATTGGCATGGTCAATGTACTGTATGCTACATACATATAGCCTGTAGCATTATGTAGCGTCCAGTTTATTGAACATGGTAGAGTTCATAGAACATCATAGATATTATAACAACTGCAATAATATTGTTGTTTATCCTTAGTGGAGTAAATTGTTACCCCTTCCTCGGGGGCAACCAGTAAAGCCACCGGCAATCTCCAGATAGCTGCTCAAGATTGTCGGCTACACTTTGACTTTACGTTTCCTCCACTTTCTTATACCTCCATGTAAAAAACGGAGAAGGCCATACTACTATAGTATAATAGTCAAAAGCAACTAAGTACGGTATTATAATATTCCTTTCTATCCATTTCTATCTTATAAGTTTTTCACAATCAATTTAGTTTTATGAGAAAATTGTGAAAGTTGTTATTTTTTTCCAATCATACTTTTACCTTTCACCGTATTTTACTGAAAAGTATGCTTCCAATAATGCGACTCTCTGCTCTTGCGTAAGCATCGTGAAGGACTGAGAACAATTCGCTCTCTGCCTGACACCAGCGCTTGTGGTGGGGGGTGTGTGCGTGGAGTGGGATATGTTCTCAAAGGTCAAAGCTCTCTGACAAAACAAACAAAATAAATTCTTATAACTGTCCAACTGAACTGAATAACTAGTTACAGTTCTGACTTATCTGAATCACCCTGTATTTTGGAAACATAAAATTTTATATAATCTATCTTTTCAGTGTTTGGAATTTGTATGGACATTTTCATTTTAGCCACTCAAAAATGGGTATTTGGGCTGACTAAATTACTACTTATTAGTAATGAAAAAATATATGTTCTTAGGTGTGTATAGCTATTATTTAAATATTCTCGATTAACAATGCATTCCATCATCAACATTTCATGCAAAATCTGCGCATTTTATGCATCGATGCAGGTGCATAAAATTTTGAACATAGGCAAAATTTCTGTTTGTATGATGTTTCATCTTATATAAAATTCAATTGGTTTTAAAGTAGGAGTGACAAAATTTCTTTTTCATTATGATCATAGTTTAAAATGCTTTTTCATCTTATATAAAATTCAATTGGTTTTAAAGTGGGAGTGACAAAAATTTTTTCCATTATGATCATAGTTTGGGTTTATAATAAGGAGTACAGAGAGGCGTCTGGGGGTTCACCCCCGTGGAAAATTTCAATTGTTAATTGTTGAAAATATGTTTTTCAGCTCTCTTTAGGCAGCAATTTCCTATGTGATCTATCCCAATATATCAGAACTAAAACTAAATCATCTGCTAAACAAAACCAATCCATATAGACTACACCCATTTTCACTTATCCAACTAAAGACTCTAATCTTACTAATTTTAAAAGACTCTTATGAGCAATATCAAAATCAAAATACAAAAAGTCTATTTCACTTTTTGTCACTCAGCTTTGAATTTTCCACATTTTTCAAAAGAAATAAATTCCATAAAGAATGATTTTGAAATCAAATCAATAAGCGATTAGAAACAGGCTTTCCTCTTTGAATAAATTCTGAGCCGAAGCTTCTTTCCATTTGGTTGTAAAATTGGTAGGGCGCTAAATCCCCATGGGTCAATTTAGTCGAGCTTAATATGGTTGTCTAGTGAGCTTTTAATGAGGAGAATTTCTTAGATGTTGATATAATTTGCCAGAGTCTGTGTTATTTTGAATCACCTAAACAGTATATTTATGGACCGAGTTTTCAATCCCATTCTTCTTGATAGAAAATGTTCTTAACAATTTTGAAATTGAAAGATTAGTAGTAACAATGATGGCGCCTGTAAGAAGGGGCAAGTTTGGCATGTTTGATAAAGCGAGGTGGCAAAATTTAAAATAAAGTGAGTAGATGGAACAATTGGATGTTTCCGTTTATTTTTCCTAAAAGTTATGGGGCAATTTCCACTTGTTCTAATTGTCGCAATGAAGGAATAATGCAACTGAAGCACTTGTATAGGGAACAGTCAGTATGGTCCTCGAGCATTTCCACGATAAGCAACCTAAAGTATCCGTGTTATCTTTTTTTTCACTTTTAGGTACATAACTTTCACTCATACTTGACAGACCTTCCAAAAACTATACTGATCTATATAAATAAAATTAGAGTTTTGTCTGTACATTTATCAGAATTATATATTTTTTGGTTATTTTTACGTTTTATACATCAAATAAGCCGAAAATAGTCTAATCTCACTTTCTGTCGGTCTGTCTTTCACGGCCCCAAAGGCATTTTACGCGGCCTTCTCAAAAACGAGAGCATCGATCGGGATTTTAGTTATTGAACAGTATTGAACACTTTATTGACAATGTCTTTAGCTATAAAAAACTAAATTAACTTTTTTTTTAACAGAGTAATAAACGTTTAAAAACCAAGTGTTTTGCGATTTTGGATACATTTTACGCGGCCTTCTCCTGAAAAACGAGAGCATCGATCGGGATTAAAGTTATTTATCAGTATTGAAAACCTTTTTGACAATGTCTTTAGCTATAAAAAACAAAATTAACTTTTTTTTAACAGAATAATAAACGTTTAAAAACCAAGTATTGTGCGATTTTGGATACATTTCTTCCAAGTTTTATTACCACATAAGAACAAATCACGTAATTTATCAATCAGCTGTTCTCAAATATAATCTGAATGGTGGGCCCTTCGCGGCGTTATTTACGCTTTCTGCAGACTTGTGTAGTCAGAGCATTGCAGTCTTTTAGGAAACACTAGCTATTGTGCCCGTCCTTCGTACGGATTATGTTTAGAAATAAGACTTTCAAATAAGAATTTCGGCTTTTTTGATAGCAACGATCATGAAGTTGTTAGCAGCTTAGGTCCCGTTCATACGATACAGATTTTTTGCGGTACGGTATTTTTACTGTACGGCGTCAACTGTGATGTTCACACGGTCCGGCTTTGCTGCTTATCTTATTGCTGTGCTCTCCTCCTTCTTCCATTGCGCTTCCAGTTCAGTTTTATTTATTCCAGTCCAGGATTTTTTTATTTGTGTAAGATTTTTTTAAAATAAGTTTCTTACTGAAGGTTTCTCTTAAATTTTGATCAAAGTACGCAAATTCTGGTTTCAATATTCTACACATTTTTCTCTCATTATTTTTATATTAATCTTAAGTCTTGTCCCACAAGGCGGGTCTCTCATATATTAGAGAAATTAAATTTTCACAATTAATATCTTCCACTTCTGGACATTGGAATTCACTAATAAGAAGATCAATGCTGAAGAATATCAATGAAGAAGATCAATGCTGACGATCTGAAGACTGCTTCCAGCGTAATAAGCGTATCGTTTGAACATATCCATTACCGGTACAATACATGTGCCACCGGATACGGATAGTTATTTTGCGGTACAGCTGATTTTAGTGATACAGTTTTCGAAGACAAAACCGAATGTAGAAATCGGCTGGAACAGCTTTTTTTACTGGATCCAGTCGAAACAGTATTGTGTGAACATACAATATGAAATTTACATGCAAACGAAAGCACTGCAAAATAACTGATACAGCAAATTTACTGTACCGCACAAGAACTGTAACGTGTGAACGGGCCCTTAGTAAACAACTTAGAATGTAAACAATTTAGTGAGAGGCATCAGAGAGAATATTTTTTGAGAACAGCTGATTGATATATCATGATAAATTACGTGATTTTTTCTAACATGGTAATAATAGTGCTACCTGGCGAATTCCCAAGAGCCTGGCACAAACCGAACCTTCCTAAAATGTTAATTTTTGTTTCGATAAATTGAAATTAGAAAATTTTGTTTTTTTCAACAAAGAAATAATTGATAAAACATAAGATGAGCTTTAATTCACCAGACATTATGTTTCCTAAAAGACTGCAATGCTCCGACTACACAAGTCTGCAGACAGCGTAAATAACGCCGCGAAGGGCCCACCATTTATATTTGAGAACAGCTGATTGATATATCATGATAAATTACATGATTTGTTCTTATTCTTATGTGGTAATAAAACTTGGAAGAAATGTATCCAAAATCGCACAATACTTGGTTTTTAAACGTTTATTATTCTGTTGAAAAAAAAGTTAATTTAGTTTTTTATAGCTAAAGACATTGTCAATAATGTTTTCAATACTGTTCAATAACTAAAATCCCGATCGATGCTCTCGTTTTTGAGGAGAAGGCCGCGTAAAATGTATCTAAAATCGCAAAACACTTGGTTTTTAAACGTTTATTACTCTGTTAAAAAAAAAGTTAATTTAGATTTTTATAGCTAAAGACATTGTCAATAAACTGTTCAATACTGTTCAATAACTAAAATCCCGATCGATGCTCTCGTTTTTGAGGAGAAGGCCGCGTAAAATGCCTTTGGGGCCGTGACAGACAGACAGACAGACAGACAGACAGACAGACAGACAGACAGACAGACAGACAGACAGACAGACAGAAAGTGAGATAAGACTATTTTCGGCTTATTTAATGTATAAAACGTAAAAATAACCAAAAAATATACAATTCTGATAAATGTACAGACAAAACTCTAATTTTATTTATATAGATATATGACTGGTGAATCAAAGCTCATCTTATGTTTCATCAATTTATCAAAACAAAAATTAACATTTTAGGAAGGTGCGGTTTGTGCTAGGCTCTTGGGAATTCGCCAGGTAGCACTATTATTGCCACATAATAACTAATCACGTAATTTATCATGATATATCAATCAGCTGTTGTCAAATATTCTCTCCGATAACTGTCACTGAATTATTGTTTACGTTCTAAGTTGTTTACTAAGCTGCTAACAACTTCATGATCGTTGCTATCAAAAAGGCCGAAACATATTAATTTAGTGTTATTTCTAAACATAATCCGTACGAAGGACGGGTAGTTGCGCCCCTCCCTGCCACCTGCCACCCTCTGACTACGCCTATGATTCAATGTAAACTTATATTACGCACTATAGGCTACTTTCATTTACCTTTGGAAATCCAGGCATTCAATTTATGTTTGAATTGTTTTATGTGATTTTATTGTAAATCATCAATATATATAATAACACTTAATCACGATATATAAGAACGCAATAAGTGTTCTTATAATATGTATATTACATCGATGTTGTAAACCATAACATTCTGATGTTGAAGATCCATCGTGTTTCCACTAATATGTAATATAAACTTAAAAAACACTTTTAAATGGAAATTAACTCACGTTATGGCGTGACGGCCGTTCCGCTCTGTTGTCTAGAGCATCGTCAGACGACCCACTCCTAGTGTACACTGAGTGTACTGTGGGTCGTCTGACGATGCTCTAGACAACAGAGCGAAACGGCCGTCACGTCATAACGTGAGTTAATTTCCATTTAAAAGTGTTTTTTAAGTTTATATTACAAAACATTCTGTTCGACAAGCTTGGGATATAAAATGGTTTTACAGTCGCAAAACTGAAGACAAATAATTCAATTTGGATTGAAGCAAGCAGCCACGAACAGGCAAACTCTCGTCCTGTGCTAAAAGTTTATAAAGACTTCTATTTTGCTTTCAAAGTTGCCAACTGCCTAACTTACTTTGAAGACAGTTCAAGCCTGAGAATGTTAAATAAGGAAGAGAACGCCTACTTTATTATAACGGAAACTTCCATTTCCTGGGTGTTCCTGTATTGAATAAAGATGAAGAAATTGAATGTAGATGCAACGAACAGTTTCATCGAGTACCGTATCTATTCATGTTATTTATAAGAAACTCTATTACTTGGTGATGAATAATTATGAGAAAGATACGGGAAATTTGAAAAAGATTCAGGTAAGCAGTAGAAACTTAGGTGCAATTCAACCACATCGAGAAAATAATAAATTGGCAGCAGTTTGCTCACTAGAAACAAGTACGGTTCTATAGTAGCTTTCAAGAAAATCTGTAATCGAGACTTGAAAAGCGTGTGCATTTTATCTTAGCGGCATGTAGATGAGGAAACACTAGAAGTGATAACACGAATTTATTTAGTAGCCTATCTCTCCGTCTCTGCAAAATGTTTGTGTATTTATATCAAATCAAATATGGTTTTATTTCTCCTTCAACAAATACAATATGTATAACGGTATATTCGTATGAAATACAAAATAAACAAAAAAAAAAACCGTATACAAACTATTTAATACAAAATATAGTAAGAGAACAAAAATTCCTCACATGGGCCTTACGCCTGTGTGTGAAGAAGAGTCCGCATCATAATTACATAAGAGAAGAATAATAATTATAAAGGAATAAAAAATCTGTGTTGAAAAAGAAATATTACTATAAGCTAAAAGTAAAAAAAAAAAAAAAAACGGCGGGGAACATAAAAAAGAAATGCTTCTGGAAGCAGGAAGGGTCCCCCATCCATCAAACACGCGAATTATGGGCACAACTGGGAATAAGTAGTAATTAAAATGTGGTTGAGATTGAATCAATGATAACTTGTGTTTTGAACACAAACCTTACATATTTTTTTATAAATAAATATTATGGGAAGTAAGTAGAGATCCATAAGTGGCCTTTCTATAAGCAAGAGCATTTCATCGTTGTCAGTAGTCAATAAGTCGATAGAATTAAAATGTTGAAAAAATTTAAATATAAATGCTTTTACAATGCTAGTACAATAGAGACAAATACAACAGTCACACGCTAATAATAAGTTATCCCAAAAAAAAAAACACCAGCAAGGATAAAAACAAAGCTTCCTCCAACAATGTTCCTTGGTAGCTAAATAGTAACAATAACACTATGATCATAAATAATCGTCTGCATACAAATTTTAAACCATAAAATGGAATCACAAAAAGACAATACTAATTATAGGAGCAGATAACTAACAATATAAAAGATAGGATTAAATAACTATAGAAGTATAATAAACTACTTATAAACTAACCTCTCAATTAAAACCGGTAGATAGAACGCATAAGGGTTTCAGATCTCTCTCTACCATATTGTAGTAGCCAGGTGATCACAAGTTTTTTGTAAGTACCTATTTTTATCCTTGCAAAATTAAAGAAATATATTTTTCTATTGTTCGTATTAACATTTTATTGTTTGCATATTTAAAAAATCTGATCTTTAATGGATTTGTGTGTATTGAGAACACAAACTATCTTTAAAATAAAGCTGATTCATTGCAATATTTGCGAAAAAAGGTGAAAAAATAATAGTTTCTCTATTAACAGATCTCCCCAACACTCCTTACGATGCGATATTTTCGTAGAGAATGAATTCCCGAATCATTTTTATCGCTTAGTCTTTTATTGATGATAGAAATTGTAAATATTATTATTTTAAAAGTCCAAAAGCCCCCAGAAATTACTCCTTATACCTAAAAAAGGGGTTACTATGCATTTCTAGCAATACTTACATTCACTTCCAATCATAAAAAGCAAAACATTATCCATTAACAAAAAATTCTAAGTTTGTTCAAACCCCCATTTTCCAGGGAAATTTAGATTTCCACCCCCAGCTTCAAAATGACTTATTTTTGGAATGGAAGTCTCCCGAGCTCTCATGCTCTAACCTGATGAGAAAAAACTTCTAAATCAATGTTTGAGTTTTTTAAATGCTTTCATGTCTATCCCCCTCCCCACCACTAAAATTTTTTAAAGAGTAATTCAGTAGTTCATTGTCAACCCTCTTCTTATAGAGTTTACTTCCACTTCTAATCGAAAAAAGCATAAATTATCCACAAATTGAGTTTTTTGAAAAAGTCAATTTTTCTTACCCCCCTCAAATGCTCGATATTTGACAAAAATTTAATAGCCTACATAATATTCCACTCAGCTAAAAAACCCTACTAAAACAAAAAATATATTTGAAAAGTGTCTATTGAAGATTTAACCCCAAAAATAGTCTCAAATCGTCTTTATTTTCATTTAAAAACCCCCGGACCCAAATCAGGCACTCCAACGATCGGGAGTAAACTAAGCCCCTTAAAAAGAAGTGTGGGACTCATCTAAAGCCTCTAATGAACTGAAACTTTTAGGCTACGTGGTACTTAAGAAGCGATAGTTTTTTTAAATCCTCAATTTCGAGCGCAACTGCTGAAAAATGCTGAATTTTTAAAAATTTACAATTTTGGAGGTAACATTTGGAGTTTAATTCATTACTTTCTTTCTCATAGGGAGAAACCTTTAATTAGCAAGTCAGAAGATTTTTGAAAAAACTTCACATACATCGCTCGGCCTAGGAATAAGGAACATTTAAGCAAAATTTCATGACAATCAGTCAAGGCGTTTGGCCGTAATAGTGTGACATGCATACAAACAGACGGACAGACGAAATGCCAAACGGTCGGGTTAAAACAGACCTCACTTCGTTCGGTCAATTATGGCAGTAAAAAACAACTGTTGCTGCTCATTCAAACGCTCATGTCATCAGAGAATTGAATGAATCTCATGCTCAGTTTCCTAGCTCAAGATATTATAATAGGGCAATACTAAAAATTTAGATGAATATTCAAGAAGAATTGTTTGGATTTAATTTGTGAATATAAACTTGAAAGATGTCTCATTTTGAAATCTATTTTTAATTTTGGATTTTTTTGAATTTCAGAAACATTCCTGTGTCCGACTACTCACTTCAAATGCAGCAATCACTATTGTATTCCCCTAGATTCGGTATGTGACTTCAAGGATGACTGTGGAGATAATTCCGATGAGCTTAAGTGTGGTGAGTTTTTTTATATTTGAAGTTCGTACTGATTTTAAGTAGATTTTTATTAATATTTCGATTTTTTACTAAATTTAAAGGCTGGAGAGACGATAACGCGGTTGAAGCCCATTTTTATAAAACCGGCACTATTAAATTGATAAATGAATCATAATTGATGTACAGTACAAATATTATTACTTTAGCCAGAACTACGTTAACAACGCTATTGATTGATTGAATCATCTTTATTCAACAAATGTACAAATACATTGAATAGTGTCACTTAACTTATAAAAATACTTAACTTGATCAAAGAAAATACATGAATACAATTAATCAAGAATCACAGCAAATTCAAATCATCCCCAAACAAATTCCTGAAAGGAGTACAATGAAAAGCTTACCAGAAATTCCTTCAGATTCACTCTGAAAATTGTTATCTCTTTTAATAATTTCAAGTTTCTGGGCAGCATTTTAAAATATTTCTCCTGTATAAGTTGTTTTCCTTTTAAAAAATTCTAAATTATGTCTTTGCAAAATTCTTCCTGATCGAGTTTTATAAGCATGTGAAATATTACTCCCTGTTCAATATCTGTAAGTTTTTTAAAGTGCATTACAACTTCAAATATTTATTTCCCATAAACTGTTAAAATGCCTAGATGAGAGAAAACTTGTTTCATAGAGTCATTCCTTTTGATCTTCATAATTATTCTTAGTGCTCTTTTTTGTTGAATTAGTATTTTGCCTGCCTGCTCTATCATCTGCCTGCTCTGAAAGCGAAATTCTATGTAGGAGGCAGATGCATAGAGTGCTCAGGTTGGTATTAGCATTATCGTAAACGTTGTTCAGTCCGAGCTATTGCAAACTCTGTGAAACCTCTAATATTTGTTTCATTCACATTGAGATTTGAAAAGGATAAATTAGATTTGAGAATCAAGACAGAATTTTCAAATCTATTTAATATTAAATTATAAGAATAAAAATCAAGGTTCCCAATTTTTTGTAGCAAATAGATCACAAACTGATTGCTAAAGCCTCCGTTTACAACTTCCGGACAAAAGGACAGCAGACAGGGCAGGAATTCACTTTCGCTATCATCAGGTTTTCGACAGAGGTTTCTATACCAAAAGCATCAATTGTTGTGTATTCCTGCCCTATCCGCTATCAATTTGTCCGAATCCGCATAGTTGAAAATCGAGTTTTAAGAGGTTCAATAAGATAAAAAATTTAGAATTAAGTAGGTATCGTATTTCATTATGACAACTTCTTGTAGTCATAGAATCCTTTCAACTTTTCAACTCCAAGGCCTGCAGCGTTTCTCTGTAGCTGAATACTTGGATGGAAAAAAACAATTGCGTTGCTTTGAAATGCGGGCTATTATAGTTGCTACTGCTTTTGTGATAAAGGGTTCTGTAGAAATTGCTCGAGGGGTGGAAATTTAAACCCATTTCTGGGAAAGTAGCTATAGATCTTTTGAAGAGTTCTATAAGCCGCATCTCTGGAATGAATTTCTAAAGCTATCATCTGAGCGAAATAATAACTACTTATTGTGCTTTACAGGTTTTCTAAGAGAATAATGAGAGAACAAAGTATCTGATGAGCTCTACTAATATTCCTATTATTTTATAGAAATGCGGTGACTTGTATTTGCCAATAATATTATTATCGCAGGTAGAATTTTCAAGAAAAGTACTCATTTTCAATTTGACCACAAAAACTGTCAAACACGAACTTTTACCTTAGAATCTACATTGCTTTTCAAGAGCGCTCTCTATATCCCCTCTGATAGCAATAAGTTTCTCCATTAAGACTCTAGTATAAGCAAAAATTTACTAATGAAAGCCTCAATAGAGAGTGAACTAGTAATACACTCAATTTTGATGTAAATACTTTTCTTAAATTTGTTGGACTTCTCAAATTTCCATCGGAAAAGATGATTTCCATCGTGACAAATCATGTTTCAAAATCCCAAGATTTCCTTGAAAGTTTTCTACTTGACTCACAATTTATGATATCTTCTTAAATTAATGTAAACAAGAGCTCGCCGTACTGTAGATTGATATTCACTCAAGGAAAAATGCAAACTGATATTATTCTGGTGGTTGGGGCGAGACTTACATAAATTTATTCATAACAACTGCTTCTCCTTTCTTATTTCTTCTTACTCTCGCTTTTTCTTTCCTTTCCAACATTAACACACACAGCCACTCACATCTCTTTTCTCTTTGGTGATCCCTCCACACACAGACAAAGTATATTTCCATTCTCTTTGGAATATTTGATCCCAGGATTGTCATTTCGCAGTTGGGGCTCATCGTCGGATTACAGGAAGACATTCGCAGTGATATTATGTATTCTCTAGAAAGTCGCAATCGTTGTCGTAAAAGAGTTTTTCCATTCACTTCTTCACTTTTCGGCTGTTAAAAAATTCTTGAAGTCAAGATAATAATTAATCACGCTGGAGGAACTTTGCACTCACCATATCCGATCATTAATTCAGTTTCTTTTAACCCAATAAAACAGTAAGTACAGTTCTTGAAAACGTTCGGCCAAGCGTGAGTACATTTATTATATAGTCACAATCTAAAAGTGACTGCAAGTCATTAAATTTACAACAGAAAAATAATATTAAAACGCAGATCGTTATGGAACAAGAAATCCAAGAATTTGAATCGGTAAGCTTTCGTCTGATCTTTTACTACTCTAAAAAAATGGAAATTCTAATTATTTTTGTGCTTTTGAAGCTATCAGTTTTTGTGGAAAAATAGTTCATTACAAAGAAGGACGTTGAGATCTGAAGAGTCACCTACCGTCGAAATCGGCTATTCTACTATGCATACGCATACATACAGAAAAGAAAGAGTATTGAAAGGTGAAAACATGATTTCAACTTCAAAAAATTGTTTGTTTTTTAAAGCGTTCGAAAATTTGCAATAATGATGAACCGACTGTTTAGAAGACAAAAATGGGAAGACTAGTATCGAAAGAATATTGTCCCTCACAGTAATAATTAATTGATTACCCACATAGCAGATTAGAATGCTTGCTTCTATCAAAATTTTATCCTTAGCTTGAACCCATTTTTTTGATTTTTATAAAATTATATTCTCTATTATTCGTCTTGATAATATGGCTTACAGCTCATTTTCCAGATTTTTAAAAAACTGAATTTTGGAGAAAAATTGTCTAATTTTTCTTTGTTTTAAACAAGAACGTGTTGGAAATTATCCTCATTCCACTGCAGTAGCTCGTTTTAATCACTTGATTTTCAAAATGAGATGTTATTATAATGAAAAAAATTACAAATTCAAGATAATAAAACGTTTATGAATAACAGTAGCTTCTCCACTTTGTGTCAAATTATATAGTGAAATTAATGAGGGAAACGAACAATCTATCTAACCGATTTAATGTATTTTTTGTAGCGTTTGATCTACATTTAAATTGTGCATCAGCTTGATTAAAATGAGCAAGTGAACATTCAGATTCCTGATGAAGCTTGAAATTTGTTTAATATTTGGATTTAACGTCCCATGTCCCATGTCAAATGTTTATCAACAAAGTTGCATGAAGAATAGAAGTCCGCATGAGCGAAAATAATTAGGATATTTTGTTGCTAGCAGAATCGTTTCTAATCAACGTTATGTTCTATGTGCCCATGTGTCTTCCTTGTTGATTAACTTCATCACTCATACTCTCAACTCTCTCTCTCTCTCTCTCTCGCTTCAATTCTCTCTTTCCAACTCCAACACTCATTATTATTATTTTTTTTTTTGACTTGATGTTTGACTGGTCCCTTTAAATTAACGGAATTCTCAAAATTCCATTGTGTAGAATGCTAATTAGTTTGAATTAATACTATTGCGCAGCCGTTAAATTCAATTTATTTTTTAAGTCTGAGAATTTTCAAGTTCCAGGCCGGGGGGCTTTTGCTGGAAAATGCCACGGCTAGTCGGAGTTGTGATCAGAATCATTATACAGTATACATTTCCCGTAGCCTCGGAGAAAAAAATGTTTCAATGTTTTATCTACTAAAATTCTTATTACATTTTGTGTAATTTGTAATGTGTAATTCTCCCCTATTTATTCTGTTTTTCAAGTAAAATACTCAGTAATCGTAACGTATTTGAAATCTGTATAATATATACTCTGTAATAATCCATCGTTCATCATTATTTTTATTCATACAACTAAAATATAATAAATTCTTTATATATCATCAAATGAGTTTAAAAACAACAGATTTATGATTAAAACGTTACAACTGTTTCATACTATATTTAGTTATATCTGTTAACTATAATATTCTCAATTATACTATAATTATAAGGAAATGAATCAACGTTTTTATAGATCCGTATACCACACCCCAGCACAAGCCAAATACTTGTACACTGAAGTGGAGCTCAGCTAAACACAAAAAAGTATTTAAAGAACTTTAGCAATTGTAGCGTGATTGCATCCTTTACAAATTTATCCCATAGCATATTCATTGATTTATCACAAATTATACAAAATGTCTCCTACACACATAAAAATAAGTTCTTGATTGATACTTGGTAGGAGTTTGTGGCAGAAAAACGAAAAATTATAAATTGGTGGAATTATAAGTACGGAAGAAGCTATTTTCATTTTTGAATAAATAAATAATCAATTTATTTGTTCACAGCAGAGCTATACAAATAAGAGTATACAACCTAATTTAACAAGCATAAATCCAGAGTATTGAATATAACTTACACAAACTTGAAGAATATTTCAATAATAGAGCAACAATATATAAAACAAAATATAGCATAACATTAACTCGCATTAGAATTTCAAACAAATAAAAGCAGGTAACAAACACATAAAATCATCATGAATGTCTCAATTTCTTATATCCTGATCACAGTAGGTGAACCTAAGCACAATTATATCATCTTTGGTTAAAATACCATTCTTCCTACTTCACTTGTGTGCATAGTCCAGCTTAAATACATTCACATATCAAAAATAAATAAATTTCAATTTAAAACAGTAATAATTATTGGTACTGACTGGCCCATATTCAAAATCAAAGTCCCCAGAAAACTATTATTCATTTCTATTAATAAATAATATTATATTTTTCACTTATAATTGCCCAAATGTGAACACCTCCATAAGTAGTCCCTCACAGCGGAAACCAGCTGAAGAGACGATATATGCAATCTAGGTGGGTTATAAAGACTATTACTATAAACAAGCCTCCAAAAAAGAGAGGATCTTCTACAACAAAAAATGAAGAAAAGAGAAACTTATAGTTCTCTTGTCCATGGCTCTTCAAAACCAGTCGACATAACAAACTCTTGATCATCTTTTAACTGAGTTCAGCATTTTTTGAGTGTGCAAATGATTGATTAGCCAGCCTTACAACTTTCACTCTCTAAGCCTTGAAGGTGATGAGTGCTGGCAAATGAGATTTTATAATGAAGTAAAAGTTGATTAGCTACCGTTTGTGGGGTGTAAAGTTGTCTGCTCCTTTGACTATCTCTGCAGTTTGGTCGAAACTTTCCGGCTTCCTTGACATGCTAGTCGCCTGTAGTGGCATAATTTCAGGATCAGCAACAACGTAAACTAGGTAACCTAAGCCCTAGGTAACCTAGGTAACCTAGGTAACTAAACGTTACATTACAAACTTTGCCTATTTAATCATCTATTCTTAGCAACTAATAATCATGACTAGATACGCTATATTAGCTATTTAGTGATATAGCGCTATATTAGTGCTGTGTGAATTTGGAGCTTATGATAAATATTGGTCAAATCCTTTGAATTGTTCCACTGCTGCACTGAGCTACTATTATCCAAAGGAACTTTTATGTTAGAGTTCATTTTAAAAGAACTAATTATTTGTAAAAATTATTGTCAGAAATGGAAACGCAATGGAGGATTATCTTCGTGCATGGAGATAGTAGGATACACATATCAGATGTCAATTTCAGGAATAGTATTTCTCAATAAGATGACTTTCTTTACAGTATTTCCGAAAGTATTTTACAGCATTTTCTTTTTCCTCCGAAAAAAGTATAACATTATAAACTGTCTCTTTGAATCCATGAGTAAATGAAATAGTTAGAATAAGAATTAAATTAATGATCACTGAAACCTTGTCAAGTGAACATAACCTACAAAAATTATTTTGTTGAAATTCTGTGAAGGAAGGAATGTTGGGATGAAAAGCATGTTGTTTCCTTTTCCTTTCTTAGTAATGGCGAAGGTGATATTGTGGAAGGTATCCATAATGAAAAATAAGACAAAATTGTCACAACCACATTTATTAAAACTTCGAGAAACTAGTTTCGGTTGTTACACCATTATCAATCTCAATCAAACTCTTCAAACTCAGAGTTTGATTGAGATTGATAATGGTGTAACAACCGAAACTAGTTTCTCGAAGTTTTAATAAATGTGGTTGTGACAATTTTGTCTTATTTTTCATTATGTTTCCTTTTCCTTTGATTGTACGTAGGCTACTGTAGTCTACATCAAGGGTCTCCAAACCTTTCAGCCTGAGGGCCAATTTGATCACTTCAGTCAGTACCGAGTGCCAGAACCGTTTTCATTTTTTCACTATCTATATGTATACTGAGTGTTTCAGGATAAATACTCCTACTTCTCCTTTTCTGTACACAAACTTCTTCCATTAAAAAAGTCATTTTAGAGAAGTGTGTAAATGTTTTTCTAAAAATAAATTTGCTGCATTGAAAAAATATATATGTCATACTGCACTAGCTCATTCCTTTCATTAAAATTAAAAAAAAAGAGTTCATATAAACATAAGTCCGGAAACGCTTCGTTACAGAAATAAACACGGCTAAAGTTGGCAGCTATCCATATCAATGTATTTACTCATTCAGAAATTTCCAGGGCCTTCATTTAGGCCATGGTTCATGTAAAAAGGGTTAAAAATTGAATAAAACATTTTACTTTGTAACTATCGTACTTAGTGATATTTCACAAAATTTTATATGAAATCTGGTGTATTCAAATTTGAAGTGCATTAACTATGTTATTTTTGTTAATAGACCAATATTTCTTTCTAACAAAACTTGTTAAGAATGCAATTTAAAAAAAAGAATTACCCAGTAGCCAAAAACAATCCGAAATTAATAAAATCGTATTTTATTGGTCGAAATACACTTATTTTGCACGGTTGCACATTAGGTAAAGTACAACTCTGATTTATGAACTTTTGGCATAATTTTCGACTATTAGGCGATCCTAGTTTAAAAAGATTAAACTTAAAAGACTAGATAAGTTTCAAGTAAAGAATTCAAAATTTTCTCACAGAAGACAAAAATTGATAATTCTGTATGAACTTCCTCCTCCCATCATTGGTCCCAGTCGGACGGAAGAGCCTGCGGGCTAGTTATCTACAAATTTTTAAGTCAACGAGTTTGCGTCCTTAGCAAACACACACCTGCTAAATTCTATAATTAAATTATGTATGGATGCTACCGTGACACTTGATGTCATCCACTCGACAACAGTGGAAATATTAAGTGGTAAAATGTTTTCAACCTTTGTCGCGGGCCGGATTGAACATACTGGCGGGCCGGATTTGGCCCGCAGGCCGTAGTTTGGAGACCCCTGGTCTAGATGAATAAATTTATAACCTGTTAACCTTTAACAATCTAAGGTTAATAGAGAGCAAAGTTGACGCATTTCTATCTCTCCCTGCAGTTACAACAGGTCTAAAGGTCGATTCACACACATCAGTCACGGAGCGTCTCAGTTCCGAGATATCCGTCTCGTCACATTCTAAAAATATGTTCTCATCCGGGTTTCCAGTTACGCTGTCTACATTTGTCCGGCACCGATCTGTCAGTCTATGTGCAGTCAGTAGACAGTCACAGCGAGATTTATTCTTTTCGATATTCTCAAGTTGTTCGAACGGCATCTATAGTGTTTTGAGTATTTTTATATATACATACTCGAGTATTTAAAAAAAATTATTGAGCGTGTGCGGCAACATGTGGAACTGTGTGATCTGTCAGACTCCAAGTATATGGATACAAGTGCGAAAAATGAAATTTTTTATTTATTGAGTACAGTATTATATGGAAAGAATTTTGAATTTTGATAAAATCTAAAGGACACGAACTCAACACCTTGGAAGAATTTGAAATTTACAAACACACCATACTCAATAAACAAAACATCCTCAATGAACAATTATTAAATTTTATACAAAAACCACAATTCTTCTAAATATTACTTATTCTTAATTAAAATTGACTGAAAGTCGTTAAATTCACCTAAAAATTTAATAAGAACTATGATTGAAAATAATTATTTTAAACAGGAGAATTTGTAAAAAATGAATGAATAATTCGGAACCCACCTAAAACTGTAGGTCCAACTCATCAATCACCATCATCCAACTCATTACCCACGCACAGGTCTCAGACCTATGTGGGCTCCATTTTTTGAAAAAAAAAGACTGTAAAAGACTAATCACAAACTTGTGAGAAACTTGCTTGCAACAATGATAACATAATCGTCATTTTGTGGTACATGAAAATAGTTCTTCATCTATTCATAGTCTGTTCCATATTTCAACTATTCTTCATTTTCCAGATAGTCATTATTCAGTCAACCACCGTTGTAGTGTTTATATTTAATTTTCTTGTAAGATATGCTGGAGAAATATACTTGGAGCAAATAGGGACGTTGGAGAAGAGTCTTCAAGATATAGTCAAAGGATAAAAGTTAACAATGGAGGCATGACAATAGCGAAGGAAAGCTCTTTATGACAATCACTCGTTCCGCTGTTTACTTAGCTGCTTTTGTGCATCATTTAAAATGTGCAGACATGAAAACAGCGTGTTTATGATATTCTTCCACTGAGTCAGTTTAATCCATCCGCAGCGATAATGATTATTCTTTTCTATGCTGATAAAAAATCAATGCTAACTAATTAATAACTAACTAGTCAATGCTGGAGCTATTGATTTTGGTGGAATGACAACTTGATAAGTCATTATTAATATTATTCACAATTTTTTCAAGAGGTCGTATGATGTGGAAGTCGCAATCCACGAGAGATAAAATCGATCTGAGAGTCTGAGACTATCAAAACGGTCATCTTCATCATAAGATCCTATCTCAAACTTGAAGCATGTATCTTCTATTATACACGACATGAGAAATAATACTATTAGATATAGCAGATAGCATGGTCACTAAAAGGGCTTAATTTATAAGTTGAGAAGTACCAGAGCTGTGACTTTCTCCCAGCAAAACTGTGAAACAGCAAAACAGCAAAAACACAATCATATAACTTTTTAAGTTTTAACTTAAAAATAAAAAGTATGTGAAGCACTAATAAGAAAATAAAGAAAAAGAGAAGTAAATAATCGTTGCATTGAAGTTAGAAAAAATACAATGTTTTCTACCTTGAACTTATTAGTGAGAACAAATTGGTAATAATATTTATCTCAAATTCTCAGATAGAATAATTTGTCTTAAAACACTAGACAAGCCGGACAGTTCTGACATCAATTTCATGCTACACAACCCACGAATTGCAACCTTCAACTTATACTTGGGATTTAATCATTGATACCAAATTTGATACAGCTAATAGCACCAAATTTTTGGATTTGAATAATTTTGATTAACATAACAGCAATCAATGTTAGTCCAGAATTATAAGAGAAGAAATCAATAATAAAATTGAACAGTATTGAAATTAAAATATTGCTCCGTATTCAAATTTAACTACTGTTGAAGAAACCAATTTATTTACAATCAACTTTCTGTTGTCAATTCTTTTGTTATAAAATTATACAATATGCTCATTATATTCATCTTGTTACAGTTCTACAATATCTCTGTAGAAAGTATAAAGATCCGCAAAGGGAATAATAAGTATTTGTTTCATTTGTTTGCATGCATAAAAATCAGAGAGCAGCAATAAGATCTAGTATTGTACTATGTGGGATACTAGAAATAAAATGCTAGAAATACTTGGTGTAAGTGGAACCAATAATTATTAAACTTTCCAATGAATGTAAAATGTAATGTAGAATGAATGGGAATGAGATAGGAATGTCACACATTTCTGAAAGTTCAGTGGAGCTGTGTCGTTGATGGTGTCAATTTAGGTAGAGGCCATCCATTCGTTAGTAGCGTAGGGAAAAGTTACAGCCCTGTTCCCTGAGCATTCATTAATAATAATTGACTGGCCGATCATCGCTACGTGTCTGGCTCTCTGGCTCTCCCTCCCGTGTTTCTCACACGTTGTTTGTTCCTGCTGGGCATCACCTGAACAGACAGCAAACTCAGCCATTGACAGTTCACTTATAATAGTAAAAAAATGACAAACCTGAACATTTTCAGAATATTCCTACAATTCGATGTAACCAGAATTTTACAGATGAAAAAATAGTGACTAACTCATTCTACTATTTCCTGAATTGCCTCTCAAATTAAGGTTTTACTGGGGCTCCGGTTTGAAAAAGAGTGCTCGATGTAACAGCATGGATAGTATATACTGTAGGTACCGCAGAAGATGTATTGCAAGGGACATTTTCAAAAAATCTAAACTACGTATAGAAAACATTTATAGTAGGTAAGACATGTTCATCAAATTGATACTGTACAACAATAAGTTCAAACTGATCATTAACCTTTTCAAAATTATTGAAAGATTCAAAGAATATTAATAAGCATTAGATTTAATTGTATGAAATAAATCAATAAATGAATTATTCAATCATTAAATTTCTGCTAAGTTTTCTGGAAACAATAATAATTATGCCAATCTAAAAAATTGTTTGACGTTCTGGGTTCTGTAACATTTAGAAAAAATCAAAATTCACAGTGCTATATCTAAAAATAATTTGTGTTTTCATTGACATTTCCCACTTTTATATGAAACTCATGAATGATTTTGCTAGAGGTTATTGTACAACAATATTGTTACAAGCTCGAACACTAAAATAATTCTGTCAACACTTGAAAGTAGCATACGGAACTTTACTAGCACAATTAATTAGCAGCAAACTTTATCAAGTGAATATCACTGAAGAAATCATTAAAAAAAAAAAAAAAACATTTCAATAATTTAGCAAAGGTTTAATATTCCAAACAAACGAAGAATATTCCAATAACAAGCTTAATCACTCCAACTAATTGATATCTGTCAATAAGCCGATGAAAAACAATTAATAGATGTTCAATCAACTCTTCAATAACCCAATAATACATGTCCAATAAACTGTTCAATAATCAAAATAATAATCAATACATTTTCTGACACTAGTCCAAAAGAAATACTGTTATCATTGAAATGAAATCCTCATTACTATTACTATCACAGTTATTCCCATACTAATCGCCGAAATGCACTATACTGTTTATAGTCACAATATACTGTACAAAGTAGTCAGAGAATATAAAAGTAGTTGAAGACCTGTCACTTATCACGACTCTTGAATCAGAATGAATCATGGCTATCAGCCGGCGTCCCAGTATTTATACAAAAGCATTTTTACTAGAAAATCCCAGTGCCGTTATTGATGTTTCCTTTGTTTACATAGTAAATTTCAGCAGGGGTAATTTCAATGGGAACACAAGGGAACGGCGTTCCCTTACCTCCCAAGAGTGCCGGAACGCAAGCAAGGGGACGCACAGTTTGCGCCAATCTGATTCCAAAGGTGTCTTATCTCGCTATTTATTCAGCCTTAAAGGCTACGTTCACACTATCCTCACTTTCTGCAGCAGTTTTTTGCTAATTCTGCAGAGCACATTAGCTTCAATGGGGAAACCATGTTAGGTAAGAAAAGCTCAGACTGTCCCACTCACGAGCTGAAAGATTTTGCGGGCAGCTAGCGCGCTGAAAGAATCCATCTGCAGTGATAGAATGTATGACTCATACTGTCCACCAAAACCTAAATCACGTAAAAATAGAGATAGAGAACTTGTGATTTCAGATTCGGATTCAGTGCTCTAATTTAATAATTAGGGTATCAAACCTTATTATTTTTCAGCCTGTTGTCCTTTCTTTTTCAAGAAGTGGGTTTTATTTTGAAGGTATAAAAATTGTTCTGCAATTTCTAAGATAGGCGAAATGTTTTTCAAGAGTGAGGAGACAAAGAAAGGAACGATGAACATCGATTTGTTTAGTTTACGAAAATCAGACCATTGTGTTAATAAAAAACTTGTGCAAACAAATTTACTTAAAAATCACGATCTCCTGCTCATTGCTACAATATCGAGAAAGACAATTAAAGATGTCACTTTGGCTCAAATATGTATTTCATTTGATAACATTAAGACTTTAATTTTCTTGGATTTTTGTTCCTTCACGATTTGCATTGTTGATATTAACTTTTTATTGTAAATTCAACGACTTGCAGTCAATTTTAATTGTGAATAAATAATATTTCCACTCACTTTCAGCCAACGTTTTTGAGTCTTCAAAGGCCTTTGACAATAAAAATTAACAATAAAAAGTTAATACTTTTATTTTGTAAAAATTATGTACAGGGCTAATTTTTCTTTTTTTGTACTTTATTTTGTGAAGAAATATTGAAAAATGAATGATAAATTATGATCAAGACAATGCTGGATTCAACAACATGTTATTCACATTTTATTGAGGCTGAATTTTATCAAAAAATTAAGCTAATTTTGCAATGTTGTGGTATTTTTATTCATGCGGATTTGATACAGGTTTGTAGTTCAATCCATGATTTTAAAAAATAAAGATTTATTTATTCTTTACCAAGAAATTTGTTTATTAACATTGAAATCAAGAAGAGAAAATGGAAATCGATTGTTTACACATTGAAAGAATGAAGCAACAGGAAATGAAGCTTTTCTATGAAATACGCAAGGAAATGCAGAGAAATAACAACTACATATAAATCGATCATGGACGCATTTAGTGAAGAGAGAATAGAGAAGAGAGGAGAGTTGAAGTCACTGAGAAACGACTGAAGATAATAGATAATAAAATGGAATAACAGAGGCGTCATTAACTTGTTGTTGACCCATATTCCAGTGGGAAGGCAGTTCATAAATCAAGAAAAGGATTATATTCATAGTTTGAATGGAGATTCCAATTCAATAGAAATAAAGACTGACTGCACGTGGATTCACCAGTGGGAGTGGTGGCCATCCATTGTTACATCATCAACTGCTGACTACATATTCCAACGGGACAGTTAAATCTCCAACAAGATTACGATGGAAGGTCCAATGCACTTATAGCATTGAAATTCTCCAGTGTATCTCTGTATCCAGTGTGCACCACATCATCCTATCTCCCAGCGTACACTCGAAGTTGAGAGCTTCTGCCCTGAACGAGAAGTACACTCCCTGGCCTGAGACAAGTCTCTTGTTTCTCTGTAAGCGGATAGAATTGAGCCAGATGGCTGGTATAGATCCAAATTCCAATCACTAGCCAAAGCCTTCGAACGGTAATGAACAAACTCAAACCAATGCCCTGCTCAACCAACAGCTCGTATATTATGCAAATTAGCTTGACTGCCAGCTAGAGATGAGGCTTATTTACTGGAACAGGTATTTTTACTGAGTATTTGAACGTACAGACTAGCACCTAGTATTCCAAGAACAAAATACTCAGATATCTGTGAGTATTTCTATAAACTAGTAAACTACGCGACTTCAGTATGGCCAGTGACTTCAAGTCCCCACTCCAATTTACGGAGTGGGAGCTTTGTAATTTGCAGTTGTACAGTAGCTATTAATAGCTCATTTCTCATTATAGAACTATTCAACTACTCACTTACTCTTTCTCACTCACTCACTCTCTCTCTCTCTCTATTCACTATACCCGATTGTATGCTTAGTTGCGTCAAAGACAATAGAATAATTACATTAGACTGTCTTTGGTTGCGTATGGCGTACGCGCGTACTTTTCCAGTACAAATACTTCTTGAGTACTTGAGTACGAGTCGTTTGTTACTCAAGCGTCTCAAGACTCGCGTCTTGTACTGCAGTACGATACTCTCTTGAACGTGTACTCTCTTACTCTGGCGAACTGGCTGATATAAAATACTACCTAGTATTTTGGAACAGGTATTTGGAATAGGTATTAGAACGTACTAGTACTCGGAATACTTAGTATCAGAAAAACCTAGTACGACCCATCTCTGTGCCAGCCCGTTATCCAAGATATGGAATCAGAAAATAGAGAGCAGAAGATGATAATTATATTAGCTCATATTAGTTGATAAAAGGGGATAGGAAGTAATAAGGATAGTAGAAAGGATAGTAACCTTGGTAGTGCCAAGGTTATTAGAAACAAGGCTGTTTCGTTTTTATGAGAACTGCAAAAATGATGGAGGTATTGCCAGGTTTCAATAGCATTGATTATCCCATATCAGTGCCATTAAGAAGTGGCAGAGAAAAAATCTTAATTTTTATACTGGAAAAATTGTACAAATAGAGCCGAAGTTTCCGAGTTATGGCTGAATCATGACAGAGTGACATCATGACTTTTATAATTTGCTAATTTGAGTGAGTACTTGTACGCGTTTCAAGACCTGAGTACCATCTTCAGCAAACAGAGCCTACTCCGTTTCGCTCTGTATACTCTATGTAGTGTACTCTGTGTAGCAGTTTATATTCTCTATTCGCTGAGAATAGGACTCAGGTCCTGAAACGCGTCTGATACTACTCACAAAAGTAAGTGCTGGTGTAAAATGCAAGTTCGTTATCGTCATAACATCAATAGTACCAAAACAGTTCAGGTAAGGATGAAAACCACTGAGGAAATTGAAAAGAGATATATATATAAATTTTATATATAAAGAGATATGGAGATATGAATTTCAGGATTAATAATTATTATATTTGCTCTCACTTCCTTCTTACTTCTTGTGTTTCTGTTCACTCTTCGCCTTCATCATTCATTCATTCATTCCTTTTCTTCCATTCTCTTCATTCATTCTTCTTTTTTCATTTAGGTTGTCCATTGTCATTCATTTCAGTACTCATTATTTATATATTTTTTACATTATCATTTAATACTAAAGAGATAAAGGAAAAATTGTATATTATTCTTAGTCCTTGTTGAACTCCCACCCTTGTATAAGGTAGACTTGTCGTCTTACCTTCATTGGGTGCGTATATTCCTCCTTACTACTGTATTTCTGTATTATGTATTGTATTGCAAAAAAGAAGGAATAAAATTTGAATTTGAATATATATATATATATATATATATATATATTATTTCCCCTCTTACCTCATTGAGTAGAACAATAATTATTATTGTTTCTTGCTTTCAATAAGTTTTCAGGTCTGAACACGTGTCAGGTCATGATAATTTTCAATTAATTTTGCTATAACACAATAATTATTTTTGTACAAAACTAACAGCATTTTTTTCAATTTAAGTGCTTCAAAAAAGATGGTTCGTCTATGCTACTACTCGGACGAATTGCTACGACACCCCAAGTTTTAAACATTCAATAAATGGTGAAATCACATCCTTGCAAAATTACAATCCTAATAATCAGTTTTATAATTAGGCCTAAACCAAACTTCGTTAGTACTTCCACAAATCTGTAATCTAGTCCATAGCAGAAAGCCATTTTTTTAATCGTCAGAAACTATCATTTCCCTCCTCTACGTGGTAACGTAAGATGTGATTAATAAATATCAAAACGAAATTTCATCACAAACAACATGTATCTACTGTTATAAAAAAGCCACCTAAATTGATTGCTGTGCATAAATTTTCATTAAATTATAAATAATTGTGACATTTTTAGCAAGATTCTCAACACACAAAATTCTTGTTTGAGGGACAAATTTTAAAAAGTCCTCTGCTGGAAACCCCTTGGAAATTTCATACCCCCGGTAGGACAGAGGCTAGAGTTTTTACCATTCAATAATATCACTCTTGAGGTCATTCCAGAAAGGTTATCGAAATTCAACTTTTCAAATTTGTTCCACACACTTACCCAACTGCACCTTATTCTCTATCAATTTCCTGGATTTCTTGTTTCATAGCGATCTGCGTTGTTAATGTGAACTTTTTATGGTAAATTAAACGAATTGCAATCAATTGACAAAATAAGTGACTGCAAGTCGTTTAATTTACCATAAAAAATTAATCCTTATTAATGTTTTTATCTGCTCCGTCCAAACCAGATTGAATGAATGATTGGATTATGTGTGTAACATTGATTCACTTATTGGTAAGAAATGAGAACATGGAGCAAAAAAGCTATCAATTATTTAAGGTAGTTCAGAAGTGGAAGAAGAACGATAACGGGAAGGACGCTGCGGAATGGGTGCTTGCAGAATTAAGAAAAAGTGGATGTTCTGGAAGACAATAGGGAAAAACATAATTGAAGCCGGGTCTGGTAAGGGGATTACACTAAAGTGGAGGTTAGGACCCAATAAAGGGAAACTGGCCGCAAAGAAATAAAATAGACTATAGTATCAAGTTCAAGTCTGTCATCAGCACGCTACAGACCTGAAGTTTTCAGGTTTCCCTTAATCCCTTAAACACAATAGCTAACTGACTACCATCCAAATAAATAGTTTCTTCTATCAATCCCAGTAGGCCTATACCAAACAAGATTGAGGGTGCGTTTAGACTATGTAACAAAACACTGCAGTATATACAACTTTTCACAAAGGAATGTAGTTTCCAAAATCATATATTTTTTCAAAACGTATTTTTCGGTTAAGCAATTCCTCGTAAAAATGCTAAAATTAGAATAAACCATGAAATAAATTAGAATCTTTCTATTAAGAACGTCCCGAACGTAGGCTTTTGAGCACAGATTTAACCAGAACTTGGTGATATTTATATCCACTGTAGGTTAATGAAAATAACTACAAATTCACGTCTACTACCCCATACATAATATACCACATAGCAGAACCAAGTTAGAAGTTGATAACTAAATAGTTTTTCAAATTTTGCTATGTATGGCTAGTGTAGGTAGGAAATCATTTGCAGGTAAAAAGTAAAAGTAAATGGTAGGGTAAAAGTAAAGTAATTGGTAGCGAGACCCTCTGGTAGTTTCAACACGCCACTTCAGCCATGGTATTGGAAGAATGGTGGACATACAATATTAGGTGGGTTCCGAACCACCAGGAAGTGATTTTACAGCAGAGAACAGAGTCCTTTTTGCTGGCCAAACCAATCACTTGCTGAAAGGGCCCAGGAGAGAGTTGCTTATCTAATCTGTTTGAACAGATACCTCCTATGGCTCATGGCCATAACTTCCCTTGGCAAGCTACATTGATAATGGCCACTTGTTTTTCTATCTTTGTCTCTTTCACTCTCATTTATGTCAAATAGGAATCTGGAATTTTTGCTTCTGTGAGATAACGCTTGTCTGTTTTGATAGAAATATCTGGTTAAGAAACTTTCTGGAATGGTTATTTCTAGAACAAAAAGATAATCTCTTTAAAGAAGCTCGAAAATTCCAGATGCCTATTTGACATATGAGAGCGGAAGAGACGGCAAACAAGAGATCCAGACAGACATTCGTCAAACGCTTGAAAAACCATGAGATAGCTAAAATTTTTGTTATTTATATTTTTATCACTTTTGGTACATTGCTGATTTTTTGTTAGATAGTTGATTTTTAATGTATGTTGGCTACTCTGTGAACTTTGTGCTGTTTTAATATTTTTAGTATAGACGTTATTGATTCATTCATTCAACAAATTATTGCTAACCTAATTTCAAAAAGACCTTTTTACTATAAAATATTGTATTGATAACTTCAAACACTGGAAAAACCAAGAACCGTACATTAGAAAATAGAAGAATCAACTCCAATGAAAAGAAAATAATCCAGTAACATTTTTTATAGATCTTTTAATTCTTATTTTTATTGCATTTATTAACCCTCTTGATAACTATTATAAATTAATATTAAAACTGACATTGTATTTCACTTTTATATATTGTTTTACTCACTTATATTGAAAATGCTTTAGGGATGCATTTCACTTCTGAAAAGAAGCTTCATCAGATATCCTTCAAGCATCTTCAATATAAGTGAGTAAAAAAATATATAAAAGTGAAATTCAGTGTCAGTTTTAATATTAGATTGTTCATTAAGTATTTCGTCATGGAAAACATCACAGATTAAATTTATATAACTAATCTTTGCTCTCATTGTTTAATTTTTCATAGTATGAGTAAATTCTTGCATATGGACAAAAAGCTACGTTATTTCAACGTATCAATAGAACATCATATTGTATTTATATTCGTTTGTATATAGTGAGAAAAAAGCTCTGAAATTATGAAATGATGCTGAAATGATGTAACGGTCAGAAGGAGAGGTGCTTCAATCGGTGACTGCGATGTCGTGGGTAGAGAGAGCTCCTCACATTAGGAACTGCATGGAGAGTGTAGAAAGGTTCTACTGTGTTACTATGGACATGAGGGAACTCCTCGCAATTGTAGAAACTGTGTGAAAGGTTGAAACTGAGACTTTGTATTTGGAAACTGCAATACTCGGGTTGGAAACGACCTGTTCACCTTCCTCAAAGATGTCTAAATCCCAAGAGACCTTAGAGAAGGTGATTCAACAGCAACCGCATTAGGATACTCTCCTGACACTACTTTATTTTTGAGGATGAAGCCCACATTGGTCTGAGACCTGTGCGTGGGTAATGAATTGGATAATGGTGATTGATGAGTTGGACCTACAGTTTTAGGTGGGTTCCGAACCACTGGGAAGTGATTGAGTGACCACTTGGAATGAAGTAACCATTAGGGCTTTGAGCGGCCAATCTATAGGAATGTAGGAACAATGTGCCCGTGGAAGTCAGCATAAATCCCAAAAAGTGTCTCTTTTACGCCCAACCCTCAATCATTTACAAATAACAACCAGTCCTTTTGACAAGACTATTTCTATCCATCACAACCTTTCTTTTGGCATAACATAAACCACTGAACCTGTAGCTCATAAGTCTGAGAATTCAAACTTTATTTAATCTTTAAATTTTTCCTTTTAAATTAAGCCCCCCCCCCCCTCAAATCCGCCACTACTTTATAACAAAGCTATATATCCTAAATGCAGCTTAAAACACTTTTTGTACTCAGTAATAGTCCCTTCCCAAATCAATTAAGTATCACGTTGTTCGTATAGATTTTTATTCAATTTTCGTATATTTCCTTTTACTATAAAAATATCATAGACACTTTGTTCAACATAGAATTGATGATCATTAAAATTCCATCATGATATAAATACCACAAAAAACATCCACAATATGATGGTTTCCCCATCACGATTCTAGCCAAGTAATCTACAGGCATGAAGAGCAAAAACATTTTTGAAGCACCATCCATTAATTCTCTAATAGGTTGGCCGTTGGATGATGGGAATTTCATCGAGTTTGAACGTACCGCAATTGTTATTGAAACTTCATTTCCCAATGCAAATTGGAGTGATGATGAAAATTGATGATTAATAAAAACGTGATTCCATTTTCTGAATCGCAGTACAGTATTTCGTATTTATGAAATTCGTATATATTTCGTATATATATGAAAATTGATACATTGAATATTATGAATAATATTTTCTACGTACTTCATCATAACTATGAATAATTTAAAATGTTGTCAGGTTGCAATGAAACAAAACCACTTATCAATTTACCAGTAATTCTTCATCAAAAATTGGCTGCCATAACCAATTTATTTAATAGGTTTGTTTTTCATTTATAAAAATTGCAATATACATCAACTAAGTAAGAAATGAACTGAAAAAGTTCATCATTCGCTGCAGGTTTGTCGCAACGAGTAGTCTATATTTCAATTTTGCCATCAAAAATAAATTACAAAAAGCAAAGGATGAATATTATTAGCTTGTGTAACACTATGTCAAAATATCTATCAAGAGAACGCTAGCTAGATCTCTTCAATTTTCTTCAAATCATCCTCACAATCAATTTTATGTACTTCTGCTCTATCCTCCATTCGCAGCTTGTTTCTACCAGATTGGTCTACCCATAAATATTTCCAACCAGTGTTGGAAAAAAAATTGTAATAAGGCTAGAATTTAATCAAATTAAAATTTTAAAAATTAAAAAAAATTTAATCAAATTAAAATTAATTTTTTTCTTCTATGTTGCTTTCTTGTTGTTCACAGTGTTTAGTTATTGATTTGACTCGTATTTTTGCTTGTTACTCCTCCCACCAGGGGGCGTGACTTGACAGTCAATCACAACGTCCGATTAAGATCAACCTCTTTCCCTCTTAGCCAATAGTATCATTCCATGTACAGTATATATAAGGCTTCTCTGTACTTTAGTTTTCAGTTTGATTGAGATTGATAATGGTGTAACAACCGAAACTAGTTTCTCAAAGTTTTAATAAATGTGGTTGTGACAATTTCGTCTTATTATTCATTATGGATACCTTCCTGAGAAAGTTGCAGAGACCTCTCTTCGTTCGGCCAATAAAAATATACGCTAATCAAAATAATGATATAAACCAATACTATACCATGATATTAGATGTAAGGCTACAACTAAGTTCCTAATTCTCAGAAAACAGCATACTTTTTTATTCTAACACCATTTGCCAGCTTTATTTAAGCTGTTAATTTTGATACTGCATAGATCATTCCTTATTGTGGATTGAGATGTATTAAAATTTGTTCATCTCAGATACAAAAAAGGCTACATCAATTGTGTTGCTTTCAAACTGTCCATTAATTGCTTGGACGCAGGAAATAGCTCAGAGGTTTGCTAGATAGTACGCACACTCACCTGTGCAGCCAGACTCTGTGTAAGGGTGGGAGTGGACTGTCAAGCATAGAGCTTCAGAATTTTTTCTGGTGGGCTTGGCATACTGATGCAGTCCTGTTAGCTCAGTGAGGAAAGAAATCGCAAACTACCTCACTCCTCGTTTGTGAAGTACGCTCTTTGGATTAAAACATCACGTTGTAATCACCTACAGTCGAATTGGATATGGTACTATATGCATACATAGATCATTGCAATCAAAGTAATTAGAAGACATTACCTATTCTAATTGCCTTGATTTTTTGATTGAACTATATTTTATAGTTAGCGAGATCAATTTTCATGGAGATTGACTTCAAATGGCTATAACGTTTTTAGAAAACTGCAAAATATTTTATTCCAGTCAGCACTAGTTCAGCTTAATTTTTTTAACATTTGAAATAGTTTTGTGGAGTGGGAGTGCTATTTTGCGTGGAGACAATGCTCTATTAGTTTTTCCCCAGTGAAGCTACAATAGTGGTTCTGGTGTCATTCGTCATTCTGGTCTAATTAAGTTGTAAATTTTGATACCACTTACCGTGGCCCCGGGTGCCACAAGACCTTGCTATCCCACTTAAAACACACACACAACTACTAACAAACGAACCTGTAAAATACTTTCAGTGGCCTACTAAGTAGTAACAAAAATTTTACCTTTCTTCTTCTCCTTGAAAATAATGTCTTCATTTCTGTTTTGATCGCAGTTAGGAGAAAATGCTGGAATCCTGAGTTCAAATGCGATAGTGGCGAGTGCATACGACCAGGATTTCTTTGCGATGGCAATCCTGACTGCAAGGATGGCTCCGATGAGTCACCGGACACCTGTCATCCAAGTGAGTTGTGATTTTTACATACTACATTTATTGGTGCGTGCAGACAGGGGCGACATTTTTCGGATGATATCACCTAAAAAAGGTCCTCATCTCCCTAAAAGACTCAAATAAAGCTTTTTTGAGTCGGTTGAGAATTTTTGTGGGACACATCCCCTTAATCCCAGCCACTGTGTGCAGATCATGATAAGAAAAAGTATTTCATTTTACTCCACAGATTTAATAGATATTTAAGATATTCAACAGATTTATAACAGATATATAACAGTTTTAAGATATTGAGTAGTCCCTATTATTTTATTCATAACATTCGTCAGTGACATTACTGTCTTTCACATAATTTTAGCACCCGGTTTCTCAGTCGCTCAGTGAATAGTAATCATTCAGTAGCTATTGATTCAATAGCAGCCTCAAGGCACAATTCTCTTTTTGTTGAAAATTCATGTTCAATACCTCACCATCATTTTATGAGGCTCCGTAATATTATTATAATATTTCGTAGTGATGATGAGTTGATTAGTTAGGCAAGCTATTGTCTTTCCTGTTAAATGTATGTAATCACTTTATAGCTGTTGAGATATTCTGAAAATAAAACACTATTTATGAACTTTTTTAGTTTACCGTATTCCACATTATTTTACAAGAGAAATTTTAAAAATTCTAAATTAGATTAAATGTTATTTGAATATTGACAGTTCTAAATTGATATTTCGGAATGAAAAATTCGTATTTTTAAAACGAATGTGAAATTTAGTTCGTATTTAAAAAAATAAACTACTTATACAAGTTTATAGGGAAAATTTCGATTCCTGATTAATCATTGAATACGTAAGAGTTCTGTCATTCATTTTAGATGATTTTGCAGCTTACTTTTACATTTTAAGACAATCCGATTTATATAACTGGGGAGTGATGGCCGAATGTCGTAGCAGGTATCTGTTCAATCAGATATAAGCTACGAAACTCCTGGGAGCTCTTTATAAGGGTGACCGATTGGATTGGCCAGCAAAAAGGGCTCTGTTCTCTGCTATAAAATCACTTCCCGGTGGTTCGGAACCCACCTAAAACTGTAGGTCCAGCTCCATCATCCAATTCATTACCCACGCACAGGTCTCAGACCTATGTGGGCTTCATCCTCCGAAAAAAGAAAAAACTCTATAAACTTAGTACTACGAATTTCTAAAAAAAAGATTGTTTCAATAACTTTCTGCTGTTTTTGATATAGCTAATCTTCCGCCATCTATTTCTGAAGCAAATCTTTATTAAATTTATGTTTATATAATAAACATTTTCATTACTTTGATGAGAGAAGTAAGCTTGTGCACATTCTTATAAACCTACTGTATTTCTTCTGGGACATGCTGTTGAGATATTTTGGAGAAAAGTTTACTTCTCTTATTATTGCGTAGCCAGAGAAATTTGTATTTTTAATGCAGATGATCCTCATCTCATCGTAAAATGGAATGATTCATGAAATCGCCTGACTTACCCGGAGATCGAAACCGAGACCAGTGGGATAGTAGAGAACGGATCACTACACGACCGTGGTCACCAAAATAAGGATTAAAGAATATTTTATGCTAGCCAGTTATCAAAGAGTTATGAGTTATGGTTAATAACATTTCTACAATGGTTAATACAGTTCTACAGGAAGTATAAAATTCAATTCAAGATACAAAGATAAAATATTTAGACTTCTATTTTCATCAACTTAAAAGTCTATAACTTTGATACGTGATACGTATATCTGCACAATTAGTGGCTAGCTAGTCGCAAGGCCCACGGGTATTGGTATCAGTGCTTAATTTATAAAATTTTAGGTGTGGGAGCGTTCATTTATTCTTATAAACCACCCTCTCTATTTTCTAATAAAGCCTAGTTAAACTTTCCCTCACCCCCCGCCCCACCACAATAATATCTCGGTGCCTACTCTAAATTTCCTATAAACTTGTTTCGATTTGCACCAACCATTTTGTATGAAACTTACAATAACCAAAACCAATATACTTTTTTTAATGAATGGTAAAGTAAAAACAAATAAATCCATCTTTACATCTTTAAATAGCAGTACAGTAATAATAATACATATCAATACGTAAACAGATGTTTTTGAATATTTTCTGAAAATCTACCAAGTCCAAGAAACGAATCTGTTTTAATGTCACAGATTGAACTGAAATTTTTTATATTTTACAAAAACATTTCGCCTATCTTATAAATTGCAGAACAATTTTTATACCTTCAAAATAAACCCACTTCTTGAAAAAGAAAGGAAAGGAAGGACAACAGGCAGAAAAAAAAGGTTTAATAGCCTACTACGGTATCCGGAGCTCAATAAGCATCGGTGTTTGATTTGATTTTTATAATTGAGAAAGGTTCACAGTAATCGAATACTGATGTAAACTATTTCCAAAGTCAATAATTATAACCCTTGCTCTTCACAAATCCTCACATCCCCAGTGATTTCCAAAAGTATGTTAATACAGGAACATCAATATCTCAGTAACCAATCATCGGATATTATATTCTGGCCGAAATCAGTCAAATTGATGAGTTCTCCGGTTGTCTGCTGTAGAAAATCAAATACCCAGAAAATCTGAATCTATCAGTAGGCTACATTTTTTTATATTTATCCGAGGAACATACTTGTAGTTATACAGAAGAAAGATAGAATTTAAATAAATTTATAGGTCCATTCTTTCTAAATCAAATCACAGTACATTGAAAAGTAAAGACGACGTTTGAAACATTCAAAATGAGTTTCAAAAGTGAACTGATAACTCGGATTTTTTTTTAAATTGAGTATTGTAAGTTAAATTTTTAACCAGTTTTAGACGTTTGATAGCAGAATGTAATATGTAAGTAAAGGGATGTATTGAGATAGCTAAGCAGTTGAAAGGGATGAGAGTCCTAATTGTATATTTGTTTTCAGGGTTACAACATTGGAGGATTATCTCATTGAGTATTTATCTCATGTTAAAAAGTAACAGTGTATGTAACAAAGTAGCACATGGTGTATTGTTTGTAAGAAAGTCCACGCATGAAATTGCACTGCTAAATTACGATATGCCACCCTAAATTACTTTGTGAGAAGTGTCACTACAAGTCCACCCACCTGCTCCATACAAATAACAGTAACAGTTACATTACTGGACAGATAACAGTAACAGATACAAGTAACAAAATACAAGTAACAGTTCGTAGGAAAGTCCACAATTGAATTTTGCTTCGTAGGAAAGTCCACGCTTAATGGGTTCGTATTAAAGTCCACCGTATTCAAGTCCACACCACCAGATTGCTGAATCCAAATCTAAAATCACAAGTTCTCTATCTCCATTTTTATGTGATTTAGGTTTCGGTTGAGAGTATGAGTCATACATTCTATCACTGCAGATGGATTCTTTAAGCGTGCAATCTGCCAACAAAATCTTTCAGCTCGTCTGCTTAAGGACAGTCTGAACAGCTTTTCTAACACGGTTTCCCAATTTAAGCTAATGTGTTCTGCAGAATTAGCGAAAAACTGTTGCAGAAAGTGAGGATAGTCTGAACATAGCTTTAAAAAATCAGAATAAATAGCGAGATGAGACACCTTCGTAATCAGATTGGCGCAAACTGTGCATTCCTTTGCGGTCCGGCACTCTAGGGAGGTAAGGGAACGCCGTTTCTTTACCTACTGTTATTCCCTACATTTTACCTGGACCTGTAACTGGGCGCAAAGGTCTGATGGCGCAAAAATGCTTGTGCGGAAAGTTTGGGATACCGGAACGACTCAGGGAAGAATTCTAAAAAGTTAGTAAAAGAAAGTTCAATGAAACTACACGCTGGTGAACTATCAGGTGCAAATTGGAGAGGAGATTTCAGAATTTTCAAAAATAATATTCAATCAAATGTAGATTTTTCTTAAGGATACGTCTTGAAGACTCCGGGATCGAGTAAAAGACAAGTCAGAGATTATTGAACAAGACATCAAATGTCTAGATAATTTTTTAATTATTCAAATAAATGAACGGCAGATAAACAGTTTGAATAACCCTGTAAAAATATCAAAAGACTAGAATTGGCAAAACATTTCATAACGATTTCTAGGAAGAAGATTCAAAATCATTTTGCATGCTTGATTTGTCTTTAGATTACTATAAAATTGTTCAAAGTGAGTTAACTAAAACCATGTGTTACTTTCAATGTAAGCTGTAAATAACTAAAATAATAGAACTCCGAGAAAGATGGGAATAAAATTCAAAATTCTCGTAGCTGCAGAGGTAGTCGACTAATTAATATGAAAAAAACGATCAAAGATCTCTTATTACTGCTATATCACATATCAATAGCTATCGGGTTTTTTAACAATCAATAAAGAAATGTTTCATTCATATCAGCATAAAAGATTTTATAAATTTTGTTTAGTTTTTTGCCACAGTCAGAGCACATTGATGTGCTACCTATTTATAATGAACGTTTTGCAAAAGCTGCTAGACTGTAATCTGAACACGTCAATAATTCAGATTCACAGAGAAGTGCGCTCTGGCTGTTGTTATCAAATCAATTACGGTGCTTGTACAAAATTCCATCCCGAAATTCTAAGCGGAAGATAGAAATAATATCTCTTCTCCAAACTCCAATTATTGTGCTCAGTTATAATGGAATTTTTTAGCAATTGAAAATTGTTTTTAAAAGACAACAAGAACTCAAAAATGTACATTTAGTGTGCTGTTTAAAATCATATCACAAAAATTCTAATTAAATAATTGTTTAACCAACATAACATATAGAACATAGATCATCATTTTGGTTGATTGAATAGTGAATGGAAATTTTAAATTTACTTGAGAATGCGCGTGAGATATGAGGTGAATAATTACACAAAATATCCAAAAGCTGATTGAGATTCGAACACACGACCGCAGGAGTAACAGCCAGCCAGAGTCGTATCAAAGAAAAGCGCAAATGCACGGTAAATGGAAATTTCAAAAATGAACGTCGGCAAATGGACAGTATTTTACTAGAATCCTAGAATTTAACCATTATATTGAATTGCTCAAATGGTCGAATTCTCAAATACGCTCTCCTAAAACTATTATTTTACCATGTGAAGTTTTTATTTTACTGTTTGAGCTATCGTTAGTTATAATCTATAAAATGCTATTTTAGCATTACAGCATTAATTCTAATTTTCCTATATTCTATTCTGCTATCTATCTTTCATTTATATTTTCTAAACGTATGTTATTACAATAATTCATTATGTTTCAGGAAAGTTTGTAAAATGCGGAGATGGCACAAGTATACATAAGTATTACTGGTGTGATGGCTGGCCAGATTGCACTGATAATCATGCTGACGAACTCAACTGTGAGTATTAAAATATTTGTATGACTTTATTTAGAAGTAATAACTATTTCTTGTTGAAGTGTCTGATCTTGGACTAGTCATGACTCCCCTTTGTTCCCTAGAAACTGTCCGTGTATCAGACATAATGCACTTGTTGTTCTAGAGGATCTTGAAGTACATTACAATTTATGCAATGAGAGTGAAGCTAAGGTCATTGCATCCATGCAATTATTAATTGAATTGAATTCTTTATAAATAATAGATAATAGTTCAGAATAATTCGGTTGCTCTGTCAAATAATAATCATTATTATAATAATTCATTAATTTGATTTCAAATTCAATGTTTTGGAACTATTTGATTTTTTTTTAATTAACAGATCTAGTACAACATTATTATAATTTTATGTGTTTTTCACTGATCATTCCATGCTTTCAACTATTAATCTTCTCACTCTATTGAAATAATACTTATTTCGAAAAGTATGCAACATTCATACTATTTTACCTTTTTTACAGAATGTTGATACCAAGATTACTAACAGAAAGCCCATTCGTCTTAATTGAAGATTCTTTTCACAGTTGAGTTGCCTCCAGAACTTGTTCATCCTGTTTAATATTCAATGGTTTCTCAGGTCTTCGGAGCTCGAAGTCTATTTAGTAGCAATTCCCAGGACTGTGTGTTGTTTAATAAGGTAGCAATGTATTTACACGAAGTTTTCTTCAAGCTTAGTACAGTATTACTTTTACTCAAGTGACTACATGTCTGCACCAGTTAGTGATAAAGTTTTTAGGCCTACAGATAATAAGATAATTCAGTATATCAAGCATGAAGGCACCGGTATTAAATGGTAGCCTATATACTTGAAATATATTAGCCTATAACGCAGTACCCATCATAATGCGTAATGTATGCCATGTTACATGACATCTTATGTCACTAAGCATTAACATGGTGATGGAACTTTGGAAAATTGATTCAACTGATGAGAAACGTATTTTGAAAATTCGCAGACGGTCTTTCACTCAAGTACAAAGTCCCACATAATCTCAATTCTCAGATACTTCAAAGTTTTGACACACATTAAAAGTTGGAGCTATTCTGCTCTTAACTAAAATACTCTTCGTCATCACTAGAACATTTTATTTATCCTCTGCTCTTTCATTAGTGTAAGGAAGTATCAGGTTCAACAGAAGAAAGTTAAGTTTATTGTTGAACAAATTTGAGTAACAACTGCATGAGTTTCAAGCATGTGGTTTCAAACAACAGTAAAATTCTCAATCTATTTTTCTTTTTACTGCTTTGGTTCGATTATATTGATTACTACAGCGTACCCTTTTCAACTTATTATCCTTTTAATAAGCATTGATACTAAATACTTGAATGAATATATCATAATATAAGTTAGTTAATCTTTAGATGGTGGAATAATCCTTGAATATTGTATTATTTTATACAATTTTTATCGAAATTGATAGATAGGATTGTATTAGTCTGTACATTGTTCTAAACGGGAAAACACTCCAGATAAAAAAGTGAAATTGGTGTCAAAATCTACAGAACGTTGTGTTTTTCAACTTTACATTATACATTTTCAGGTATGACGTGTTATAGAAATGTTACACCCAAATAAAATAATTAAAAATTGGATATTTTCGATTTTCTGGTGATTTTTCTGAGATTTGAAAAAAATCGACTTTGGATTGATAGAAGATAAAATCATTTGGTTGGTTTCGAATTATAGATAATTTAATCAGTGAGGCTCATCGCATTTTCCTGCCCAGCACTTACCTAGATTGCAGAATCAGAAAAACTGAAAACGACCGAAAATTGGTCCAATTCATCGTCTTATACAAAATGATTTGCTCACCGTGGATATTATTTTTTTTTAATTCATGTACTACAAAGGGAAGAGAAAACTATGATCTCCAATTTGAAATAAATTTCAAATTTATTTCTAATTCGGTTTCCAAGGTAGATCTTTTAACCACATAAAACTAGTCATTTCATGAAATATTAAAATTTAAAGAAATACTTACGTCTTATTATCTTATTCGACTTTAATATATGGTTGTTGAAGCAATAAATAAACCACAGTATTATAGTTTCACAGTTATAAATGCACCTTTAATCAATGACACTTGCATCTCATCAAAGATAAATATAAATAAATAAATCATTTTATTTGCTATCGAGCTTGCACTCATACAAATTCATAGGTTTGGAGTTGCTATCCAACTAAAAAATTACAAAAATAGGTATTTAAAAAGCTTCTTTTTTTTGTGGATTACGTCTTGGAGACTCCAGTTAAGGAGTATAAGACAAGTCAGATCAACAATATTATACACTAGATACCATATGTACTTCAATTAGTTGAGGTGAGGCCTAATTTTGATGTGAAAGGAACTCTTGTACACTATAAAAAGCTTTATCAACTAAATATTTCTTCAATTGTTTTTTAAATATTTCTATATTTTCAAGACTCTTCAAAAACTGCGGTAGCTTGTTGTAGAATTTCCTACCAATATAACTAGGTTTTTGTTTGAATAAACTACTATTGTGACTCACCAAGTGATAATCTCCTCGGCTTCTTGTATTATAATAATGTACATCAAGATTTTGGTTAATATCATTCGTTTTTACATATAAAGTAGCTTCATACACATATAAGCAGGGTACAGTTAGGAGACCAAGTCTCTTGAACAATGGCCTACATGAATCTAATCTATTTACTCTTTCTATACACCTAACCGCTTTCTTTTGGATCTTAAACACCCTATCAAGATTTTGTTTTGATGAATTACCCCATACTAAGATAGCATACCTAATATGTGACAGTAAGAGCCCATGGTAAGCTGTAAAAAGTAACTTTTTGTCATTCAATCTAGCGATGAGCTGTCGCAGGACAAATACCCCCAGATGAAATTTTACTACATATTTTCTCAATGTATGGATTCCAGGTCAATCTTCTATCCAACATAACTCCTAGAAATGCAATTTTTTCTTCCTGGTCTAATTGATTATCGTTTACAAACACGTTTATAGCCCTATCTTCATTTAATTGTTTGTTTTTGAATTGAAGGTATTGGCATTTTTTACTATTTATAGTTAATTTCAACTGATTTAAAAATTGGACAATGGACTGCACACCTATATGGGCACTTATTTCTAAATTATCTAGAATGGAATTGCTGAAAATGAGTGATGTATCATCAGCAAGTAAGAGGGCTCTACCACTAATTAATTCTTTAGGTAAACGGTTGACATATAACAAAAAAAGCAATGGACCTAGTATTGACCCCTGAGGCACTCCAGCTTGCACCTCTAATTTATTAGATTTATTCTTTACTATACTATTACCAACTACTGTAGTTAGTTCTACACATTGTTTTCTCCCAATAAGATATGATTCAAACCATTTCAGTTCAACCCCATTTACACCTACATTTTGCAGTATTTCCAATAAAGTTCTATGATTAACACAATCAAATGCCTTTGACAGATCTAAGAAGATTGCAGTAGCTTTATCAACTAATCTATTATATCTATTACTTTTTCAACTAGAGAAACTATGGCTGTTTTTGTTGATCTCCTTTTCTGGAAGCCATGCTGTTCATCACAGATAAAGTTAGCTTCTTGAAGGTGCAGAAATAACCTATTTAGAACTACTCTTTCAAAAATTTTACTTATTACATTTAAAATACTAATGGGCCTATAGTTTTCTACCTTTTCTCTATCACCACTTTTGAAGATTGGCAAGATCTTCCCCTCTTTTAAGTTATCTGGAAAAACACCTTGTTCTAATGAATGATTGATCAGATGAATCAAAGGGTCTAACAATTGATCTTTACATTCTTTCAGAATTTTACTGGATACCCCATCCATTCCTACAGTTTTTCTATTATTTAAACTATCAATGATATTTGACAACTCGTCTTGGCATACTGGGTGGAATTTTAATTAGTTCTGAATCCCCTCAGTATTCCTCATGTTTGCATCACTAATACCTGTATTAAGAGATTTTTGAAGATCCTTAGCAACCAGTTGATAATATCTGTTAAAGAAATTACAAATGTCTACACTATCATCAATATATTTGTTATTTTCGTTAATTATTCTGGGGACACAAGTATAAGCATCTACATGAGCTACTTGCCTATTTTTGTTTATTACATCCCACACTGCTGTGTTAAAGTACACACTATTATTCAAAATTTCAGCTGTTTTCTTACATTTCGCTCTTTTCACTTCTCTTGTATAATTTTTCTTTAGAGCTTTGTAATTATCTTCACTTAACATATTTCTAGATAGTTTGAATTCATCATATGCATCTTTAACCCTATTTCTTTCTGCAAGGATATCATCAGTTATCCACTCTTCAATCTTGTCTAATTTGTTCTTTACAGGGACTTTTTTAACTGGACAACTCATAGTAATATGAAACCTTAAAATATTAATGAAACTATCATATTTGTCATTTAAACTATTGCTATTGTAAACCCTACTCCAGTTTTCTTGTAGCAGATTCTGCTTCAAACAATCGATATTCCCATGTTCACATTGTTGAATTTCTTTCATTAATCTACTCTTTTTAATTGATTTATGACCTTGCAACCCCACCTCTAAGATTTGATAGTCATGATCACATAGTTCCGAGCCGCCTTATCTTGTTTTAGAGTAATCTATATCAATCTAAAATAAGATGTCAATAAGAGCTCAGTAAGATGTCACGAGTGTTCAAACAGGTACAACAAAACTACAAAACAAAACATAATAGACATCAAGATAATAAGTAATAAGGTGACTAGTTTCAAATTATTACGTTCTCCTATACCAACATATAGGAAATTCAGAACCATAACAGAGCCACATAAATGATTAACGATATAACAATTACAACACTGTAACAACAGCAACGTATAACTGTAGTACGGTACACTATAATTTTATAGAAATAGGTAGGCACTTAACAATGTAGAAACATAACAATATAAAAATATAGAAAATTCAGAAATGTAAAAGAACTATAGCCTATCTATATTAACCGCACAATAATATCAACTGTGTAACTAATTACTAATAAATGAATATTTTTCTTAGGTGAAGAATGCCTCGGTGAGGATGACTTCAAATGTCCAAATGGCCGCTGCATAAGAAAGGCGAACGTCTGTGACTCTCAGTGTGATTGCGTGAACAGCTTCAATAACTCACTGACATACTACTACGACAAAGTCTGCGCCGATGAAGTGAACTGCACTCATTCCTACAGACTACATCAGGGTAGGCCTTGATCACTTTACTCATTGCAATTTTATATATCCTGCTATATTGACGTTGAAAAATCTTTTACAGGATATGAAGTAAAAGGCTATCAGAAAAATAAAATTTTTCATACATTTATAGAGATTGAAGCCTTCTCTTGAATCATTAATCTTTTTTATTGTGAGAATTGGACTTTTGAAGGAGCAAGAAAGAGTGACCTTTATAAGATTGGCATTCTGTAAGGCTCTTGTAACTAAGTTAACCTAAAATAAGGTGACCAGAGAGTTAAAATGGAAACATCTAGCTTACAGGAATTGTTAAAGGCCTTGAAAGAATTGGAATTTCCAAAGACAATCACAAAATCTGAAAGATTTTATTTCTTGGAGCTAGATGGAGCATGGCTACCTGCTGGCCTGGTTGTTATTAATTTCGGTTTATTCCTAATCTACTCGGTTTATTCCTAATCTACTTATTTATTGTTATTCAAAGTTCATTTCGAGATTGTAACCCAATCAGATACTCCGGAGAATATAAGTAAAATATGCTTACCGGTGTATATATATATTTTTTTTTAGGATGAAGCCCACATAAGTCTTAGACCTGTGCGTGGGTAATGAGTTGGATGATGGTGATTGATGAGTTGGACCTACAGTTTTAGGTGGTTTCCGAACCACCTTACTTTCTTAAAATTGTATGACTTGATTTTTAAAGTAGAAAACTCATAAGTCTGATTTTTGAAACCTAGAGATCGTCTTGTGATTTTTTTGGCAGCCAATCACTGCTGCTCTTTAGCTCTACTCTGTAGCACTATTGGGAGGTTGGAGGACGTGTTGTTACCAAGGACGCGAGCATCATCCCCCCCACCATAATATACTTACTAGTTACTTATACAAAGGATAATAATAATTATTATAAATAAATTATACCTCCAATATTATATAATGTAAAGCATACAAAAAGCCAAAGCCATATGTGGAACTGTCCCATGAAATCTGTATGAGTAACTTGTGTGTTGGCTGTGAGTTTTATAAATATTACTCTTTTTTTTATTGCAGTAATCAGATTTTAAATGTGGCAACCTGTTTTTCTCTTTTAAAAAAGCAAATACACTTACTGTGAATCTTATGAATAAATAGATTTTATCATAATGAAACTGATATTATCAAGACTAGTATTTAAACTCTAATGAAACAAGCATTAAACTAAAGTGAAATATAATAATAATTTTGTATAAGGGACAGTTATATGTTGTGTAAGCTATTATTTCATTTTTAAGACTTTGTTGTCTAAACTTTTATACACCTAAATATGTATGACAATTTAAACAATCAAATTAAGTACTATTGTTATTTCTGAAAGATGTTTGGTCTTAGTACAGTTTTTACTTCCCTTCCTATAGAATAGAAGTGGAGTGAATAGAATTTACTGCATCAGTTTTAGCAATACATGAGCCATTGATCCTACCCTACATCATCAATACACGAGAGCCCATGCACAATATTCATAAACCACGATGTAATATCAACTTCCATTGTGCATCTCATATTTTCGTCCATCCCGCAAGTTATTTATTATTCTGTAGTTATTTGCTGAAGCCTAATGTTTGCTTGTTTGTTCCACTTTGCCAAGTTTGGATGAATTGAAATGAAAAAAATTCTTTTTTATCGCTTCCTAGCGTAAAGCTGTCCACCCATCTCACACGGTATCACTCACTCAATCGATCTCTCTCTCTCGCTCAATTTCTCTCACTCATGTCTCTCTCTATGTCTATCGCTCATACACATCGATCCATGCACCCCTGACCCATCCTTTTCAACCAGCAACCCCTTCCCTACAAAACACAACCCTTTGCCACTGATGTACTAGTCTATAATGAGGCCTACCTTTTCTGCTTCTTGTTTCCGGTGTTTTATATAGGCTAGATTTCATCAGTCTTTTGGCAGGTTCACTTCATTCATTCGCATCACATAGCCATTTCTTTCTTTCCAAGGTACTGATTAGGGGGTTTCATTTCTGATGTCTTTCAAGGCTTTATCACATGGTTTCTTTAACGTTCTCCTACAATTTCAAGTTCTGTTCCAAGTGTCGATCATTTTATCACAATCTGTTTTTATCTTGATATTCTTGAGTTATATTCAAAATAGCTATACTACTGTATAACTATATAATTTTAGCACAATTATTTATAATTTAGCACAATAGCATTATAATTTTAGCACAATCTGATTTTACATTATATTCATTAGTCCTTGTATTATTTATAATTATTGTAATATATAACATCTCGTTAATTATAGTTCTATCACAAGCGTGTTTTCACATGATATTCTTTTCTCGTGAAATGTTATGTGGAGTAATTTTAATCTATATTGTACGTCTAATCTAGCTCTATATACATCGGCCTTACTCTATATATATAGGTTATCTTCTTAAATTAAACTAGAATGAAATTGACTCTAGATTGGGAATAAGTCCTTGCGTTAACGTGTGACGATCGTCTGAAATCTTCAGAAACTGCTGACAGTCAACTATCAATATTTTAATAAAATTATATGTATTAATTTTGAATTCCTCAAAGTGCTATATTATACTGAACACTTCCGCAATGGCGCATATTGACAACAGCATTGAATAGCTGATGAAAATCGATGAATGCTACTGTAAAAGTATCAGTCACCGCCGGGAATCGAACCGCGGCCCTCCCAATTGCCGGTCGGGCTCCTTAACCACTAGACTACAGTGACCCTTCTTCGGCTCGTGTCACACAAGTTAGTTTGAAGAAACTGACATTTTAACAAACTGACAAATAATTATACAGAAAAAGAAATTATTAATTTCGTCAAAGTGCCTCTTAATTACTCAAGTTCCTAAAAATTCCTCTACTGGTTAAAGCACCCTGCCGGCAATTGGGAGGTCCGCTGTTCGATTCCCGGCGGTGAATCATATTGTTCTATAGCAGCATTCATCTATTTCCATCAGCTATTCAATGCTGTTGCCAATATCCGCCATTGCGGAAGTCTTCAGTATAAATTAATAGCACTTTAGGAATTCGAAATTAATAAATTCTGTTTCTGTATATTTGTCAGTTTGTTAAATTGTCAGTTACTTCAAACTAACTTGGAAGATTAAATTTCTCTCATATTACCAAAAATCAGCTTTTACATACTTTCCTTTTTTCTTAAAATTCTATGTAGTTTTTTCTGTTTTTCCCCTCTCGAGCTCAGAAAAAATATATTGATTCTACTTGACACAGATCTGTTTAAGAGATGTAGGCCTGCTATAGATATTTTAACCTACTGAAAATTCATTATCAGAATCTGTAATTAATCAAACTTGCACGTTTCCTCCGCACATCTAAGCAGCCACGCACGTTCGGCAGTAACCAGGTTTTTTCAGTTGCGATTGAGCTAAGCAAGCATAGCACGTCGATTTTGGTGCCCGTCGCTGGTGGCAGCTATTGATAGACGTGCGAGAATTGATGATCAATGCCAAAGATAATCGCCTTTCATAGCAGGCAAGCTACGAGCTTTGTCGCCATTGATAAGCGTGATCGACGATGTTTTCTTACTTCAATAAATTTCAACAAAGACAAGCATTTTCCCAGTAAGAAGTGTTGAAAATGTTCAATAGCTATTGTCTGCTCTAGCGTTTGGTGAGACGGTGAGAGGCTGTTTATCTACGAAATATTGGGAAAACTTTCATTTTTTAACTAAGAAGCCTTTTCATTTTTATCTTTTCTTATTTAAGTAGTTATTTCCCCCCTAAATCCGTGCGTCTCCAGCTTCTTTCAACTAGAATCAATCTTTCATGAAGCTTTTACAGCACTTTACAATGGGATGAATTTCACCTGAACTCTTTTGAAGAATTGAAATTTCGCTTTCAAGCTTACAATCGTTTGTAAATAACTCACAAATGGAAATAGCTATTTCAAGAGTCAATAATAAGTTTAAACCCTAGTATTTATTGATCCATGACGATATGCCAGTTAAATAATGATGTTTATGATGTTTACACTGAATAATGATGTATTAATGACATACAGAAATTTTAAATCACAGTAATGAGAGGTTTTTGAACATTGTTGGTTTACAATGAAAAGTAGCAACTCTTCAGCAGTATTTTGGTTGTATGCGGTAATCTCCAATCACATCGAGTGACTTTAAAAAGTCACTTTTAAAAGGTGGAGAATTACTTAATATGAGCATAGTGTGTGTATTCTCCAGGAGCTTAATTAGAGTCATTCGTATGAGTGATCCTCTCAATAAATGAAAGAAAACTTATTGCAATGATTGTGAATTAGCTGAGCAGTACCGTTGTTATAGAAATTGTCAAAATATATTAATCTAATCCAATAAACCAAAATAGATTACTACAAACAGAAAATTGATAACGTAGAGAATAACCTCAGGAAAGCTTGGTCGATGATCAAGGAAGCAACATACAGAAAAATGAACCAGAAATTTATAGAATAAAAATATTGATGGGAACATTCAAACCCTGAAAGAGAATTCAAATAGTGTGCTTAATTACACAAATATAACTGCTTCTGATGGAAGGAAAATGGCAGAGTCTATTGTGAGAAGGCTGAAAAATCTATTACAGGAATAATCAGTAGCTACACTTCTACAATCGAGTAGCCACTCCAATGTTCTTGTTGCCAGTAGATGAGCATGAGATTCTGACAACAATCAGCACACTCCACACATACAATTCACCAGGGATTGATAGACTAGATAATGGATTTTTTTCTTTTTTCTGATGAATTTAATTAAAACTAGTCTTCAAGACTAAACCATTAACTTTTCATATTCACTTCTAAAATTTAAATTATTGATTTAACTTCAGTTCATCCAATGATGACTTGAGTAGTTTTAGACAGCACTATTATTATGGACTATCCTATCGCACATTACATTTTTTAATCTCTAATCACAAATTCAAAAGGTTTTGTTCTCTTCAGCCTTCTGGTTATTCCTTGATTATAAGCAAATTGACTTATCTCGCTAGATACATATGGAATGTGGAGATCCCTGTGCAGGTCACTGTTTCTGATGTACCAAGGTGCATTAACCATTTTCCTTCATACTTTATTTTGAAATTTATGTATCATGTCGATACTACTTTTACAGGCACATCTCCAGTGCTGGATCCTATGGGGTATCAGATCTGAACAGTAACAGAGATGAGCATTTGAAGCCCGTCTGCAAAAATATTAAGATACCTTTTCTCCTTTCAAGCCTACTGTGTCAATTTTATTCAAGTGATCTGCGGCACCTTCAAACCCATGTTTGGGGGTCCGAAAATACTAGGACACACCAGCATCATGGGGCATTTGATGGCCCAAAGCCGAGACAATTAGGGGAACCTTATTTATAAACGTTGAAATTTGAAGTATTCTAGTTGAATCTATAATTCATATGACTATACTGGCAATAAAAACGGGCCCGAAGGGCCCACGGCGTAAGGGGCCTCTAGGGTCTGTTAGACTTCTAAGAGGCCTAAACTAGAGAAAACAGGGACCCTGGAGGCCCCCAGTTGGACAATTCGGGGCCCCTTATTTTAATTTTGTGTCGTCACTTGTTACATTTGTAAAATAATTAATCCCCTTGACGTTGAGGCCCTAGAAAACTTGCCTTGCTCACCCCATCCCCTCTGTATCCTTAATTAATTTTTTCTTAGTTAATCAAAGTATTAAAATTATAGTATTATTCTAGCTGATAAGTTATTTTCATTTTATTTTTTAAACATTTGTATTTTTGGGGGGCCTATGCTGGTGCGGGTACTGGGGCGGACCGCCCCCCCGTCGGTACGCCACTGACCTTGAAGTACACCTGCATGAATTCCTCTCAGGCTAGAATAGTCTTCATTCTGTTTTACTCTAAATGTTCTGTCGATATAAGAAGTGACCAACTCCACATATTTTTTTGCAAAAACGATTTTAGTTTAGAATTGCAGTAGCAGTTCCAGCCCAAGTGGACACAAGAAGAAAAAAGCTTTCTCAGAAACTATGAAAGCCTATTGGAATACTGTAATAAGAGAAACCAAAAATTGATTGACCGAGTCATCGCTGCTTATCGTCTTCCACCTAAGGAGAATAAGCCATTAATAATAATTAAAATAATAATAATAATAATATTCTTCACCATTTAGATTTTTTGTACCGCTAAACAGACACTAATTGCGCTTATTAGTGGATCACTTATAGGTCAAGTCGTTGAGTAATTAAGATTATTTAATGAGCAGAGTACAGCGCATCGAGCAACCAAAAGTCTGAAAAGAAAGTTTCAATTCGCAATGATATGCAGTAGGCTTACATAATAAGGAATTTACAATGATTGTCAAATGTAGCTAGTTAGCTCATTCATTTCGAAATAAATGTTGTCTTTTAGGTATATGTTTTTTGTTTAATAGTATAAAAAATATTATAAGTCTACAAGAAGTATAATAATTATACTTATAGGATTCAACATTGCCTTCTCTCAGAATTAGCCTAGTTGAGATAATTTCATGTTAGTGTGAAGGTTCGCTGTAAATCAAGTAAAGATACTCGCACTTCCTAGGCTAATTTCATTATAATATGCCAATTTTTTCAAACATTATTTATTTATGCATAAATAAAATTCCATAATGCAAGAAATGATAAAGCAATTTATATAAAGGGCAAGAATTTGAGCTTTCAAGCGGTAAAATTTCATTCATGATTTCAAACTCGTCGATTAATTGTCTCAGTTATAATAGATTGGAGTTGGCTACTTGGCACAGGGAAGGCTAGCAAAGGAGAATTCAGCTGGTCTTGTCAAGATAATGGCTGATAGAAGTTAACTCTTCTCAAGGGATAGAAACAAACGTTAAGAGCCCATTAGCCCAGATTGCAAATCGGGATTAGTTCCAAAATTCTCAGGTAATTCCAAAACTGTTTAACCGTACGATAAATATCACTTGACCCCGAAATATCAAGGCTTTAATAAGCCTGATTTAGAAGACAAATTCCTAGATACTGAACACAGTATTCATCAACACTGTGACTCTACTTTAAATCCTGTAACTTTAAATCACGTTGTAACATAGAATCACAAAGCATAGAGGTAATGCACTATGAAAGCCCATTTGAAAAAATTTGAACATTTGAAAACTAAGTTAATTAAAACTAAAACATTTAGACATAGGCCTATTAGAACTTTTTTTGTAGGATGAAGCCCATATCACGTACAGGTCGGAAAACTACTCACATAATTTGAGTATTCTATTACCTTTGGATAACAGCTTTTATAGATAGCTATAAATTGACTATGTGCCACTATAAAGAACAGAATGTTTGTCTGCCCAAATTTAATTCAATAGAACTGTTCATTTAATAGAAGTGTTCAACTATTTTTTAATTTGGACTACATTTTTTTTAAAAAGACTACCTTTTTGGAAAGCTAGGGCGGATATAGAGTTCGGTAAATCCTGAGTAGTTAGAATATTTATCAGCTGACTATTGATTATCAATCATAATAAATCGATAATATATGGCGATTGCATCAACAAATATTTTGATTGTTTGGGTTTGTCTGAAAACCCAGCAACATGGTTAGAGCTCATTCTAAAATAGTAGCATAATCATCGAACATTAGAAAATCCTGCTAAATTTTCCCAAGAAGTATAAGAATATATGAAAAATCCATAATCCGACATTCTATCAATAATTGTATTTTTTTAAACTGCTAATAAAACACTAGGATTTCATAATAATTATATCCGGGCCTAGGCTACACTTTTTTTAGTTTGTAGTTGGTTAATGCTGCGATTTTTTCAATTAATGATAGGCTGGAAACTTACGAAGTGTCTTCCAGAAGGGATGGGGGGGGGGGGGGGTGGCGCTTGACAAAATTTTGCCTCAGGCGACAAAATCCACGTGACGGCCCGGGTAGGTTCACTAAACAACTAAGGTGGCGAATATTACAAGCTAGTTTTAGCTATGTTGCTATGAGCAAAAGGAGCCTCATGTCTTTCAATTATCAAACCGACTTTCTTTAACATTATCAAATCAAATTTATTGCTTATTGAAATAATTGTTCAAAATTAAAACAAATTCATGCACAATATATTACATTTATTTTAAAAAGAAATTTTACTCAATATATAATAGGAGGAAAGTTTTTATTTATTTTTATTTTTCATGTTTACAAGAATTTCTAATAAGATCTGTAACCACTCTATCTCTCACTATTTTGTCTACTTAAAGGGGTAACGTAGTCTCAGGTAATGGAAAAGATGAAAAGTTAAAATTTTCTTTGATTTATTAACAATCTTTTGGACAATTTAATTTTAATATGAAATAAAAACGTAGATATAAAATATTTTACAGAAACTAAAATATCTTGCAAGAGTGTCCTACTCCACTTGGCTGCTCTAAGAAAGAAATTAGAAATAAATAAATCCTACCTAAAAACCCGGATGCTCCTCCATCCTATAATAAAGATTTCCTTCCGCTCAGCTATTCCCCAAATAACGAAAACTTAACAAAATTTTAAACTACCCGACCTGTGACAGTCCTTATCAAATCCCCAATAATCTCTGGTTATTACTCCTCGAACCACACCAAACGATGACACTTTCACACTGGCTTTCCTGAATCAATTCCCCAACCAAAAATGTTAATCAACTATTTACAATGCCCATTCCCACCTTTTAATGATGGAAGCAGAAGCTTCAATCCTCACAACTTAGATTAGTGACACTTTCTTACAAACCGAAAATTAAATGTATTTAACCAATTCAATTGAGTGTAGACATTGACAGAATTCACTGTAGACATTGTCGATCCTATGTCTGTTATCTGTCATACAACACTAGGACATGATTTAAAAAACAGAAGAGTTAATTAATAATAGCTTGGTTCTTTTTTTATTAAAAAGAAAGAATGAGAGAAATTTTTCTATTTTTTAATAAAAATGTCATCCATGACAGGTCTAATAAGTTTCCTTTTATCACTTTTCCTTCTGTATAGTTTGATAATTTCAACTAAAAATCTTAGTAGACTATTTAATTTAAAAAAATAATTTGTTCTGGTATTTTGATAATTTTTTTAGAAACAACCGTCAACTAGCAATTATGCTAGGTTTTGCTGGTTTGGGAATAAGTTATCCAATTGATTGGTAGTCGTAGATAGAGAATCATGCATCGATTGTTGATTGATATTTCTGCCTTCAAGCCACAAGTCAGATGTAAATGAGGACACGAAATGAACATCTCTCGAGTGGCTTGAGGGCAAAATACAATCATTGCATGATTTTCTATCTACGACTACTAATAAATTTTGCCCTCAAGCCACTCGTGAGATGTTTATTTTGTTCGGCTCGTGTCCTAATTTACAATTCACTCGTGGGTTAAAGAAAGAAATAATACAATCTATATAAATAAAATTAGAGTTTTGTCTGTACATTTATCAGAATTATATATTTTTTTGTTATTTTTACGTTTTCTATATATATAAATAAAATTAGAGTTTTGTCTGTACATTTATCAGAATTGTATATTTTTTTGTTATTTTTACGTTTTATACATTAAATAAGCCGAAAATAGTCTTACCTCACTTTCTGTCTGTCTGTCTGTCACGGCCCCAATGGTATTTTACGCGGCTTTCTCCTCAAAAACGAGAGCATCGATCGGGATTTTAGTTATTCAACAGTATTGAAAACATTATTGACAATGTCTTTAGCTATAAAAAAACTAAATTAACTTTTTTTTTAACAGAGTAATAAACGTTTAAAAATCAAGTATTGTGCGATTTTGAATACATTTTACGCGGCCTTCTCCTGAAAAACGAGAGCATCGATCGGGATTAAAGTTATTTATCAGTATTGAAAACCTTTTTGACAATGTCTTTAGCTATAAAAAACTAAATTAACTTTTTTTTTAACAGAATAATAAACGTTTAAAAACCAAGTATTGTGCGATTTTGGATACATTTCTTCTATGTTTTATTACCAGCACATAAGAACAAATCACGTAATTTATCAATCAGCTGTTCTCAAATATACCGTAATCTGAATGGTGGGCCCTTCGCGGCGTTATTTACGCTGTCTGCAGACTTGTGTAGTCGGAGCATTGCAGTATTTTAGGAAACATACTAGCTATTGTGCCCGTCCTTCGTACGGATTATGTTTAGAAATAAGACTAAATATGTTTCGGCTTTTTTGATAGCAACGATCATGAAGTTGTTAGCAGCTTAGGCCCCGTTCAGACGATACAGTTTTTATGCGGTACGGTTTTTTTACTGTATGGCGTCAACTGTACTGTGATGTTCACACGGTCCGCCTTTGCTGCTTATTGCTGTGCTCTCCTCCTTCTTCCATTGCGCTTCCTTCTTCTTCTTCTTCAGTGGCCCTACAACCCAGGACGGGTCTTGGCCTGCACTAGTAATTGTCGCCAACGGTCCCTATCCAACGATCGTTTAAATGTCTGTTCCTTCACTAAATTCCTTGAGGGTCGTCCGTTCCTATCATTTTGTGCTTCCATAACAAATATTTTTTTTATGGAGTGGGGGAGTTAGCCCCACATCCAACCCCCAACCTGGAGGACCAGGGATTTTTTTCAGGTTTCCTTCCTTAGCCTTTAACAAACCAATGCTGAACTACAAGGCAGCAGTCAATTTTCTATTGGGGTTTACTTCCCCTAGCCTTTGGATTTCCATTGACCTCCATCTGCAAGGCAGCAGTTTCTATGCTGGTTTTGGTCCACCCCGGGTATTTCATTTCCCCGGTACCACCTATATCTAGGAGGCATCCCCCAATCCACCACCTGGGGAGGCTCCCGATAGGAGACCAGCAACTCCCACCATTGCGCTTCCAGTTCAGTTTTATTTATTCCAGTCCAGGAATTTTTTTTTATTTGTGTAAGATTTTTTAAAATAAGTTTCTTACTGAAGGTTTCTCTTAAATTTTGATCAAAGTACGCAAATTCTGGTTTCAATATTCTACACATTTTTCTCTCATTATATTTATATTAATCTTAAGTCTTGTCCCACAAGGCGGGTCTCTCATATATTAGAGAAATTAAATTTTCACAATTAATATCTTCCATTTCTGGACACTGGAATTCACTAATAAGAAGATCAATGCTGAAGAATATCAATGAAGAAGATCAATGCTGACGATCTGAAGACTGCTTCCAGCGTAATAAGCGTATCGTTTGAACATATCCATTACCGGTACAATACGCATGTGCCACCAAATACGGATAGTTATTTTGCGGTACAGCTGATTTTAGTGATACAGTTTTCGAAGACAAAACCGAATGTAGAAATCGGCTAGAACAGCTTTTTTACTGGATCCAGTCGAAACAGTATTGTGTGAACATACAATATGAAATGTACATGCAAACGAAAGCACTGCAAAATAACTGATACAGCAAATTTACTGTACCGCACAAAAACTGTATCGTGTGAACGGGCCCTTAGTAAACAACTTAGAACGTAAGCAATTCAGTGACAGGTATGGGAGAGAATACTTTTTGAGAACAGCTGATTAATATATCATGATGAATTACGTGATTTGTTCTTATGTGGTAATAATAGTGCTACCTGGCAAATTCCCAAGAGCCTAGCACAAACCGCACCTTCCTAAAATGTTAATTTTTGTTTTGATAAATTTAAATTGGAAAATTTTGTTTTTTTTTTCAACAAAGAAATAATTGATAAGACATAAGATGAGCTTTGATTCACCAGACATATGTTTCCTAAAAGACTGCAATGCTCCGACTACACAAGTCTGCAGACAGCGTAAATAACGCCGCGAAGGGCCCACCATTTATATTTGAGAACAGCTGATTGATATATCATGATAAATTACGTGATTTGTTCTTATTCTTATGTGGTAATAAAACTTGGAAGAAATGTATCCAAAATCGCACAATACTTGGTTTTTAAACGTTTATTATTCTGTTAAAAAAAAAGTTAATTTAGTTTTTTATAGCTAAAGACATTGTCAAAAAGGTTTTCAATACTGATAAATAACTTAAATCCCGATCGATGCTCTCGTTTTTGAGGAGAAGGCCGCGTAAAATGTATCCAAAATCGCAAAACACTTGGTTTTTAAACGTTTATTACTCTGTTAAAAAAAAAGTTAATTTAGTTTTTTATAGCTAAAGACATTGTCAATAAACTGTTCAATAATGTTCAATAACTTAAATCCCGATCGATGCTCTCGTTTTTGAGGAGATAGCCGCGTAAAATGCCTTTGGAGCCGTGACAGACAGACAGACAGACAGACAGAAAGTGAGATTAGACTATTTTCGGCTTATTTGATGTATAAAACGTAAAAATAACCAAAAAATATATAATTCTGATAAATGTACAGACAAAACTCTAATTTTATTTATATAGATGACTGGTGAATCAAAGCTCATCTTATGTTTTATCAATTATTTCTTTGTTGAAAAAAAAAACAAAATTTTCTAATTTCAATTTATCAAAACAAAAATTAACATTTTAAGAAGGTGCGGTTTGTGCTAGGCTCTTGGGAATTCGCCAGGTAGCACTATTATTACCACATAAGAACAAATCACGTAATTTATGATGGTATATCAATCAGCTGTTCTCAAATATTCTCTCTGATAACTGTCACTGAATTGTTTACTAAACAACTTCATGATCGTTGCTATCAAAAAAGCCGAAACATATTTAGTCATATTTCTAAACATAATCCGTACGAAGGATGGGTAGCGGTAATTGTGCCGCAGATGTTAGCAAATAAAAAATCACTTGAAACCTTCACCAAATTGTAATATTATGTCTCCTGATCACAATTATCAAGTTTTTAAGTGTCGGTCTCAATTAAATAATTAATTATTCAATATTAAAAACTCACCTTTTGAACATAAATACGGCTCTGAAAAGCCTTTATAGTACCTTAAGCATAACATCATAGACGAACAGATAGAGCAATTGAGTGCCATCTACATCAGAACATCAATGGAAACTGGAATGGAACTGCATAACCAAACCTTTCCTAACCTGGCTAGATGTGACTGAACCACCTCTGTAAATATTTAAAAGGTTTAAAGTTGAATATTTAAAGGTATTTTAAAGGTGGTTCAGTCACATCTAGCCAGGTTAGGAAAGGTTTGGTTATGCAGTTCCATTCCACTTCGTTCCATTCACGCAGACTACGCTTCTGCGCATGCGCGAAATGTTCATGCAGATTTAAAAGGTCGTGGCCCAAAAGCCTAAAACCCAGGCTGTGGCTAGGTTATGTATAATTATGTGCGATGCATCAAGTGATGAGATTTAGGAACAAATTGAAAATGCCTTTATTATTAAGTAGATAAATTGCATGAGTAAATAATTAATAAATTAAAATGCAAATTATTGTGTTGCAAAGATTTATGCATTCTAAACACTCAATTAAAGTTAATTGCTGAAGATAGTCATTTTGGGGCTCTGCTCCAAAGGTAGGTTTTCAATATTGAATAATTAATTATTTAATTGAGACCGACACTTAAAAACTTGATAATTGTGATCAGGAGACATAATACTACAATTTGGTGAAGTTTCAAGTGATTTTTTATTTGCTAACATCTGCGGCACAATTACCCGGGTAGCTGCTAGTCATTGCATAAAATTCTATCATTTAAATATTTTGTTTCAATCAGATTGTTGATTATGGGTCAGCGTGAGCCAAAGTCTCGCAGTAGGCTATAGCATCGATGCGAATGCTGTTCTTGGAATCAGGATCAATCCGCTCAACTTGAGTACCGTAAGCATCTCTATTCCTCAGTGCCGTGTATTGATTCTGAGTTGTTCAGCTTTCAACTCTGCTCCACCTTTCGACCATCCAGCTTGATTGAAGCTCCTTTGGTACCAATCACGGCAACTATCAACAAAGTGCCTGAAACGAGTGTTGTTGACCTTGCATGCCATAATAGGAATCGTACGTTGTCACAAATAATGTCATAAAGTTCGGTTCGGTTGATGGTCATTAGGTATTAGGTTATCTGTCATTGTCGGTTACATACACAGCAACTCCAATCATCCAACACAACACAAACACTCAGCATTCAGGTCAATGCTACACAGACTGAACAACACACCACTATCCACCGAAAATAACAACACTGAACTAAACACAATAAAATACATAGCACAAGAAAACGGCTACAAACACGACCTAATTGACAAACTCAATTATAAAATAACCAAAAAACAAAACACCAACACCATCAACAAAAAATACATCACAATGACATACATCAATCCACAATCAAACAGACTAGCCAAAATCTTCAAAAAAGCCGGCCACACCATCCCATTCAGAACAAAATAAAAAATGCACTTGCACAAAAAAACGCACTGAACACAAGCAAATACGATCTCCCAGGGATCTACAAACTGAACTGCTCTGATTGTAACAAATTTTACATGGGACAAACAGGCCGCGCATTCAAACAACGCTGTAAAGAACATTTACAAGCCTTACATATAAAAACAGATTCGACTTTTGCAGACCATATCATTCAAATTGGACACACTTTTACTGACATCACCACTAACCTACACATCTACATATAAAATCTAAAGGACACGAACTCAACACCTTGGAACAATTTAAAATTTACAAACACACCACACACAATAAACAAATCATCCTCAATGAACAGTTCAATTTTAAATCACAAAAACGTTTTGACCACGTTATACAAAAAACACAATTCTTCTAACCAACATCGCTATTTAGGATGCCTTGAAGATGGGTTTCAACAACTTGAAAACGTTCGGCCACGTGTGCGTACATTTTTTATATACTCACAATCTAAAACTGACTGCAAGTCGTAAATTTACAACAAAAAGTTAATATTAACAACGCAGATCGTTATGGAACAAGAAATCCAAGAATCCAAAAGATCCTAATTGAACAGACAATGTAATAATTGATGAGAACAATATTGATAGTAAGTGATAAAAAGTAAAAAACACAAAAAATAATGGTTAAAGAAACAAATTAATTATAGGAAAACTACGATAAAAGAAGGAAAAAGACAAAAGAATGAAGAAAAACCTAACCTCACCTTACTCAATGTATCAATAATTTGTAACTGTCGCTCAGGCTGGCGGCGGTGGCAGAATCAGATTTTTTACCAGCAAATAAGCAGGGGTGCCCACCCCCCCTAAGCCTCATGACGCACCCCCCCCCCTAAAGTTAGCACCAATCCCCCCTCCCCCCATAAATTAGGCCCCCCCCAAAAATGCGAAAAGAGCCCCCCGTATTCTTTCTAAAACTAAAAGAAGATTTATAAAACTATTGAAAAAATTCAAACCCAGTCGATAATATACAAAATGTATAGGATGTTAAAATAATAGATGCCTACATGAGAAAATAAAAAAATTAAAATTAACAACACCTATTACTTGGCCCCAAAAGGGAATTGAGAACAGAAAGGAAGAATAGTAAAAATTCATGAAAAGCGGTAGTGAGAGACCACCAAGATTAGTAGCAGATAGATCTGTCTACTAACTTTGGGTGTCCCTAATTTCGCCAATCGCCAGAGCCTTGTCGGCCGCAGTCACTGTGGTATCCCACCGTCAGGGGACATCTCAACACTGCCTCCAGTCAAGAGATGAACCAAACCGAGGGCACCCAGGACGTACGTTTCCCAGCCCACACGAGGTGTGGCATCAACACCATTCGAGGACGTAAGGTTGACTTGCCCCCCTTCCGGGAGGGGCCTTGTGGGCCACGCGAGGTGGATACTGCTCCTAACTACAACCCATTAACGGAGGGAAGTAGTGTTGGAGTTGAGAGGCAATCCCTGGGGTACCTCCAGAGATCACCTCTGTCCTGCCAACCAAACAGTATCCCCTGACCACATTTTCTATTAATAAATAATAATTGTTTTAAAAAGAATATATTTTAATATAAATCTCATTTGCTGGGTTTTCTGCAGTACTCCTCTGATACAACAAATAGACATCAAAAGCTATTCTACAAACTGACACCGTAGCAACACAATAGAACCAGTACCGCAAACAATACCCCCCTCCAGCAAACAATACCCCCTCCCTAAACACCAAAAAGAGAACATCATCAAAATACACCAGAAGAGCAGAACTTCAGATGTAATTCAAGATGGACAAAAAGAGCCTCTCAAAATTCTCCATCGGTTTGTACAGCAGAGAACCCAGTATAAGATTTTATAAATGAAATTCATACAAAAGAGAAAATAATTTTGAATAAATCATAACATTTAAAAAACAATGTTTCCTATCTATATAACAATAAAATATTATTAAAAGTGGAAATTAAATTAAATGTTAATCATTCAATATAATATACTAAGAAAGATGGAGAAGCCCGTGGCCTAGACCTCCCACCTTTTTCGCTTCTTCCTTCTTCTGCCCTTTTCATCCTGTATTTTTATTTATTATTATTTGAATTTTTTAAAGATTAAGCCTTGAAAACTCCACACATGGAGTACAAGACAAGTCAATACCAACAGTATTCTCACATTACATTAGTCACCATCGATCAAATTACAGCAGTTGAAACTTGAAATTATACTTAAATTATAAATCATTATCAACTAGATATATCTTCAATTGTTTGAAGTGGGAGCTGACATTTTTTAACAATGATTGATACAAAGTGTCTGGTAAAATCAATGACAAGAAATACACAATAAAACAAATAAACGAAGTAACAGAGAACTGCATGCCCTACCTAGTAGTGGATTGTACAAACTGTGTTTCAAAATCATGCCTTGAAGTATTAAGACTAGTCAATACAAACAGTATTCACAAATTACAATAGCCACAATCGATAAAATTACAAAAGTTGAGACTTGAAATAATCTGAAAAGGTCACTTGTACTCTATAGAAACTTTATCAACTATATATATTTTCATTGTTTGAATTTGAATAGAAAATGATTTTTTTGCTATTATTAATACATAACGTTTTTTAAATCAATGCCATGAAAAACACAATATAACAAAGAATTGTAACAACATAAATGCATGCCCAATTACAAGTACAATATAAAAAGTTGCTAAAAAATATTTTTTTAATTCCCGACATACTTAGAAAAACGTTCCGGTATAACCCTGAAATCTGCGTTCCAGAATTTGTGCATAATTCCTTCCCCACCAGTAGAAAAGCAAAAAACAATTATTATTTCAACATTAAACAAAAATTATTGCATTTCAATTCTGATTAAAAGGTTTATAATACCAACGAACTACTGAAACTGTGTATTGGTAGCCTAATCATGTTTACAGAAATTTTCATCAAATTTCCTGCATCAATATGAAAACAATATAATCTTTTGAAGAATATTATTCTATCATTTTCAACAATAATATTTTTTCAAGTAACTGTCCAGCTAGCAGTTTGTCTGGATCATCAAATACCAAGCTTCAAACAAAAATTCTGTTCAGGTAAGCTACCGGTACTACTATATATCTTATCAGTTTTAGTTTTGGAGTTTCCATCCTCTTTGATAGCAATTAGATGAACACTTCTGCTGGCAAACTAGCCTAGAAAACAATCAGAGATAAAAGAAATTTTCAAAGCATAAAGTCCACTAAATAGTTTTAAAACAACATAATTTAATTTTTAATTCAAATAATCAAGAATAGTTTAGAATTGGATAGCATTTAAAAAAGCTAAGTCGGATTGGCTGGATTTATTATCTGATTTATTGATGGAGATTCAGAATCATCACTCATGGAAATATGCAATTATTACTGCGTTGAGATATCTGGACAAATCTCAAAATGCAATGCTTGAAACTCAGCACTGGATTAGATATTTGAATTGCTCTGAAACCGAATCTGTTTAGCTATGAAAGCTATTGTGATTTCTTCAGTTATTTAGAATAGATTCTACAAGAAAAGAAAAACAGTTAATTACCTAGTAGATGAAGCTTAAAAAAAAGACTGTAGCACGAATGGAGTTGAATCTGTTTGAGAAGAATACCCGAGAAGAAGTGGTAATGACAACAACACAGTGTGGCTGAAACAGACTTGAGCAAGAGTGATTAAATGGGGAAAATTCCTTATTTAACAATAGATAGTATCACATATTTGCACTCCTACCATCTGCAGGCAAGCGCCAATAATCTATCAATAAATAGTATCAAATTTTTTGCACCCCTACATCAGTAGGCAAGCGCCAATAATCTATCAATGAATGATTTCAAATATTTTTGCACCCCTACATCTGTAGGCAAGCGCCAGTAATCTATCAATAAATAGTATCACATATTTTCATTTCCTAGCAAGTATAGGACAGCACCCTTAAACTACCCTTGAATTATTGCTTCCATGCTTGAATGTACCCAAGTGAACTCTATTCTCAGTGTGGTAGAGCTTATGACATTTTCACTGCCAAAGCATTGCCAGAGAGAATGGCATAAACTCTAAGCACAAAGCCAGTAGCTGAAGCTAAAGTGAGAGCCACTTCCCCAAATTTTGAATAATCAATGTCTAATCTCATTTCTTATCACATTCACCGTACATGAATAGGCAAGAGCCAATAATCTATCAATAAATATGGTATCACATATTTTTTCACTCCTACCATCTGTAGGCAAGCGCTAATAATCTATAAATAAACAGTATAATATATTATTTTGCACTCCTACATCTGTAGGCAAGTGCCAATAATCTATCAATAAAAAGTATCAAATATTTTTGCACTCCTACATCTATAGGCAAGCGCCAATAATCTATCAATAAATAGTATCAAATATTTTTGCACCCCTATGTCTGTAGGCAAGCGCCAATAATCTATCAATAAATAGTATCAAATATTTTTGCACCCCTATGTCTGTAGGCAAGCGCCAATAATCTATCAATAAATAGTATCAAATATTTTTGCACTCCTACATCTGTAGGCAAGCGCCAATAATCTATCAATTAATAGTATAATATATTTGCACTCCTACATCTGTAAGCAAGCGCCAATAATCTATCAATAAATAGTATCAAATACTTTTGCACTCCTACATCTGTAGGCAAGCGCCAATAGTCTATCAATAAATAGTATCAAATATCTTTGCACCCCTACGTCTGTAGGCAAGTGCCAATAATCTATCAATAAATAGTATCAAATATTTTTGCACTCCTACATCTGTAGGCAAGCGCCAATAATCTATCAATAAATAGTATCAAATATTTTTGCACTCCTACATCTGTAGGCAAGCGCCAATAATCTATCAATAAATAGTTTCAAATATTTGCATTCCTACCATCTGTAGGCAAGCGCCTCTAAGCAATTGATAAATAGTATCACATATTTCCACTTCCTAGCATGTGTATAAGAGCCCCAGAAAATTTTTTGATTCTTTCAAATCATGATTTGTACTTTTGAAACTGGTATATAAATACCATATAAACTAGTTATATATTTGTTGATTTAGTGCAATTTTATTTTATATTATTCAGATGTATTTTTTATGTTTTTATGTTTCTATTTTTGTTGAGGAGGATATATAAAAGATTTGATTTAGTGAACTCTATTCTCAGTGTGTTGGAGCTTATGGCATTTTCACTGGCAACAGTAAATACGGCATAAGCTCTAAGCACAAAGCCAGTAGCCGAAGCTAAAGTGAGAGCTACTCCCACAATTTTTGCATAATCAATGTCTAATCTAATCTCTTATCACAATTACTAAACATAAAGGTGCTAACACCTGCACTCAACATATGTCGGAGACATCATTACTCCAGGGTTTTCACCTGGCAACCGACATCTCTTGATCACAGGGTAACACAGTCCATGCACAATGAATGTGACATGAGAATCCTGACAGGGACCTAACAGCAAATCCCTATTTACATTTGTTAGCCTTATATCAACCCACCAGCTGCAATGAAATGTACCACACCCTAATAAAATGGTTGTGGCGACTGAGCAGTGCACCCTGTTCTCCTTGTGGAACTAACAAGTAGTCACAAGGCCTCAGCGAGGAGAGAGACTCTCGAAGCATCCGTGAGAGCCACTGAACCCAGCCAAAAAACCATCAAGCACGATAAGATTATGTCATGGCACAAATCAAGAGCCCGGATAGAAAGTGTGATACATGATTAACAACTGCAAATGCCCTACAACCCAACAAATCTCCATTCACGATTGTTAGCCTCATAACACATCCCACCAGCTACAATAAACAGTACCACTCCATCATAAGACGGACGTATAGCAGCGTTATCTGACAACTGCGGTCATGAACTCTACAAGAGAGACATGGACTCTCAGATGCAGACCCTGCCATCGAAGCCACAAATATAACTTTGTGGCACAATCCAAGAGCATGGTTGAAGAGTGTGGTACTTGACTAACAACTGTAAACCTCCTAGCATATGCAGGAGAATGGTGGGAAACTTCTAACCTAACTGACTATAAAAGCAAGATACATAATACCAAATCTCCAGTTTCACGTCCTGGCCAATTTGTACTCCACCATCTTGACCTACTGAAGAGGTTACCGTGAAGTTGAGTCTCTTCATATCTCCTTCTTGAAGTAGGTTGAACTGATCAGTCATCCTGTTGAAAAAAAAATAGTTCAGTTAAGCTATTACAAATTTGGAGGTGTGTTGATTGCTTCAATTATATCAAAATATGTGGTGGTGTTACATTGATAAAAGTTTGTAAAGTTGATTGGAAATTGATATGTGCTGGCAATATTCAATTGACTATAGAATGTGTTTGAAGTGATGATGTTGATTAAGATCAAGTATCTTGAGCATTAAACAATGTGTCCTAATATACTGATACTGCATCATATGTTTTGCTGGATATAGTTGGAAACTCAGAAATACTTGTTCTTAAAAATGGAAAGCCATACAAAATAAACCAGTATCAATACGGCTCCAACAATAATTATATTGAAATTTTGATAGGGTAAAACAGCCACTTCATTCATCAAGTATATCAATGAACAATCTCTGCCCTTGAGAATAATGTTGGAGGATACTTGGAATGAATTAAAATTTCCTATTCAATCCCAATAAGACTATCATTAGTATATATTAGAATTAATTGGTGATCCAATGGAATTGAATTTGGAATGAGTCATTTCGATTCACTGGCATGGAAATAACATCATGATCAATTTAATATATGGTTCATGCCTGGTTTCTTAGTCGTTTAGAAAATCATTCAAAAGCTATTGATTCATTAGAGGCCCTAAGGCTTGTTTCACACATACCCAGCAGTTAGGTAACCATTATTGTTTATCCGGTATGATTACATAGTCCCATATAATGCAATGTTCGTACAGCTGGGCAAACAACACCAGTTACCCGACTGCCGGGTGTGTGTGAAACAAGCCTTAGGGCCGCTAATGAATCAATAGCTACTGAATAATTTACTAAACGACTGAGAAACCAAACTTGAAAAAATATTTTACAAACTAGCTTCAAGTTAATAATCTTGCTAACTATATTCAGCAATGCCTGAAACGACGTCAAATAGTGGAACCCAATTTTATAATATCCTAAAAATAATTGTGAAATAATCAAAGAAATTGGTCAATTTGGGTTGCAGCAACATAATTTTGAGAAAATGTTGGATTAGTACAGTAGGCCTATCTATAGTCACTGAACATGTCAAATTGCAAGTGGGAGGTGTATATATTTGAGTAGTGAGTAAGTGGAGTTTGAGCAAAAGGACAGAGATTAAAGATAATAATTAAATGAGACTGAAAAACATTTTCTCATTGAAAAGAATATGGATTAATTATCTATAAGGATTGGAATAGTTTGAATCAATTATTGGTAGATCATGGTTCAAATCAGTACGGTAGCTGCTGGCTTGTAAGAAACATTTCTTGAAATCATAAAATTAAATTAGCCCAGTATGCATACAAGTTCTAATAAGAGGTTTATCAATATAGTTACTAGTTACTTGGATGATCATCATGATATAAAAGCTCATTGAAATTCCACTAAGAGGCTACTAGTGTGATAACTAATTTTAATTTGATTATATAATATCACTATCAATTTATAATAATTATAATGTAGGCGACGACCAGTTCTGAACTTATTTTTCAAACAATGAATTATTTCTTTTTTCAGTCAAAAACAATTTAAATTCTCTGCTTTTGATTTTTGAAGGACGTTTCAATTGATGGATAGTTTTAAGATTGACTTTTAAAGCACACTGTCTGGAAAATAATGTCCAAGGGAAAATAGAAGCAATAATAAAAATAAATTCATGAGAAATTTGAAATCATGCAGCATTGGTAGATTAACACTAACAAAATGAGAAAATGCATGTTCACTGAGAATGTCCCAATAAAATTTATAAATTCTAATGATCTATAAAATAAATTGGTACCGTAGTCAAGGTCAATGTATAATAATGAATAGCGAGAAGTCTACCTAAAAATGAATAACAATTCTTTCTTGGTTTTTATATTAAAAACTGTAGTTATTAAATAGTTTCTTAGCTTGGCTTTGAAATAAGTTAATAAAGGGGAAAACTAGTAGAGTTTACCCTACCCGAGTATTGAAACATAGTTATTGAATTAGAGTTGGTAACTGAAAATGACTAGACAGATTTCAAAGAGTTAGTGATGATGAACTTTTTAGGTTAAATTTTAGCCATTTCATTTTAGTTATTTCTCACTTCAAAATAATGGAGCAAAGCTATGCAATTAAGAAACTATGGTATTTAAGGGTGTCTTAAAATAGACTAAATTGCAAAAATTGATATGAAACTGCTTACCTTGTGAAAGATATCCAGAATTGATTTTCCATTTATTCATCACTAAATCATTTGAGCACTTCAGTATTTAATCAGTAGGCACTGTTTAAACAGCAAATTTAAGGTAACATTCCAGTGATGTGTGTTGAAAAATCTACTGGAACCCCAAACAGCTCTTCTCTCTATCAGTGCTAGACATCAACTGATGAAGGTTTGAGGTTTGAGGATGACAATGAGGAAGAAAATGGAGGCAGTCAGCTGATTATGAAAGCCGGTAACTGGTAGCAATGCCAACTTGATTATCATGTGGTTCTAGTTGGTATTACTGGGACTGTTTTTGTTTACAGGAGACCGAATCAAAGTGGACCCGGTTCATCAGCTGATGTTACCATATTAACACTCTCAAATCGACAATATTGTCCTAATCGACAATAACTATAATAATTATTGTACTTTTTAAAACTATATATTTTTGGATTTTCAAAATTTTTCTTAGAAAAATAACAGTTTTAGATCAAATAGTATTGTTACTAGTAATACAGTCGTCGCCCTTCCACTTCGTGATTGCCCATTTTGTGCCAAAAGCGTTTTCAAGCCCCCCCCCCCCCAAACAATTTGTAAAATCAGGTTGAAAAGTAGATTATTGGTTGAGTTTATGGGAGCCTTCTCATTTACTGGTAAATGTTACTGGTGGAGTCTGATTGGTCTATTCAAATTCTTCAACATCTTTGAATTTTAATAGACCAGACGACAGGGAAGTGATAGCCGTGAGCCGAAGCAGGTATCTGTTCAATCAGATAGGGATAAGCTGCTTTCTACTTGGCACTCTTTGTAAGGGTGACCGATTAGATCGGCCAGCAAAAAAGACACTGTTCTCTGCTGTAAAATCACTTCCCGGTGGTTCTGAACCCACCGAAAACTGGTTAAGTGGTAGATTGGACATAACTGTCCAAACTTCGCCACGTCAACAAATAAAAAAGTCATTCTATTCTAAAACTGTAGGTCCAGCTCATCAATCATCATCATCATCATTCAACTCATTACCCACACACAGGTCTCAGACCTATGTGGGCTTCATCCTCCAAAAAATGACACTGGTAACATTTACTGGTTTTGAAATCTTGAAATTTGGTATACATGACGAACTGCGCGTATTACTAATAATAATTACAGTATTTGACTTTATGAATAATTGCACGACTATGAAGTCAAATATTTGAGTAGAAAATTAAAATATTTTACTCACTGAGCACTGCAGTGGCGGCCGGCAATCAAAAATTTTGGTGAAGGACTCTTATATTAAATTATTCCACAGAAATTAAATTATTTTTTAATATTTGGATTTTCTCTTAGTGTTGGAGACACATTTCGACCATTATGCTAGAAATGGGTGATCACATAGGGAGGTCGGCAGGATGGCTGTAGTATATTCGTCATTGAATTGGAAGTAATTTTATTTATGATGTTGAAGATCCATCTTGTTTCCACTAATATGTAATATAAACTTGAAAAAACCACTTTTAAATGGAAATTAACTCACGTTATGGCGTGACGGCCGTTTCGCTCTGTTGTCTAGAGCATCGTCAGACAACCCACAGTACACTGACTTAAGGTATGAGTTTGAGGGTTATGTATGTTGGAATGGTGCTGTGGTGGGGGGATGAGTAGGCGGGAGGTTTGAAATTGGGATTATTTTGTCAAATAGAGTGTGTGAGAAGAAGTTAAGTTGATCATTTAAAATGTTGTCAGGTTCCTGCTTTGCATGTTTGTAAATCTCATATTGTTCTAAAACATTGAGTTTATGGCTTTTGTGAGTGAAGTGTAGTGTGTCTAAATTAGTGTCAATGTCTGTATAACTGTGGCCTGTTGAAATGATGTGTTCAGCAAAAGTGGAATGTGTGTTTGGGTGTGAGATGGCTCTTGTGTGTTCTTTGAATCTAGTGGTGAATGTCCTGCCAGTTTGTCCTGTATAGAACTTGTTGCAGTCATCACATTTCAATTTGTAAATTCCAGATCTGTTGTACTTGTTTTGAGATGTTGTCTGAAAATGCAGGTGTTTTTTGAGTGAATTATTTGTTCTGTAAGCTATTTTATGAGTTTCCTGAATGAAGCTGCTATTTTATGAGTTTTTTTTGTTGAGGTAGGTAAGTGTGATGAATGTATGGGGGTTGTCATTCTGTTTGTTGCTGGTGTGAGTGATTGGTTTTGTTGATATTCTGTGCAGTAGTTTGTCTATAAGTGTGTGTTTGTAACCATTCTGTTGTGCTATGTATTTTATAGTATTCAATTCTGTAACATAGGTGGTAGAAGTAATCACAAACTCATTGTAATTGATGAAATACATTTTATTAAAAGAACGAATAGCGTAAGTAAACTCATTACATCATGAAAATTCAATCGACAATAGAGACATAGTACAGTAGGCGTTGTCTCTCTGGTGTGGCACAGTCTTGCCAACTGCATAAAATAAAACTAAAATTCATGTTGTACAAGGATATATGACACCTCCCCCCGTAATAAAACCTAGGGTGAATACCTTTCAGGAGGTTTTCTGAACCTAACAGGTCTAGCCTGTGGCGTATGGTAAATAGTATCTGTCACAATCGGTAATTTTGTAGAAACTGGCGTTGAATGTAAAACATTCTTGAAAGAATTAGAAAAGAAAGTAGAATCATCAACATCATTGCTTGTAATAGCTTTCGATTGTTCAGAAAGTACTGTTGATTTAGGCACAATTACATCAGTATCATAATGAACATTAGGTATATCAGTTGAAAAATCCTTTAAATTAATTTTACAATCCTTCATTTGATTAGCATGTCTCCTAATAGAAAGATTATCATCAGTAATGATATTGTACATAGAAGAACCAATTTTATCAGCTACAATACCTGTATTCCATTTACCCTTATTATTGTAAATTCGGTACATAACTCTATCATTGATATTGAAACATTTATCTTTAATTGTCTGTTTTTGCATTTCCTTTCTTTGAGTATCTAACACTTTGTCAGTAATATTGGGTAGCATCAAATCTAGTCTAGTTTGAATATTTCTTTTCATGAGTAAATTACATGGACTTTCACCAGTAGTAGCATGTGGTGCTTTTCTGTAGTTCATTAAAAAATTATTTAATTTGAACCATAAAGTAGAATTTACAATCATACCTTCGCAACATTTAATTAATCCTGACTTCACAGTTTGTACAAAACGTTCTGCCTGACCATTGGATGCAGGAAAGAAAGGAGCACTGGTAATATGCTTTATACCATTATTAGTACAAAAGGTTTGAAATTCACTAGAGGTAAACTGAGTACCATTATCTGATACTAGTGTAACTGGTAAACCAAATCTAGCAAAACATTCACGCAAATTTTCAACTGTTTCTTTGCTTGAAAGAGTTTTCATTATGTAAGTTTCAACCCACTTACTGTAACTATCAACAATTATTAACAGCCATAATCCTGGAGAAGGATTAGCAAAATCTATATGTAATCTTTGCCATGGTCCTGAAGGAAATTGCCATGGATGTAAATTCACATTAGACTGTTGTCTAGAATGACGCACACAATGTATACAATTCTTTGTAACAAGCTCAATATCAGAATCAATATTTGGCCAATAGACATAACTTCGTGCAAGGCCTTTCATTTTTACAATTCCTAAGTGTCCTTGGTGTAGTTCCTCAAGTACTTTAGATTGTAAAGATTTTGGAATCATAACTCGTAAGCCTTTCATAATACAACCTTGTTCAACTGAATATTCAGCAATATTGTTTGTATTTTCACCATTTTCAGTACCTAAAATTTGTCGAAGTAATTTACACATATCTGGATCTTTTCTAGTTTCATGAGCTATTTGTTCCCTTGTAACCGGTAAAATATTAATTTGATTCATTTGTACAATTTGAACCTCATCAATAGTATTGTCATTAACCATTTCCATAGGAAATCTTGAGCAAAAATAAGCATTCATATGTTCAGTGGTCTTACGGTATTGTATGGTGTAATCAAAACCTTGTAAAAATAATGAATAATGTAATAAACGTGTAGCACTGATGGATGGAGTAGCAGCATGAGCACTTAAGATGCTTTGTAATGGTTTGTGGTCAGTCAGTAAAGTAAAATGACGACCAAACAAGTAATTGAAAAATTTCTTAACTCCCCAATAAATTGACAATGCTTCCTTGTCTATCTGGGAATAATTTCGCTCAGCTGCAGTGAGACATCTACTAGCAAAAGTTATGGGCCTTTCCACACCTTTTTCATCTAAACATGAAAGAACCGCACCAATAGCATATTTACTAGCATCAGTAGCAACAATTATAGGTTTAGTGACATCAAAATCCACAAGAGTAAGTTTTGTTTCAATATCTTTCTTAATTGTTTGAAATGCAGTTTCACACTCTTGTGACCACGAAAAAACAACATTTTTCCTGAGTAAGTTGTATAAAGGTGAGAGAGAATTAGCCATGCCCTGTATAAACCTTGAGTAATATGTAACAAACCCTAGAAAAGATTTCAACTCTGATACATTTGTAGGACGTTTTGCATTCTTAACAACTGCAATCATCAGTTTTATGTATGCAATCTTTGTCAATTTTAAACCCTAAATAAGTAATTTCAGATTTCAGTAGTTCACATTTTTCCCATTTAAGTCTAATACCATTTTCACGGCACATACTAAAAAACATATTTTAAAACAAAAAAAGAAACCGACTTCAGTGAAATGATTAAATACTCACGTACTAAAAAGTTTAAAATAAAGTATTTACTTTAAACTGAGAAAATTTTAAATTTCATACAAGTAATCTTTGAAGTCGGTGCCAAATATTTTATGTAGTTGATAAGAAATTCTATCTAATATCAAAACTAACAATGTATTTTTTTGGAGGATGAAGCCCACATAGGTCTGAGACCTTTGCATGGGTAATGAATTGGATTATGGAGATTGTTGAGTTGGACCTATACAGTTTTAGGTGGGTTCCGAACCACCGGGAAGTGATTGATAAGAGATTCTATCTAATATCAAAACTAACACTGTATTCCAATTAAATATGTGATTTACACTCACTTTTACTGAAATACATAGTAATTGATACGAAATTCGATCTAATATCAAAACTATACTGTATTTCAATTAAATGTGATTTACAATCACTTTTACTGAAATACAGTGTCAGTTTTGACAGGGGTGCCCACCCCCCCTAAGCCTCATGACGCACCCCCCCCCCTAAAGTTAGCACCAATCCCCCCTCCCCCCATAAATTAGGCCCCCCCCCAAAAATGCGAAAAGAGCCCCCCGTATTCTTTCTAAAACTAAAAGAAGATTTATAAAACTATTGAAAAAATTCAAACCCAGTCGATAATATACAAAATGTATGTACCGTATATTTCTTGAGATTCTTTACATAGCTAACATTTTTTTGTAAAGGTAAAAAATAAATATCAATGAAATGAATTTATGAACTTCTGCTCAATGAACTTAATTGCAAAATAGCTAAATAAGAATTTGAACCTAAATGGTTTTTAAACAATAAAATATTATTACAAATACACAATGTTCAATAAAAATGAAATACCTATAAGTTTATGTTCGGTGTCCCAATTACATTAAGGTTAAATAATTCTAAAAAGTTGTTTATTTAAAGGAAGTGAAAACAATGAGTTAATAACTTCATTTGTAAAAGACAAAAATTCAAAATACTAAGACATTTATTGGACAGTAGTTAAACAACAGGTTATTTAGTGTAGTATCTTGGGAGAATTTATGTATGGATGAAGTACATAAAAGGCACACATTTCATGTATAGTTATTTACAACACACAATCGAAAGAAGTGTCTTTCAAAAACAAAATAAAGTCATACATTAAATTACTGAATTTTTAGTATTTAGTAAGTTTTTCAAAAGCAGTTCCTACTTATTAGTAAGTAGTTATCGTAAAATACATGAAAAACATCAACAGTTTGAAGACAAACATTTTAAATTTGTAGACTGTGACCATCTACAAGTTAGCTAGGCACCTTCTGTTTTTTTTTTTTTTGAGGATGAAGCCCACATGGGTCTGAGACCTGTGCGTGGGTAATGAGTTGGATGATGGTGATTGATGAGTTGGACCTACAGTTTTAGGTGGGTTCCGAACCACCGGGAAGTGATTTTCAGCAAAGAACATTGTCTTTTTTGCTGGCCAATCTAATCGGTCACCGTTACAAACAGGACCTACGAGAACGCAGCTTATGTATCTGATTGAACAGATACCTGCTACGGCTCGCGGCTATCACTTCCCTCTAAAATCTATTGTTAAATCTATCTCTCTAAACCCTACATAGAAGTTTTTGGGATGAGGAAACAGAAAACCTTTCAATTATTTCTTCGTTAGAAATAGACTCAAGTACATCTGCACAAGTTCCTGCACAAATCCTAAACATTATTATTTTAGCTAATTCATATTCAATTGTATAATAATAATAATAATAATAATTATAAATATATTTTCATTAATTGACATTCTATCTGGTGACTTCTTAGTATATTTTTTAATGTTGTCACGTTAAACACGGTTTCAATCAACTTTACGACCCCCCCCCCCCCCCCCCCCAAAACGGTTTTTGGGAAACCCCCCCCCCCCCCCAAGAATTTCAATGACGCAGTCTGCGTCATAGCCCCCCCCCCTGTGGGCACCCCTGAAATAAGTTATTTTCAACGCACAATGCATCTACAGCCTTTAGAAATGTATTTTTAAACAATTTACTCTCAACATTTTCCCCATGAAAACGAATGTATTGAACAAGAACGGTATAATAATATTTCGTACTGGAGCCTGAGGCTTGAGCGTAGATGATACAAAAATCTCAGTCCTACCTGGGAACTGGAAATTCACTAGAAAAGCACGTTGAACTTCATTCATGAGTGTAACCTATATTTGATATTTGCAGATCTTTTTTCTCTAATGAGATCTGCATTGTTCATAGAAAATTTCCATTTAGTGTGAATAAATACGGTAACTGAAATTGAGCCTTATTGTATCAAAATTAAGAAATTGAAATGTATACGTTATTTTTGCGATTAAAACGTAGTTTTAATGTGTTGCTGTTCTGTAGTTCATATTGATATCAAAGTTTCTCTTTGAAAATAACATGATAATTTGAATTTTCAATTGCTTAAAATACATATCCTTAGTTTATAACAATTTCAATTGTATTTCAAGGAATCAGCATATTATGGGCTTGGTTTAATGGTCCTACTGCATAAGCGAAGAATCGTTGACTACCATGTTTGAAGCTCATTCTTAAGCTATTGAATAACACCAGGCGATTATTTTTTAAATGAAAAGGATCTGAAATATAACGATGTACTACCTACATAAAATATAAAGAATATTGTGTAAATATAAGATGTAATCTTGGAACTAATCTCTAATCTGTGCTAAATTCTTGTACACATCGGAAGTTTCATAATTTATGTGTTGAATATTACATTTAAAGTTTTCTTATTAGAGAAAATCAGTATTATTTTCTATTTAAATTAACTTTTGATTGTTAATTCTACTACTTTCAGTCAATTAACTGCAAGTCGTTGAATTTACCATCAAAAGTTAATATTAACAATGCAGATAGTTATAGAACAAGAATTCCAAGAATTCTATGTAAAATTGACTTGTTTTAACTTTAATTCTACGTTACTAATAAAATTGAAAATAATTCAAAAGTGACTGATGATTGAATCTTTTTGAAGAATCATAATACTCATAAATTGATAAAATGTTTGTTATTACAAAGTTCAGTCATTATTTGAATTTTGAAATATCTCTCATTTTGAAAAATATATTTATTTGACTGCCTTCACTCGAACGAAAAGCACAGATTCAGAGTGCAGCTGGTGCTGATGTTATTAAATTGTTATATTACTAATAATAAAATATTATTTTCATCGAAAGAAAAATAAATTCAATAGTTTTCACGCTCATTCCTCTAAATAAGAAAATTACTCATCATATGTATTGATAAAATATAATAGATGATATTAGAAATTACACTTACCTTATGATAGCTCAATATGATTGTGTTGATGCGTGCTACACAATAAGGTAAAACTGAAATACCATGCTGGAACATGGAGACCTCAATGCAATTCAGAATGAAGTCACGTTTCGGCATCTTATGGCACCAGCATTAAGCTTGTTCATATCCGACCACAAGAAAGGGATTTTATTGGACACAAAAATTCACATTGAGTATGTGAAAACATTTGAAAATAGACTGGCATTCCAACGACTTGTTTATATTCTGAAGACGAATCCCGGTGAAAATTCTCAGTCAGGTCCGATATTGTGTAGTACTACATGAATATAAAAAAACTGAACCTGACTAATATAGACAAAAAAAAACTAACTGCCTTATATATTTTTTTAAAGTTATTTGTTGCATTTATGATGACATATCAATTCTATCCTGTATAAACCTCAATGTTAGTGACAGTCGAACAAGATCTATGGATTTATTTCAATATAAATTATGTCGTACAAACTTAATGTTTTTATATCAATTTGTTAAGTTAGCTAATTCTTTTGCCTCTGATATTGACATATTCACTTGTACTCCTCAAAACTTCTATAATTTTTTTAAGTCCTTGAATTACTTTTAGTAGATGCCTCCTTTTAGATCATGTATCATTTAATTGTATCATTATTTGTCTTCTATATTAACCTCAGTATATTCTCTTTTTTCCTCTCTTTGATGTTATTACTGTCAATATTTATTATTTTTGCTCAGTTGCTGAGTAATAAGAGTACAAAACTCTGTTCTGCAACTCTTGAAAATAAATAAATATAAAAAACATTTTTAATTCATACATAAATGAACAATATTTTGATTTTCTAAACTCTGTGAGTTATATTCTACACAATAACACCGATAAATTTAAACAGATCGACGATTCAAAATAAAATTAGTCCCTTTGACCGGATAATGTGCGATCAACTCTCTGTGTGTGTCAGTGCCCGACTCGCCTACTCGCAACTCTTGTCAAAGACAATATGATTCACTCAAATCCTCTTTGTAGGTACCGTACAATTTGAGAATGAATAATTTAATCACGAAGAAAACCTACCGAGTATTGTGATGTGGAAATTTCCTTTTGTTATTATGAAGCGTTCACACCTGTCATTTAACAGTGTAATCACACTAAAATGATTCCATTCTAACGTCAGTTTTATCTCATTACTGAATCGTCACAAATTCATTCGATTTAATGTTTTAATTAGATGATGGCTCCTCTTCCTTCCTATAACTTTGTAAGTCGTCACGCCCCACCATCAGTGCTGATCTGAAGAAGTTTGGCGAACAATCTTCTTACTGGATGATGGGTTCAAAATGCTGAGTGCTGTTGAAGTTTTCCTCCCTTGTTTCAGTTTTCCTAGAATCTACAATGAATATTGTTCACTCTGTCTGACATATGAAAGATTCTAGACAAATTGACACAGTCGTTACGATTCTCATTTATTGTTTACAAGTCACATGGAATCAGAATATTCATAATTCTTTATCTGAGATGACTACAAATTCTCTACGGTAGCCTACTTGAATCTCGTTCCACTTGAAACCGCAATGAAAAAGTCTATTTGACATGCACACTAATCATTGAAACCTTTATTTTAAGTACATTAGGTAAACGTTTTCACAGTATCAACTAGACTAAAAACGTAGGTACCGTACTTCAAAAGTATTAGGTCCTGTCTCCCATGATTAACAAGTAAAATTGCCATACTAAAACAATGAATCATAGTAGCGTTATCACTGAAATTAGGCTCTTTTTATATTAAAAAAAGAGACAGTTTGAGAATCTGGTCAACACAAACTATTAAAAATAACAGTATATTAATTTGTATGGGGAAGTTTTCTATGAGAGTTAGATAGATATTGTTCAATTTAGTTATTTTGAAGTTCGGTTGTAAACTCAAGTGTATTCTATGTTCAAAAGCATTTCTCATGCAGGTTTTCACCTTGAATTCCTACAAAAGAAATGAAGTGATAGAGGTTGGTTTATTGTGAAGAACAACAAAAGAACAAAAATTTCAACTTTTGTCTTTAAAAATTGTATAAAGCAATAATAATGGTTTGTTTTAGCAATAAAAATAGAATTTTTTTTCCTACAGTGACCCGAAAAAGTGCCTATTTTGCACTAATTGAAGCACGCAAAATAGTCTATTCCTGCACCAGTGCGAGAAAGTAAATTCCAGTGCGCGAAAGTACTTTTCCGCACTCCAGATTTACAACCTAACAACACAAAATAGTGAGCATGTAATACGCATGTTCCCTATTCTGCATTCAAAAATAGGTTGGCTACTCTGCTTCTGCTACAAAACAATCAGCTGTAGTTGTTGTCGTAATCAATTTGATTCGATGATAGGTTATGTGAGGAATTGTCAGGTTATGTATGTCTTGTTTTGTTCTGTTTAAATTACTTTATACGTTACTGTAGGAAAAATTGAATGCGTAATTCGAGCGCAAAATATTGTTTCCGCACTCAAGAAACTTTTTTCTCTCATCGCCTTCGGCTCTTGAAAAATACTGTTTCTCTCGGTACAGAAAAATTCCACTTTGCACTCTAGTTACACAAATAGCTTCAACAGCCCTCCAAATTTTAATGACAAAAAATGTATTCTAATGCACTAATAAATTGTGACCTGGATCTGAATTTATTGTTCTTGATAAATTTATTTTTTAGCTTGGAAATATTAACCAAGTAGCAATTAGACTCCGATTCAAGTAGTAAAGAGTTAATATAATGAGATAAATTAAGTTTCTGTGTACTTAAGTCTTTCTCCCTATCCCTTCATTTCATTTTCTCTATCTTTCCATTTCTCACATTCTCTCTTCTTTTTTATGATAAGTTACCAATATATTATGATATAATTATGATAAGTTATCAATATTTTGATAATATTCTGAGTCACACAGAAACAGGAAAAAATTTTCAATTTTTAGGAATTCATTCATTTTTTTTAATTTCTTCCCTATTCTTGCTAATGAAGCCCGCATGAGTCTCAAACTTGTGTGAGGGCAATGAGGTGAATATTGATAAATGATGTTATGATAATAATGGTGAGCCTACAGTTTTGGGTGAGTTCCGAACCACCGGGTAAGTAATAATAAATCTTATAACGGCATATCATCGCAGCTGGTTACTTCCAAGTGCCCGTGACTTATTATTCAATAAACCTATTATTAATACATAGCCTATTATTTAATAAACAGTGAGATATTGAGTATGTTTCAGTGATTCGAAGGAACCGGATATCTCTCAGGTCTACTTTCTCAGAAATGCTTGTAATATCAATTTCTAATACCGGTACCTTACAAATTGAGAAGTGGGTACTCTTGTTCTTTTGTGTAGGTGCGAAGTGACAATCAATGGTTGTGGGTGTGCCAGAAACAGGCACCTTAGGGAGCATGTTATCAGCGTTGAATTCGACCCAAATTCGAAAATTTCTTGAAGTACCCGTTTTGTAAAAATTAAAACCGAATAGCTAGTGAATCGAACAAACCAAGTAGATGATCGGATCGTGATAGTGTAGCATGTATGTGATCATATAAAACGACTGAAGCTGGTTATTTTGAATCCAATAAACGTCTACCCTTGTCAGATTAAATACCAGAGCCATTGCTCCATACCTCCATGCCTCTATTCATACAAACGACCAACTGCCAATTAAATGCTCGTTTTTCAGATTTTATCTGCTAGACTATAATTATTGCAACAATAAAAAATTGGCTCTAAATAAAACTAAATTGACCCTGGAAATGAAACCCAGAACTAAGCATTCGTTTGAAGAAATTAGATGATACAAACTGAATTTCTCAACTGACAGATCCTCAGTTGGTAATTAAATTAATGAGTATTTTCTCAAGAGTCTATCGTGGGCTGTCGTTTTATTTCTCTCTTCCCAACTCTCTCCTTCCTCTCTCTCCTCTCTTTCTCTCTGAAACAAATTTCTTGAGAATCTCTTTAAACCAGGGCTCTCTGAATTATTGCTCATTAATCTAACTTGAAAAGAGCAGCAATCAAGAAGCTATGGGCAAATGCTCGAGTTTTGAGTGCATCTCCTTATCTTTCTATAACAACAGGCATTTGAAATGGTTCTATCTCTAGTCTCTTGATGAATAAGAAAACTTTTAGTAATGCTATTGGAATTTCATACACAGATAATTATTTGACATTGATATAAATTATGACAGATATAGTTAGACAAATTGAATCTGTTTGTATAAATAGACGAGTAAAATTATCTTATTTCAAATTTTTTTCTTGATCCCTTGTAGTATCTTGTAGACAAATTTGACTTTAATGAAACTAGTATGACATGGGAATGTAATGAAATTTCTTGTAGGTAAGCTGTAGAAATAGTGATACAAAGTGAACACAATTTTGTTTAAAATTTTATAATTGTTTGAAGAGACTGTTATTATTTGATGTGTTGATGGAAGGGGTAATAAGCGGTTGTCCCTTTCTTCACATTCCGTCAAGGTTATTTAAAAATTGTTTCTATTAACCTTGACATTCTATAGAATAATTGAAAACAACAACATTGATCTGTTTGTTTTTTATAATTTTTCTACCTTCCTTTTTTCTTTTGACGCCATTTTTATCACCATCACTGTTTTTATTTGTCTTTTTATTAGAAACATATTTTTTGTTCTGATCTGTGATGCTTTCCATGACGAAATGATTGATGAACAATCTAATATCAAAACTGACACTGTATTCCTATTTAATACTGTATATGACTTTCACTCACTTATACTGGAGATATTGGAGATATCTAAAAAGTGAAATGCACCTCTGAGTGAAAATCATATGTTGAATAGAAATACAGTCAATCTCGATATTACATAAGCTATTTGTTATTATTCTATGAAAGAAAATATTATTATTAATTCAAATATTTCAAGAATCTTAAAAGTCGATAAAAATAGTTTTTTTGAATTTTAAAATGTAAGTTGGGAAGGGGAGAATAGTTATAAGCTGTTAATGAAGATAATTCTCTAATGTTAAAGCTGACACTTTATTTCTATTTAAATTATGATTTTTACTCACTTGGATTCTGAGGAGAAGCTCCATCAGCCTATTAAGTTGTTCATCAAGTATTTTGTCATGGAAAACATCACAGACAATAATGCTCTTCATTTCTGCTTTTATATGATATAATCGTCGCTATCTTTTTGGACGTTGGCAGTCATTTAATTGCATGCATATTAGTTACTTAATACTGTAGTTCTGATGTCATGCACCTGTTTTAAGTTCTAAACAGTACACATGTACATTCTAACATGTATGTGAACAATATATCATTTTATTGGGTAACTCAAAGGAAGTGGAGGGCGTCCTTCAAGCATTGCATTATGTCAACAGTTGCTTCCACAATTTTGTTTGCATTTAGGCCGGGTCGATGTGAGTGCATTTAGGCCGGGTGAGTGCTTGTTGTTTCTCTATCTTTGTCTCAACGCTCTCTTTTACTCTTGGCTTCTAGTATTTTTGAGGGTATCCTAGATGACAGCTTGTCTGTTTTGAGAATATTGTATCAATAGAAAAATCTGGAATGAAACTCTCTGGAACAATACAAACCTATAAAAAGGACTGTGTTCATTAGCAGTCTTTAGTCTTTATTCAGATCTCAACTAGTTCGTAGGGTATGTGAGTGACAGTTTGTGGCAGTACAACGCTGTACTATGCACATTAGGATTATCAGTTTAATCAATATATATTTCAATATACATCATTCTACTTAGGTAATTAAATAGTCCCAATCTAATAATTTTTTTAAGTTGTTTCTCACAAAACTATCCTCATAAATTTTACCAATTTCTTAGAATTATCATTAACATCAATATATTTTTCTTAATTATAATTGTGATTCAGTGTGCTAAGCCGTGACAGTAATAATTGTGCTTAGTAAGTGTTTAGTTTATTATTAAGTTTATTGATGGTGTACTAGACATTTCTTATTAAGTAATTGGACACTTATTGAATTATTGATCGGCCTATTGAAATTTACTAATTAGTTTTGTAGAGTGATTAATCTTGTTATAGGCTTATTCATTGTTAACTGAACGTTATTTTGATGTTGAAGATCCATCTTGTTTCCACTAATATGTAATATAAACTAAAAAAAAAAACACTTTTAAATGGAAATTAACTCACGTTATGGTGTGACGGCCGTTTCGCTCTGTTGTCTAGAGCATCGTTAGACGACCCACAGTACACACTGTGGGTCGTCTGACGATGCTCTAGACAACAGAGCGAAACGGCCGTCACGCCATAACGTGAGTTAATTTCCATTTAAAAGTGTCTTTTTCAGTTTATAGAACGTTATTTAATTGTTTGTTTCTGTTATTGATTTTCTTGTGTAAATGAAGTGTTACTTTAAGTGTTGTCACCATTATTTTAGTGATAGAACACGACATAACAATATAGAACAAGAACAGTTTAAGTTATATACTGTTCTGCAATTTTTTTTTTTCAATTGTCTTGTGTAACAAAGCAATGTTCAATTCTAATTAACAAGCTGAATACATAATTACATGGTAAGATAACACATGATGTTACAAACTAGGTTATTTGCATTGTCATGCAAACAACATGAAGAAGATTTTGCATCCTGTCCAATCTACTAAAATTTCACTATGAAAACAGAATGGGATAAATTACTTAATTTTGATATTTTGGTGCTCTCTGTATGCCTAATCCAGTGCAGTGACCTGGCCTAGCTCCACCCACACTGATAGTTCATAATTTGAGCCCTTGTTATTGCAGTGCTCTGTCATGTGTTGTATACAGCACATGCCGTTCCACTACACCATGAGGAATGTTATTCCAAACTTGTTATTGAAACGACAAAACATGTTCTATCACAAACTCAAAGACGAAAATGCACAGCGTGTACATTTAATAAACTCATTTAAATTATTAATTAAATGTGTTCCTTTATTTGAGTATTTTTATTCTCTGCACTTTTTTGCACTGAATGTTCTGCATTGACGAAAATTTTTGATAGTTGAGACTCGGGAATGATAATACAGAAGTATTATTTCAGTTATTAAATTTCATATTTCTTCACAGGTACAGGTGCATTTGAATGTGAGCCAGGCAGTACACTGGGTTGTTCAACACCAGGCAGTAGTCACACCAAGAGTCGATGCATTGCTCCACAGTTTCTATGTGATGGAGTGAATGACTGTCACAATGGAGACTTCTATTCAGATGAGTTTGGCTGTAAGTAGTATTTTCTTCTATTTCTTCCTATTTTTCTTCTTCCTCTTTCCTTCTTTTTATTTTTTCTTCGTGTGGAATGTATATTACACTTGCTGAATAAGCTATTAATTATTAGTTGGCCTATTAATTAAATTATTTTGAAAAATTAATAAAAAATTTGCATATGGTTTTTAAATCTGTAGTCTGTATAAATTGGCGAAAGAATAACATTAAATACTATAATTATTGAACCAAATAAAACATGAGGTACCTCTGCGACCTTTTTAGTCAATAATTAACTAAACCTTTTTTTGTGGATTACGTCTTGAAGATTCCAGTAAGGAGACAATTGTCAGAGTTGACGAATTTGTCGAATTCAAAACTATTTACACAACATTTACTGTTTATGTGATCAGAATTAGTGAGTCATGGCTCAAACCGAGTTTATTATCTAGTACTTTTGAGCTTTCTGATTTTACTCTCTCTCGTAATGACAGCCTTAACAAAAAACTAATAAGACTGAATGAATAAAATACTATGACAAGTACAAACTTGTAAATTTATAATTTATTCATTCATTACAATTCTCATTGTTTGCAGGCCCTTACAATCAGAAACTGGATTTAGATGAAGCTTTCCAATGTCGGGATAATAGAAGCTTGCCTAAAAAGCTACGTTGTGATTTCAACATCGACTGCTTGGATGGAGACGATGAAGAGAACTGCCCAGGTATGAACTGTTTATCTTTGTGGCTGTTATCTTAAACGTTTCAAGTTTTCATCACAGTAGCCTATATTATAAATTATTGTAAATTAGCCTATATAAATTAAATGAATAAACTTATTCTGAAAGCTCTTCATACTTCTCTTTTTATATCAAGCCGAACTATTCTTGCAATATTATTTTGCCTCTTCATTTTTGAAATAGTCTTTCAGTTTCCGATCTGGTCTGCATAGAATCCAATTCACATAGATATAATAATTATTAGCTCATAATTTGCCTAATCTAATAGTTTAAGAATAAGTGTCTAACTGTATCACTGCTGAGCTCACGACTGCCTTTGCCAATTCTGTCTCATCTCTTAAACTGTGTCATATGTGAACCCAGCTAACAGCTTGAGTGGTACTGTGCATACGTTGTCTGAACAGGCTCTGCGAATTTTGAAGCATAGAATTTTAATTCGAACGGATAAGTAGTATTTTTGTTTATTATTATTAGTATTTATAATATCTTAATAATTTACATCATTAACTTGTCTAATATAAGTTAAAGTATTTAAATAAAAAGTCAAATTCTATTTTCGAGGTTAGGTGTACCGATATTGATAAATTTTCTTGTAATTAAATAGTCTCAAATTGACAATTGTAATAAATTAAGTAATATTTCATTAAACATTTAACTAAAATCAATTGAAAACAATTTTTAGCTAGGAAAATGAGTCCAAACAAGGCATCTAAATCTAATTGTTCAACTAAAACTCAAGTAGCTACGCGATCTCAGCAATTATTAACGAAAAAATCTCCAACAGCTCTTAAAGCTACTGTAGATGTAGAAGAAAAGGTTGCTAAACTATTGAGTGATCACACCAAATTGAAAACAAAATTAGAAACATCACTAAAAAATTCTGAGGAAGAACGAATAGGGTTAGTGGATCACATAAAATCTCTGGAAGTTATTGTAAAATTGCAGCAGGAAGACCATAAAACTGAAATACTAAATCTCACGAGTCAATGTAGGTCTATGTCAGAGGAAATCGAAATATTAAAATCAAAAATAAACTTGGCTAATGTAAGATCTGAACCTCTGATCAATACAAAAAAAGTAGAACCTAAATCAAATGGGGAAAAAATAAATAGAAATGGTCAAACAAAAACGTATAGTCAGGTTTTGCAAACAGCAACCAAAACTAAAGTAAGGGCAAATAACGATAGGAAAGGTAGAGTACTGCTCTTGACATCCAGTCATGGACGAGACTGTAGTGACCTACTAAATAAAAGATTAAAAAATAAGTATGAAGTTCAGAGCTTTTTCAAACCAAGTGCCCCTATAAACGCTATCGTAGAGTCAGCACAGGAACAAACTAAAGATTTTGGAAAAAACGATTTTCTAATAGTACTGGGTGGCTCAAACAATATAAATGAACCTAATCTAAAACATCTTCCTGAAATAAATGAAAAAATTAAAGAGATTGTGCCACTCAGCCAAAAAACTAATGTAATAATAAGTACAATTCCGTATAGATTTGATAGGCCAGAGCTAAATGAAGCCATTAAGTCAACAAATAAATCAATTCATAATACAATCAACAGCCTAAAAAATAAGAATTCTAAGCAGTTGGGGATTTGTTTTCTAAATGAAAGGCTGAAAAAACAAAACTTCACTAATCATGGTCTACATCTAAATCAATCTGGCAAAGTAATATTTTGTAATAGGCTGGCAGAGCTGATTGAAAGTCGTTTGCAATCTACTGTCAATAATTCTCCTAAACAATCATCTAACGAACCTTTTTTAGTAAAGTGGCTCAAAACCGGGAAGGGAAACTAGTTTCAGATGATAAATTCATATCTTCAATTGTATTAAAAGACGTTAATCGATCAAAAAATCAGGATAGCATTAGTGGAAGGAACTCTTGTAGCAATCTGATAGGCTCTCAAGATTCTAAGAGATTAAGTAAATCTACTTCAATATGCAAAAGCAACGATAAAGTAATAAGGGGTGATAGGGAAGTACCGGTACTCACTGTGTTCCATCAGAATATTCAATACATTCGTAACAAAATAGATAGAATCGAAGTATTTTTTAAAGAAGAGGCTCCTGATATAGCTATTTTCACAGAGCATGGTTTAAAAGAAGATGAATTGTCACAACTTAATATTCTAAACTATTCATTGAAAACGTCGTATTGCAGGACATCTCATCGAAGTGGGGGAGTAGCTATCTTCACTAAAAATGCTAAGAATATGCAAACATTTAATTTAGAATATGTAGAGAAATTTGCTGTGGAAATGGATTTAGAAGTTACTGGTTTGAGAGTAAAAATCGACAATAATTTCGAAGTAGCGGTGTTAGGTATTTACAGGTCACCAAATGGGGAATGGAACAATTTTTGTGAACTATTCAATAGGCTTTTAGAGATTACTACTACTCGTTTTACAAACGTTATTGTAGCGGGAGATTTCAATACAGACTTTGCAACACAGAATAAAATGACAGAAGATTTAAAGGATATTATATGCATGAATAACTTGGAAATAAAAGTTCATGAATATACCAGAGTCACAAGAACATCACAAACAATAATTGATAACATCCTTACTAATATAGATTACTCTAAAACAAGATTAGGCGGCTCGGAACTATCTGATCATGACTATCAAATCTTAGAGGTGGGGTTGCAAGGTCATAAATCAATTAAAAAGAGTAGAGAAATGAAAGAAATTCAACAATGTGAACAGGGGAATATCGATTGTTTGAAGCAGAATCTGCTACAAGAAAACTGGAGTAGGGTTTACAATAGCAATAGTTTAAATGACAAATATGATAGTTTCATTAATATTTTAAGGTTTCATATTACTATGAGTTGTCCAGTTAAAAAAGTCCCTGTAAAGAACAAATTAGACAAGATTGAAGAGTGGATAACTGATGATATCCTTGCAGAAAGAAATAGGGTTAAAGATGCATATGATGAATTCAAACTATCTAGAAATATGTTAAGTGAAGATAATTACAAAGCTCTAAAGAAAAACTATATGAAAAAAGTGAAAAGAGCGAAATGTAAGAAAACAGCTGAAATTTTGAATAATAGTGTGTACTTTAACACAGCAGTGTGGGATGTAATAAACAAAAATAGGCAAGTAGCTCATGTAGATGCTTATACTAGTGTCCCCAGAATAATTAACGAAAATAAAAAATATATTGATGATAGTGTAGACATTTGTAATTTCTTTAACAGATATTATCAACTGGTTGCTAAGGATCTTCAAAAATCTCTTAATACAGGTATTAGTGATGCAAACATGAGGAATACTGAGGGGATTCAGAACGAATTAAAATTCCACCCAGTATGCCAAGACGAGTTGTCAAATATCATTGATAGTTTAAATAATAAAAAAACTGTAGGAATGGATGGGGTATCCAGTAAAATTCTGAAAGAATGTAAAGATCAATTGTTAGACCCTTTGATTCATCTGATCAATCATTCATTAGAACAAGGTGTTTTTCCAGATAATTTAAAAGAGGGGAAGATCTTGCCAATCTTCAAAAGTGGCGATAGAGAAAAGGTAGAAAACTATAGGCCCATTAGTATTTTAAATGTAATAAGTAAAATTTTTGAAAGAGTAGTTCTAAATAGGTTACTTCTGCACCTTCAAGAAGCTAACTTTATCTGTGATGAACAGCATGGCTTCCAGAAAGGGAGATCAACAAAAACAGCCATAGTTTCTCTAGTTGAAAAACTAATAGATATAATAGATTCAGGTGATAAAGCTACTGCAATCTTCTTAGATCTGTCAAAGGCATTTGATTGTGTTAATCATAGAACTTTATTGGAAATACTGCAAAATGTAGGTGTAAATGGGGTTGAACTGAAATGGTTTGAATCATATCTTATTGGGAGAAAACAATGTGTAGAACTAACTACAGTAGTTGGTAATAGTATAGTAAAGAATAAATCTAATAAATTAGAGGTGCAAGCTGGAGTGCCTCAGGGGTCAACACTAGGTCCATTGCTTTTTTTGTTATACGTCAACCGTTTACCTAAAGAATTAATTAGTGGTAGAGCCCTCTTATTTGCTGATGATACATCACTCATTTTCAGCAATTCCATTCTAGATAATTTAGAAATAAGTGCCCATATAGGTGTGCAGTCCATTGTCCAATTTTTAAACCAGTTGAAATTAACTATAAATAGTAAAAAATGCCAATACCTTCAATTCAAAAACAAACATAATTTAAATGAAGATAGGGCTATAAACGTGTTTGTAAACGATAATCAATTAGACCAGGAAGAAAAAATTGCATTTCTAGGAGTTACGTTGGATAGACGATTGACCTGGACTCCATACATTGAGAAAATATGTAGTAAAATTTCATCTGGGGTATTTGTCCTGCGACAGCTCGCTAGATTGAATGACAAAAAGTTACTTTTTACAGCTTACCATGGGCTCTTACTGTCACATATTAGGTATGCTATCTTAGTATGGGGTAATTCATCAAAACAAAATCTTGATAGGGTGTTTAAGATCCAAAAGAAAGCGGTTAGGTGTATAGAAAGAGTAAATAGATTAGATTCATGTAGGCCGTTGTTCAAGAGACTTGGTCTCCTAACTGTACCCTGCTTATATGTGTATGAAGCTACTTTATATGTAAAAACGAATGATATTAACCAAAATCTTGATGTACATGATTATAATACAAGAAGCCGAGGAGATTATCACTTGGTGAGTCACAATAGTAGCCTATTCAAACAAAAACCTAGTTATATTGGTAGGAAATTCTACAACAAGCTACCGCAGTTTTTGAAGAGTTTTGAAAATATAGAAATATTTAAAAATCAATTGAAGAAATATTTAGTTGATAAAGCTTTTTATAGTGTACAAGAGTTCCTTTCACATCAAAATTAAGCCTCACCTCAACTAATTGAAGTAATTATGGTATCTAGTGTATAATATGGTTGATCTGACTTGTCTTATACTCCTTAACTGGAGTCTCCAAGACGTAATCTGCAAAAAAAAAAAAAAAAAAAAAAATATCAATGCTCAATCATTGCCTGCTAACTTTGACGAATTCATAACTATTTTCACAGCAGTTACGGTAGATACGATCACAATTATGAGTGAATCATTGATCAAACCGAGTTTATTATACTTTATTAGTACTTTTGAGCTTTCTGATTTTACAGTAGCCGCCACGTAGCTGTGCCCGCCGGCAAAGGGCCAGGAGAGTACGACACTACCCGCGCTGAAAACATTTGACCATTTTCCAAAAGTTCGAATATTGTTTTAGAACAAAGTTCTTTCTATTAAACTAATCGATGTGCATCATTTTTGCCCTTTGCACTTTCAACGAGAATCTACTCATTACAAAGATATTTGGAATTTAATAAAAACCAGACTTCATTCAAAAAATGTGTTCACATTTCATTCCCAACATAGCTACTGTCGAACCATTCATTAGAAATCGATGAAACTTTGGTAATATAATAAAAACAGTTCGAGAATGCTATAACCATCGATTAAATCACATTTCAATCAAAGATTTTCCGAGCTCAAGACAATTAATACAGAAAATTTACAAATCGAAATTTTCATGACATTGAAAAATTATGTGTCAAGAAACTTTTTTGTCTTCAATAATTTTCATATACATTCAGCATATGAAATGTAGAGAATAAATTGAATTTATTTTCTGTGAAAGAATCATCTGACTAGACCTATTTGGTGAGATTTTGCAAAGATTCTAAATATGCGAATCCATGCTCCCTATAGGCACTTCCAACAATACAACAAAGCAACTTTGTCTTCGCCTTTGCAGCAGACTGACTGATCTAGTTTGTTCAATTCAGTGAATGAAGTTGGACTCCAAGGTTGCAATATACATTTTTTTACGAATTCCACTTTATTCAACTTGAATAACAATGAAGAGGAGAAACACTTGACCAAAAAGTAAACCCAAATCAAGCCCAAATGCAAGCAATCTGAACGCAGTGTTATAAGTGCACTGACTGCAGTACATTAGCGTAGCATTCAATGTTAGCAGCAGACAGCAGACATCGTATGTATGTAGAAAGGCATTGATATCACCCCGCGAACCTTACTTCATCTACAAGGTATTTCAAGGACATGCGGGCACAGCTATATGGTGTGTACTGTACTCTCTTTTGTAATGACATACTTGGCAAGGGTGGTGGTGGTGTTGCAATCTATGAGCATTCCACGTTTCGTACTCACATGATCATGTCTTCCCAGCAGATGTACTCCCATCCTCCAGAATATATTTTTCTGGTGGTCAGGGTTGGTTCAGAAATTATGTTGTTTGTTGTAGTTGTTGTATGTTGTCTTTTAAAGGATAGTTTCGAAAGTAAACAACTCAGAGACATGTTTGACTCCTTCAATTTAAAAATTCTGCCAAGTCAAGCTACATTTTACGTGGCGTCTTCTAGATTATTACTAGATCTTGCAGTAATTAGTGACAATGATAATGTTCTTTCCAACAATCAAATCACATGTCCTGATTTTTCTGATGATGATCTTATCTATGTTACTTATTGTTTGCATCATCCTGTTAAATACTGTAACATACAGGGATTTCAAGCATTTTAATGCAGATTTGTCCCTTGTTGAAGCGGTTACCATGCCATGGCGCAAAATTTAAACTTATACTTATCAACAATAAAGTTTCCTTTTTCAATAAACTACTTTTCTCATTGTTTGGTAAATATACTCCAGTAAAACCACTTCTGCTATAAGCCCTGTCCATGGTTTAATAATGAATTGTCCAAAATAAGGTCTGATATAGGGACAAGCCCTGTCGAATTTTTCTCCAAAGTAAATGTATTAGCGATCACAGCAGATAATTATAAATAACAGTGTTAATTATATCAATTTGCTGCAATGATAAGTTAAGTTATTATAATGAACTATTTGAACCAAAACAGCCATTATCTGTCCTCTGGAAGAATATAAAGCGTCTTGGTGCTGCCTCTTCCAGCTCAAAGAATTGCAATGTCAATCTGCCAATTGATGAATTGAACAAGTTTTTTGCTACTCCACTTCCCCCCATCTAATGTTCCTGATCGCTCAGTAACTTCAAATTAATCAATTTTCTCATATTAACCCTCCTGAAAGATTGTTTTTCTCTTTTCATACCAAATAAAATTTAATCTACAATCAGATCAGATCTGTAGTAAAGAATAGCAAGGGGGTGGATGAAATTCCAATTGTGTTTTATAAAAAAGATATTGTCGGTCCTTATTCTGCCTTCCATTGCACATATTTTCAATTTTTCTTTACAAATGAGTATCTTTCCTGACCTCTGGAAGAGTTCCAACATTCAACCCATCCCTAAAACATCCAATCCTTCCCTGCCTAAGGATTTTGGAGGTATTTGTATTCTCTGTTCTTTATCAAAAGCCTTAGAGAAGATTGTTCATGAGCAAACTACACATTACCTGAATTACTTTAATTTCTTTGGAGAACATCAATCTGGATTCCATCCATTTCACAGCACCACAACCGCGCTTTTGAGTATAACTGATGATAATTGGTGACCGATTAGATTGGCCAGCAAAAAAGACACTGTTCTCTGCTGTAAAATGCTGTTTGCTTCTTACCTTGTTGGAAGATATCAGGCAGTGAAGACGGCTGATGGTGTTGTTTCTGATTGGCTGCCAATCGTTGCTGGCGTTCCTTAGGGCTTTGTTCTTGGTCCTTTACTGTTCTCCATTTATATGAATAATATTCCCTCTATACTTGAACATAATTTACAGCATTTAAATGCTGATGACCTAGTTTTCTATTGCCACTTTGTTCATGATGATGCAGCTGAGACTGTCTCAAAGATGAACTCAGACATTTTAGCGTTTATTTTGTGGTCACAGGCCCCTCACTCTCAACCCTTCCAAGTGTGGGTATCATTTTTGCCAACCATAGAATAGACAGTTGAATGAATTTTATGGTCTTGCCAAGTGTGGGGATTGGGAATATGAATCTCACATACTCTGAATCCATAAAGATATTAGGTGTTGAGTTTGACAGTGTTTTGAAATGAAATCAACAGGTAAAATCAGTTAAAAATGAGGTATTTACATTTATGCAACAGTTAAAACGTCTCAGATAAGTCCTACCACTATCTCTAATTCGTTCCTTGATTCTTCCAATTTTTTATTACTGTTCAACTGTATAAAATATAATAGCATGTCTGAGGGTCTAAACCAGAAGCTCCAAAGAGCCCTGAACTACGCCATTCGATTCATATATGATGCTAGCTGGGATGGCCGCATCACACCTTTTTTTCTTCAATTGAAATGGTCGAAATTGAAGCAGAGGAGATAATACTTTATCCTCGCTCTGTTGTATAGGATAATTGTAAGGAATTCAGATCCAAACTATTTAAGAAACAGACTACAGTAACTCTCTTTTCATCTGTTCATTCGAGAAACACACACTCTCACATTTTCACTCTTCAAATACCTCAGAACAGAATATTTATGTTTAATACGTCGTTCGCGGTTGTGGAATACATTACCCTCCCACATAATCTTTGCTACTTTCTCTAAATCTCGATTATATGTGCATTTGCTGGAGAATGGCATTTGATACAGTTTTGGACTTTTCTGTCAGTAATGTATCTATTGTTATAGGCTAGGTCGGAGCCTGTTTGTGTGTTTTTCTTTAATTTTCAATGTTTACTCACTATATTTTATCTTTACACATAGCTTTACATCTTTAACTACCTTTAATTATCTTTTCTTTTGTCATTAAACAGTCAATTTGCCTGATATTATTATCTTTTTCTTTCATAAGCTTCCTTAATTATTACGTTATTACTTATGTATTCAGAAACCTATTTATTATAAAACAGATGATATGTACCGTATTACTATGCAAAAGATTCTGTTGTACTGAGTTTTTTATTATTGCAATTGCAATAGGATTTAGCCTGGTGACAATAATCGTCAATAAATAATCTAATTTAATCATTGTCCATAAATTCATCACTTTATCGTCATTGTTTGATTTTAGTGTGAATTCACAACATATTTCTATATTATTAGTTTATTTATCACCGTACTGTTATGATTTGTAATACAGTATTTGTCAATGTCTCGAAGTTCATCATTTTTTTAGTTTTAGTCGCCCTATCATGAGTGAGATGATATAACCCAATGTGTCTAGATTTTAGCTTGACTATCTCTGTTTCCATCTCCGCTGGTACAAAAAGTAATGCATTGTGAATCTCTTAAACATATAAACATTATGGCAGTTGTTAACAAAAAAATCCAGGATGTATTGGCATTATTATTGTGAATGAGAAGAAATGCTTTAGTTCTTTTGTTACAAACAGTTCGATCACTTTACAGACATTCACAGCCACTTTTTTTACAGATATCCAAACATGTCAAGAAACTGAATACCGATGTGAGAATGGTCAATGTATTCCGAAATCTGGTTATTGCAATCTAGTCATCGAATGCTATGATAGAAGTGATGAATCAGATTGCTGTGAGTATTTTAGACGTTTCTTTTAGTTTGACTACTAACTTATTCAGTAAGTTATATTTGAAATTTTACTCTTTATAAGAAGCTAATGTAACGTTGAAAGTTTATAGCAAACAAGTGTTATCTTAGAAATGCGAACTTTGTTGAGTTGATAATATTTTATTTAGAGTTATATTCTGAATAAAATAATTATGAGTTTTTATTTTATAGAATTTTTAATTTTATGATTAGACAGGATAGGCTTATCATGGGTGAGATGATCTTATCCATTGAGGATTTATAGATTTTTTCCCGTGCTTTAATGATTGTTTATGAATGGGAAAGTGATAGCCGTGATCCGTAGCAGGTATTCAATCAGATTAGATAAGCAACGCTCTCCTGAGCCCTCTCTGTTAGGGTGACCGATTGGATTGGCCAGCAAAATAAATCTGTTCTCTGCTTGTAAAATAACTTCCGGGTGTTTCCGAACCCACCTAAAACTGTAGGTCCAACTCATCAATCACCATCATCAACTCATAACCCACGCACAAGTCTCAGGCCTATGTGGGCTTCATCCTTCAAAAAAATAAAAAAAGCGTGATTTGATTGAATTAATTGACGTTTGCTACAGTAATGTTGCTAAATCTACATGACGCACATAACAAACAGCATCATGGGTTAAAATATATATTTCTTAGTATTAATTTACCAATAATGCTAAAAGAACATTGCAGAGTGATATTTTGCAATGTGGATATTGTAGAGATTTTCAAACCTCCATTGTAGGCTACTCAAATATTAAAAAGTATGAAATTACACACTAATGATACACAGAAGAGAAAATTACTAGATTAACTTTTCTAGATCATCATTTTTGCTAGTGTTTTATTTTATTGATAATTATTTTACTATTGTTAAAGATTAGGAATAAATTTCATTTTGGCGTTGCCCACTAACGACTTAATAGTATTCTTATAAAAATGCCGTGGACTTCAATCAACGTTGATGATAATGATCGTGATCTTTTAAAAATCAGTTTGGTTCTAAGAAATTATAGCAATATATCTGTATAAAACCTTTCTCACTTCAATGGAAATTTAGACGCTACAGGGAAAGCGCTTGTTAAGTACCCTATACAAAATTAGAGAACGTCTGTTTCCCACAGTCATTTAACCATCCGCTATTCCAGGTTAGTGCATTGCTGTGTAAGAATCTTATTACGTTTAGGGAAAGCATGACTTGTGCCTTGCACCCCTCTAACGTCTTGTAAGCATTTGTTATGCATCCAGTTATGAGTTGGCAGGCTATATCTCCATGCTCTTCTGATCTATAGCACAAATTTATATAATTTGCAATTCATAAAAAGTGTATTATAGTGAATATTGTACTGAGAAAAATAAGCTAAAGAATACACAGTTTAAAGGACAGGATATTTGATCTTTTTTCGAATTCCTCAGTGCTATTAATTGTACTGAAGACTTCCGCAATGGCGGAATAGTCAATAGGTGATGGAAATCGATGAACGCTACTACACAAAAATATTTAGACACCGCCGGGAATCTAACCACGGTCCTCTCAATTATCTTAAGACGCCTGACCCGCAATTGGGAGGTCCGTGGTTTGATTCCAGGCGGTGACAAAATATTTTTGTGTAGTAGCGTTAATTGATTTCCATCAGCTATTCAATGCGATTGCCAATATCCGCCATTACGGAAGTTTTCTGTACAATTAATAGCACTTTGAGGAATTCGAAATTAATAATTTATGTTCTTTATATCTGTTAGTTTGATAAATTGTCAGTTCCTCCAAAACCAACTTGTTATTTTTTCCTTTGTCTTGCATGGTATTTTACTTCGGTATGAAAATACACGATTTCTCGAACCATATGATGGGAAGCCAGGAACAATAATCTGGATAGATAAAACTGCAGTGCCTTAAATGTGTAATTCCAGCCTCTGCCCTAAACCATCATATAACACTGGCATCTACAAAATATATTGTCTTTTTCTCATTCGTTTATGTTTCAATCAGTAGGCTAACATTATATTTGGAGAAGAAACTGAAAAAGTGAAGAAATATTACTTGTTTTTTACAGATAACAATCTATGTGGTGAAGGCATGCTGCGATGCGCTACTGGTCAATGCTTGCCTGAAGATCAATGGTGTGACTTCTTTATTGATTGTCTAGATGCATCCGATGAAACCAATTGTAGTAAGTTATTTTTAACGAAGTATAATTTAAGTACTTTACCTTCTTCGTTTATATGGAAATTTCCAACGAGATAATTGAAGAGAAAAAATATCATTCTTTACTTCATACAGTTATTATTAGAAAAAGTTCTCAGAAGACATTGCATATATGCCATACAGTATTTTTCAGCAGAGCATCTTTTCTTCAAGTAGAAACGGTAGAATGTTATGGTCCGAATTTTATTACATTAAACAGTTGCCGTTTGAAATAGCAACAGCAATAACAAATAACAAATTAGCAATTGAATAGGCCTAGCAATAGCTTGTTCGTTTGTTCTTCACCAATATGTTTAAAGGATTGAAATAGTTTATCAATAACAACTAATGCATTTTTACTAACAATTACAGTATCTATTAATCGAACTACAATATGCCTTATTGTTAATCATTGTGCTGTACTCAGAAATACAGTATTATGGTTTTCACCAAATTTTTCCGTTATGGTTGCAATTAAATATTCTTCTCGTAATGCTATTATGCTGTACTTTTGATTCAAACGCTCAATCATGTATGGTATGTCATGAAAAAATCTTAGCAGCTGATGAATAATTTAATAAACAGTGTATTATAAAGCGATTATGTTTATGATTATTGCTGATTTATTCCAACACTGGTATTTATTTCTATTATTTTTGTTGCAAGCAATTAGAGAGTGCCGGACAGACGAGTTCAAATGTGATAATGGGCAATGCGTGAGCTCAACACAGAAATGTTACAACTCGGGAAATCCAAGAACCGGATGCGCTGACAGGTCTCACCTCCTCAATTGTAGTAAGTATTCTAAATATCAACGAAATGTATATTTTCCATGTATTTCAGTTTCTTAAGCTCAAATTCTATCTTTCTTCTTCAGATTTTTTCAGCATTTGCCAAGTAAAATATAGAAGCATGAGAGAATAAACCAATTTCATCAGAAGATTAAAGTATAGAAAATATTTAAGAAAAAGAACAAGATGGATTGTTCTGATAAGCAAACGTACAGTATCCATTGTCAGATAATTTCCCGCAACTAGTTATGAAGAACAAATTTTGAACTGAATCTTTAAGATTGGAGTTTTTATTTCTAAATTTGCAATCTGCAATGAAGAATTTTCATGTTTCAAAATGTCTAGATTCTACTTTTGTTTGTTGTTATGGTAAGACATTGGATCTCACTAAGTGTTGAATCCACAAGAAAAATGAAACCAAACTGAATGTGTGTCAAACCTTCATAAGCTTCCATATCAACAGGGAGAATTTGTTAAGTTTAAATTTCTGACTTTTTCATATTTAATAAATTAATATCATTCACTTTCAGATGATTGGTTGTGTAAAGAATCTCAATTTAAATGTCACCAAGGCCCATGCTTGAATATGTCTTTAATATGTGATGGAAGTATTGATTGCCCTGGATCATGGAATGACGAAGATAATTGTAGTAAGTACCAGTGCTGTACAATTATTTAATATAAAAAATCTATTATCAAAACTGACACTGTATTTCTATTTAATATATTATTTTCACTTACTCATACTGGAGGGGTGCATTTCACTTCTAAAGAGAAGCTTCATCAGCCTCGTTAATAGACACTCATTTTTAATAATATACACTTCAAGTGGTGTATCCACTTTGTCTTCTGAAAAATCAAGAAGAGATATATTATTTTTCTGACTTAAATTTTTATTTTATTATGTATATTTCCAAGATTTTTTATATCACAATGTATTTAAGCTGTCTCAGATGGAAATCATAATAATTAAATTTTGAGTGCGAATAACATTATAATATACTATTAGACTCCTCATCCTATAATTCCGGTAATTATGCCAAATTCATTCTTGCCTATTCAATTTTTTTAATATACTTCAAACATATTGCAACTAATAGAACAAATTATCAGTTTTCATTTTTCTATTAATTTGCATTTTATGCACTAATTTCCAGCATTCGTCTGCTCCAATAGTGCACCTCAATGCGAATGCCGAGATGTGATGATAAACTGTACAGGGAAAGGTCTGACTGAAGTGCCAGATGCCGAAAAAGAGATTACTTCTTTGTAAGCCATGTTCGACTTTCTCCTCTTCTATAATGCATTACGATATCGAATCATTGACATTTTTATTATTATTTTTTTAAAATTCGTCAAACATAAATTGTGAACATTACAGTACCTACAATAATTGATGAAACTCATATCAAATTTATATCATTTTCTATGCAAAAGCAGTTAATTTCTAATTATGTGATAGGTTTTAATTTCTAAAATAAGCAGCTCGTGATAATGTTCACAAGTGCACATGCATAAATTTGAATATAAACAAAAATATTAATTATCACCAAATAAGAGTACAAAACGTTGCTGATACGTGATACAGATTATTTTTAATTCTCTGCTAATCTACTCGCAGCTTGAGCAATCATTCTCTGTGTCCAAGTTCACAATCGCTACGCGCTCCTTTTGGGTCCGCATGCACGGCAAGTGTGACGTCATATCTTACGGACTTTTAACATCGGTACACAGCTAGTTGTGTGCTCCGCTGGAAGCAGCACCGTATTAGAAAAGCGTCGATGACACTGGGCGAGTTATTAACTAAGTGAGTAGCGAGCACAGGTCGACCGCACTTCAGCAGCTTGGCATGCCAAGCCGAATATTGTAGAATTAATGGGATTTCCAGAATTTCCCCCATACTATGTAATTTCAAAAACGATAAATAATATTGCAACACAAAATTGAAATTTGGAGTTTATCAACAGTTATTTAATAAACTTTCATCAAAACAGTTGATTGGTGTTATGGACAAAATTTCTTTAATCATATGCTTCGTGTGTCTAATACATTTCTGCTTTCACTCATCTCCATTCATTTGTAAATGGAATGAAAATAGTACAAAACTACTGGATGTACTTGAAAATATTGGAGGCGCCCCCCCCCCCCCACCCCCGTCAGAGACACCCGTGCTTGTGAGTGTATACCGTACCAAATATTTTGCAAATACTCAATTTTTCCATGTTTGAGCCGCCGCTGAAAATAAGCCACTTTTAAAATTATTTTAGGCATAGGAAACTTATGCTGCTTAATTTCACATAGTTGGATTCACATTTCAAAATATTTTTTCGCAATTTCAATATGACACACTTCTTCTATCGTCTTATTAATCTTCAATTGTTTCAAAGAAACGTTTATTTGACATTTTATGTATAGGTTTATGTAGCCTATATTTTATATCTATTACATTGATTCAAATGGCAATAGGTGAATGTGAGTAAAAAGTGTTGTTTTCCAATAGTTTATGCTACAGTAATGGGTGTATTGATGTTCATAAATTAATGTCATGTTGAATATGATTCTTTCTTCTCTACGTCATGCACGTACGCAGACCTAATTATGGATAGTGGACACATGTCATGCATGATTTAATGAAAAATTATATTTTTAATGATTGAAAATCTCAGTAGGCCTTCTGATAATACTAATACAGGATAGGTATTCATAGAAGAGGTGTGAGGTTTTGAAAATCATTCAAAAGAAAATTAGTTGAAGAGAGTGAGAAGTTATTGTTGTTTATTCATTAAAATGGTCGTATTGAACTATTTTTATACAGATGGTAAACCCTCGCAACGTTTGCATTTGTCACAGACTCTTTGAATGAAAAGTCTGGATGTCGATGGATAGGCCGACAGGCACCTACGCTTCGGCCTTCAAGGAGTACAGAACTGGCACCTTGCGACTTTTTCTTGTTGCAGTATTACAAAAACATTGTTGAGAGTCAAAAAATTGATGGCCTACATTATTTGAAGAATAGGATTAAAAAACAGGCAACCGGTAACAAAGATTGGTGAAATAATACTTGAATATCTAGTTCAGACATTTGCCGAGCGACTAATGTTGCACATATGGAAATTTATTAGCTATGTAATAAAATGTTTGGGACAACCATTTTGATGAATAAACAACAATAACTTTTCATTCAAATAATGTTCAAAACTCCATCATCCATTCATGAAATTCTTGTATGAGCATAGTAGAAAGCATACAACTGCATTTATATTATTAGATGAATCAAGATTGATGATTTTAATTGACTTTTAATGAATTGTTTTCTTTTCAGCCATTTGGGCAGTAATGATTTGGGCAGCACCTTGAATAATGAAACATTTCTCAATCTTGACCGACTTCTCTACCTGTGAGTGTATGACTGAATTTATTCATTTTAATAAACTTAGAATATTGCAATAGCTCAAAAGAGATTTTATATTATGAATTATAATATTGCTTCGCGTTACAACTGGGTTATCACAATTTTGTGATTCGATGAGATGGAAGGTGATGATTATTAGACGAAATATGAGAAGTTATAAAAATTTGACTTCTTATTAAGGAGTCAGTAATTGATATACTCATCAATTCTTGAGAATAATTTCAAATTTCAGTTTCTACAATGAGATTTAATTTGATATTGCTGTATTTACAAGAAATATTGAAGATATTAAAGAATTATTTTGGGCCTGAATTGAAGTCAAGAACTGATATTATAATTTTGAGATTTTCATTTATATGGTGAAAATCATACTTGTAATTTTCAACTTGATTATAATCATCTCTTGAATAATATTCATCAATTGGATATTGCACAATTTATGTTATTAACAACATTGAGAAATTCTTGATGATCTTTCTACCAAGTTTAGGAATTAATATTCTAATTATATTACCTATATGCTTGCTTTGTTCCAGGGACTTGAGTGACAACAACATTGCCTACCTCATGCCTCTCATGTTTTGCAACTTATGGCGCCTCTCTGTATTAAATCTACAAAATAATAAGATTTCAATTTTGGGAAATGGATCATTTTATGGCTTGTTTGGCGTTTCAGGATTGTAAGTTATAGTGATGAAAATATTTATTTAGGTATAAAACACTCTATTTCATCAGCAGAAATTCTTTATTGGGCGATTTCAATAGGAAACAATCATATTAAGAGCAAAAACGGCTCAGCCTCAACATAATTACAGTACTGCCGATTTTTTTTTAAATGATAGCTTAGAGTGTCCTCAATTATCTTCTACAAACCACCTTGGCAATATGCCCAAAAATCTTAAATGGCCGCCATTATAGGGTCCAAAATATCTATTGCAGTCAATATCCCAAAAACGGTTTGGTTTTACAAAAACATTTATTTTGTAAAAAATTGTAGCTCTTTTTAAGCTGATTAATTTACATTTCAACATTTTTTGTCAAACGTGCTGTATAGTTGCCTGTAGCCTGCTGTATAGCTGCAATCAGCCCATCCATATTCGGTCAATATTAGTACCTTTTAAAAAAAGGTTGATGTATTTCTGAGGGTACAGTACTTTTTATTTTTTCCCTGTATCTGCAAAATGATTGTGATTATATGTGATTAAATAGGTCTAACCTGGAAACCGCTATAGATAAAATTTGTAATTGGTTTCAAATTGGAGATCATAAATTTCTCTCTCATTTGTTATATATATGAATTCTTAAAAAATCAATATCAAAAGTGAGCAAAATCACTGCAAAAAGTCGATAAATTAGCACAATTTCCGCAAGTTTCCGCTTTTTCCAAGTTTTTCCGATTCTCAATTAAAATAAGTACTGGGCAGAGGGATAAGAAAAAACTTTCTAATAACAAATTAAATTATCTACAATTTTAAAATCAACCAAATGTTTCTATCTTATACCAATCCCAAGTAAGAATTTTTCAAATAGCAAAATCACAAGAAAATCGAAATTATCCTATTTTTTATTATTTTATTCGGGTGCAACTTTTTTAACACGTCATACTTGGAAATGTATGTAAAATTAAAGAACACAATGCGCTGTATATTTTGAACCCAATTTATTAATTTCGTTTAGCTCAAAGTGTTATCAATAATACTGAAAACTCTGGCAATGGCGGATATTGACAACAAAATTGAATAGCTGATGGAAATCGATGAACACTACTACACAAAAATATCAGCTATTCAATTCTGTTGTCAATATCCGCCATTGCGGAAGTCTTTAGTACAATTAATAGCACTTTGAGCTACACGAAATTAAAAAAGAATATATTCTATATATTTGTCAGTTTGATAAATTGTTAGTTCCTTCAAAACCGACGTATCCCTTAATTTCAATCTCTTATTCGTGTCTGTTTACATCCTTTTAATTTATAGTGAAACCTCAACATAATTGCATCATGTTTTTTTAAATTATAGAAAATAAATAAATTATTGAAATGAATTAAAATGTCTACTTTTGAATATTATGATTGAATAATATTTCTATCGACCTTTGCTTTAACAGGTATTTACAAGGCAATCAGATTCAAAAGATTCAAACAATGGCTTTCATTGGATTATCTTCTCTCACATTTCTGTAAGTTAAACCACTTTTTTTTATTGATTTGCCTTACTCAGTAAAACTACGAAATTTGAGTTTTATTTCAAAAATTTATAAGTAATCTAGTAATTTAAATATTTCCAGATAACATTTTTCTACGTTTTCAGATCCGCACTATAAATGGAACAATGTATTTAATTAAACTATTATGGTAGCATCTTCTGAAAGATAATTTCAAATTCATATTCTTGATAGAATTTAAATTCAATTTGCAATCAGGCTAAGTTATAAATTTTTTGTGTGAAAATCCATCACTCAACCAGGATTAGGTAGTAGAGATAATTTTACACAAGCAACCTAACGCATAATATATTACATTTTAAATTCAAATAAACTCTAGAAACACTAAATCTCTATTAATGCTGAACAAATTTGCTATAATCAAATGTAACACAGCGAAAGCAACTCATTTCAATGTGAACTAAAAAATCAGTTTAACATGCGTCTTGTCTTTATTCATTATAGAGTCGAAAATAAATAATCACAAAAATTTCTTATAAATAATATATTGAAATAAACTTTCCAGAGTTTTTATTGATGAATTTTCTTTCAGTGATCTACATGGACAACGAATAAGTCAGATTGAGCCAAGCGCATTTGTGGGATTGAGGAATCTTGCTGGCTTGTAAGTGTGATTAATTAAATGTCTTTTTTAAAAATATAGTAATATTGCTAACATTTGACACATTTCCTTGCATTATTTGCAGAGGGTAACAGAATTATTCTTGAAAGCATCAAATAATGACATCAATGTCTTTGAGTTTCCAAAAGATTTGAAGATACAATTATGTTATACAATATAGTTAAGTTTCCTGCTTCAATACCATGAAGGGCCTACAGTATATTTCCAAGTTCCTTTAATAAATTCTTGGAAAAATTTCAATTTTTAATAAAAAATATTTCCTGGATTTCTTGTTCCATGACGAACTGCGTTGTTAATATTAACTTTTCAATTGAACGACTTGCAGTCAAATTTTTATTAAGAATAAGTAGTATTTTACTTACTCTGTAGGTCGAACGTTTTCGAGTTGAAAAAATATTTGAGAATTCGTTGTTTTAAACATCATTCTCCATTATTCTATATTTTCTTATAAATTTTGTAAGAATTGAATATTGATTCAAAGTTTCACAAGCTAACCTTTGTCTGATCTGAGAGTTCCAGCTTGTTTTTTTAGTCAGTTTACGATAATTAAACAAGAATATAATTTGATCCTTAGTTTACTGTTTAACTACATTTTATATCCACCATTTTAAGTCAAATAGCTACTCAGACTTTTCAATTTGGTGAAGGTTAACGTCAAGCAAGGTTTATAGGGAACAAAATGTTTCTCCAGCTACAGGCAAGGCATCCAGCTGTGGAAACTAGATTTTAAAATCACATTGCCACAGACCTCTCTTTGAAAGGATAAATAAAGTGAAGAAGTTGTCGTTTGTCAATTCAATTTTATTGACTAAAGTAATTAACTTTTTATAGCAAACTCAACGACTTGCAGTCAATTTTAATTGAGAATAAAAAGTTGATATCGTTATGAAACAAGAAATCCAAGATTATAGTAACTTTAGTTTACCGTTACAGTAGGCTATTTGAAAACAATAACATATTGGATTATGCATTACATTTCACATGTACTGTATGTTGTTATTAACTCTCCTTTTTATGTTCCAGAGACCTCTCACAAAACGAGATAAGATTCTTGGAAGAAGGAATACTACAAGGAATGCATCGTTTGCTCTCTCTGTGAGTTAGTACGTACTACAATATATCGGTGTGCGTTTTAGAATTATTATGTACGTTATTATGTGCGTTTTAGAATTATTATGTACTGTAGTTTTCATATAACGTGGCAGCAATATGTTGTGTTAAGATATAGTATGTCCCATCTGCTACACGCTGCCAAGTTATATGAATACTACAGTATGTTATTATAATCCTGCATCTGGTGAAGCTCATCTTATAGGCTCAGGCATTTTTTTCTTAATGATCTTAGGCTCAGGCATTTTTTTTCTTCCTCATGACCTGTGGGTTGGTGATGAGCAAGGCTGGTATCTATGTATATACTAACCTTGGGTGATGAGGAGAATGATGATACAATGATTTTATGAATGGTGAACTCACAATTTTAGGTGGGTTCCAAACTTTTCCAACTAGAGCGCTACATGCGTGCACTAAACCCATCCTCCACAAACTTCCGTCTCATAGAGACGATTTCCATGCTTGCGCTAAAAATAATCTTCTCTGTCTTTCCATTTAGAGACAACAATTTGTCTGATCTGAGATTTTTTTTTAATCAATTTTTATTTTTCATCAAGATAGATTGTTTTAAATGATGATTGCATGTTTACAGAACAATATTAATAACATATTAGTAGATTTTTGATTGACATTGTGACTCCTCAATGAAATTGAACAAAGAAGATGGTTTGACAATTCCACATTTTTATCAAATCATCAAATCATTGGACCGGTTCCGTGGCTTTACTGAACACTGTATTGTTGAAAAATTGATCAGTACTATTGAAAATGTGACAAACCGGTCCAATGCTCTAATAAAACTTCGAATTGACAAACCATCATCGTTGTTTAAATTTAATTTACCAACTTATATTGACAAAAGTTATTATCAATTTTTTAAATGTGCAATTTTCATGCTTAGCAATAATGCTGGCTGCACCAATGGTTGGCATTGTTTTAAGAAGTCAATTTTGTTGCAGCTTGCATAACTTAATCAGAAGGGCTGGATGCACAACTTGTATTGACGATTCGGGCTTCGTTGTCTGTTGACATTGACTTCTGTTGGGAGAGACCATAAAAGAATCAATAATTTTTAAAGATCACTCTATTATAAACCTGGAGATTTTTTCTTACTTTTCATTCATATACTTACTTTTCATTTCAGCCTTAAAATTATGTTGAACTCGTCTTACTATGAGGAGCAAGGCCGCTCCCAATTTAAAATGCTACATAACTCGAGAGCTCAACATGTAATAATTAAATGATCAACCAAATCATTCAAACTGTCAACAAATAATGATTGATTATACGTCATGTGATAGGATTAAGAAACAGGATTGTTCAAGAATCTAAATTTTTGGATTAATGCATAGGAAAATCCATAATAGCTTAGTCATTATTATATACTGTAGTATATTTAAAGAGATGGTAATTACAATTTTCTAATGGCTTCTCCAAGATCGATCTATTCTGATATTACACACCATATTTGTGCTGTGTATTGTAGTAAGCTAATCATGATTTGCTAATTTGGTATTCATATGTACTAAACGCTATTTTCCACAGGGACTTGAGAAACAACCATATCAAAGTTATTGCTACCCAGGTTTTTCTGAACACTCCTAATCTTCAAAAGTTGTGAGTACCCATTTTATGTCATTCCACAAAATTTATGTGGTAGTTGGGAATTAAAAAAAGTGAATTATTCGAATATGTACCGAACAATATAGAGAATGAATGAATTGTATGCATGTGATATTGAACACTTTTATTGCCAGATATGTAAGTTACTCAAAAAATCTTACAACAATCACAATAGAAAAATAAAGTCAAAATCAAAATCTGTCCACCCATTTTTATCTGAAACTATTTATTTAATTCAGCTATTCGGAAATTTATTGATTTTTCCGAAATGCAATAGGTGATTTTTTTACAGAAATGAGTTGCTTTTTCCATTGTGAGAGAGCTTCACGATTTTTCAGTGTCAAGAACTATTGTAGCTCAATGATAACTGATGTAAGTTTCTGAGCAAGTCATGTTTCAACACACCAATTGAAGTAGTGTCTTTAATTTTATAAATTTCAAGCTCTCTCGCCGACTCTGGATCGTAGGTCTGAGACCTGTGCGTGGGTAATGAGTTGGATGATGGTGAATGATGTGTTGTACCTACAGTTTAAGGTGGGTTCCGAACCACCGGGAAGTGATTTTGCAGCAGAGAACAGTTTATTTTTTCTGGCTAATCTAATTGGTCACCCTTACAAAGAGCGCCTAGGAGTTTCGTAGCTTATCTCTGATTGAACAGATACCTGTTAGGGCACTTCTATCACTTGCGCTCATGCTTGGCTACAAAAAATATGTCATGGCCGTTATGCTTCCCATATTTGAGTGAAATTGAATATTATGTTTTGACATGTATCAGGTTTTTAAACAATGAGAGGATAACTTATTAGCATTGATGCAAGAACTAGATGAAATTTACTTCAAGGAATATTGTGGGTTGAATTGTTGGCATAGATTAATTATTGTCTAGAATCGCTTGAAATTTGTTTTTAGAGGAGTTAATAAGGACCCCACAGGACCTTATTGAAATCCTGTCGTCCGTCCGTTCGCCTGCGCCTTGAAAGGAAAAATCAAGTATGTAATGTTTTCCATGACGAAATACTTAATGAACAATCTAATATTAAAGCTGACACTGTATTTCACTTTTAAATAATGTTTTACTCACATATATTAAAGATGCTTGAGGAAGGCATTTCACTTCTGAAAAGAAGCGAAAGCAGCCTGACGAAGCTTTTTTCAGAAGTAAAATGCCTTCCTCAAGCATCTCCAATATATGTGAGTAAAACATTATTTAAATGTGAAATACAGTGTCAGCTGTTTTAATATTAGATTGAAAAATCAAGACTCTTGAAACTTGGTATATAGCTTCCTCATAGTCCAAGTGAGATCACTATTGATTTTGGAGTTTGGAGGTCGAATATAAAAACAATTATGATGTAAAACAGATGTCCACTCAAAGGCTGTAGGTCAGTTTTAGTCAGTAAAATGTAAAACATTAGACAGCTGGGGTTGTCGCTGTTCATATTTGAAAATCAAAACGAAAATTAAATCACTACGAAGAACGATGTTTACCACAATTATCCACTTTATTTTTTTAAAAGTGCAAGTGTTGACGTTTCTATTTTTGATTGTGTTGAACTCTTTTCTCAAATTATTTATAATCATTAAGCTGAAAAAGAAACAGAAACAGATTTTTATAGAAATCGAAGCAAATGGATGGTGCATATGCCTACCAGTACAACTGATGATGATAATAATAATAAACTGATACAACGGTGTGTCCAAGCACCTAACGAATTCACATAAAATAATATTTATTATTATAATTATGACCGGACCTCCCACCTTACTATTGGGTGTGGAATACCCCCAGACCCCCTATGCTTTGATAACACGAGATTTTTTCCTGGGTACAGTTTTGAATATGGGGAGATGATTAGTTCTTTCGGTGGTGGTGGGGGGCGGGGAAAGGGTATTGGCACCCTTGCAGTTTGTGCTTGTTCACAGAACATAAAATTAGGTGTTCACATTATATAGTGAATAAATTTTATTCACTATAAAAGGATTGCATTATCAATTCATAGTTCAAATATGCACAGTGAAACGAAAATGGAATTACAACAAGAAAACGATTTTACAATTCAATGATAGCAATAATAATTCCCCCACCGTTCATAATAGATCCAATATATTATTAAATAGATATGCCTAGTACATGTAGCATAGATAGATGTATTTTCTTGTGCCCAAGTACCAATAGTTTGATAATGTACTTTTCTAGGATCACCGATGAGTTCAGATTCTGTTGCTTGGCCCGCCACGTAAACCACTGCGATCCACCTCCCGATGAGTTCAGCTCATGCGAGGATCTCATGTCGAATATCGTCCTGCGCATTTGCGTGTGGGTGCTAGCAATTGTAGCAACGCTGGGCAATGTACTTGTCATCATGTGGCGAAGCAGATACAAGCATTGCAACCAGGTAATTACATCATTTTAATATTCAAGCATAGTAAACCCCATGGTAATTAGAAGACCTATTCTACCTTCTATCTAACGTGGTAAAATCTATCACATCCGAATCAATGTGGCTGCCGACTGATCCAGATATGGAAAAAGCCGGATGTTTCAAGGCTATTTAAAAATAGCGAAAAAGGCTTGAAATAACTAAAGTTTGCTGAGTTTTTTTTATTGTTTAAATTGTTTACGGCATGTAATATTAGGACTACATTGTAGTAAGTTACTGTACTTAAGAAATAAAAAACACTGACCCGCACAATTTGCAAAAATACTCTTGACTACTGCTTACTGTATGCAGAAATTGAAAATTTCCGCGGTAGGTCCAGATACGATGGGGAATTTCGGATGTGACTGGTTCCAATGCAGTTACATTCTTTGCATTTTGAAATTTTGAAGATGTGAAGGTCAAATTCATTGATTAACTTGGGTCATTTTGGTGAATTATAAGAGTCGGCCTCACGACAAAAGCATTCAATTCACATTTTTATTAGTTTATTTCTTTGTAAAATAAAAGTAAATCCAAAGGTTGATAATTCAAAGAAAGATTACATTTATATTGCATATCTATACGTTTTGTATATTTGACCAACTATTAGTTCTGTGAACAGTAGACCTCACTCACCCAACTTATTTAGTTGCCTTATAGGTGAAACCTCAGGAGTTTTGGAGGAACAGAGCTTAAAAAATATATGAGAAAGGGGTTACCATCTAAAAAAAACTTCTCATCTTCACTAAAAGAGTCGCAATTAACTATTAATTCTAGTATTGCTTTAGAAATATTACATAACCTTCTAATTTCTACATCAGGTTGGGGGGCACAGGTATATGAAATGTACAATTGGTTGAAATTATTAATATTTTTCTATATATATTTTTGCTATAGAAACTGTGAATGAATATTCCTGTTTGTCGGTACAGAATGGCACAGCTCAATATAACCCACAGCCCACAATGTAGCATTAAATTGATATCGACTATCATATACAATAATTGTATAAATCTCAACTGTAGAATAAATTATTGATTCTACAGTTGGGATTAGTGATGTGATGCAGGATTAATTTTTGTGGAACACAGAGATGAATTAAACTTAACCCTTGGTTCAATTTGCATAGTCTATTTCATGTCTGATAAAAGAATTATTCATAGAACAATATTAATTGAATTTGCATAATTATAATCTACTTGGAAATCACTTGTTACTGTACTTGATTGGAATATTAGAAATTATTTTTTTCTCTCAAACAAAAATTTTATTCTTATGAATGGTAACGTAACTCAGATGAAGGCTCAACCATATGAATAAGAGGGCTCAAGGACTACCTTGAAATCCATGGAGCTCATTTTAAAAATAATATGTTTCCTTTAGTAGAGAAGACCTGCAAGCCTTTCCTTTTTTAAATTATCTTTTAAACGGGAGTAAATTTTTAAAATCACTATACATTCGTCGCTGGGCATTCCTAAAAGGAACATCCATGCAAAATGTCAAAGCATTTGATTTATGCATTTAGTCGTAAATGTGTTACAGACAAATCTACTTAGATTTGACAAATTCGACTTGGCATATTCGACAAATTTGACTTGAAACAGATATCTCTCTTTGTTCGTTCAACATTTATTGCATTCCAGATTCAAGTGAATTCAACCAATCACTATCAAGAAATAGGGTCACTTTTTTAATAAGATCTATTACAAATCTTTTTTATCTATCCATAAATACATCCTACTAAAAGTACGAAAACAAACTCTACTAATCCATGACTACTTCTTTAATGAGAAAAATGAATTGGATACAATTTATACATATAGCCAAAACATGACAAGGCATAATAGAGAGGTTGCGCAAATCTATGATAAAAATCATCCATTGATAAAAACTATGATAATCATGATGTTGAAGAACCATCTTGTTTTCATTATTGTATAATAAAACTTTAAAAAAAATTTTAATTAGAAATTGTGACACGTTATGGCGTGACAGCCGTTTCACTCCGTTGTTAAGAGCATCGTCAGATGACCCACAGTACACTCTTGAGTGTTCACAGAGTGTACTGTGGTTCGTCAGACGATGCTCTTAACAACAGAGTGAAACGGCTGTCACGCCATAACGTGTCACAATTTCTAATTAAAAATTTTTTAAAGTCTTATTATATAATAATTAGCTTCAAGCCACTTGTACTCATGCTTGGCTACAAAAAATAGACATTGCCGTTATGCTTCCCGTATTTGAGTGAAATAGAATTTGTTTTGACAAATCAGTTTTTTATTGCCGTATAAGCTTTCTATTTTCCATAATAAAGTAGCTGATGGGCCAAAATGTACAAGACGTGTAAATACTGATATCTAATCAGTCATATTTGCATTAAATACATCACAAAGCTACCTCACTAGCTCTCTCAAAAAAAAAAAAAAAAAAAAAAATGCTACAGTAGCAATCATCGATTTTAATCAGCTATTCAATGCTGTTGTCAATAGACACCATTGCGGAAGTCTTCAGTATAAATAAATAGTACATTGAGTAATTCGAAAAAATCCTGTTTCTGTGTATATTTGTCAATTTCTTAACTTGGCAGTTCCTTAAAAACTAATTTTGTCAGCTTTAACTTTGATTTAATCAAAAAATCTGTATGAGCTAAGTTATTGTTTGTGATATGTAAGCGAACGACTGATGAATCAGTTGGAAATGCAACCCAGAAATCTCAGGTAACTCTTTTTTAAAACGCTAAGGGAGGATTTAAAAAGTCGAACTTTGTTGATATGTGTTGAAATCATGATTGGTTTGATCAACCAAAAGGCTGATTTCATTTTAGGGTTACAATTAATAAGCTCATAAAAATTTGAATCCAATGGTAAACATTGGAAGTTTTGATGTCTGTAAAACCGTGTTGAGTTGTAATTTTAGGGTTTGATAATGCTTCTATAAGTACTATAAAATCTATCTAGAGATCTTCTAATCTCTTGACTTGTGATGCAGGAGAGTTGAATGTGTCTTATGATGTCTAGTCCGCAGGAGTGTTGAATGTGTCTTATGATGTCTAGTCTGTTCAGGTGCATTCGTTTCTAATCACCAACCTAGCAGTGGGCGATCTGCTGATGGGCTCCTACCTACTGCTCATTGCGCTCGTTGACTGGCACTATCGCGGCGTCTACTTCATACACGACTCTGACTGGCGATCCAGTCAACTGTGTGCTTTCGCCGGCTGCATAAGCACATTCTCAAGTGAACTATCCGTTTTCACTCTCACAGGTGAGACTCACTCGAACACGAAAACATCTTATTTTCTATTCAAACAAAGAATAGATTGGCAAGTTGCTCCCATAGAACTCAGCTTTTTGAGAGCTCTCTGACTGGTTCTATGCTGGTCCGAAAGTCTGTAACCAGCTTCCAAGTAATTTAAAAAAAGAATTGATAAATAATTTTTAGGAGGGAACTTAAGAAATGGCTTTTAGAGAGGGCATTTTATTCAATGAATTAATTTTTAGAATAGATTCAAAATATTTATGTTCAACGTTTGTATACAGGCCAATATGACTTATTGAAACTTTCGTTTTTTAATATTAGTGTTAGTAAGTATTATTCGTAGCCTATTCTTGACTTGTCCCCATCTTGATTGTGGCAATCAGATGTTTGGAATGTTAGATGATAATAATAATAATAATAATATAAAATCAATAATTAGACCTAATAAATTATGTCGTTACAATGAAAAAATCAACTCGTGATTTTAGGATGGAAAATGATGACATAACGGATAAGCATTCACGCAGAGAAAGAGAGAGACTCCTATGATCTAAATAAAATGTATGAATAAATAATTTTTTATTAGTAAAAGTACAAAAACTTAAATAATAAAAAATCACTTGAAACTAATAAAAAGGTTTGCATCTCGTGGCTATGTGGGATGGTACACATGATATTTTAACTATAGGAAAGAGATAGATAATATGAACAAGCTTAAAAACAACTCAGGATATTCACAATAGATCCAGTGCTAAATGATTCACGGTTATAAATTATAATTTTCAAAGTAATAAAGCTAAAAATGATAAAATACAAGTTAGTTTGAAGTGACTGACAATTGAATAAACTGACAAATATACATAAACAGAATTTATTCATTTCGAATTCCTTTAATTGCTATTACTTTATACTGAAGACTTCCGCAATGGCGGATATTGACAACAGCATTGAACAAATGATGGGAATCGATGAATGCTACTGTACAAAGATCTGTCACCACCGGGAATCAAACCACGGACCTCTCAATTGCCGGTTGAGCGCCCAGTACAGTAGCATTCATCGATTCCCATCAGCTGTTCAATGCTGTTGTCAATATCCGCCATTGCGGAAGTCTTCAGTATAAAGTAATAGCAATTAAAGGAATTCGAAATTAATAAATTCTGTTCATAAAATACATTGACAGTGTCAAGGGAAAGGAGGTATGACTTTAACGTTTTGAATAAAGTGGCTTCCTCCTGTATGACTCTTATGTTATTAGGAAGGCTATTATAAAATTTGGGTGCATGATATGTGAAGAATTTTTTGAAAAGAATAAGCTTGGGTCTTGGAACATAAGCTTTCAGTCCACTTCTCAGACTTATGCTAGAATTTCCTATATCATTTCGCTGTTTATTACTTATATTATAATAGACCTTTAATACTTTATAAACATACCAATTCTTCAAAGGCAATATGTTGAGTTTTCTGAATAAAGGTAGAGAATGATCAGTCCACCGACTATTACTTATTATTCGCACAAAATTAAAATTGGCAGCCTAGCCCATGGCTTATTTAACATAGTTGCCAATTTCACTGAGTAAATACATGACTTGAGACAATTTTTAGACATTCGTAACCACGTCCAGAGATGGAACCCCGATAGAAAGCCCTTTTGAAACGACGTTTTTTCGCCAGCAGAGGGCTCAAAGCGTTCAGTACTCAACTTATTTTATTCAGAAAATAGTCATGCAGTCTTGTAGTGCCTAAATATTACTTGCTTCCAATAGAGAAATATGTGATAAGAGTGTTCACTATTTTGCTTTAGAAGGTTTTAGCAAAAACCTGTTTGCTTGACCAAATCGGTTCTGCGCGAGCACTTTAGAGCAAGCACAGTTATAGATTTTTGGCCAATATTGAAAAAGTACGGTTTAGCAAGCCAAGTTGCGGAACGCTAAGTTGACACTCTTGTTAAATTCTCAATTTTCTATTTGACGTCATTAACCAATCATATGGCTTGTTCTCTAACGAAGAGTTCTAATTAGAAAATGAACATTATTTGAAAATTTAAAAAATAAATGAAATAACTGTTATTAAATAAATGTTACACATCAAAATTGCACTCAAACCCTCAGCCAATCCTTTAAACAGTTAGTGAAGTACAACCAGGAAAAGTATACATAATTTTATTCTACCGTAACTTAAAAGACGGTACCGTATCTCTGTGTCTGGGTTATCCTCTGTCTCAAAGCTTTATCAAAACTTATTGGAATTGAACGCTGAACACTCGAATATAGATTCATTTTTCTCTTAACTTCCTTTATCTTACTCTAGAAAAGTAATTTTTATTGATGATGCCCACATGAGTTCGAGACTTGTGCGTGGGTATTGAGGTGAATGATAACACATAAATGCCAGACCGAGAAGCGGGATTCGAACCCACGACCGCTTAAACGACAGCAAGCTGAAGTTGCAACGCCCCAACCAACTGCGCTAAGCGGCCCGCCAATTATTTGCCATGTCAGAACATTTTATCACTTGTTGCAACAACTGTTTGTGATACTATTTGTTATCAAATGCTATCATAGTTACCATGTAAAATTTTCTCATTGCACTGATCCCTCCCATCAAATCTCTGTTTTCATAGGATATTTTATAGAATATGAACGTTTAGAGAAGGAAGATATATTCCCCATTTCTTTCGTTGTTGTAAATTTTTATGACAATAATTATAGTACATTAAATTATTACCTTCTATCGTTTTGTGTATTCTTCTTTTAGTTGAGTTAACCATTCAATAAACTCATAATATGATATTTTAACACTTAATATGATATTCATAATGAATATCATAATACAGTAATACATTATTTTCTCAAACAGTAGAAATTGATAATCAACCTCTTAATAGTGAATATAAACCCCCCTCACTTGGGGAGTCCGGTCCCACAAGATGTCAAATTATCTTAAGATAGAAACTGCAAAACTTCAATAACTTCAACTTTATGATTGTGTGTGATGCCCATTTCGCATTGTTGTAGCGCTTTGTTGTACACGACAAGGTGGCCTACTCGTCCTGAGTCCGACAGCGTACTATACAACAGAGCGAAATGTCCATTACAAATAAAATGTTTATATTCACTACGATGTGGATTATTTTATTATCACAGTTTCTAGTTTGAAATTTACAACAGCAGCGATTATAATTTCGTTTATGTGCACTTAATAATCATCCGGCCAATTGTTGGGAACCCTACCAAAATAGAAAAAGCCAGCCTAGATATTGTGTAACAGCCGATACCGCAGTATCTCACTATTATTAATTTATTTGAGATAATATTTTTTTTTCTAAGGATGAAGCCCACATAGGTTTGAGACCTGTGCGTGGGTAATGAGTTGGATGATGGTGATTGATGAATTGGACCTACAGTTTTAGGTGGGTTCCGAACAGTTTTAGGTGGTAATCCTATCAGGCGAGGATTACCAATCGTTCAATTTTCTAAACGTTCTTAAATGTTGGATGAAGTTCCACTTTTATTTGTTAGTGGTAGGCTATATTTAAACATAAATTAATAATTAAATACTTTTGTTGTGAATATGAACAGTTAGTATAAATGTGCGACGTACATTTCACATTCTTTCAGTTACTTCGCTTCTTCAGTAACGGCTAGAGGCCTACTGTGTGAGAGTGAGCCTCCAGTCGTGTCTGAAGAAGCATTACAACGATGTGAAATGACCGTCACACACCTGTGGTAAGTTTTACTATTCATAGAAAAGTAAAAATAATAATAATAATATCGTGTGACTGGTTGACTCAGGTATGGTGTTGGAGCTATCAGGTCGCACTGAACAAAGCTCAAGATTTCTGACTAACGACTCGTTTTCTAAGCAGCTGGGGCCGAAGGGCTTAGCGTGTCTTCCGAAACACGGAAGTGGCCTAAGGAAAAATCTTTCGTTCAGACGGGAATCGAACCGAGACCTTTGGGTAGCAAACTAGCCCTTACAAACTCACTAGGCTACGCTCACTATTTCAATCTAATATCCCAAGTAACACTGTATTTCAATTTAATATAAATAGTCTTTACTCACTTATATTGGAAATGCTTGAGGGGTGCATTTCACTTCTGAAAAGAAGCTTTGTCAGCCTTCGGACCTTTTCTGAAGTGAAATTCATCCCTGTCACATCTCAAATATAAGTGAGTAAAGACTATATATTCAATTGAAATGCAGTGTCAGTTGTGATATTAGATTGTTCAATAAGTATTTCGTCATGGAAAACATCACATAAAAGTATTTCATTATTAATCTATGGTTTTAAATGTGTTCCTGATCCTACCCGTTGCCTTTCAGCTATCAGCTGTGATATTGGTGTATGTTTTCAGTGATAACTTTGGACAGGTTTCTGGGAATAATATTCCCATTTCGAGTGAGGAGGCTGGAAATGGCTCGAACTCGACAGCTGATGGCGTTTGGTTGGCTCCTAGCTGGAATTCTGTCGGCCTTACCACTCTCTCGCTTCTCTTACTTCCAGTAAGTCAACACTGATTTCTCTCGACAATACAGATTTATATTTTCTTTCTTTAAGCCATCTTACAATGGAATTATAATGTGATTATGTCAACATCACTTTTTTATTATTATTAGCATATGGTGCCGCAGTGGTTTAAGGCATCACCTATTATCAAAATTGATAGTGGTCATAGAGACTCCAGAATATGGACTAGTCAATTAGTAAAAACCACAGTGATAAAGAAGACAAAATATAAGCCAGCCCAAGAACGATGTTAAATACTCTTCATTCTCTCCAGCCATGGTTTGGCCTCCTCATCTGTCAGGTGTAACTTGGGCAGCCCTCCAGGAAAGTAATATAGGACACTCTGAGATAATGTGATCCATGGTTTGGCTCTCACCACATTCACAATTGGGAGATACAGCAAGCCCCCATAGATGCATAACATCACTCAATTGCAGGAACGCTGAGTTATTCTCACAATATCAAAACTAAGCCTCACCTCAACTAATTGATATAGTAATTATTATGGTAACTAGTGTATAAGACAGAATAATTGTTAATCTGACTTGTCTTATACTCCTTGACTGGAGTCTTTAAGACGTAATCTACAAAAAATAGATCAATGGTCCCAAACCAACCTTATATAGCTGGGTTAAATTATAGTGGACCAACGAGTAGAGCTGGCACCAATATATTACACAGCTGATTATGATGGAGAGTTCACTGTTGGAGGTTGCATGAAAGTCAGAGTCCGATCTTGAAGGTCTCATTTAAAGGAGTATTTTTTATAATAGAGATTTGTCAGTAAATAATGTATGGAATTCTTTTCTATTTTCTATTATTATTCTCAATTTATTTTCTTATTTCATTGTGTATATGTTCATATGTTCAGTTACAAAGATATTGTATAGAGGAATTTTATAAAACAGTTTGAAATCACTGGGAAAATGTTATTTATATTGATATTCAATGTTAATACTTATTTAAAAAAAATAATATTAATAAATTGAATAATGATATTAAGTAGGTAATCTTAATTTACAAATTAATCTACATACTTAATCTACAATTTGTATTACTAAAGTTTTTCTTGAGACTGAGCATTCCCATAATAAACTCTTCAACTTTTTCGTGCAATGTTCACAAAGAGACTTGAATATAGGCCTACTATCTGTAGTGCTTTTATAATTCGATATTCTGTAGCTGAATTCTTATCTCTATGACAACAGTATAGAGTGATGTGTTGATGACGAGCCTCAAGGTAGCATTCCGATCTCGGCAGTCGCTGCCCAGCAGCCGCGGCCGTGGCTGCGCCTACTGCTCTTATGTATTTACATGCAACGCTTTCCGATGGAAGCGACTTGGCAGCGCCGCCAGGGAGCGTGGCTTCTGCGCGACCTTGGCAGCGCTGCCGAGCTGCTACACAAGCAGTATGGTCGCGCTGCTCACTCGGGATAGTAGTTGTAGAAAGCATTCAATTGCTGTGAAAAGCATTCAAATGGTGACGTTTACTGATGAAAATGACAAGTATATAACTCGGATGTATTTTCTTTTTTATTATTTCTCTGTCTTGTAATTTATATTTATTAGGTAGACAATTCAAATACAGAAAAAATATAATTCAAATAAAACTTATAAATCTGTATTCAGAATAGAAAAGACATGAAAAATTGAAAAGAAAATAAGAAAAAATTGTCTGCAAAATCAAAATTTGGATTTTTAGATAGCAGATTGGAAAGATTAAACACTATATTTAGCGATTTCATTTACCATCTGAACAAAAGTAATATATATAAATAATAAGTTGAAATATATGAAAAAACACAATTATAGAACTTATATTTTAGTGAAAGATAGATACTGATAATTCATTACTTTTCACCCATTCATCCACATCATAAAGCAATTTTGGAGTGATCTTTTCTTTTACAAATTTATTTGGCAGTATGTTGATTAATTTATCACAGATATATTCAAACTGTCTCCTACAAATACCTAAATCAGTTCTGGACACTTGGTAGGAATTTGTGCCAGAGGGACTTTAATTATAAATTGGCAATGATCCTCTATCAGTTGCTTCACGAGTTCTTGCTTTCGTTTATTCAAGTTATCAGATATACAGTACCGTAGTTAAATTTATAGTTAATAGTTAAATCTTTTTATTTGAACACAACCGGAATAAACAACTGTTTGCACTGGCTGCTGCTTGACTACTTCACACGGAGAGAATAGAATAGTAATTACTATTCTATTCTCTCTGACTGCACATGGCAGTTGCTGCCTGGTCGCTGCTATCCGACGCATAGTGGCAGCGCCGCTCAGCAGCAGCAATGTGTCGCGGCTGCCGGGCAGCGGCTGCTGGGCTGCGACTGCCGAGATCGGAATGCTACCTTTAGATATACAATTTTTTTTTAATCTTTATTAATTGAATCTTTTGTTAAGAAAATCACTACCTATTGTTTATGTTTTCCAGTAATTTCTACGGACGATCTGGTGTTTGTTTAGCTCTTCATATAACGCCTGACAAGCCAAATGGATGGGAATATTCTGTCCTAGTATTTCTTGGTTAGTAAAGACTTTAAAAATCCATTCGTAGTTATTTTCAAATCTACTTCCTCACACATATAATCGATATGAATCTGTTCACCCCGAAGTATGAAAGTGATTCGTATGAGAGAATTGGATGTGTGGCTGAATAAATATCTGAGTGTGAAATATTTGACAATAGATTGTAGTAGCACATATTTTTTCAGTTTTTTTTTAACAAATTAAGAAAATTATTCATGTTTTTTTAACTCCAAGCCAGATTCTCGCTCCGAAGTTAATCCAATAAGTTCATTATACTTATATCCAGCTAATTCTACTGTATGGAATTATAGCTTGGGTCAAGGGCGGATTAAAGGGTGGGCGGAGGGGGCGACCGCCCCCTCCGAGGGCTTGCACATTTAAAAAAATAAAAAGGGTAACACATGCGACACGCACACGGTAAAATTTTAATTGTCTGGCCACATCTATGACAGACGGAATATAACATGTCATCCACTTGTCTTATATTCTATATTACCTGTACTTTATATTTAACTGTTGTTATCTATATAAGTATAATTCAATGAAGAATTAACAAATGACAGAGAATGAAGGAAATCTTATATCAAGTGAAATACTTTTGAATAAGATTAATCTCTTATAGAATTGGTAGGGGCATATACATCTCTGTTTGTATTTGACCTAGTACGTATTTATTGTAGTACTGGTATTATGAAGCATGAAAGAATGTTGGGAGTAATTTAAATATAATATATAGGTCTAAAAATCATCACGATCATGAATAAATTGCTTAGACTCTGTTCATTTCTTTGTAAATTTTGATAAAAAGTTAAGCTAGCAAAGCAATTTTTGTTCAAGACATATACAACAATTTCTATTCATTTCAGATGAATATACAGAAATAAACTACCGTACTCTAGTTAAGGGAAATTTGATTGTTCTTAAACAGAAAAAAATATATTTCTTCTCCATTTTAAGTGCTAGAATGGTGTAAAATGCGGTTAAAGGCTACTAAATTTCCAAAATTGTTATTCCATACACCCCCCCCCCCCCCCCCCCGACCGACAGTATTTTTCGAGTATCGCCCCTCCCCATAAAAATTCATTAATCCGCCACTGGCTTGGGTAGCATATAATGCAGTTTTAACGACTCTACTGTACAAAAACTTATGCCACAAGTTAGTTTTGAAGTAACCGACAATTTAACAACCGGCAAATATACAGAAACAGAATTTATTAATTCCGAATTCCTCAAAGTGCTATTAATTTATAATGAAGACTTCCGTATTTATAATATTGATAACAGCATTGAATAGCTGATGGAAATCCAAGAACGCTACTGCACAAAAATTAATAAATTATGCTCTATCCATTTATCAGTTCAAGAGCCAAGTCAGTTCCTTCAAAACCAACTTGTGATATACGAGCCGACATGATCACTGGTATACAGAATGGTCACTGTAGTCTTAATGGTTAAGACGCCTGATCGGGTGGACCGTGGTTCGATACCCGGCGGTGACTAAATATTTTTGTGTAGTAACGTTCTTCGATTTTCATCAGCTATTCAATGCTGTTGTCAATATCCGCCATTGCGGAAGTCTTCAGTATAAATAATAGAGCTTTGAGGAATCCGAAATTAATAAATTGAAAACTTATTCAAATCGCACTTAATAAACCAAAAAGGTAAGGAACTCATGCACTGTTCGAAGAGTTTAAAGTTTTCAATATCTCTCAGCTTTACATCAAAGCATTAATACTGTAGCCTCTATTTTCAAACATAAACCTTCGTTATTTTCAAGCATCCATCATAACTATTAAACATATTGTTACGGGTTCTATGTCTAAAATAACGCTGGCAACACTTAAATTTATCACTTTCACTTTATTAACACAAATAATCTTCAACTCACACTGTTCAGTAATTTATTACAGAAAAATAAGCAATTTAAAAACAGATAACACGATATTGTTCAACTGATAATGAGTTTCCAATGAACTGTACACAAAAATCAATCACTAAAAGTTAAAAGGCCGATCTAATATTAATTAATAACTGTACAATAAACTGTCCAATAATATTCAAAAAGAAACGTCGAAAAAGAGAAAAATTAACTTACGTAGCACTAGTCCGTAATACAATAAAAACTATTTAGTAGCTCACAGGTATGAATTACACAGGAAAAATAATTATCACAGAGAGAGAATTATCACTATAGACTGACACAACTTGTTTATCATGATGAATTTCAAAGACAACTGAACTGATTTACAAGAGACTTCCTCTATTTATATAAAATTTCAAAATTGAGATATCTCTCGAATTTTCTGTCAACTTCTAAATAAATAAATCAAGGAAACTGGAACTTTCTACTATATTCGATAAGACTCCATTAATTTCTAATCAAACAAATAGAACATTCTACTAATTACCAAGTAAACACTATAAAAGTGTCAAAAGCAGTGTAATTAATTGCTTAAAAGTAAACATTTACATAGCAGATAACACTGAGAACCATTGTCTCCTCCTTCTTTCCACTCTCTCCAATTTCACATTCGCTACAATATGTTATTAACCATATTATTTCTATTCACTAAATTACCTTGATGCATAAAAAACGCTGAAAATAATAGAAAATTTCAAAAGATTGTCAAAGGATAAATTTTTTGTATAAGCCGTGAGGAGTAGGAAGAATATGTTGCCACTATTGAATATATGCAGATTGATAAGATGTGATGATCTTACTTTGCATATTCATCATCTATCCTTATTACACTAATAATTATTGGATTTTATTGTGCCTGAGGGGTGTGTGTGTGAATGTGTTGTATGCTTTCGTTTTCTTTTCGCCCAATTTGTTTTTGCTTTAAATTCTGAAGTTAGTTCTGTTTCCTTTTCTTTTATAGTATTCTGATTGTTATATAAATATTAATATTTTTTAAATTTCTGCCTATCCGGTATGTGTTTTTTTTTTGGTATTTTTTTGAATCATGTTCTGTTTCATTCCTTTATATTCTTAATCTGGGAAAGAGATCGCCGTGAGCCTTATCAGGATCCGTTCAGATAGATAAAGATAAGCTACGAACTCCTGGGCCCTTTTGTGAGGGTGGCCGATTAGATTGGCCAGCAAAAATACTCTGTTCTCTGCTGTACTTATCGGTGCTTCGGTACCCATCTAAAACTGTAGGTCCAAATCACAATCGCCGTCATCCAACTCATTACCCACGCACATGTCTCAGACCTAAGTGCGCTTCATCCTCCAACATTGGAGTTGTCAGTGTGTTTTCCTCCCAGACAAGGGGAGTATTTTCCCCTTTCCTAACAAAGTTCAAAATACAAATCAATAGTTCATATTGGAGAATATATTTTCAATTTTTTGTTAAAGTTGAGAATCACTCATCTTTCTATTATTTTCTTTAAAGCTTCGAGTTTCTCAAGTAAGTATTTTATTTGAATCTTTGTATAGAAATTGGCTTGAGGGTGCTTGAGCGCCCAAAAAGCGCCCCCCTTGGGTGCGCTACTGCTATTACTGTTGGAGACTGGCAACTTGACCCCTGAAAGGAATTCGCAGTGAATATTGATGAATACAGCACATTTGAGAGCGACTCAACTGGCTCACTATAACAGCAGTGATGTATGTAACCCAAGTACCACTGGCTCCGATTCGTGCTCTATTTAGTGCAAGGCATAGTGGAGCTATTACGCTATTACACCTTCCTTCACCTCTCCCCTTCAGGCGCCAGGGGTCATGTTGTCAGTCCCCAGCAGTACAACATACGCGAAGAAAGTGTTTCATAATAAATTTCCCATTTTGATAGTATTGATATTTTAATCGTTTTTAAATAGTATTTCAGCATGACTTTTTCAATTGGAAATTTAATTATTCGGATTGATATGAAACAATAAAAGCTTTCTCAAGTTTGTCTCGTTTTAAAATAAAAAGAATTGATGGGCTGACAACTTGCTGTTTATTACTTAATATTCGGGTTTTTTATGTTCACAACTTATATAAAAGTAATATTTATAACGACCAGCTAATACAAGAAATCTCTGTTACGCTAAAGTTGTACACTTTAAAATATGTACATGGAAAGAACGCCAAAAAAAAGGATTGGAACAGAATTCAATAATATAGTTCATGTACTTTAAGGCAGGATTTTGTTTTTAATTAAATTAAAAATAACTAAATTCCGATCATAAAAAAGAATAAATATTTTTTGACTAAATAAAATACTTGATATTAACGTTTGGACTGTACAACTACAGGCAAACTGTCTTTCTGTTATAAAACAAATCACATTCATATTAAAAATTGTTATGAGTTCAACTCAACTCTCGCTATTGAATAAGATATAACAGATTTCATTTCTAATACACTTATTGGAAAATAGGGCTTTAGATAAACGATTTTAACTTTTCACGAATAATTCTCATTTATGAAACAATCTTTTTCATTTCAATACTTTGTTTCTGTTGCAGTACTGAATCTGCTCTCCTTCGGTTTCATAGCAGTGGGGTACCTATGGATGTTCCTAGTAGCTAGAACAACGCAGAAAGCAGTCAACAAAGAGAGACAGATGAATGAAGCAGCCATGGCATGGAGAATGACAATGCTAGTGGCCACTGATGCCGCTTGTTGGGTACCCATCATATTGCTTGGTATTGTCTCTTTAGCTGGCTACACAGTTCCGCCTCAGGTAAGCAGAATTTTCGATCAATTCTTAAGCCAAGCGCCCAAATCCAATAGATTGCAAAAACGAAGTTATAGCGAGCACAAATACAAATACTATACACTTCAAATGTACGTATGGATAAAATATAAACATATATGGTAGCATAACATATAGCTATCTACGGCTGAAACTGATGTAGAAAACGATTGCGTATGGATGAGAAAAGTCTTACGTTCTCATCTAAAATCAAATAACTAAAATAACTTCTAATGCTTGTTATTAAATGTAGAAATTTAAAATTCAGTAGTTTTTAACTTACTATAAATAAGTGAAACGTCTCATTCTAATAGCTTATGCTTTTCATCAGTTCTTTTTGTGTACTAGGACAATTGAAATGAAACCTTAAAAATGTTAGGAAAAATCAAAATTCTACATGAATGTTTTTCAAATAGGCTGCTGCTGACAAAGATGGCAGAAATTCCCTACCACCACCTGACACTTGCAGAATCTGTGTTGAAATGGCCACCAGTTTAAAACTGTATATCCGTTTAAAAACGTCTGTTTCAATCAGACAAGATCCAGTGAAAAAAACATATTTTTATCTTGAGTTTTTGTATTCGAACTTCATCTTGAGATTATCTCATCTAGATCTAGAACTTGCTCTGTGATGCAGTAAAAGCATGAAGCCTACTAAATTCCAATGGAGTATGAAGTCCAGAATGGTAATGGATGTTAATCAAAAAAACGTTTGGAAGTATGAGGGCTGACGCTGACTTAACACATAGTACTGCTCTTCTTTAGTGAACACTATATCTGAGTAGACTACTCTATCCTAATACTTTTTCTGTGATGAGATACGTTGGGATATACTGCATCATAATTCGCCCTAAGATTCCATTAGCTTTCATACCTGTACTACTGTAGGGCTCCAACATCTCTGTTATCATTATTTCCTATTGATAAGCCATTGATATACAAGATAAGGTTAGGTATTGTTGACCAAAATGCATAAATTTTGGGTTTTCTGATAAGTTGGTTAAATTGTTTGCTTCTTATTTGTTTTACAAAAAACAGTATGTGGTATGTAATCATTTTGTAATACATTCTTACTGTTGAATCAGGAGTTCCCCAAGGTCAAATCTGGGTCCACTGTTATTTAATATATTTATAAATGACATACCACACATACCAGAATGTATTAAGTTCTCTAACATAATTTTATATGCTTATGATTTTAAATTATACAGAAGTATCATTTCCGTAGATGAGTGCATCCTGTTGCAGAGGGATATTTGTAATTTGGAAGCATGGAGTGTTAGAAATAAACTATATTTTAATGTAAATAAGTGTAATGTTGTGTCTATTACTAAAATATATAATAAAACTCATTGAAACTACAAAATTTATGGCGAATATCTAACTCCGATTAATTCATTTAAATATTTGGGAGTTACTTTTGATAGCAGTGTGTCTTTCAAAGCTCTTATAGTCAATATTTGCCAATCAGCATGTAGACTAATAGGTTGAGTAAGGAGGTTTGGATTTAAATTTAGAAGCGTTCACACACTGACATTATTGGCTGGATATTTAATTGCATTGGTTATATTAGTGTTACATTCCTCGTGTTTTTTTTTTTTTAATTTTCTCACTCACGTATTGAGATCCTTACAGCAAATTTTCGTCATTTCCCTTATTTTTTTATTATTTTTTTTTTTTTGTAGATTACGTCTTGGAGACTCCAGTTAAGGAGTATAAGACAAGTCAGATTAACATTAGTCATATACACTAGATACCATAATTAATTACTATATCAATTAGTTGAGGTGAGGCTTAATTTTGATGTGAAAGGAACTCTTGTACACTATAAAAAGCTTTATCAACTAAATATTTTTTCAATTGTATTTTAAATATTTCTATATTTTCAAGACTTTAAAAACTGCGGTAGCTTATTGTAGAATTTCCTACCAATATAACTAGGTTTTTGTTTGAATAAGCTACTATTGTGACTCACCAAGTGATAATCTCATCGGCTTCTTGTATTATAATCATGTACGTCAAGATTTTGGTTAATATCATTCGTTTTTACATATAAAGTAGCTTCATGCACATATAAGCAGGGTACAGTTAGGAGACCAAGTCTCTTGAACAACGGCCTACATGAATCCAATCTATTTACTCTTTCTATACACCTAACTGCTTTCTTTTGGATTTTAAACACCCTATCAAGATTTTGTTTTGATGAATTACCCCATACTAAGATAGCATACCTAATATGTGACAGTAAGAGCCCATAGTAAGCTGTAAAAAGTAACTTTTTGTCATTCAATCTAGCGAGCTGTCGCAGGACAAATACCCCAGATGAAATTTTACAACATATTTTCTCAATGTATGGTGCCCAGGTCAATCGTCTATCCAACAAAACTCCTAGAAATGAAATGTTTTCTTCCTGGTCTAGTTGATTATCATTTACAAACACGTGGCTGTCTTTGTTGATCTCCCTTTCTGGAAGCCATGCTGTTCATCACAGATAAAGTTAGCTTCTTGAAGGTGCAGAAGTAACCTATTTAGAACTACTCTTTCAAAAATTTTACTTATTACATTTAAAATACTAATGGGCCTATAGTTTTCCACCTTTTCTCTATCACCACTTTTAAAGATTGGCAAGATCTTCTCCTCTTTCAAATTATCTGGAACAACACCTTGTTCTAATGAATGATTGATCAGATGAATCAAAGGGTCTAACAATTGATCTTTACATTCTTTCATAATTTTACTGGATACCCCATCCATTCCTACAGTTTTTTTATTATTCAAACTATCAATGATATTTGACAACTCATCTTGCGATACTGGGTGGAATTTTAATTTGTTCTGAATCCAGTCAGTATTCCACATGTTTGCATCACTAATACCTGTATTAAGAGATTTTTGAAGATTCTTAGCAACCAGTTGATAATATCTGTTAAAGAAATTACAAATGTCTACACTATCATCAATATATTTGTCATTTTCGTTAATTATTCTGGGGACACTAGTATAAGCATCTACATGAGCTACTTGCCTATTTTTGTTTATTACATCCCACACTGCTGTGTTAAAGTAGCCTACACACTATTATTCAAAATTTCAGCTGTTTTCTTACATTTCGCTCTTTTCACTTCTTTTGTATAGTTTTTCTTTAGAGCTTTGTAATTATCTTCACTTAACATATTTCTAGATAGTTTGAATTCATCATATGCATCTTTAACCCTATTTCTTTCTGCAAGGATATCATCAGTTATCCACTCTTCAATTTTGTCTAATTTGTTTTTTACAGGGACTTTTTTAACTGGACAACTCATAGTAATATGAAACCATAAAATATTAATGAAACTATAATATTTGTTATTTAAACTATCGCTATTGTAAACCCTACTCCAGTTTTCTTGAAACAGATTCTGCTTCAAACAATCGATATTCCCCTGTTCACATTGTTGAATTTCTTTCATTACTCTACTCTTTTTAATTGATTTATGACCATGCAACCCCACCTCTAAGATTTGATAGTCATGATCAGATAGTTCCGAGCCGCCTAATCTTGTTTTAGAGTAATCTATATTTGTAAGGATGTTATCAATTATTGTTTGTGATATTCTTGTGACTCTGGTATATTCATGAACTTTTATTTCCAAGTTATTCATGTATATAATATCCCTTAAATCTTCTGTCATTTTATTCTGTGTTGCAAAGTCTGTATTGAAATCTCCCGCTACAATAACGTTTGTAAAGCGAGTAGTAGTAATCTCTGAAAGCCTATTGAATAGTTCGCAAAAATTGTTCCATTCCCCATTTGGTGACCTGTAAATACCTAACACCGCTACTTCGAAATTATTGTCGATTTTTACTCTCAAACCAGTAACTTCTAAATCCATTTCCACAGCAAATTTCTCTACATATTCTAAATTGAAAGTTTGCATATTCTTAGCATTTTCAACGAAGATACCTACTCCCCCACTTCGATGAGATGTCCTGCAATACGACGCTTTCAATGAATACTATGATTATTATTATTATCAAAACATGAACAATAAAAACAAAATAAAGCTTGTTTTTTAATGCTTGGAGTTAACCATGGCTTTTTATCGAACCACGAGGTACAAAAGTTTCTGTTTTGCTTTTTGTATGTTACAAGTTTAAAATCTTTGGGCTGATGTGTGTCTAACTCTTCAATTTGTTTTTTACCTCCAATGCCAATGTCGAAAACTTTGTGCAAAGTAAACTGTCAACACGATTTAAATTCATTGTTTACGTTAACTTACTAACAAAAAGTAAGTAATAAATAATAAGAGTTAATTAATAAATAATGCTGTTAATAGTTCACTTTCCGTATGGGTGTTGTCCAGACAACGTATTGCATACTCTTCCAGCGGAGCGTGAACTGTGCCACTGGTCAACATAATTACAACTGCTCAGCTTGGGCTAAGCCCCAGAGCAAATTGCCTGCAGCATATGGCGCTGCAAAGTTGGAGAGCTATCAGTCTGACGTCACCCGCCTATAGAGCCAATGCACATCAGCTTTGTATTGCCAAGGCTATACTTGGAAATCAGCCCAACCAGTCCAGACCGCGGCTACTCGCAGTCAGCGTGCAAATTAATATACTTGCCTTACAAATTCATGCGCTGTTCTCTTATTAATTCAGTGTTTATTCTAATGAACTAATATTTTTTCTTTTGCGGAATTATTGGTGGGACTCAGCCTCAGGCGCCTGTGCTGGTTTCTACTCTTTAATCATTCCCTACACTGATTCGCTTATTTTGTTGAATTTGGACAGTTTTGAAAAAGAAGAAAAATTAACTGTTTGATATATTTTTTCAAAATTATTCGTTCCGTTTATGATGACATAACTTAGTTGAGTTGGCCAACTCTTTTGCCTTGGAAATAGACTTTTTCACTTTATGCCTACTCCTCGAAACTTTTGTGAAGTCTGGCAAGTCTCTAAATTATCTCTAGTAGATGCCTCCTTGCTGAGATCAGATTAATTTTAACTGGTAGTTTCTGATACATTGTATCTTTCAATATTCATGTTTGTTCTTATATAAGGTTTAAAATTGTATTTCTGTAATTTGCTTTTCTCAAGATCTGGCTAATTGTATCATTTTGTTCAGTTGCAGAGTAATTTGAGTTTTATATCTATTCTGCAACTCTTGTAAATAAATAAATAAATTGGGGTGAAAATTTGTTTTCTATTACACTTTCTATGACTGATTTATCTGGGCTAGTTATATGGCGTATTTAAAAAGTTTCATTTGGCTATTAGTGGAAAGAACGTTGTTTTTTCTTGAACTTCATTTTAGTGTTCACATTCCATATATAGAGATTTTCTCGTTACCAATGGCATCATTGCCTCCATAGATATTTACTTTAAATATCATCTTCAATTTTTTGTTTTTTACCTCATTTTCAAATTCATCCCCCAAAATATTTCCATTCTACTTACAAATAAATACGGACAGACAGTACTGTATCCTACCAAACTAATTTATTGGCATTATTTTAATAAAGAATATGGCATGTCATAGTGGGGTTGATTGATTTCCTGAATACCGTAAGCAGATATAACTTGTAAATTTAAGATATATTATATTGTAGATCTCACTTTGTAATAAGATTTAGTGTTATATTAGTAACTTGATGGAAATGAATTATTTATTTTTATTTATACATATATTTATGATCATTTAGTAATTTATTGTTTGCAGGTGTTTGCATGGGTGGCCGTTTTTGTGCTGCCCCTGAACGCAGCCATCAATCCAGTGCTGTACACACTGTCGACAGCCCCTTTCCTGACGCCAGCAAGGCGGGGTCTGCTCAGGTTCAGGAGGTCTTGCAAAATGTCGCTGAGCGCTGATCCGCGACGAACCTATTCATCAGGCATTGCAACGCCGACTCCGATCAGGAGATACTCGTCAGCGTGCAGCAATGCTGATCTCTACTCGGTTACAAAACGAGCATCGACCAAATGGACGCACAACAATTTGCGCGTTGATACAACTGTTTCGGAGAGAGGCGAAGTCTTTCCGCTGAACAGGCTTGACAAATGACATTCCCCCGGGTCCCATCGCAGGACCCAGAGTCACTTATATGACTGAACTGTTACTAATGTGCAATAATAGCACTCTTTTAGGCGGAATGCATATTGCGGAAACCTGTAACAAGAAAATTTATTTTATGGTACTTTGCTAGAATTTCCATTTGACTTTTCAATACATAAATTCTTGAAAATATATTTTTTTATAACTAAAACATCTCGCTTAGATAAGCAGACGATAAAAATTAAAAATAGCAATAAAAAGGCACACAAAATATTCAAGAAAATGGTCACGGTAGGGAATGGAGTTACCAGTTATGATGCCCATAAGTGATTTACAGAAAGAGGAGTAGGGATTGAAGAAATGTTGAAGGACTAAAATAGGAAAATGGAGAGTCAAAAGGATTTTTTTTTTCAATTTCAATTTATTAACATGCACAACCCAAAAAGCAAACATAACAATACAATACCACATATACCACATGTGTATAACACTCAATAAAAGGCAAATCTCAGAAAGCAAGCACATGATCAGAACAAAACTAAATCAGTACAAAAAAATAATTATTTACTGATCTGGAAAAATTGGCATTTAAATACTGATAGGCTATCATTTTTTTGTTATTTCTGTACATCCTATTTATGTAATCTTAAATCCAGTATTAATTGATTGATTGCCTTGTTCATTCCCTCCAAACCAATAATAGCATAGTCAAAAGTATACAATCAATTGAAGTACGTATAAATCAATCAAAGTATACAATCAACTTTGAAGGAAATTCCACACGTGGGCAACAGTATGTGTGTAAGGCTAAGAACCGAATTCATGTCATTATGTTCAACAGTTATTAAAATCTAAGTAGATTTTCATTCGCATACAAATTGAATATTATAGCACAGACAACAAAGACACAAAGCTTCTTCATTTATTTTATCTTGAGTATTATTTCCCCCCGCACACGGACAAATCATCCAAGCGGGGAGTATATTCATAAAAAATTGCTTGTATGACTTTTTTATATTTTTTTAATAAAGAAGAATTTGAATTGTCTTTGCATAATAAATTTCTGCTCTTCAAAAAGAGAGTCTAAATTAACTATCAGTCACTAGAGAGTCTCCAGTGAATTCAACCCATACTTGAACGATTAGTTCCTCATCGTTTGATTTTTTGGATTTCTTGGTCCGTCATGACTACGATGTTAACATTGTCTTTTTACATTCTATTTTTCTATTGTTTTCCTTTGAAGTTTAGACACTAGGACTGAGGCAGACTTTCGGATATGTTTGGGTCTATTCTGGACTCAAACCTGTAATTAACTCGCAGTGAAACGTGGACACAACTCCTTTCTGAACTCAAGCAGGTCCGAAAGCATACTCTATGCCATTTAATGAATGTTCAAACTTAATACTCGTGTTTTTCTCAAATGTTATTCAAGTGTTTATTCAAATTTATTCAAAGTGCCAATTGTCTAATAAATAAGAATTTTTGTTTACAGTCACCAAATGGTTCTATGTTTACCAGATTTATTGTGCTAGAGAAATCACAATTTATGGAGATACAAATCTTGTTCTTATTACAGGTTACTAGAATTTGCACTCCGCCTTTTTATAACTACCTCGTAGGTTTAAATCATGATGCAGCGGAGAGTCAAGTAACAATATAGGTATCTAGCAAAACAGCCGTATTCTACTTTTTGGATTAATTGATTTCTAAATAAATTGTAAAATAGTTATAATTAAGAAGCAGTCAACTGTTTGGTATTTTCCTTTTCTCAGCATTGCTTGGCTCTCCACTCCCTATGTTGACAACCTTACTTGTTTAACCAACCAACTAAGGACAAAACAAGGACATTAATGACGTTGGGAGGAAGTGAATAAGTATTAACTCAAGAAATAACATCACATTTTTAACAAACTTTTCTGAATGTACATGATGGCAAATCATGTAAATTACCAAAAATTGTGAGTAATTGTGTTTGTAATTGTGATATGCTCGTTTTAGATCAAATAACATCATTTCAGAGAACGTCTGTCATCAGAGTTACGGTACTTCAAAAACATGAAGTGATTATCAATTTTAGTAAGATTATACTTTGCTCAAGACACTGTTTTAATATTACATAATCGTTCAAAGAAAAAATATGTTTGTTCAATTTTTAAAACTTCCACTACCGGTACAAATACTTCGTAGCAATTTATTGGCTGAGGACTGAGATTTTAACACTCTCACCGTCAAATTCTAAACAACAATATATACGTAGGAAATAGGAACCATGTTCTACACCAAGTAGTGTTAATCATCATTATTATAAATATTATAATATTATATTATAATATTAAAGTGGCCGTAGCCGAGTGGGTTAAGTGCTGGTTTGCTAGCCCAAAGGTCCCGGGTTCGATCCCAGTTCTGGCCGAAAGATTTTACCTCGGGCCACTCCCGTGTTTCGGAGGACACGTTAAGCTGTCGGTCCCGGCTGCCTAAAAAACAGTCGTTAAGTCACGTCAGAGGCCCTGAACTTATTCAGGTGCGACCTGATAACTCTGACACCAGACCTGAGCCAGCCAGGTCACACGATATTATTATTATTATTATTATTATTATAAATGCTGGAAATAAAGAAGTACAACAAAAATTAAAACAAGGCTGAACAGGAAAATAATTATTAATAGACATAAGACAATATCACCAAAAATTATAAGAAATTTTTCAAATACCATGAAAAAGCAGATAGCTTACCAGTAAAGTAAATAAGCTTATTGACTTCATGACATAGTGTTGAATTGACTGGAATAGATTTGATCATTTAAAATGTTCAACAGGCCTAGACAGCGACTTTTACCTTCAAATGCAGAAATTCAACATACATTTTCTTCTACCTTGGATTGGTGGTTATTGCTAATTAGATGCTCAGTGAGTTCAGAAAAAAATTAAATACATTTTCTAATTGGTCCATCCTTACTGAAATTGAATAAACTTTTAAAAAGGGGTTTGAAAATCTTATGGCTTTGAATGGCTCGTGGGCATTTTTCTTTTCCTAGTTTGTCAGATATTGAGCAAAGATTAGGTAGCATTATGAATGGCCTTTCTTCAATAATAATCTGCTGTAACAATAGAATTGATTGCCAATTTACTACTAATCTTATTTAATATTGGGTCGTGGTCGGTCTCCCTACACTCACATCTTCAGCTATCTGTTAGGTCCTTATTATACAGAGCCACTACAGCCGCGGTTGCGAGCCCCAGTTGAAGATAACCTACACCAGCCGAGTAAATTTGATTGAAAACTTATGGTTCCTATGATGATTCTCAACATGTTAATGCCTTCATGCACTTTGACATTGTTGAGCTCGGGCAGACGCTCAGCTGAAGTAATTCAGCCTAAATTGAGGCTCGCGACCGCGACTGAAATGTCTCTGTAAAATAAGGGCCATATGAAACAGATAAATTAAAAATTCACTCTATACAATCTAATATCAAAACTGACACTGTATTTCACGTTGTTTTACTCACATATATTGTTTACTCACATACATTACTCATAATGTTTTACTCACATATATTGGAGATGCTTGAGGAATGCATTTCACTTCTGAAAAGAAACTTCGTCAGCCTGAATTCACTTCAGAAGTGAAATGCATTCCTCAAGCATCTCCAATATATGTGAGTAAAACATTATTCAAAAGTGAAATACAGTGTCAGTTTTGATATTAGATTGTTCATTAAGTATTTCGTCATGGAAAACATCACAGATCACTCTATACTCTGGTCACGGAAAGAGGAGACGACGATGTTAACAACGATGCGCGTGCGAGAGTGTATCTTCAAACAACAAGACCGATTCACAAAATTAACTACAGAAATACAATATTAACGCGCAGTATACAGAGTGATTTTTAAGTATGGAAACGGCTTTATATTGCGTAACTGAGACGCTCTTGGTGAAAGAAGCTTATGCGGATCTGCATAGTTTTAAAAATCCAACTTTTTGCTGGTTTTGAAATTTTTGTCCGCCATATTGGATACAACTTTATTCTTTTAAATGGGATATGACACATCGTTTCAATGTGAAATTTCAAGAAAAAAACAATGGCGTAAACCGTTTTTCAATATATGCCTTTGTTTTCGATTTATAAGCATTTTAAACTTCAAATTTTGGGAAAATTGTGTTAGCATTAAAAATGGTAAGTTTATAACGCACTGCATAAACCATTTTATTGGATTTTTTAATCATAAATTATCTATTAACTAAGTTTAAACGATGGTAAGACTTTATTATTTAAACAGAATTTATTAATTTCGAATTCCTTTAATTGCTATCAGTTTATACTGAAGACTTCCGCAATGGCGGATATTGACAACAGTATTTAATAGCTGATGGAAATCGATGAATGCTACTGTACAAAAATATCAGTCACCACCGGGAATCGAACCACGGACCTCCCAATTGCCGGTCGGGCGCCTCCGGCAATTGGGAGGTCCGTGGTTCGATTCCCGGTGGTGACTGATATTTTTGTACAGTAGCATTCATCGATTTCCATCAGCTATTAAATACTGTTGTCAATATCCGCCATTGCGGAAGTCTTCAGTATAAACTGATAGCAATTAAAGGAATTCGAAATTAATAAATTCTGTTTAAGTAAATTTGTCAGTTTGTTCAATTGTCAGTAACTTCGAACTAATTTATTATTTAATTAATAAGTAAACAATACAACAAAATAAATGGCTATGTATAAATATTTTTTCAATTGTTTTTTAAATATTCCTATATTTTCAAGACTCTTTAAAAATTATGGTAGCTTGTAGAGTTTCCTACCAATATAACTAGGTTTTTGTTTGAATAAGCTACTATTGTGACTCACCAAGTGATAATCTCCTTCGCTTCTTGTATTATTATCGTGTTCGTCAAAATAAGGTTAACGGTACAACAACACTACTTGTACCTGTAGTCTACACTGTACAGTTTATGGCTTTTTTTTATGTAGGGATTGTAGACTTTTTATAGATTTTTATACCTCATTGCTTAATACCGTTACACATTGTGTGAAGTGAATAAAACATAGTGTCTGCAACTTGAAATGCATCTAGGTTTAGCATTAACTTTTATTCATCCATTATGCATTATGCAGGATAACTGTTGAAAGAATTCAATATCTTATCAATCAAAAACAGTATATTACGAACCTGAGCATGTACAAAATTTCTCCATCAGGGTTGATGCGTATGAGAACGTTTGGAACGGTGACAAACTGAAATTCGGCGTGCTTGGCGTTAGGGAAGTACACTTCCGGCTTCCAGATGGCCTTCACCAGGTTCGGATCATTCAGATCGAGTACTTCCGTTATATCAGCGTGCTTCAGCCTCTCGTCCTGCCACTCTTGTCTGAGGTAAAGGTCCACTTCATAGTCCTGAGAAAAAAAAATTGAAATATAGATATGTATCTCAATACAATAAGTAATGTGAATACAATATACACAACAATCACATAAGACCACAAGGAGCGGAGGTGCTAAAAACAAGGAGGATGTGAATGTAGATCCTTTGGAAGACATCAATTTCATGGATTATATGAAATTAAATATTTTAATTTAGAATAAAATCAACTCTTAACTATTTCCATCTTTTTGTAACCCGTAGGCTAGAGTCAAAATCATTAGACTATTCCCCCTCCTTGTAACAAGATTGAATTTTAAAATTTGTAGAGAAAAAGGTGTTTAGTTCTTGCATAAATATGATAACTGCCCACAAAATATGCAAGTTTTTCAGAAGGTGGATGGCAAGGGTGAAGGGGATATTTATATGATTTTGAGGAGAGGGGCCCGGAAAATCGGTTGCAGGGGGCCCAATTAGAAAACGTTACGCCACTGGCTCCATATCTGGCAATACCGAAATTTTTCAGAACCTCCTAATTTGGTGACATGATCTATAAGTGCCATGAATAAATGGTTGCTATTGGCTGAGGGTCATTGGTTTTGACAGCTCAACCAATCACAGCCATTTGTTTATGTGCTATTTTATTGTAAGCTTGACTGTCACCTGGAGGACTCTTTTCAAAAGTTTTGTGTGAGTAGTGACAGATTGATCTCTATATTGATGTTGCTGTTTAGTTCGATAACTTGATGCTCAAACAAGTGTAATGCTACGTTTTTAGAAGTACAGTGGTTGAGAAAAATTTGAGAATATTTTTTGAAGTTTTCCCTGTTTCATTGAAAATTCGGTTGCCTTTCATGGCGTAAAAAAGGGGCAATCGACCCCTTGGTTATGCAGCTTCTACAAATGTTCATGTATCCTTCCTCGCAATATCTCACTATAACTTTATTCACACTTCAATAGAAAAATCGAATATCAAAACTGACACTGTATTTATTATTTGATTTTTACTCACTTTTACTGAAGATACTGGAGGGATGCATTTCACTTCTAAAGAGAAGCTTCATCAGCCTCAGCCTTCTATTTAAATTTGAAATACTCTATTGAAATTTACTGCGGAAAATCAATCCCAAGTTAGATTTTCGAAAAATAATCTTTTTTGTAAGGGCGGTCCCAAGAGGGACCATGGCTGCCACAAAATCGGACATTTACTATTGAAATGGTGTGAGGGGGTTCACCAAAGAAAGGCTGTCAACTCCCAATTTCTGACCACTTTTTCCATCTGATGGGACCACTTTTTTAAAAAATTGAAACATTTTCTAGGAAAGTCAATCTTATACACTGAGATAAATGATCCCAATTGAATTAAACAATTCAAAACAAAAATGGATTCGTAATGCAAAGAATATTCATTGGAGAACAAAAAAACTGATATAACTTACTTGAAATGAAGATAAGATTAGGACATGATTTAAATTATTAATCTGCTTTATTGTTGGAACTGTGGGTATTAGAACAATTTAACAAGGATACCTACTAGATATTTTAGTCATAGTGATACGTAGGCCTACTTTATGAATTAATAAAAAAGTGTATTTCAGTTCAACGATCATTCTAACCTAAAAATTATTGAACTTGCAAATTACAAATGCAGAAATACCTTACTCAGCATAATGTCAGCTGCATGTCATTACTGCAACTTGGAGTAATTGCGGTAATGAGAGATACATAAAATGATAGATATGAATTAATTAAAATGAATGATTGGCTTCTAGGATTTATGAAATTTTATTATGATGGTAAAAGAGGAAAAGCCACTTAAATCTTTGGTTTTACATTGGCTGATGAACCTGGAAGACAATGATTAGTTTAATTGTTTGATGTTGGTAGTTGGTATAATTGAATTTGAACTTGATTATCATACGGTAATTAAGTTAATTATTACCGTACTTTGTTTCTATATCAACAGGTTATGGTTGCAATGGTTCTTTTTGAAATAAAGAGCAATAAAGTGGATAGTTCAACAATTTGTCGATTATTTTTTATATTTTATGATTCTTGTGTTTAAGATGATTGATTGTTAAATGATTTTATCATACGCTTGTTGCGCTTTAAATTTATCATAAAAAGGTAACTTTCTATTTGTTCAAATAGGTTCAATTTTCAATGTCTAATTTGAATTATCTTCAATATGATATGTATGCATGAGTTATTTGCAAGTATTTAGCAATATTCTGAATATATAATCCAAGAACGACTTACATGATTAAAATACATTATGAAAAATACCTAAAATTGAGAAATTAATTGAATTCCTGGATTTCTTGTTCCTTGAAGATGGGTTTCAACAACTCGAAAAAGTTTGGCCTTCAAAAGTAAGTGAAATACTACTTATTTTTAATAAAATTTGACTGCAAGTCGTTTAATTCACTTGAAAAGTTAAAATTAATTGAAGCAGTGTGTAGGCTACAATCAATTTAGGATAATTTGAAATTCAGCGCTTGAGTGTGTGTTTGTTGTAGTAGGCACTTCAACAAGCAGCTTTATTCACTCAATACAATATTATCAAGAAAATTGAACTATTATTGTTGAATATAAATTTTAGAGTGTGAAATGAAAATGTTGGCTGTGAACAAACTGAAATACTATTGCTTTTAGATCCAATTTCCCATAATATGAGTCTACTACACACTGAGGGTCAGTATACACATTACAATGTACTGGGTGTGAGTGATGTGTATTTCAGAGCACATTCACACATATTTGACCAAAAATGCCCCCGCATAGCTCTGTAGAACTAGAAAATCTGGAAATTTCAATTTTAGTGTGAATTCTATGTCTGCTGACAAGTTAAATGAATGATGTACATAGGCTACTACCGGTACCGATACATGTGCATCCTTTTGCAAGAAATATTCATTCATCTCACACGCTTTCATTTAGTGATTAATTTTTCTATTTTCTGCTACTGTTCTGATGTATCAGCAGGCCTTTTGAGAGAAAATTGAAACAAGTTAGTGGAGGATAACACAATATCATGATACCAGGATTCAATCCCCACCACTTCCTTCATCGTCCATCGTCCATTATCGTTTTAGGCTGGCTGTGAACGTGTGTCTTTAGAATTCGTGCCGGTCAACTATTTTATTTTACTTCATCTCGACTTGAAACATTAAGCTGTCTTCTTCAATTATATTTGATCGTTCCAGTAACAAGGTATTGTGAGTTCTAATAATGAATCTAATCCCCCAAATAGTCATTATTAGACTCAAATTTCTATTTCTCCTCATAAATCTCGCCATGTTAAAAATTACTTCTGGGTTGGGAAAATGATCCTCAATAAATTCAATTTCAGACTCAGACACTATTCCACTACCTAAACTTGTAGTATTCCCAATAATAATGTATGTATTTGATAGGAACTGAGTTTAATCTTTAAAATAAGTTGTATCTTACATTGAAATTTGTTAGCTCGTGTAACTACGCAATTTCTTAGAACCTCGTGTAACATGTTGAGTGATATTTATTAAGAATTGCTTCAATTGAACTTCATCAACTCTTCGTATTTGTTACTTAAGCTTAATAACTTTATGTAAATCTCTATATGAGTTACCAGAGGACAAATTAAATTCGTTTTTTTCTTGGTGAATGTAAGTTGAAAAGATGATGAAATCCAAGATGGATGTCGAACTAGATTTTGTAAAAATGAAATCATAATATCCATTTTTAAGAATACATGCTTTAGGTTTTAAAGTAGATGAGATAATAATGCATTCATTTTTCACAGATGAAATTACATGATGCATAATAACATATCACTAAATCTTATTTCTAGAACAGATTGCAGCAAATGTGTGATATATTTATCAATTTATTTTTAATCTGATATTTCCCTCATCAGTCTGAGACTTGTGCGTGGGTAATGAGGTGAATGATGACAAGGTGAAATATCCAAGGCTGAACGTGACTCGAACTCGTGACCACAGGAGTAGCTGCTAACCAGATTCTTATTAAAGACAATCGATCTAACGGATTCTAATCTCCATTACATCTTGAATTATTTTACAAATAAGCATTAGAATAAGACCTTATTTTTTCAGCAATTTGACTGTTCTGATGGGTGCGAGCTTCATTGGGGGTTTTCAACCAAGCAGTAGTTACAATAGGCTATGTGTTTAATTAGAACATAATATAGTATATAAGATAGAGCCACATTCCATATACTTTGACTGCCATGTTATCAAATGGCAAAGCCAATTAGAGATTTAAGAGTAGTCTAAAGTCATATTTCTAGCTTATTATTATCCCGAGGAGACACAAGGACATGGATACTTTTTTTGTAGATTACGTCTTGGAGACTCCGGTTGAGAAGTAGGCTACAAGTCAGATGAACTATATTATATGCATGCAATATTACCATTCTTATTAACTAGTTACCTACTACGTCAATTAGTTGAGGTGATGCTCAATTTTGATGTGAAAGAAACTCTTGTACACTATAAAAACCTTCAACTTTTTTGAAAAATATTTCTAGATTTTCAAGATTTTAAAAACTGCGCTAGCTTGTGGATACTAGCTGCATCTGCCTTACCACCAAGCCTGAGTATTTATGTTCATATAATGAGGATATTATCTTTGAAATTTTTTAGGAGCTCTAGGCATCATACTGAAAACGATATCCCGGTTCAGCAGCAAATTTCCTATATTAATATAATTTTCAACTGTCAGTTGATGAACATGAAATGATATAGTAGTCATACAACATTTAAACTTGTACAATTTTGAACATTTTTTTAAAGGTTTCAATGATTTTTTCCCTTCAATGTAATTGATTTTCATACTTGTTGATTAGCGTACAACCCATTGATATTCAATTTTCTAACATACTGCTATAACTTCTCATTTTTACTAAATTCTGCTAATGTTTTAGTAAATATAAATTTCACAAAATGTTATTACTTCGTAGTAAATGGAAGTAGGTAAAGTTGGAAATACTACAAATAACGTTGACTTTTGAGGAATTTTGACTGAAAATTTCCCCTTGAACGATGACTATAAATACCTCAAGAAAAACATTACTTTTTTGGAGGATAAGCCCACATAGGTCTAAGACCTGTGCCTGGGTAATGAATTGGGCGATGATGATTGATGAGTTGGATCTGTAGTTTTAGGTGGGTTCCGAACCACCGGGGAGTGATTCTACATTGATAACAACTTGATAACTTATCAGCTTCCATTCGACTTACTAACTTTCTTCAACTTTACTTGCTTCCATGCAATTATCTTTTTCCACTCCATATTATAGAGAAGACTTGTAAACAAGTTTCTTTTAATGACATTTAATGCAAAATTGATAAATTAATACACAGTTTCAGCATTGGAATATGTAATATGGAACTCTCAGACTGGCCACCTGTTAAGAGCTCTCTGTTTCATACACTGATGCCGTCCTGTTTCAAAATTAATGAAAATTGTATCAAAATTGATACAAATTGTATCAAATTAGTTTAATTTTTAAAATTTTATTTCAGATTTCACTTACCTCTTTTTGCTCAATAATTTCAATGGGTTTGCTAGCAACTTTTACATCAAAATTTTATCCACATACCTTAAGTAAATGAGTTACATTTGGTTTATTTGCGAAAAGCAAATAAATCAAGACATTTTATTCAGTCATTTCTGACTACTGATGGAAACAGTAGCTTCATTCTAGCTTAAATTTTAATTATATTTTTCTTTGGATGATGCCCACATGAGTATTGAGACTCGTGCTTGGGTAATGTTTACAAGAAATATCCAAAGCTTAACGAGATTCGAACTTGAGACCACAGTAGTAGCAGTCAGCCAAAGTTTTATCTAATCAGGGACAAGTTCTCCAATCGACTAAGCCACCACGGGCGTTGTGATTAGAATAAGTCATTTCGAAATGTTTCAACTATTTTGATAGTTTCATTCAGACCTTTTGTTCGGTAAAATTTTCGTTTGTGAAAAATCAATAAAGAAATACTCTCTATTATCTTGAGGTATCTTTTATATAGTTATATTGAGTTATAAATTATTTAATAAGTTGCATTAAGATAAAGTTGACTTATCATAAGTTACAGTATTTAGTTAACTAGTGTACAAAATTGGTAATATTGTATGTGTAACTGTTGATCTGACTTGTCTTATACTTTTTAACCAGTCTCCATGAAGTAATCGAAAAAAAATTAAGTATTTAAGTCGGATGATGCCCTCATGAGTCTTAAGACTTGTGCGTGGGTGATGAGGTGAATAATTACAGAAAATATGCAATGCTGAACAAGGAGATTCGAACTTGAGACCGCAGTAGTAGCAGCAGCAAGCCAGAGCCTTATCTAATCAGAGACAAGCGCTCTAACCGACTGCGCCACAACGGGCGCCAATGATAATAGGTTTAGTTTTAGAGATAAGCATTAGAATAGGACATTTTTTAAGCTATCAACAGTGACTTTTTCGATGATTAAGCAGCACTTCATGAGGACTTTTTAACGAAGCAGCCAGCCAGAGGCTTATCAAATCAGAGACAAGCGCTCCAACCGACTGCACCACAACGGCTGCCAGTGATGATAGGTTTAATTTTAGAGATAAGCATTATAATAGGACATTTTTTAAGCTCTCAACAGTGACTTTTTCAATGATTAAGCAGTACTTCATGGGGACTTTTCAACGAAGCAGCCAGCCAGAGCCTTATCTAATCTGTTTATCTTATCTATTTAAGTCGGATGATGCCCTCATGAGCCTTAAGACTTGTGCGTGGTTGATGAGGTGAATAATCAAAGAAAATATACAATGCTGAACAAGGAGATTCGATCTCGAAACCGCAGTAGTAGCAGCAGCAGCCAGCGTCTTATCTAATCAGATACAAGCGCTCCAACCGAATGCGCCACAACGGCCGCCAATGATGAATGCATAAGTTTCATTATAGGTTTAATTTAAGCGATAAGCATTAGAATAAGACATTTTTTAGGCTATCAACAGTGACTTTTCGACGATTAAGCAGCACTTCATGGGAACTTTTCAACGAAGCAGTATCCACAATTTGTAATTTATGATTAAGAACATAAAATAAGTTACCTTTTGGTTGACATGTTAAAAGAAGCGATATAAGCTTAAGCTTCAATAGGCTCGCTTACAATAAGCGAATACATAAAATTGCTATTCAAACCATTAGCGAGGAATAGGTCTACTTGTTTGAAGATATTCAAACATTTTTTCAATTATAAATGATTATTTTTAGAAATTTTGTAAGTTCCTCTATACTATTTATTCTCTGGTAATTCAATTTTTATTTTATAAAATGACTCAAGACTCCTATCAAATAAAATACATAAATTAAAACATACATCTCAGTCGTCAATTTTTTTTATTTTTATTATAACTCATCAAATGAAATACATAAGTAACATAAATCACAGCCATTTAAAAACATTACCGTTTTATGTAATAATAATAATAATACTATCACACACATTAAAAAATAAACAAAAATTAAATAAATCTAACAAATTAGAACATTCTTAATAGGGCCAAGTTTTTTACTCAAATTAACTCATTAAATTATTTCACGAATCCTTAATTCTTATTTACTGATATTATTTAAAATATTTATAAAATAATTCACAATCTAGATAAATATTCTTGTTTATATATTATCATTTTTTCTATGCTTCCTTAGAAACGAGACCAGTATAAAAACTCCACAGTTTTAATCAAAAATATAGTAGCCTTTAATTAAAAAAGAACCATTTCATTTATTTGAAGTGAAGTTTTTCTAATGAATATACATTTTTAGTGGGAATTATCCTCAATGTTTTGAATAATATAGTGTAGTCGAAATTTGTAAAGAGAGCTGTTTAGGACTTTGTTGCATCTTCACATCATTTTTATTCTGTCTATAAAATAAATAATAACAATGTTATTCCTCCTAGAAGACAGCCTCAAAAAAAAGACAGCTGTTTCAAGTCTTTTGTGGTGTGATCTTCTATCGCACCAAACACACACATACACCCGTCTTATCCGACTAGGGTCTCAACTACGGAGACAAATCTCGCGGACATAACTACGATGTCAACCACGGTCCACACTACCCGTCTCGATTGGGATCTATATATCGACTCCAGGGGTTCTGTATCATTAACTTCGTGTCGCTAAAACCAGCCAGCCTTTGATTGGGAGTGCGTTTTAAATATTTAGGTGACCTCCTTACCCCCTTGTTCCTTCAACATGAGCAGCATCAAGGCATCCGACTGAAGTTATCATATTTCTGCACTAAGATGTTTTACACCACCATATAAGCAATGCACACCGGAACAAGCTGTTAGCACAATGTAACAGCAACAAAGGTGAGTAATTTAACAATTTTTCTCTTCATATTGCAGGAGTTGGATTAATTATATCAGCAGGAGTTGGATTAGGAGCATTTAATTTCATCAGTACTGTACATTTTTTATTTTTATTGTCCCTATGATGTTTCCATGACGAAATACTTGATGAGAAGTCTTATATCAAAACTGACATTGTATTTCTATTTAAATTACGCCTTTTACTCACAGGCAGCAGGCAACTCTTGCAAGTAGGTTTTACATGAAAGTTATGGCAACTCCAGCAAGTGTGGAAAATTATAATGTTTAGTGGAACTTTGTCGATATTTTTATGATTGACCATATAAGAAATTATCATTATTTATAGTACTATAAATTAAAGTGTGGAGTTGCTATTCTTAAATTCTTTCAACTAATCTACACTATTCACTATATCAATATTTTATACTTTCAAAAATTTATTTTATCTATTTTCAATGTTTCGCTTTATCAAAACTTTATATTATCAGAGTGGCGCACAGGATTATTTTTGTCCATACATTAAAATTAACATACTAAAATTGATTATTTTTGTTTATAATTTCTAGTGTAAGCTATTTGTTCTTTATAATGTGGTTTGAATTACAGCAGATTTTTTACTCAAGAGTTTTACAAAAATTGCTGGTCTTAGAGTAGTAGATAATTTATCTTCTAAAATCTCAATAATCAAGTATGTTAGGATAATGAATTTAATTTTGAATATTTTGTGATTGTGTATATAATTGGATCAGTATACCTCAATAGTAATCGCAACCTACCTCACTCCTCGTTTTCGTAGTTCGCTCTTTGGACCAAAACCAGTGGCGGCTGGTGGATTTAGAAGTTGGTTGTTGCAAGATAATGTATCCCACCCTTTTAAGCTATATGGTAATTACATTTTTAATAAAATAAATATTGAGTACAAAGTATAAGCTCCATTTCTGGATTTCTGGTTCCATATCGATCTGCGTTCTTAATATTGACTTTTTATGATACATTAAACGACTTGCAGCCAATTTTAATAGAGAATAAATAATAGGTTTACTCACTTTTGGCCAAATATTTTCGAGTCATGGAGACTCATCTTCAATGTCCATCTGCAAGTCGTTGAATTTACCATAAAAAGTTAGTATGAGTTGCTGTCAATTGTAAAGAGTACTTAAAATTAAAAACCACGAATCAAAAAACTTTTTCAAAAACTTTTCAACATGTTAATAAAATTAATTGAAGACAGTTGTAATCTTACCTTACTTAAAAAGAAAATCCTGTCTTCAAAATGAAAACAAATTGCTCACAGAATTCATGTTCTTATTAGATTACTATAAAAGTATATAGCCTAATTAAAGCACAAACGCATTACACTCAGGGCTCAGGCCGAAATGTGAAACTTATTGCAATTCGCAAGAAGCAAATAGCACAAATGTTGTACTTGTTAACATGAACATAAACATAACCTACTACCATTGATCAGAGATAGTAAGATGACTTGATGGTTCGTCTATGTTACTACTGTAGTATTCATATAACTTGGCAGCGTGTAGTAGATGGGAAGTGCTGCATCTGAACCCAACTGCTGCTGCCAAGTTATATGAAAACTACAGTACTCACGTTGAATTTCACCCATGACCCATGTGACTGTGACTTTTGAAACGAAACGACAAATCGACTAATCGACAATCGATTATCAAATCGACTGCAAAGCAAATCGATAATCGACATCGACTGCACGTTTTAATACCAGCAAAGTTGCAAGCCCAATCCAATCCAACAACCTGGCTACTGTACGACGCGAATTAGGCTACTGACTGCTAACGAGCCTTTCCTCCCATGCAATCCTTGTACGGAAGCCCGTGTTTCAATAGCAAGCAACAACTTTATAAAGCGGTTTACTTTTCTGATTATTATTTAAATTTCTTATTAACTTATATGATAAACAAAAGAATTTCTTCAAATAATCCAACATTATTGTCTCTTGAGATAATTTATTACAATTATAAAACTATAATATTACTTAAATAAAAATTGGTTGTTGTGCAACACTGCAACAATTACAGCAGCCGCCACTGACCAAAACATGATCTAATATCACAACTGACACAGTATTTTTATTTAATATATGATATTAACTCACTTTTACTAGAGGGATGCATTTTACTTCTAAAGAGGAGCTTCATTCACCTACAGCCGAAATCGGCTATGGTTGATGGTACTATACACATAGGCTAGGCTACATATCTTACTATCATGTTACAGTTCCAAGAACCATTGTTACCTGTACTAATGCTATTGAATTATATTTTGGATTGCTAAATTATATTTTCATTTTCAGATATAAATCAAATACTTGAAGACGCTATCACAAAATAATATGTATCATGGATCAAAATTAATTTGGCACCAAAAGAGACATTGTTGATTAAAGCAGCGGATAAACTGAAATAATAGTGAGTACAGAGTTGTTTTTTATGAATTGCCTATTGCTTCACATTTTTTTATTTTTGTTTTATTGCGGATGATGCCCACATGAGTCCGGAGACTTGTACGTGGGCGAATGATGAGAAACATTCATGGCTGAATGAGATTCGAAGACAAGGCTGCAGGAAACGAAGCAAGTCAGAGCCTTTTATCTTATCTTATCACAGACAAGCGCTCCAATCAACTGTGCTATCAGAGAATAGTTAAAAGTGTGTAAAGATACATGGAAAAGTTCATAAACGTTGGAAGAATGTATTAAAAACAGTTACTCCACACTAATTTATAGAATTAGAAATAACAAGCATGTTGCCCGGGTGGGGATATGTAGAACACGATATTACCTTTCACAAATGTTAGGCTCATTTTTCTTATCCCTATTCATCACCATCATCTACTTTCCCTTCTTCTCCATCTTTCTCTTCTTCTTCTGTTTCTTTTCTCCCCAGCTTCTTCTCCATCACCTTTTTCTTCTCCTCCTCCTCCTCCACCTCCACCACCTCTCCTCCTTCTACTCCTCCTCCTCTTTCTCCTCCTCCTCCTCCTCCTTCACAACCTCCTTCTCCTCCTCCTCCTCCTTCTTCACCACCTCCTTCTACTCCTCCTCCACTACCTTTCCAATGTTGTTTTTAATGTGCTTTTAACACCTCCGTCAACTCTTCCGCCTCCTCCTCCTCCTCCTAATCCTCCTCCACCATCTCCTCTTTCTCCTCCTCCTCCACCACCACCTCCTCTTTCTACTCCTCCTCCTTCACCACCTGCTTCTCCTCCTCCTCCTCCTCCTCCTCCTCCTTCTACACTACCTGTTTCAATGTGCTTTTAACACCTCTGTCAACACTCCCGCCTCCTCCTCCTCCACCTCCTTCATCTCCTCTTCTCCTTATCCTCCTTCTTCTTCTCCACCACCTCCTCTTCCTCCTCCACTCCTCCTCCTACACCACCTGTTCCAGTTGTTTTAATGTGTTTCTCAATTGTGTTTTTTTTCAATAAATTGTTTTTTTCAGGTTGAAATTCACTTCAGACATTCGATGGAAATTCTATAGTTTCAATGTTCCTGCATTCTTCATCTTCTAGACCTAAATTAGCGCATTGTGAAGACTTCATAGATCAAGTCTGAATCAGAAGTCAGAGCTCAAACCCAGTGGACTGATACGGTCCATCTTTGTAAGTAACTTACTATCCTTTTGCTATTTCCATTGATAAAACTAATGTTTATGAGAAGCGAGAATCGATTTTAAAAATGAGATGTCGAATTAACCAATAGCCGAAGAATTCCAAAATAAATAATAAAATCGACTTTTATTGATCAAAGTACACAGTATTTTTGCTTTTGCGGTTGCTTTTAACTTGTAATTCTTGTGTGTTTAGATATATAAACCCTGATCTATGTGCTTTGGGATGATTCAAAATTGTACCTGCTAAATCTTTTAAAATGATGTATTGATGAAGTAGTGGAATTATTACTAGAAAATGGAGTAGTAAACCCCTATGAGCTGTTGTGGGCCAAATTGATCACACCGGTGGGCCGGATTTGGCCCGTGCATGGGCCGTAGTTTGGAGACCCCTGTACAAGAGGAACAGCCGAATACAGTGTTTGAAGCTGCTTCGCCTCTATGGGTAACATTAAAGAATTTAGTGATTGATCAATTTGGGTCCATGTTTATCCAATTTTTTCGCTTCAAATTTATTTAAAATGTTTATTCGTATTTAATAAAGCGTTGTCTGTTTTCCAGGTTCAGGTGTTGCATTTCCATTTACTTGTGAACCATATAAGGAGGACCACTTCCAGGAGCAGTACCAGGGTCACCGAAAGGAGGCCTTCATCTAGGAGGCAGCTGCATCATCATTTTCCTCATCAAAATCGCGAGTGTGTAGGCGCGTTCGCGTGTGTCAGTGTTCATGTGTGAAGATCTGTGTTCAAGTGCTAGTGCAAAAAAGTGTTGCGTGTCAGGATCTTCAGCATCTTGTGACATCGATTGAAGCATCAGGAGGGTAGGGCACAAATGGTGCATACCCTCTGTGAGTCCAACTATTTATACTAACCCTACTAAAACCATTCTCTAACCTACTAACACTTTATGTGTAGCTAGTCCATGTGTATCATATTGTTCGGTTCTGAATAATATGATTTAAAAATTAGCTAGGTATGTGGGTCATAGGTAGGGTCCCCCAGTAGGGCTATATCAATATACATCTAGACGCCGACAGATTATTCGATCCACTACTAGGTAGGGCATGCATTTGTAGCTAGATTACTAATAAATTGTAGTCTAATTTACAAGTCTACTAATACCTTACTAACGATTATTGAAAACGACAATGTCAATTTTTATTTCATTTTTTCAAGATGAAATTCACCGCAAACATTCATTGAAAAAGTGTTGAAATTTCTTGTAACATGTACCTTGTGTTGACAATTTTAATTGGTCTGCATTGAATGTTTCAGGGGCAAAGCTGTGTATTAATTTCTTTTTATTTGAAAAAAAAATGTGTATTGTTTTTCACCCTTTTTTCTTTAATAAATATAAGTTTATTTCAGCCAGCAATAGATTTCATTCACGCGATAAGCTGATGCTGAGGTGGTGTAGCTTACATGGGGCAGCTGCAACTCAAAAGGAAATTTCACAAGCAATGTGACTTCTCAGGTAATCCAGGTAACAAATTTTAAGATAGTAAAATTTTTCATCGTCTATTTTTATTGATTTATCTATTTTTGTAGAATTTCTCAGCTACTGCATATGTCTCATACTTTATTCTTTGTTTCATGCTATCGTCTGAGTAATAAGACAATCTCTGGCAAACTGATTCATCCTACAAAAGGATGTCTAGGAAAAAACAATCGTGGAAAAATGATAGTATTGATACCAATGATACCATTTATGGAATAGACAAAGCTGCAATCCAGTATTTTCATGCAAAGTGAGTAGCCTACCGGTATTTTACTCTCTATTAATATTTATATGATTGTAACCAGACACCTTCGGGTTACCAATACTGGGGTGGGCAACTTTAGCTTAAGAGAGGGTGAACAACAAATGATGGCCAACTGAATTTTAACACATATATTGTGTCACCCAAAGGACATCCAACATCAATGAAATAATTAATAAAGCAAATAATTAAGTAGTAAATCAAAATTAATAAAACAAAATAATTAAGTAACATTTGATCAGAACTATGACTAATTGGCTTAACCCTTCAGATTAATTGGTAAACACTTCAGTTGACTATATAACAAAAGGTACAACAATTTTAATTAAAATTTGTTTAAAATGAATTACCTAAATTAAACTAGACAACAGCACTGTTTGGATTAACCCTCGATCTCAATTATTCCAAATACAGACAAATAAAAACAATAGAATAAAAAAAGGAATTCAATTACTAATCTTAGTCAATAAGGTTATGTGAGCAAGATTGGGCTTAAGCATTAGCTATTGGGCCCTCTGAATTACAGGAGTAATAGTTTTTCATGAGAAGTGACCAATACATTAGGAATACAAAGACCTATGTACTAAAATTTTACAATAAAATTTATGATCTTCAGATAGTAGAAATTTTATCCATAAAATTTTGATCAACTAACAAAAAATTTGGTCAAATGATAAAAATTCACTAATAAAAATCATTTTCATCAATTAACAAAAAACTAAATAATACAATTGTTTCTGATTCTCTAGTAATAAAAATTTAAACAATAAAATTTTTGATTGAATAATAAAACTTATGATCATCAAATGATAAACAAATTATGATCAATTGATGAAATTGAATCAATAAAAATTCTGATCATCGAATAATAATGATTTATCCAATATAAATTATGATAGAAGAATAAAAATTCATTAATAAAAATTATAATCTTTCAAATAAACACCCTTCTTTCAAATCTAAGAATTGTTCAAGTTAATCTATCAACACCTCAAATCTTCTATTAGCCATCTACATAAAAGTTCGGCTTAACAACTAAAATCTAATTTATTAGCCTTAATATAATTTAAAAGTTTAAATCAATGATAACTAAATAACTTTATCAATTAAGGGTTAAAAGTTGGGACTCTATCTCTTTAACTGTAATTATTAATTTTCTTACCAACTGGTACAAGGTCAACACAATTTTTACAATTAATTAGGTCCGCTCTAATTTTACATTCAGGAAAATATTAAATTTTTATTAGAGTGCAAAAGACTCACCGTAACTTATAAATGTGGATATCAACAACCAGCGATCCATCATGGCAGGAACCCGTCCTCCACTCAAACCAAACTAGCTGCTCTTGACTCCAACACACACACTGACTGACTGACTGTCAGCTGAGAATTTTTCAGCCACAGAAAATAAAATTTGTCAATTTCAATTGCTGTGTTATTATTTTTTTATTCTATAGCTGTAGCACAGAACGATGGTGTAATGTGACACCAGCTTACAAGTGGTAATGTCCCAAATGTAGGCCAGGTGAGTGACCGCTGGCCGGTTGTCACTCAATTGAAAATTTGACACTTCACTTTTAATCAATAACCCATTTAATAGTTTCCACTCTTTTACATGATGATTTCGGAACCCACCTAAAACTGTAGGTCCAACTCATCATTTAACATCATCCAATTCATTACCCACGCACAGGTCTCAGACCTATGTGGGCTTCATCCTCCGAAAAAATCTTATTTCTTTAAAATTAATTTCAGATGCATTTATGGAAAATGATTGGAAAGAATCAATCAATAAAATAAACATGTGGCTGACCAAGAAAACTTATAAAAGAATATACTTTTTGCAACCGGCACCAAAGTTATATAGTTCAAGAATCCTATAGATTCAACACAAGTAAGTTTAAATTTCTTTTCTATCCTCCATATTTTATTTCAGTTGAACTTGTTACAATTTTTATTTATTTTGAAATTTCGATTGGGTCTGATATATACAAAGAATGGAACAAACATATGCTAAGTGGAACAAAAGAATGAAAGAAGTTTACAATACCAAAAGGAATTCGTACTGTTAGAACAATGACGATGTTATAAGCTTTATTGTCACTTACCCGGTGGTTCGGATCCCACCTAAAATAGTAGGTCCATTCGTACTGTTAGTACAATGACTTGATGTTATAAGCTCTATCATAACTTACCCGATGGCTCGGAACCCACCTAAAATAGTAGGTTCCCCATAATATGGCACAAACGGCTAGGTGGAGGTATCCGTAAGGGTCTCCCCACAAATGAAAGCCATACGCTTATTTTTTATTTATTAGTGCATTATCGCTTGAAATAATAGTAATTCATATTATAATTACAGTAGTTTAAAGAAAAATGAAAAGAATTGGAAAACTGAAACAGGAATAAATAAACCATGGAGTTGGATATAATTTTGTTAGAACAAGAAGAATTAGATCAATAATTTTTTAATTTGTAAATTTAGTTAATTATCAATTATTAGAACAAGAACAATAATTTTTTTCACTTCGTTATTCCACCTTTTTATTAATTTTATTAGGGAATTTGTTCAACTATACTTCAGAATCAAATTAAATATGTATCTAAATCATCTCTTAAAAGCTTCATAATGTTTTTATGACTACTTAACTAACTAAATTGGGTAGTATCTTTTTCTTTTTTTTAATCATTATTCTGATGGTATAATTTCTTGACATTAATTTACAGTCAATAACAATAATTAATTTGTGAGAGTGGTACTCGTCGCACACACAAGTCTATGACTCATGTGGAACTATCCCTTTGTTTGTTGCTGTCGTCGCACTTTGATAATATAGGCTACAGTGTTAGGCGTGTTATTTGTATGATTGTATTGAGTTGTCATTGTCACTGATGATTGTGTTTATGATATATTATATTTTCCGAATAGGTTGTTGTAACTAACTTTTGTTATAGTTTAAGACGATCAATATGATTATGTTTATGATTATGCTAATATGCTAGACTAGTGTTAATGTTGTGTGCGCTGCTGTGACAATAAAGAGTTATTGAATTGAAAATTGAGATATGTCAATATGCAGCTGCTACAGTCAGGTGCCCTTTATTACAAAATAACAGCAAGTATGATGTCCAATAGCAGGGATAGTGAGAGCTCCAAACACGAGAAGCAGGAACACAAATTCCATCTCATTTCCCTATTTTCAATTTTCCCCAAATTATTTCTTTTTTCAAATCTTTCTCAAAAATCAAATTTCTAATTTTTTTTATTTTTGTTAACAGGCACCAGCCTTCAGGAGGATTCTGACATGGAGATTTCCAGCATTTGTGGCAGATTTTCATCATCAGTGACGTCATCACAACGGGAGCGTCATCCCCATCATCGGCATCGTGGTTGAGGGGACGCTGAGTGATGAGAGGCAGGGAAGGACTACTGCACTGGTATCTCCAGGTATGATAAGTGGGAGGTCTAGGCCACGGGCTTCACCACCTGCGTTAATTTTTAATTGGATGCGCAAATGTTTATCCAAATTTTTACACTTTTCCAAATTTTTACAAATTTCCAAATTTGCACAATTTATCAAATTTTTATAAATTTTAAAAGACAATTTGATTTTTTAAATTCGTGTCTCAATCTTTTTAAATTTCTCAAGATTTCAACTCTAAATTTGATTTAATATTCAAGGAAATTTTTCTCTACTAAATTTGTTCTGAAATACCAAAATTTCTCTTTCAAATTAAACAAAATGTGGTCAGGTGATGCTGTTTGGATGGTCAGCTCAAGGTTATCTCTAAGTTCAGGTTAGGCTAGGGTTAGGTTAGGTTTAGGGATCACCTCGGGAGTCCAACCCTACCTCCCTCGCTCGTAGAGGGTGTGTAGACAGCAAGCACCTCGGATGGCCCGCAAGGTCCCTCTCGCGGGGGGCAAGTCAACCTTACGTCCTCGCAAGGCTGCTATAATCCCGCGCCGCGTGCGGGCTGGGAAACGTATGTCTTGAGTGCTTTCCTCGGTCTGATGCCATCTCTTGATAACCCGTTATTATCTGAGATGACATCTGACTGTGAGCTACTACAATGACTGCGGCTGACAAGGCTCTGGCGAGGCTGTGGTCTCCTAACACAGCCTTCCTCAAGTCTCTAAGGTAGTTGGCACGGTTGACACAATTTGACCATTATGACACATTAGGTCGATTGACCTGGGCTCCAAACATTGAGAGAATATGTTGCAAAATTTCATCTGGGGTATTTGCCCTGCGACAGCTCATTAGATTGAATGACAAACAGTTACCGGTACTTTTACAGCTTACCTTTGGCTTACTGTCACATATTAGGTTACCGGTATGCTATCTTAGTATGGAGTAATTCATCAAAACAAAACCTTGATAGGGTGTTTAAGATCCAAAAGAAAGCGGTTAGGTGTACCCTACAAGGGTTCCTTTCATATCAAAATTAAGCCTCACCTCAACTAATTGATATAGTAATATAATTGTTAATCTGACTTGTCTTATATACTTCTTAACTGGAGTCTCCAAGACGTAATCTAAAAAAATGTAGCATGCTACATTGGTTGAGTTCCTAGGAGCTTTACCATTAACCAGTAATTTTTTTGTAGATTACGTTTTGGAGACTCCAGTTAAGGAGTATAAGACAAGTCAGATCAACAATTGTACAACTTTATATACCAGTTACCATAATTAATTACTATATCAATTAGTTGAGGTGATGCTTAATTTTGATGTGAAAGGAACTCTTGTTCACTATATATGCTTTACCAACTAAATATTTTTTCAATTGTTTTTTAAATATTTCTACATTTTCAAGATACTTTAAAAACTGTGGTTGCTTGGTGTAGAGTTTCCTACCAATATAACTAGGTTTTTGTTTAAATAAGCTACTATTTTGTGACTCACCAAGTGATTGATAATCTCCTCAGCTTCTTGTATTATAATCGTGTACTTCAAGATTTTGGTTATATCACTGTTTTTTATATATAAAGTAGCTTCATACACATATAAGTAGGGTACAGTTAGGAGACCAAGTCTCTTGAACCGTTGCTGGTGTAACCGTAAGTATAACCGTTGGTGTAACCATAAATATAACCGTTGGTGTAACCGTAAATATAACCATTGGTTGCTTCTTGGTGTATTCAAATTCATGGACATTAAATTCATAGATGCCATTGGTAGCATTTACCGGCAGGGCTCCCATGAACTCAACCATTGGTAAATGAGTTTAGACAAGCGACAGTCAGGCTCAGTTAGCTAGTAAAAATGAAGCATGCTGCCAACGATTGCTGCTCAACCGTGTCAACGATCCTTTGCTCCCTCCTTCACATTCCTCTCTCAACCTGTCCAGCTCTGAACTCTTGACTGGGTTGAACTTGGGTAGTGCAATCCAGGCTAGTGTTTCCTTTGAATAGTAGTAATAATTATTTTTTATGATTTAAATGATATTATCTTGATATCTATGTTTATCCCCAACATCTATTGTAATACGTTAGAAAAAAACGAGTTTAATTATTAGAAAACTTTATTTATTTATAAAATACAAAACATACTGTTACAAAAGCAAGTAAAACAGTTATTTACGCACATAGAACTACATTGTTCTATGTAGATCATTCCATTCATGATCGTATGTGACCTGAAACCCAATCTGCATTCTGTTGCTTTTCACATGTCTTTGTCACTCTTATTCTTCAAGTCTGCAACTCTCTCACTCAATTGAATTTCTCGAGATTTCTTCAGACTTCTTGAACAATCGAGATCATGTTCCGTGGCCTTCTCAAAGCGTCTGGTGACCTCCAGTTTTTGGAATTATGACAACTATATCGTATATAAAGGAACTCACATGAACCATTGAATTGAGTCTTACAAAAGCTTGCGTGACAGTTAGTTTACAAACCTGCATGACAGATTGTGTTACAGATCTCGTAGAAGAGACAATCCAGAGCCAGTGGAGTAAACAATGCTCGTTTCCAGTGTATAATGCAGAGACAAGTGTTTAATCTTTATGTAGCTTACTAATAGTTTAAAGACGTTGTGTTAAGTGATACTATTTGGGACTGTTAAATAACGAATTGGACAGTGTTTTGTAAGTGATTAGTTGCTCTTTTTATCATTTCTTTCTACATTATTGTACAGTTTATTGGACTCTAGTTTCTTTTGTTATTGATCAGCTTGTAATTAATTATTCATTAATTCTTGTAAATAATTCTAAAAATAAGTATTAGCCTGTCATTTGTTGATTTGTTTTTCTTTATTAATTGAACTTACAATTAGTGTGTGTAAATAGACTAATTTGTGTAAATAAAGTGCAAGTGTGAACTTTAGTGTTGCCAGTCTTATTTTAGCTTTAGAACCCGTAACAATACATAAACAAGACATGGAAAATGAAAAATATTAAAATACAATAACTGAAATCCAATATATTCAAAAGTAAAATCCATAAGCTATTTTAAAATATAAGTAATACTGTACTGTATGTGGAGATGAAACCCCCTTCCAACTATGGTTGCCTACATACTAGGGAAGGGTTCTTATAATATTACGGTAGGAGGAAGAAGGAGAAGAAATAAAGGGAAGGCTGGAGGATTTAATGGGCGAAAAGGAATGGTGAGCTGGAAATGTCCAAAAGAAAATCCAGTATTGTAATGCATCGATTTTCATCAGCTATTTAATGTAGTTGTCAATGTTAGCAGTGGGACACAAAAATAGAAGAGAAGTTTATTGCTCTTGGGTGTCACTCATCGCCCTTTTCCCTAGCTTCCACTTCCACAGCGTTTTCATGGAATTGTTTTCATTTGGCCTACACTCGAATTTCATCTTTAAATTGAAAAAAAAAAACAATTCAAATTAGTTATTCAGATTCTTTTGAGTACAGTAGGTAACTAGGCATAGCTGGAAGACTTAATGCTAGTTGGGAAAACGAGTAATTTGGTGTTTAGGGTGAAGGTGTAAGAGGGAGCCTCCAGCCACAACTCTACCCCGGGCCACTAAAATGTCTCTGGGTGGCCCTGACTATAATAATAATGTGAAACCACTATAACTTGTTAAATAGTTGACTTAAAAAAAAAGTATTTTTTTCAAATTTAATGTTATACATTAAAATTTGTTTAAATGAACAAACAATATACGAAAAGTGGATTCAAGCTCTTAGGCAAACAAACGATTCATAAAAGCAATGATTTATTGAATTTAAGCTTCCACTTTACCCAACTTATAAACTTCATTTTAATAAATACTGGTATAAAATTACTGTTTTTAAGCCTTAAATCAAGCTCTCAACATAAAAAATTCCAAAATTTTCCCATAATGTAGATTAAATTGAATGGATTTAAGCTTTTCTAGACATGAGTCTAGAATCTCTTGGAATACGACTTTAGAGGGACTATTTATCAACATTTTCCCGGGGGAGGCTCCCCAGACCCTCCGGGGGGGCTTAAAGTCTCCGATAACACCCCCCCCCCCCTTATTAAAAGATTTTCGCTACGCTACTGTATATATTGGGCCAATTATTTTTTTTTATTATTAATTATAATTATTATTTTTGTGCTCTTCTAGTTTATTTTCCTAATAATTTGTTTTAGTGCAACTAATCAATTCAGTCAATTTGTTTCTATACTCCTTGAACTTATTTTTCAGTGTAGTGTTTTATGGTTCCTCTATTATTTGTAATTTAATTTTATCTATAATATTAATTGAGTTAATGCGACCAGGCGTAGCCCAAGGTCTTAATACTCGTTTTTTATGTGGAATGGTTCTTATCTTGGCTACTCCTTCTATAAGGAATTAAAGCCTCTTCAGAAATAGTTTCTGCGTTATGTTGTATCAATATCGGCGTTCTCATCTGAATACAAGAACAGTCTTCCTCTTCAAGGCCCTTAGTCAGTACAGCATAGTCAATCATAGGAAACCTTTTTAAACGTTTCGTATGTTTATTATATGTGAGGTTGATGTGTAAAGTAGTTGAATAATGGTCTGCAATTAATTGATGTTTTAAGTACATAACCAAAAGATTGTTCATTTATGTTATTATTAATTTTGAGAAACATATGGTCTGTGTAGTTTCTGTTACTCTCGTGCATGAAAGAATTAATGAAGGACTGGATACCGTTTTAGTATAATAATATAATCTACTTCCCCTTTAATTTTGTACACATATAACAATACTGTAAATTGTACACCGGACAAAAATACTTTATGCTTTCAGGAAGAGAAGATACAGAAGAATTTTAAAAAGGGGGAAGAGGAAGAAGAAGGGGAAAAGGTGAAGAAGAAGAAGAAGAAAATGGTTAAAAGAGATCTTCAACATAAACTGGCTGATATATAAACGAAGTACACTTTGTGGAATTCCATCTTCCCACATTTCAGGAGTTTCAATCAGAGAAAAACAATCTCAGCCAGTACACCTCTACTCGCGAGGAAGCGTGCATAACCCTTAAATGGAAATTGTTTCAACTAGTTTATTGTATAGAAACGACCCAATTCAAGGACGAAACGTATTTATGATGGTCGCGTTGCCAAACTACTCAGAAGTTCTATTCGGCTCACTGTTGTTCTATACTGCAATCTGAGAATATTTATTCAATGTGCTACAGCTGGCGGGGCTAGGATGGGAGTTTCAGCACGCATTTGAAATGCAAAAGGAGTGCTGCATTTCATCAAGATTATCTGCTCAGCTAGCTTGACTTACCACATTCAGTGATTCGTAGGAATTGGTAGGTGTTGGGGGGGAGGGGAAGTTGATGGGATGGTGTGGGGGATGAGTGGGGGAATAGTAGCCCCGGTCTATTTCGATAATTTCCCTGAGGTGTCTTTCATTTGTTGATGCAGTAGTCGAAGTCTATGCGAGGACAGATGGAAAGTGCAAGATTAGAAGAAAAGGGTCAAAAAAGGAAGAAGTTATAGTAAATGAAAAGTAGTAGATTAGGGGGAAGAAGCTCAAGGAAACGTAAAAGATGGGGAATGGGACTGGAAGGGAATGGGAGTGAGGGAAAAGGGAAATGTCTATGCGGGAATAGATAAATAGCCAAGATTGGGAGAAAAATGTCGAGAAAAGAGAAAGAAGTTGGCAAAAACTGTGGGGAAGAGGGTTGGGAGTGATAGATTGATTTATTGAATGTGCATCAAATGGATAAAACATTACATAGTATCCAATTCAATTCATTTAACACACTAAAAACATACACAAAAAATAAAAAACAAAGCAAAAATAACAAACAGACAATTACAAATAGGTGGCTTCATTGTGGGGTGTGCAGGAAAACGAAATTTATCCAACTATGGCACAGTCATGTATTAGGAGAAAATAATTCTATAATAATTGAAAAAATAATCATTGAATAGAAATTGTTCAAAAAATGTTGAGGAGAGAAGCCGATGGTTATAAAATTATAAGGACTGTAAGAGATTAGGAGGGAACGGTAAAGAAATTGGAGGGGCAAAGAATTCAGAGTAAAACTGAAGGAATGATGAGAAGGAATTAGAAAAGAAGATAAATATGTGCTGAGAAAGTACCTATAGAAAAGGGTCCAAAGTGGCCGAGATGAGTAGAAATGCTCAAAATTAAAAGGAAGACACTGTTCGATGAAATAGGAGAATGTGTAGGTTAAGGAGGGGGAAGAAAATGAAAGGTGGTGACAGTAGGAGAAAAAGATAAGAAAAGCAAAGAAGAAAAAGAAGTAGAAGAAGAAAAAGAATACAATTGAGAAAAAGAAGAAGATACAGAAGAAGACCAGGAAGAGGAAAACGAAGACGAAGAAAAGGGAGAACTAATTGTGTAGCTATAAATTTAGACTTTTAGCTTATACTGTACTTTTGATTTCACGAAAAAGAATTCGTAATTTCCCTATTCATCTTCTTTGTATCAAAAATGAATTTGATAATGGGCAATTTTCGTAATATAATTTTTAAAAATTACAGATTATGATATATTATAATATATCATACAGATTATTATACATGATTACATATTATACATAGTAATCTGTAAGCCTTGGTTATCAATAAAATAAGATTAAATCTAAATAGTGACAGAACTGAGCATTTGAAGCTCAGAAAAGTGATTGCCGTGAGCCATAGCAATTATCTGTTCAATCAGATAGAGATAAGCTACGTAAATAAACAAAACATTCTCAATGAACAATTAAATTTTAAATCACACAAACTTTTTAACCACATTATATAAAAACCACAATTCTTTTACATCGCCAACATACCAACATCGCCGATCTAGGATGCTTTAAAGATGAGATTCAATACCTCGAAAACGTTCGGCCGAATGTGAGTACATTTATTATATATTCACAATATAAAACTGACTACAAGTCGTTGAATTTACAACAAAAAGTTAATACTGTAATTTATTCCTGTTCTAGATGCAAGCCTATAATTGTTAGTAAATCGATTCATTATGTGATATTTAATGAATTATTGTTTCTACATGTCATACCAAAACCAAATTCTGTTGTGCATATAGATCTTTTAATTATTAAAAAAAAAAGAAAATTGTGTTTTTACAAGTTGAAAACTACTATGCTAAGAATATAACAGTAATATTCCATTCAATTGAATTGAATGCAAATTGAAAATAAAAGACTTTCTTGCTCAAACATTTTTTAATTCACGAAAGCTCGGCCGCTTTTTGAAAATTGATTTGAAAAATCTTAAAAAGACTTGTTATTTCCTGCACAAGCCGACTGAGTCGAAGTCGGTCTATTCTCTTTTTATTATTTCTCCCCTGATAATCTCATTCGTCACAGTCAAGATGAAGGTTCATTTTTTATGAAATCTGGGTTTCAGAACTGCAGGCATTTGACCTGCGTCCTACGAGTGGTGTGAATCATCTCATTCTCAACCTCATTTTGTAGCAAAGTGTGTCTGAATGCTTACTTCGTAAGATCCAGGAGCATTAAAGGCAAGTTAACCATTAATTTTTCACTGAAATCTCGTATTTTAAATTCAAGAAGTACTCTATAGGGTAGGGTTTCTAGTAGATTGGCCGGTACATGTACCGTACGATGAAGAACGGTAGGCTGCATGTCATTTTTACCAATTATTTCCTTCTATTTCCAAGGATTGCTTACCAGTTGCCCGACCCTACCAGTTAACCGACCAAAACAAACTTTACGATTTAGCCTAACCGAACCTGACAAGGCACGCTTTACTTTTTTCGTAAAATTCCGTTTTCGTGAAGTTTGTTTTGGTCGTCATCTGGGTGGGTCAGGCAACTGACGGGTAGGGCTACTGGTAACCCGCCATTTCCAAGCTTTTGTCAAAAAGTTAATGTTTAGCTCTTGCTCTAACACAGGCTTTACCAAAATGTGAGATCACTGATTAGACTTGGCTATAAAGTGATCAGCCGGCGAACACTACAGGCATTTCAAATTTGAATGCTCTCTATTTCTCTTATCATATGCCAGGGGTGCCCATCCCCCAAGTCTCATGACGCACCCCCCCCCCCCTAAATTTAGCACCAGCCCCTCCATAAATTAGGCACCACAGAAAAAATCGAAAAAAGACCTCGTATTCTTTCTAAAACTAAAAGAAGATTTATATAGGTATTGAAAAAATTCAAACCCAGTCAATAATATACAAAATGTATGTAAATTTCTTGAGATTCTTTCAGGGATTGATTTCTAAATTGAGAAATACCGGAGCTGTACTCCCCCAGAAAATGTTTGAAAATTACACTTGAATTGGTACATTTTAAACGCATTTGAGCATGGTTAGTAATAATGCACATATAATATTACTTAATATACAAAATAACAAGCTAGTTCAGATCTGGTTTAAATTACTGTAATTATTTTATTATTGATTTAGATAGCCGGAGCTCCACTCCGGTGTGCTCCGGCTAAAATTAAACCTTGGATTCTTTACATAGGTAACATTTTTTTTGTAAAGGTAAAAAGGAATTAGCTTAATAACTTCCTGCTCAAATCCTAAACATAAATATTTTAGCTAAAGTCCCCGAGAAAAATACTTCCATCACATTACTCCCCTACGCTGGACTCTCTCTCTTATTCTCAGCGCTCGCCACCAGCATTTCTTGCTAACAGGCTGGCTTTATGAGCTGAGAGTAGTTTGTTCTGTTCATCACAAGGATGACAGAAAAAGTGTCATTGCGCATTCAGCTGTGCGCAGGTCAGACTCCACTCTTCTTTCCAACCACAAGTCTACAATACAGAGCATGTGTAGTGGTGGAAGTTTGCTTCCCCCCCGACTCCGTGTAAGAAGAACTTTCTCGGGCACTTTAATTCATATTCAATAGTATAATAGTAAGTATATATATATATATATAAGTATAAATAGTATTATAAATCTATTGTCATTAATTGACATTCTATCAGGTGACTTCATAATATATTTTTAAATGTCGTCCCGTTAACATCGATATCTATACTACTACAACTGGATCGCGCGCTGGGTGTTGGAGTTTCGGTCCGGCCACTCGGCTCTCCCCCACCACTAGTCCGTGTAGAAGTCCTGCTGCAGCCTTACAAATCATATGGAGCTACCGTGTTTACATGAACAAAAACTGTCATACCTTTGTTTTTACTTGATAGAATTTAATGCGGTTTTGACTATTGTATTCTCCATAATATTACGAAGGCGTATGTCAAGTTCTACGTATTTTTAAGGATTATTGAATTAATAACAGGGTAGAAAAGCCATCTATGTATAATATATGTTTCAAATGTTGAGTCTTCTCCAAATCCCGCCCTTCTTGCCTATGACTCAGTTGATATCAAGTAAAATTGAAACCTATTAACCAATTAGGCAATTATGATATCAAGTAAAATTGAAACCTATTAACCAATTAGGCAATTATCTTAGCATAATGTAACTCTGCAGCCAAATATCGATTGCAGTGTACCGAAATTCCTCATATGGGCTAAATGCATTGCTTTAATATAAACAGGCATTTTGGACCTTGAAAAAAGAAGGCATGAGACAATAGAACATTTAAATAGTAGAATGGAGAATACAGAATAGACTCAGTTGTTAGAGCAAAATGTATTGCTGGCGACAAAACGAAAAAATTTTAATCCTACACATCATTCAAGTTTATGTAGCAAGCAATTTGATGAGGATCACTTCAAAGTTGGTGGCATAAGATGAAATTTGAAGCAAAATGTGATACCAACGAAATTCGATTTTCCTCCTAATCTACAAGAAAGCAAACCAAAAACAAGACGCATACTGTTTAAAACTAAGGCTCAGGTAACTATTTAATAGTACAGGTTTACTATTAAAAATCTTAACCTGGGTCCTATTGGTAGCACCAGTAAGATAAAATTAATGTGTACGAAAATGTATTAGAATTCAACTATCTATATATTCGCTCATGCTATAAAATGAACTTTGTATAATATATTCTATAAAATACGTTTTATTTAGACATTTTTTGTAAACTAGTTATGAATTTTATTTGATTAGGGTATTTATCAAATAATTTTCGACCAGCTTCAAATGGAAATTTGTCATAAACTTGTTTAGTCATAAACTTGTTTGTGATATGAAGGCCTAATATTTGTATTTCTTAAGTTGTATGTATTGGTTTGTCCATTAAAAGCGAAATTAGAAAGGAAAAAAGAATTGTTCCTAAAATATATAATGATGGAAAAGTTAACATGGCTAAGAACTTGAAAAAATTTCAACACGAATCTATTGAATTCAGCCTGAAAATTATTCTTATAACCTTTTCCTGCAATAGAAAGATTATTTGAATTTTAGTTCCCAAACCACATGTATTTATTGTCCTGTTTAAAGTCCACCAAAAAAACTTTACTTTTTTTATCTTTTATTACCTATATTTAACCTTTTTGATTGGGAAAAGTAGTATAAGCTATATCAATGTTTGAATACTAACATAAACCTTTTGTTTGAACCTAAGGATATAGATTATGTTAAAACACACTGGTATATGTTGCAGACTGCATCTGCCAGTGACGAATTGGAGTCAGCACTAGATGAGAACTTGAGGCAGAACAACACACCATGGAAATTAATCTAAATCTATTAATAACTTAATGAACCAGAATTTCTGATCTTCTAAGCTTTAATCAGACCACAATTATGTAATATAATATACCAGTAGTTAAAATAAACAACAGGAAAGTAGCTTTCAAAATTACTTTACGGCTGCAACCATATTCGTTAGATTTGAGTGTCATAAATAGTTTACTATCAAATTATTTTGATATGAAATTTATACCATAACCTTCACACGTTTATACAGATTACAAATATGTGAACTAATTGAAACTCGAGCCACTACAAACGAAGATGTAGCGGTTTTTGTGATGGCGAACATGGTACCGCCGTAAGCCATGCTGTGTAAGAGCGCACTTCTACACGGACTAGTGGTGGGGGAAATGCTGTCGAGAGAACCGGACCGCAAAAGCTCACTTGCTCATATGCAGCGCGCGATCCAGTTGTAGTAGTATAGAGATCGATGCCCGTTAAACATGCTTTCAATCGACTTTACCACCCCTCAAACCTTTTTTAGAACCCCCCCCCCTCAAGAATTTCAATGACGCAGTCTGCGGTATCTTAGCCCCCCCCCCCCCCTGTGGGCACCCCTGCATATGCATGGACCAGCATTTTACTATAATACGAATAGTGTTAATTATAAATGCACTCTACATTTAAATAATGATTAAGAAGACTAACAAATACAATAAAACAAATAGTGTTCCTGGATTTCTTGTTCCATGACGAACTGCGTTGTTAATATTAACTTTTCATGATGGATCTGATGATGGATCTCATAGATTCGAAAGTACTCGGCCAGTTTAAGTGAGTTATTATACTTATTCTTAACAAATATTTGACTGCATGTCGTTAAATTTCACATGAAAAGTTAACAAATAGTGTGTTAGTTAACAAACGAATAGTGTTAATTACCATTGTTACTCTATATTTAAATAATGATTAAGAAGATTGCGCATTGTATTACAATAATGAAAGAAATGCGCAATTTTCTTATTTATTATCTACATAATTATATAGAATACAATACTTTAATTAACACGATTTGGACTGTTGTGGGCATGGAAAGAAGGAAAAGTTTTTGGTGTTACTTGCTGGTGTCAACAAGTCTTCCAGTCTAAGCTAATTGTTTACTTTTTTCCCCCACTCTCTCTTTGGCTTGCAGTTTATCCAAATGTCATTAAAATGTATAATTAGAATTTAATGGAATCTTATCGAATATTGTAGAATTTCTTATTGGTTTATTTAGAATTCCATGGAACAATTTGGAAAATCTCTATCTTCCTAGATCAAATAAAACCTATTTAAAGCGAGCATGTAGGTAAAAGATAGTCAGTCTTGTTTGAAATTTGTCAAGATAAGTACTGTGACAGTTCCCGTTTCCATTAATACAGACAGAGCAATCCCGTTGGCGCTATTACAAACTGTGTTAATGAACTTTTGATGTTGAAGTGGTAATTGCAGTATATTGTGACAGATTATTATTCAGGCTTACTTAACAGTTTATACAGTGACTTGTAAGTGCTTGTAGAGTTTCAACTGTTATGTATTAGACTCTTCTCCTTGAATTATCGAACAGTCATTAATTAATATTAGATCGGCCTTTTGACTTTTAATGATTGATTTTTGAAGAGTAATATAGCAAAATCCTTATTAGCTGAACATTATCTGCTTCTGATTGTTTTATTTAGTGCAAGATATAAATGATCAGTGCGTGCTGTGGATTATTTGTGTACATAAAGTGCGAGTGATATATTTAAGTTTTGCCAGCATTATTTTAGAGATAGAACCCGTAACAGTACAGTAATGCTAAAGGCTTAGAGATAATAGCTCATTTTAGTTCATCCAATCTCAGATCAAGCTGTTGATAAATACTGTTACGGGTTCTTACTAAAATAATGCTGGCAACACTTGAATGTAAGACTCACTTTATTTACACAAATTACTTTTATAACATAATGCTCTAATCAGAAGTAAACCCAATTAGAAAGGAAAAACAATCATTAACGTTCAGCTAATAACAGATTTCCAGTATCTCTGTACAAAAATATATTACTAACTATGAAGATCGATAATTGAATAAACAACTATGGTAACTAATAAACTAGCCAGCGAAGTAGAAAGAAATGTCTAAAAACAGTTAAACACTTACAAAGCACAGTCTGATCACAATAAGCACTTGATATGCGTAAACATACATCACTCAACTGGCACCATATAAAATACACTGTCAATCAACTTGCACTGGATATATACACTGTCTATAAACCTTCACTGGATACGTGATTACACAGTCTGTATGAACTCTATCATATTGGCTACGTGATCTCACGGTCTGTGTAACTACCACTGGATCCAAACGTTGGGAAGATCAAACAACTCACTGACTCTTGTTTACTTGGACGTCTTCTTATAGTCCTATATTGTTTGAAAGTATTCCAGTAAATGCCAGAAGCCGGTAGCACAATTTGGAACATTCTGGGAGATTCTCTATTAAGTGCAAGAGACGCAGATATGGCAGATAGGAGTGAGAGAGACATTCAAGTAGAACGAACAAATGATTGAATCAATTATATTTGATCTATGGTACTTTAAAACTACAAGAGTTTTTTCTCACACCTAAACCTTAGCAATATATCTATATATATTATATATATATATATATATATATATTGCATTTTTCAAGCTAGAGCATTGAGAAAATTACAAGAATTATACAAGAGAATTAGTTACAAGGTAGAGTGAGTCAAGAAGAGTCAATTTACAATCTCTTTGAGGCACGTTCATTGATCAATGGAAGCGATGCTCACAAACCGAGTGCATAGACAATTGCTTGTCTTGCATTCTTAACAATACTTTTCTCCTCAGTTATTCCCGATTGCCAGTCTTATGCAGTGAGACAATCGACAGCTTCTTGTAGATCAATCAATCTTGCTGTAAATGTAAACAATAATTCTGTATTGGTAGATAGAGCATTCACTGGTAATTTGTTCATTTGTCTAATTTGTTAACTCTTCTAAAAAAAACCTATTTAATCCATTTTATAAATTTTTGTTCCATAGCTTTTTTTTTTATTTTGACCCCTGATGATTGATTACAAGGATCACATTTATAATAACCAAAGAAAAATTCTGCGATTTTTTCGAATGGTAGCCTCAGAGCTTCATTCATGTAGGACATGATTATTAGTACGGTATTAAAAGTTATAAAGTATTCTGTAACCGGAGTGGACCCATTTTGAAATAGGCCTATACTTCACTGATTTATTTTCATAGTTGATGAGGCTTATGTTTGCTTTTTACATAGAGTTTTTGATGCACCTTATGTTTACCAATTATAAGCTGCCTACGTTTTCGTAGCTATTTGAAAAGCTATACGGTCCTGTGTATTTGAATTATTCAATTTAAGAGTAAAATAGGCTACTCTATAATTCAATAAATTCTAAATTTCAAGTTCATCCCATTATTTTGTGGAAAAAACTTTATTTTACGCTTATTTTAAAAGCCTTCAGTTCAGCACATCATTTATATTTTGTGATAGAAATTGAAAGTTGAAAATTAACAGACCATATTTTTAATTCAAAAGAAATTGAAATGTCAAAAAATAATGGTAAAATATGCATTTAATTTTAACTTTTCATGTGAAATTTAACGACTTGCAGTCAAATATTTGTTAAGAATAAGTATAACTCACTCAAGCGCTTTTGAATCTATGAGATTGAGGAATGCCTTTAATTATTTATATTTTTTATGTTTCAGAGTACAATTCTCACAATTTGATTATTTTGCAAGCATGACTGCAAATAACTACGTTGTGGAAAAAGTCCTTGACAAGAGAACTGTTGGAGGAAAAGTACAATATTTTCTCAAATGGAAGGGATATTCAGAGGAGGTACCAGTCTTATAACAACTGTATATAGCTATATGTACACTATATATGTTACTACTTGTAGACCCTCTGCTTTACCGATGACCAGGTAGTTATTGCCCAAGACGAAGAGGATCTCAGTTTCATGCTAAGAAAACTAAAAGAAGAGTATGACACGGATGGACTGGAAATTAATTATTTAAAAAAACTGAAAACCTCGTTACAAATGATAAATTAATGAAAGATTTGATCATTGCCGAAGGAGTTCAAATAAAAATTACTTCGAAAATTCAAATATCTTGGATTCACCATCACACAAGATGGCAATACAGAGAAAGAGGTGAAGTCCAGACTAGGGCAGACTAGAGAGTGTATGTATAAGGAAGCTGCATTCTATAACATATTACATTTAGATGGAACAATGACATCTCTAGAGATAATAAACATAGAATTTTCAACACTAAAGTCCCATGACTTATGGGAAAGAAGCATGGGTGACGAATAAAAGATCAAAGAATCGGGTTGTGGAAATGGAGTATTGGAGAAGATGTGAGTTAAAGAGAACGACATGATGAAATTCGATGTGGTTGGAGCGATGGAATTGAGAAACTTAAGCGAGAGTGATTGGGAAGATAGAAAATGGTGGAAAATCTGGCTGAAAGAAGGAAAACAGTGATTATATAACTATATAACATTGTCTAGGCTATTCATATTTTGTTCATGGAATCTTTAATTATTTTTTTATTTAGCCTACATGGTAAAACGAGCCAAATATTGCCTATGAAAGCATTTTAATTAACCCTTCATTTACCTTTCATGTGCCATTTTCAATCTTTCAGAAAATAATCACATTTGAACAAGTCAAGAATGTCTATGAAATTACATGAATTCTGCTAAATTAATTGATTTATTATTGTAAATTAAAATGTATAATTTATTGAATGAAATGTCTTGTACGCATTTCTTGACTTTATTATAGGAAAGTACGTGGGAACCGGAAGAACATCTGCAGTGTGATAATTTAATAAAACAGTACAACAACAAAAATGAAAGGAACGAGTATGAGGTTGAAAAGGTTATAGATGATAAAAGTAATAAAGGGAAAACGTATTACCTCATCAAGTGGAAGGGCTACTCAGATCAGGTAGGTATAGAATGGATATAAGCTCAAACATTAAAATATACTGTTTAATAGAAAGCACAGTGATTTGATTGCTAAGTTTAAAAAAATATTATTCCCCACTATAAAACTATGTGTCGGGATGATCACCATTATATTTAACCTTACATCAAGCTAATACTATTCCTTACTAGCCATTATAACTAATACAATAATAAAAACTATTTACTGCCTAAAACTACCTAATTATGCATAATCGTATTTCTATTCATCCTATTTACTATGAGCTCCTCACTACGATGGACTCCAATATTATATATAACCAATCCCTAATTTTTTTAATCTATTAATATTGCATTTTTCTTTCATTTCTAGTGGAATTCTATTGTAAATTGTTGGCCCTAAATATCCTATTGATCTTTGTCCAAATGCTGTGTTCATTCTGAGTACATCCTGATAATTGAGGCTTCTCATTCTAGTATTGAGGCTATGAGTTATAATATTATTTTCATTTTTCTTTATATCAGTAATTAACAACAAAATTGCCTAAGTACTCTGTTTTCCATGAATAGTTCGCTGGTTGGGAAGCGGGCTTAGCGGAATTAGTGGAATGACGACAATTTTTCCTTCATATTGAATGATCCATTCAATAAAATGATCCATTCAGCTGAGGGCTGAATAGTTATACTTTCTTCAGTAATGAGTGGCATGCAGAACAAATATTATAAATAATAGTAATTATTATTATAATACTCATGAGAGAAATCTCTGATCCATTCAATATAAACACGGGTTTTAGACAAGGGAATGGACTTTCACATCTGCTCTTTAACATAGTATATTAGATAAGGAGTCTAGGGGCGCACTCCAGCTAAGCACTAAATATTATCAGTTTTTCGACGACCACAACTGTCATTTTCAAACTTAAAAATTAATTATATCAGCAATTAATTATATCAAGCATAAAATTAGTATGCCATGCAAGACTTTGCGGTTTAACAAAAGTATTAAAAATGACATGGCAAGTAAATTAAAACTGAACACTCGTCTAATTTATGACCACTGAAATAAAGGCAAAAACAGTCATTTATGAATTAACTCAGCACTAACGTATAGATAATGTCATTCAATAAGATTAGGCTTATAAGATTGATAATTTGTTCATTCAACTTTGAATATAATAAAAAATACAGTTGAATACTGTAAACACGGATAATTATCAAGAATGAAAAATAACATGGGGCGCATGTTCTAAATTTTTATACTTCTGACACACAATTTAATTTCATAATTTCTTATACATACTACATGCTAATCATGCTATTAGGTATAGGATAGAATAAAGGCAGATACTTACTCGTAATAGCAGCACATTCTAAGCAACTGTTTGCAAAACTGTAGCAAACGTGAAATTGGTAAAGAATTTAATAAAGTAAACGTAAACAAAGGTAGGATATGTATCACAAAGTCACCCCCGTTTAGGGTGTTAATTTTTAACATCACTTTTCATCATTAAATGGATTAGAAGCAGAATTTAAAAAAACAAAAGTTCCATTATTCCAACTGAAAAGGATGAAAATAATCCTGAAATATCGCTAAATTTATTGAGCAATTGTAAATTGGTGTTTAGTTTACTGAATAAATGTACCTTTCTCATTTCTTGGCATATTATATATAGGTAAACACGTGGGAACCAGAAGAGAATCTCAACTGCCCGAACATGATAAAAAAATACAAGGACAAAATTATAAATGAAAGGAAAAATGAGTACGAGGTTGAAAAAGTTATGGATGAAGAAAGTAGTGAAGGAAAAAGGTATTACCTCATCAAGTGGAAGGGCTACTCAGTAGAGGTATGTATTGTAGGAATGATATGACATTAATTTGTTTTGTATATGATGATCTATGACGAGTTGAATAGTTGCTTTATTATTTATTTTAATGATAGAATAACATCATTTTAGAATTTTAATTAATTATAATAGCTAAACAGCGATCATGATTCCTTTATAGGCATACAACAATAAAAAGTGCGGTGTTGCCGTAAAACTTATTTCAGCATGGGAACGTGAAATGTTTTTGTCATCAAGAGTTTTGGAGCGAAAATCAAAAACCACTGACAAAAATCTTTTTTAGAGTTCTGAATTTTGGACTCATGACCTTCTGATAGTTTAGGCTAAAAGATACACCGGCTATCGGTAGGTTAAAAGGGTGAAACGTTTGTAGCTTTTTCTTATACTGCATAAGAGCTATAAAAAGTTAGTTTTTTCTTACAAAACTACAGATTTTAATCTCTAAATAAGCCATTAATAGTAGGACTGCTTCCCGGATTTAGAACCCAGCACGCGAAAATAGGAAATTACACTATTCCTTCATCCAATGTGATACATGATACAGGATAACTCATTCTAAGCAATGCATAAAATAAATTTTGTTATTGAGCATATACAGCGTTCCAAGCGGCTTTACTAAGAACTAGTCATTCTTCATATGAAGAAGTACTGTACTATGTGAGACTATCTCAGCATACAGTGTAGTAGTCTTTCTTTCTTTTCGGAGGATGACGCACACATAGGTCTGAGACCTGTGCGTGGGTACCGTAATGAAATGGATGAAGGTGATTGATGAGTTGAACCTACAGTTTTTGGTGGGTTGCGAACCATTAGAAGAGTTAGCCGTTAGCCCAGTTAAATTAAACAAAATTATGACCATCGAGAGGAACAATTGATAAAAAATGTTTTTTTTGCCAATCGCTTTCTCTAGCCTTGGGTCATAACATAACCAATTGGGTGGGGAGGGGGGGAGGTTTGATGATGAAGGGGGCGAAAAGATACACTTTTTATTTTTTTGCTTATAAATCAGTAACGCTCTCAAATCGATTTTTTTGTTCCTATTGAAAGTTAAAGCTGACAAACTTCTCTACAATAAATTATTATCACAAGTTAGTTTGAAGTGACTGACAATTGAATAAACTGACAAATATACATAAACAGAATTTATTAATTTCGAATTCCTTTAATTGCTATTACTTTATACTGAAGACTTCCGCAATGGCGGATATTGACAACAGCATTGAAAAGCTGATGGGAATCGATGAATGCTACTGTACAAAAATATCAGTCACCACCGGGAATCGAACCACGGACCTCTCAATTGCCGTTTATGTATATTTGTCAGTTTATTCAATTGTCAGTCACTTCAAACTAACTTGTGAGATACGAGCCGATATGGCCAAGTTGAAAATGAATGCTCCTGTTCAGAAAGGTCTCCATGGTCTAGTGGTTAAGGCGCTCAACCGGCAATTGAGAGGTCCGTGGTTCGATTCCCGGTGGTGACTGATATTTTTGTACAGTAGCATTCATCGATTCCCATCAGCTTTTCAATGCTGTTGTCAATATCCGCCATTGCGAAAGTCTTCAGTATAAAGTAATAGCATAGCAATTAAAGGAATTCGAAATTAATAAATTCTGTTTAAATTATTATCCCATGCATTTTTTTAGAACCAACCGCAAGCGCGTAACGACTTTCCAAAATTGAGGGGTTGCATAGTATATCACATTATGGCACAGGTGGAATGTTATTTATTATTGTGTAATCTAAATTTTAGGAAGTTAAACATTTATATTATACCGTTTTTTAAGGTGAAATCTCAATTATCATTAAATATCGGGTGAGATTGGGGGTTACTATAATCTTGTTGTGTGATGTGTGACACAATAGAAGATTTAATAAATAGACTAAATTAACTTTTCGACACTTCCTTTTCCATTCAGAAAACCTCCATGCCAAACAATTAATTTATAATATTGCCAATCAATATTGGCAGGGAAAAGGGGGGAGGTTATTCTGACCCCCTAGCTACAACTATTAGATTCATTGCACCCTATTGAGTGATGGCTCATTCTACTCAGCTCATCAAGGAAGACCAGTTTCATGTATTGTATGTTGAATAAGACCTATTATTTGAGATTTCACATGGAAGGACATTTGTCACGTTAACACTTATACTTGAAAAAACACGATTTTTGAACATATCTAAGCTACTCTAACTCGAACAATTCAGAAGATGAATATGAAAAATTTGTGCCTAATCATTAGTGGACAGTTTCTCATTCGAACCTAATTTTTTGTCATTCTCTCATAGAATAATGTGCTTTAAAAGAAGCAAAAAACCAATATTTTTCATTTATCCAAATGGAAATTTTTTTAAATCTCTCAGAAATAAAGCGAGCTAGAAAGCAGAAATCTGTATCAGATTTTACATAATTTCATTCTATACAATGAAGAATGAGGCTTACATTCCTGTTTGATACTTAATTTGGTTATAATTTTGGAAAAATATAACCACAATTGGGAGAACTTTGGGAATTCTTCGTTATAATAAAATTGGGGTTGCTTTTTCAATGAACTGATTTCGTGGGTGGAGATGCTGGGAATTTAGAGATAGACATTATTTTCCATGATTTAAGAACGTTCCCCGTTCCCCAAAAATTGTAGAGTTAGATCAACTTACTGTGAATGATAAAAAAACTGTCTTTCAGGTATAGAGGTTAACCATAGGCGTGAGCACATGGGTGCCACGGCACCCATGGACGTTTCAAGAGGGCCCCGATTTGGGGGTTGGAATATTGTTGTATCCTCTGAAAAAATCTCTAGAGACTACGAAATCATCGTCTATAATATTATCAACTCATAATCTGTGAAATATACACCTAGCGGAAACTATCCCAAAGGATAACAATTTTTAGCAATTCAAATATTTTAATTTTTATAAATTTAGATCTTTAATTAAACTAATTTTAATTCGAAAAATCTTTATTTATTATATTTCAAAATCTAGCAATAAGAATTTTTTTCATACCTAAAAAAGGTTTAACAATTTAATTTTTCCACAATTTTTCATTAAAAAGATCTTTTCAAAGAATTTTCTAAATTCATATATTTAACAATATATGTTAATGCGATAAAATAAGAATATTCATTTTGGAAATTGGAGAATCTATTTCTGGAAAACGGGTAGAGAAGAACAGAGTCCTTTTTTCCCTCTATGGAGCGTTTTCACTAAATAGTTCAACGTGATTTAACGGTACGAGGGTGGGGATATGTATAGGTATTAATATTTTAAATACAGCGGGGCCCATTTTCCTCGCCGGCACCCATATGAGTCAAGCCCTGCGCACGCCTATGAGGTTAACATGAGAAATGTTCTTCCTGGTGAAATTCCAAATAAAAAGTTCAAAACTGCAAAAATTGTAATAAAACTAAAGAATAAATTATCTAATATGATAATTTAGATATGAATAGAGATATGACAATGTAGATACGACTGAGAGACCGGCCTGTGGTCATATTTCCTCGAAAACATTTTCTTGCTCAGACGGAGAAGTTCACAGCAACTGAAAATATTTGTAGGAATTCAAAGTTCCCAGAGCTTCATGCGGTGGATATTAGGACTTCGCTTCGACTTGAAGTGGTCGTGGGTTCGAATCCCGCTCCACCGTCAGGCATTTATGTGTAATCATTCACCTCGAAAACGTTCAGCCAAATGTGAGTACATTTATTATATATTCATAATATAAAACTGACTGCAAGTCGTTAAATTTACAACAAAAAGTTAATATTAACAACGCAGATCGTTAAGGAACAAGAAATACCTTAATTGAATTACATTTTAAGAAACGACGGGAATAAACACCTATTTTCAAATAGTGCTTGTTCTTACTTCAAAGCATTTATTGTCCATTGACCTTCCATGTAATTCTCTCCTCATGGAATTTTATGACAACATCAGGGCAATATTGATTTGCTAGTTTCGCAGGAACCACATCTGTATTGAAAGTTCCTATCCAACTCATGAGGTACATGATCTCCCCATTTTCAGTTGTGGCGCCTATAATTTTGTCGGCTGGTAGGCCTCTGTCGAACCCTTTCTTGGAGTCGTCTTCTCCTTCTAGCAAAGTTCCTAATTCTCTAAGACTTTCAAAATGTTTCACCAGCTTGTCACATCGTAGATTTTCTACAGGCTCCCATGTAGCTTCCTATTGGAAGGATAAAAAGTATATAAAAAATTAATTAAAAAAAATTAAATAAGCTTTATTTTGATTCCATCGACCTTAATAATAATGATTATTAATGATGAGTTGACTAAACTAAATTACTGATTCAAATAATAATACATTCCATATTTTCATCGTGTATTCATGATCATTTCTAAGAGCATTTATTAGTGTATTAGTTGTGTGTATTAGTTGTGTATTAGTGTAATAGTTGGCATCTCATCCACTGAGTCTTGTAGGGGTCACTTTGTAAAATTAGGTATACTTACTGTACCATGTCTTTTTATCCTTCATTGCTTGTTATTTGCTAAATGTAACCTTGACAAATTGACACTTAGAAGTAGCATTCATAATCATATGACAAGAAATAGGTACCAATTGCAGGTCACACATGCTAGATTAACAAAGACTCAGATGAATTTTAATTATATGAGTGTAAAGCTATTCAATAGGTTACCTTTAAATGCTAGACATGTTACTTTTAGAAGGTTCAAAACTACAATACAGGAGTGGTTGAAATCCAAACCACTATATTCACTTCAGGAATGGCAGGATATGAGCATGGAGGGTCTTGCTTTTGAATGACTTGTCTCACTCAATGTTTAATGCTTTGGGCTATTTTTTGTATGACTGACTATTCTGCTTGTTTTGTGCTATATTATGTTTGTATGAACGTGACTATGTCTATTGTGCTTCCTGTACTTAATGACAATAAAACCATCTATCTATCTATCTATCTATCTATTCATGTCGTGTATTTTTTTCAAGTTCCACATTCATTTGGCCTGTATGCGGACAAAATATCAGCTTCGAAGTTATTTGCATCCATTATTAAATTTTTATTTCGGCCAATAGTTTCATGTGATATATGTATATTATTTTCTTTAAGATAATGTTCATTATCTCTGAGATTTAATCTACATTATTTTGTTTTGTATCAAGATGGATGTACTATTTTCTTATAGACCCCGACAGCTATTGTGGTGTAATCTGCACTCCTCCAGTCACGAGGCTCAATTGGCGTTGAGCCTTTGATATTCCGAGTAATAATTCACCTCATCACCCACGCACAAGTCTCGGACTCATGTGGGCATCATCAGCAATAAAAAAAATAAAAAATAAATTGTATTACCTCCATATACTTGGGTTGAATGAAGTAAATTTTCCGAATTAGCGAAGTGGATAGTTTGTAGAATTTATGATTCTAAAACTATTTTTCATATTCATCTTCTGAATATTCTTCGTGTTTGAGTAGCTTCGATGTTCAAAAGTCGTGTTTTTTAATTTGGAAAACCCGTAACGCTCTTGCGGTTAGTTCTACAAAAATGCATAAGATTATTATTCTAGATAAGTTTGTCAGCGATAACTTTCATAAACAAAAAATCAATTTGAGTTATTGTTACTGATTTATAAATTTTTTAGCAAAAAACTAAAAAATTGTACCTTTCCGCCCTCCTCCCTGATCGAGCTCACCCCCCACCGATGTGGACTTCTGGTATGTTGTGACCCAAGGTTAGACGAAGCGATTGGCTAGAAACCATTTCTTTGTCAATTTTGTTTCTCTCGATTTGTCTAATTTGACTGGGCTAAGTGGTGATATGCTTGAAAATTAATGCAACTGCCTAGAATGAGTTAAAACAAGCTTTAGCTGCACTTTTTTGGGCAAAAAATAAAATTCTCTTAGATTTGGTTGATATTTGACTAAAGATTAAAAATTATGACTGTGTATAGTCAGTACATATATAGTTCTCTGGTGCTCCTCAGAAAGCAAGTGCACACTTTCCTAACAAGAGTAGACATCCACAGCCACAACACTAGGCGGCGAATGAACATCAATCTACCACAATCCAGGTTGGCAAGATCGCATCAAAGTTTTCCCCTCCGCACCATGAAGATATTTAACAGGATGCCTGTCAATGTTCGAGAGCTGGAATGTGGAATGTTTGAGAAGCTACTCCATGACAAACTTGTGGATCTGCCACTCTATTCACTGCAAGACGATGAAATTGCAAGCTTCATGGAATCCTTCTAAAATCCATGCCATCTTGATAAGTGTTTTTATGTGATGAACTCTATGTTTTTTCTTGAAATTTTTGACGAAATCTATCCAGTTGTACTAGCTGGTCAACGATGGATATTGAATTGAATTGAATTGAATTGAATTTGATAGAGGCTACACAGATAGGGCTTGGCCTGAGGAATGTCCAAACACTTGAGGTTTCATGTTATTATTTTTTCTTCAATTGAGAATACAGTTTTCCTTAAAAACAATAATTGCTACTATAACAAAATTTGTGCATAAAAAAATATTAGTTAGCAAATACTACGTCTTTTTTATGATGCCCACATGAGTTTAAGACTTGTGCGTGGGTGATGAGGTGAATTATTACTCAGAATATGAAAGGCTCAACGCCAATTGAGCCTCGTGACTGGAGGAGTGCAGATTACACCACAATAGCTGTCGGGGTCTATAAGAAAATAGTACATCCATCTTGATACAAAACAAAATAATGTAGATTAAATCTCAGAGATAATGAACATTATCTTAAAGAAAATAATATACATATATCACATGAAACTATTGGCAGAAATAAAAATTTAATAATGGATGCAAATAACTTCGAAGCTGATATTTTGTCCGCATACAGGCCAAATGAATGTGGAACTTGAAAAAAATACACGACATGAATACACTAATAAATGCTCTTAGAAATGGTCATGAATACACGATGAAAATATGGAATGTATTATTATTTCAAGTATATATTATGTATATGCTAACCCGGAAAATGAAGTATGTAAATGCGAATGTTTTGGGAGTTTGGATTTCCGCTTGAATCAGTAATTTAGTTTAGTCAACTCATCATTAATAATCATTATTATTAAGGTCGATGGAATCAAAATAAAGCTTATTTAATTTTTTTTAATTAATTTTTTATATACTTTTTATCCTTCCAATAGGAAGCTACATGGGAGCCTGTAGAAAATCTACGATGTGACAAGCTGGTGAAACATTTTGAAAGTCATAGAGAATTAGGAACTTTGCTAGAAGGAGAAGACGACTCCAAGAAAGGGTTCGACAGAGGCCTACCAGCCGACAAAATTATAGGCGCCACAACTGAAAATGGGGAGATCATGTACCTCATGAGTTGGATAGGAACTTTCAATACAGATGTGGTTCCTGCGAAACTAGCAAATCAATATTGCCCTGATGTTGTCATAAAATTCCATGAGGAGAGAATTACATGGAAGGTCAATGGACAATAAATGCTTTGAAGTAGGAACAAGCACTATTTGAAAATAGGTGTTTATTCCCGTCGTTTCTTAAAATGTAATTCAATTAAGGTATTTCTTGTTCCTTAACGATCTGCGTTGTTAATATTAACTTTTTGTTGTAAATTTAACGACTTGCAGTCAGTTTTATATTATGAATATATAATAAATGTACTCACATTTGGCTGAACGTTTTCGAGGTATTGAATCTTATGGGCTTGAAGATGAGATTCAATACCTCGAAAACGTTTGGCCAAATGTGAGTACAATACCTCGAAAACATTCAGCCGAATTTGAGTGCATTTATTATATATTCACAATATAAAACTGACTGAAAAGTTGTTAAATTTACAACAAAAAGTTAATTAAGGGGAATAAGATGAACCCACACATAAACAAGAAATGTAACCGAGATATGAAGATAATTCATTCTACAGGGTGTTTCAGAATTAGTGTCGAACATTTTAGGGCATTGTTCCTGGATGATAGGAGACTACAAATGTCATATTTAAAGTTTCCAAAACTCAGCGGTTATCCTTATAGCAGCCATTTTGTTTTTTTCACTTGGGAGTTTTTATCTCAAGAACCAAATGTTGTATTGATCTGAAATTTGGCATGACTATCTATGTTATAAAGACTCAACTTTAAAAAATAAAAATTTCGATGAAAATTTTCAAAATGGCGGCCATTTTAAATATTTGATGGCGAAATTCACGAAAACCGTTCACTTAACAGAAAATTTACAAGAGACAAAAAAGTTAGAAAATTTTATCACAATTCCAACGATACCTTATTTATTGAGATTGGGCAGAGAATGATAGAGAAATTAATTCTTTTCGTACTGCATGATCACTTTTCACCATTTAAACATCAATGTTAAATTTTTTATAATTTAATAATTTCAAATATTTGATGGCAAATTTCATGAAATCCGTTCACTTTACAGAAAACTTTGAAATTGTTAAATTATAAAAAATTTAACATTGATGTTTAAATGGTGAAAAGTGGTCATGCAGTACAAAAAGAATTAATTTCTCTGTTATTCTTTGCCCAATCTTAATAAATAAGGTATCGTTGGAATTGTGATAAAATTTTCTAACTTTTTTGTCTTTTGTAAATTTTCTGTTAAGTGAACGGTTTTCGTGAATTTCGCCATCAAATATTTAAAATGGCCGCCATTTTTTAAATTTTCATCGAAATTTTTATTTTTTAAAGTTGAGTCTTTATAGCATGAATAATCATGCCAAATTTCAGATCAATACAACATTTCGTTCTTGAGATAAAAATTCTCAAGTGAAAAAAACAAAATGGCTGCTATAAGGATAACCGCTGAGTTTTGGAAACTTTAAATACGACATTTGTAGTCTCCTATCATCCAGGAACAATACCCTAAAATGTTCGACACTAATTCTGAAACACCCTGTATATTCCTTTTCACTGCTATAAATTATGCCAAGGACCCCACTACTGCAGACATTGACAACTGCATTAAATAACTAATGGAAATTGATGAACACCACACCACAAAAATATTCAGTCAGCCGGCCCAGGGAATCGAACCACGGATCTCTGCTGGTCAGGCGTCGCAGACCAAACTAAAAACCTCTGTGAAGTAGCATTCACAGAAACTCAGCCAGTGCAATCAACCTGAAAGTTATTTTTGGATGATTTCACAATTTTTATCAAATTGCTAAATGTTTGTAAAATATAATTGATTCGAAATTCTTTTTAATGCTAAAAATTATGCCAAATAACTCCACTACTGCGGACATTGTAACTGTATTAAAAATCTAACGAAAATCTATAGTAGAAAGTCAAAAAAAAATATTCATGAATACAGAAAAATACTGCTAGTGGTATGCTTTTACAAGACACTCCTATATAGCCTATGGTAGATATTATATGTTCCAGCCAGTTATACAGAATATTAGGAAATTAGCTAGTTTGCAGGAACAACAAGTACGAACCCATTCACAATAGTATTAGCATCTACATAGGTAATAGTATTATTACATTACAAGTGGGGAAAAGGTGTTTACTGTACGAGTATGATAAGTTAATGCAGGAGACGAAGTCGAGTGTGGTATTATCATAAAAGTACAGTAACTCTTCCCAGATGAGTTACATATGCTATTTTTCATTATACTAGTCTTAAATATAAAAAATAATAAACTGAGCAAGTACAACAAGCATCTACAAACATAACCTCAAAATCCATCACAGTAGTGATGGAATACTAAAAATTCTTCTGAGATTAGCTTTTTTTCCAAATTATGAATCAGCTGTTATGCTGTAATATCCATTACCACACTGAAAAAGGATGTGGTAATGAAAATCAGCTGATCTTTCTGTAAACAGACATTTACCAGCTCAATTCAATGCTTGGTAAAGTGATGAATATGTACGAGTATAACGAAAATAAATTTGTATGTATCTATGCATGTATGGTCTCCCTAAACAGTACATTTTGGTCCAAAGATTGAATTATGCAAACAAGAAGTGAAGTAGGTTGTGATTGCTTTCCTCTCTGAGCTGGCAGATTTCCATCAGTATGCCAAGCACACTAAAATAAATGCTGGCACTCTCTATACTTAACAGTCCACTCTTATCATAGGGACTGGCTGCATTGATAAGTGTGGATACTATCTTGCACCCCCCTGAGTTACTTCTGTGTTCAAGCTATTATTTGGCAAATCGTTTGGAAAGCAAGGCAGCTGATTTAGCCTTCTCTTTATCTGAGATAAATAGCTTATACATCTCAAACCACAATAAGTATTGTATCAGTATTGTAAATACGGCGTGCAAACATGTCAATTGTTTTCCTGGCCTCACAAAACACTAGCTATTACAAGAAAATATTGGAATGTGGCTTATTGTCATTATTGTAAATAAACTATATTAATTTTTCAATTACTCATATTTACCATTAAGAAATAGTACCTAGATTTTTCAAAGGAGAGAGCACTCCTTGATAATAAGAGAGAAAATATTTTTATAAATATCACGACAATATTGTAAAGACAAATATTAGTTATGAATATAACTGTTTGCTCAAGTGTAGCATTAGAATGTTTATTTACACAACTCTGCAAGCTGAAGTGACTACAGCTTGTTTCAGCAGCCACTACACCATTCCTTCTTTGTCTACTCGCTCTCTCTTACTCTTATTCATTAAATGTGAATCTGGGTTATTCTAGTAAACACTCTCTTCTTATTGAAAAAGAAAAGTCTGGAAATCGAAGCAATACAAGCATATAAAAAGGCTATGTTTGTCAGAAGTGAGTCGCTGTTGATTCAGCCGGATTCGTGATAATAAGTTTCGTCATTGTTTTTCTGTGACAGTTTAACGTTTTTCATTAGTGTCAGTACAAATGTGTTTCGGCGTTTTAGTGTGAGAATAACTGTGACAGTGATTGTGATAAGATTATTATTAGTGAAACCAAACTTATTTTGGACTACTTTAAGTGAGTGTGTTGTTGATTTTGTTATCATTAAAAATAAAACCTTATCACAATTACTTCCACTGTTAATCGGCATGATGCCGAAATGCCTTGTACTGATGATAGACACAATTTACTGTACTAGAGTGTAGAATATGTAGAATGAAGATTCAACACTGACACGTTGTCACAATAACAAGAGCATCCCCATACTTATGCAAAAGCATTTTTGTTACTGGAAAATTCAGGAACCATTAATGATGACTGCTTTGTTCGCACAGTAGATACGAGAATTCCTTAGAATAACATAGAGTTATCCAGATTCACATTTAATACATAAGAATGAGCAAGAGCGAGGTGACAAAGAGAGAAATAACAAACGTCTAACTGTTTGCGTTACAGACACAGAGTTGTAGTAGACACAAAAGCAGGGTTGTGTAAATATTGTCTTCATCGAAGCTGTATGCATTCTCCTCTTTCATTCGAGTTATGTAGCAATATTATCAGTAATAATAGTATTACTTATCGTTACTTATTAGTAGTGATGATGACAATAATGCATTTGTTTGTATGTTCTCTGAGAATATTTTATATTGTCAATTATAGTTAATTGTTCTATTGATTATTAGACTATTATTGATGAATAAAAGACGAAATTGTCACAACCACATTTATTAAAACTTAGAGAAACTAGTTTCGGTTGTTACACCATTATCAGTCTGATTGAGATTGATAATGGTGTAACAACCGAAACAAGTTTTAATAAATTAATGTGGTTGTGACAATTTCGTCTTTTATTCATCATGGATACCTTCCACAATATCACCTTCGCCACTACTTAATTGTTATGTGTGCAATAATAAATTAAGTCTACTATTTTCATCTAGATAGCATAAGTTGAAATAAATGTACAATACTTCCAATTTATTTTAGTTTGAGAGATTAATTATTATTTTTAAGCTGAATTTTAAGAAGTGTAGGACGTGTATTTTTCTCTCTTATTTCATCATCATTTTATTGTATTCATTGAATGGCCAATACATGCTGGCCTATTTGGAAAGTTTAGAAAATTTTAAATGAAGAATCCAACAATTTGTTTCTTATCAATTCCAGAAATTGGTGATTAGATAACAATTTTTTCGGGAGAATGCGCAATCACTCTTGTAAGGATGGACACCAATTCTAATCCAGAACCTAATTTATCAATGAACAATGATAAATGATCATTCTTCATTCAGATCTTTGTTTTCCTATTTTTTCCTGCTTACACCTAAATACTCCATTATGGAATGTTTAGGTGACTGGAGATTCGCCAATGGTTGTAATAGATTCCTTGTCAACTTATATAAATATTTGTTGTGATCATATTATGCTTGTTTGTGTTTTTTTCATTTGTTTTCTTTCAAGTGACTATTGCATAATAATTCGTTCTAAATATATCCTTTCTACTCTAAGTACCATTTTTGTATTAATATCACAATGTTATTATTTGATCTCACAACAAATCAAGGTTAAGTCAAAACAATAGCAAAGTAACTAAGCAAAGCAACTGTAATACTGTAATTGTATCTGTTGCACATTGATGAATGAATTTTTCACAAAATTCATAAGCCTTCGTTTTTAAAAGACTGAATTAAATGTTGTGTTGTCGATTTCTAGAATATAATTACTGTAATTATTGCAATAACACAGTTCAACTAATTTAGTGCTTGCTTTAGAAATGAAACATGATAATCTGTAAAAAAAAAACTTATCTTTTGCGCCTCCATAAATCATATAATCTAATAATTTCAACATTTTATGATAACAATATTGGCATTTATGATTCATTAAATCTCATAATAACTGATGGGTAAGAAAAACAAAAATTCTGTCTAGTTGCTAGTAGTTAGTGTTGCTGGTTTTTTTTTTTTTTTTTTTTTTTGAGGATGAAGCCCACAGGTCTGAGACCTGTGCGTGGGTAATGAGTTGGATGATGGTGATTTATGAGTTGGACCTACAGTTTTAGGTGGGTTCCGAACCACCGGTTGTTAGTTTGTTAGTTGCTGTTCATTCACTACAATTTGAATTAACGGTAACACTACACAGTAAAATCTACTAGCTGTTCACTATGTTTTATTCACTTCACCCAATAGCTTCAGAATTCTAATTTAATGAGTGAGATTTGAGTTTGAGATATTGAGCATTTAATGACAGGAAGTATACACTTTTTGAAAACTGATTGATTGGTATTCCTGAAAAACGAAGGTCGATAGGGTTAATTATTTTCACTGACATTTTACATTTTTGATCTAACGAAATGAGGCCTTCGTTTGAAGTCGACCGTTTTGTATTTGTCAGTTTGTACGCATTTTCGGCTGAACGAGTGGACCAAATTCTTCGAAATTTTGCATGGGTGTTCCTTTTAGGAATTCCCAGCGATGAATGTGTATGAATTTTTCAAAATATGCTTGCATTTAAAGATGAAAAAGGAAAGGCACTCAGGCTTCTTCTACTATGTTTAAGAAACCTTTAATATTGCCTATTCCCAAGGTTAATAAAACCAAGCTTTTAATAACCTTGTGGCTATTCTATCTTATAAGGGATCAGCATCAGATTTCTTTTGATTCATCAGATATGTGATGGGCGTTTGCAAGAGTTGGAACAAAATGGAGTGAATTCGCACAAAAAATGAACCATCTTTACTCAGCGTCTTCCACTTTGGGAGTTTTACTACTACTACTAATAATAATAAGCGTATGGCTTTTAATGGTGGGGAGACCCTTACGGGTAGTTCCACATCGCCGTTTGTGCCGTGTTACGGGGAACATGGTGGACCTACTATTTTAGGTGGGTTCCGAACCACCGGGTAAGTGATAATAAAGCTTGTAACATAAAGTCATTGAAGCACGGTCACCCATCCACTACTACTAATTATAATATACATATACGGTATATAGATATATTGTTAGAAATCAAATTCACTGTTGTGAGTCGGAACAGACAAGAGACTTTAGGCCCCTTTTATACAGTTTGTAGTAATCTAATTTGTATGCATTGAATGGTAAAAGCATGATGCGCGTCGGTGTATAAAAAGGCTCAACTCTTTAGCATTCAGTGCAAGCAAATTAGATTACAACGTGCTGTATAAGGAGCCTAAACCATGAATGTAAGAAGAAGAAAATGTATATAATTATATATCGGGCGTCTTTACCACTCACTAGACAACGTATCGTAACTTTCTGTATCTCAGGGGTGCCCACCCCCCCTAAGCCTCATGACGCACCCCCCTAAATTTAGTACCAACCCCCCCAATAATTTAGCCCCCCCCCCCCCCCCAAAAAATCGTAAAACCCCCCCGTATTCTTTCTAAAACTAAAAGAAGATTTTTATAACTATTGAAAAAATTCAAACTCAGTCGATAATATACAAAATGTATGTATATTTCTTGAGTTTCTTCACATAGGTAACATTTATTTGTAAAGGTAAAAAAGAAATATCAATGAAATGAATATATGAACTTCTGCTCAATAAACTTAATTGCAAAATAGCAAAAAAAGAATTTGAACCTAAATGATTTTTAAACAATAGAATATTATTACAAATACACAATGTTCAATAAAAATTAAATACCTATAAGTTTATGTTCGGTGTACCAATTACATTAAGGTTAAATAATTCTGCAAAGTTGTTCCTTTAAAGGAAGTGAAAACAATGAGTTAATAACTTCATTTGTAAAACACAAAAATTCAAAATACTAAGTCATTTATTGGACAGTAGTTAAACAACAGGTTATTTACTTAGTGTAGTATCTTGGGAGAATTTATGTATGGATGAAGTACATAAAAGGCACACATTTCATGCATAGTTATTTACAACACACAATCGAAAGAAGTGTCTTTCAAAAACAAAATAAAGACATAGTTATGAAAAATTACTGAATTTTTAGTAATTAGTAAGTTTTGCTTTTGCAGTTCTTACCTATTAGTAAGTAGTTATCGTAAAATACATGAAAAACATCAACAGTTTGAAGTCAAACATTTTAAATTTGTAGGCTATGACCATCTACAAGTTAGCTAGGCACCTTCTAAGCTTGTTAAATCTATCTCTCTAAACCCCACATAGAAGTTTTTGTCTTTGGGATGAGGAAAAAGAAAACCTTTCAATTATTTATTCGTTAGAAATAGACTCACGTACATCTTTTTCTGCAGCTAGAACCATTAGGTTGGACAACCATGAGTCTCCAATAGCTGAACTGAGTCTGTTTTTGATAATTTTAAATCGACTTATTGCTCTTTCTGCTGATTAACTATAGTAACTGTTAAGGAGAGTAAAGTTGTATAAACCACTTTCAGAGCACTCGCTTAGCGTCTTGCTAAGTTTGAATAATAACTTCCTGCACAAATCATAAACATAACTATTTTAGCTAATTCATATTCATATATTTTCATTAATTGACATTCTATCTGGTGACTTCGTAGTATATTTTTGAATTTTTGTCACGTTAAACACGGTTTCAATCAACTTCACGCCCCCCCCCCCCCCCAAAACGTTTTTTGGAACCCCCCCCCAAGAATTTCAATGACGCAGTCTGCGTCATAGCCCCCCCCCCTGTGGGCACCCCTGTGTATCTTGTACTTTTTAATGAAGGCTAGATACTGTAAGAAACTACGTACCCCCTTGAAATATGATAATATTGCCATTGCAAAATCAAACACGTGCTGAAGAATGGTCTATGACAGATTGGAGCTACTTCAATAACACATTTTCACAGCATATGTTAGATTTTGCGATGGTGACTATCATCGAGAATTGGATGCTCTACAGTGCAAGCACCCTTATTTTTGTGTGTAAATCGACTGTTCACAAAACTACTAGTTATTAGAAATTCTATTCAGAACCTTGGGTTTAGGTTACACTTTATGCGGTATACTTTAACATATGTCATAAATTATAACATTACATTACATAAACATTCTGATGCATATGCCATTATGACCCTGGTGAGCGAAGCAAACCTGCCGTCTAACTTAAACTCTCCCGGTAAGACAAGTACCAGTGCTACCAATGTGAAAAAGAAGTCTCCGTTCCTTCCAAAGTCCATAAATGAAAACAATTTTACAAAACATACAACCGTAGTTGTTTAGGATTATTATTTTCTTTAATTTTTTTGATAAGAAGCATTGATCAGTTTTTAGTTTTTAAATCTCCGCTGACTCACTCCATAGAAGGCATTGTCTACCTTTTGACTTGACTGTAGTCAAGGAAGCATTGTTATCTTGGTTGACTGTTTAGATGTCATTTTTATTTATCAAATTTGAGATTAGATTACTTATTTTGTATTGATAATACAATAATCTATCATGAATTTGTATTTTCAAAGATGTGGGGATCTAATTTCCAGAAAACAGAAATATTTTTCTTAGCTTCAATGAAACACTGCTGGTGCTGGACAGTTGAATTGGTTAGTAAATCAATGGTGTTCTACTTTTTGTTTATACCGTAATTAAATTTGTAGGTCGTATTGCAGTTTGTCCTGTCTATTATTGGGTTATATCCTTGTAGTCTCAGCTTTTTGATTTAATATCGCTTGACTAAATTTCATATTGTGTACTATTTTTTCTAATCGTTGGGAGATTTCAGTTACCAGTATCAGTTACATTATTTGAGTCTACTGTACATTAATTTCCCATATGGTGCCCATGATAATATTTCGTAAGCGTAATATTAAGTATTATATTGTTTGCGCATGATAATTACTAAATAATATAACTTAAGGCCTTATAAAAACATTCTAATGTATCGTATTCTGTAGATTCAATCTCCAGCTACAGTAATTAAGTTGAATCTAGAAAATTATGAGGGTGACCTAAAGATTAATTCACATTGTTTTGAACCCAATGTAGCATTGCTTATTAGAAGATTTGGAATTTGACAGACTCAGTCTTTGTATTAAAAAAACATAGAAGAAACCTTTTTTAACGGTGCTACTAATATTGGTATCACTTCTTCTTTTTTTCTTTGTAGTGTCGACAATTAGTCAAAGTATGACTATTTAGTGCATTATGTGTTTATGATGCGATCTATCCAGGAATGCCTGGGCATTGGTCGAGAAATTGAAAATCTGTACTATGTACTCTTGACTTATAATAGCCTATTATACCTAATGTTTGATGTTGCCATGCTGTGCTTATTCGCTCCGGATGAATCCAAATTTTAACCACCTAAACTTAACCACCCGGTAGTACATATTGTAAGAAGAGTTATGTAACACTCTCTTTTGTGATCAAACTAATCTTTAAATAGTCTATATCTACTCATAATAACATGCAATTTTAGAAGCAATAGACCCCTGATCTGCAGCACCCATTCTGTGTATATTCGTAGCAGTGGCGTAGCAAGCTCTTTTGGGACCCGGGACGGTATTTCAACTTGTCAACCCCCCATCACCACCACCACTCACACACAGTTAACGAACGACACCTTATTCTTATTATGCATCACCCATGGTAGAATTATAAATATTTTACGTAGATATTCAAAATTTGGGGCTCCGGGGTAAAGAAATTTTTTAGATATTTTGAAAGAAATGTTAAGCTATTTCGGTGATGTTTGTCTTGATATTGGGCTCCGCACAATTAATTAGCTTAGGTCTGCGTATTCAAACTATCATTCAGTTGAGTATTCCATACAATTATTCATTAGCTGATATTACACCAATATTAGTAAAAAGCACGTGCAAGACCTACGGTACTACTGAAATTTATTCTAAAAAATTGCTACTTGATAAAGTATTATTTTTTTTACTGAAATAATATTATGCCTTAAGATATTCGCATTTTTCAAAATTCTAAAATATACTACTTTTCCTGAGAACCTATTCAGCAACTTAAATTTTCCCTAGCATAAAATTTGAGAATTTTATGAAATATTGTAATTTTTCTTATTCATTCAGCGTTAAATTAGATCGTTCAAAAATTCCTTAAATTTTATGTTACAAGAAAAATTCAAGTTGGTACGTAATCAGTAAATAGAATTAAAAAAAAAATGCAAATATCTGAAATTTTATGGTTTTTCACTTTTGTAGTGGGTATAAAAGATCATGAGTCACGTCCTTATGAGCAGCGCTGCTGAGTCGCCTAATGTAAAGGATCACTTATAGTTCACGCCACAAAATAAGGTGGTTCTGAAAAATTGCTGTGCTGCTAGATATGGGACTGTGCCAGCAGCTAATAGTAGAAAATCTCCAACCTCAATGCACGAATTGACAGCACTAATTGTGCCATGTTGCCAAGTTGAAAGTAAACCGCCTCCGGCTTTCGAGTGATTTCATTTCTTGATCTGTCACATCAGTGTAAACACAGCTCAAACGTGTAACTCCGCAGTTTTTCTGAGCGTGAACTACTGTATGATGCATTTTTTTATTGTTGTAGTGATAAAATGCAATGGATAAACACGCCGACTTTTTGGGAAGCAACCCAGCTGATCCCTATGAGGAACAGTTGCTGGAAATGTTCAGAAGCTGTGATACGTCCAATCATGGCTATCTTGATCGGTGTGGCCTGGAGTTGTTGTGCACAAAATTGCATCTTGAAGAAGCCAGACCGCAACTTATCGAATGTCTACTCACTTCAAAGGAAACTGTCATATTTACGGAATTTAGAGATGCTCTCCTGACACTATTAGGCTCGGCAATGAAGCAGTCTGATGAATCTAGAGATCCGTCTCCAGGTGAGGCGTGTAGAACACTGGTTTTTGAATATTACTTTTTTTTGGCACTAAATACTCACTAGAAGTTTTACAATTTGCTTGAAATGTGAATACTATTCTAATGTCTAATAAAACAGTTTTTTTAATGGAAACTGAACGTATCACATGTATTATTAGTGAATGTACAACTATCCTTATTACCATGAACATCATTCATTAGCCTTGACTATTAAATAATCATAAAGCCAGTGTATAATATCAATACTAAACTTGAGAAAATAAGGTTTTATTTTAGATGATATGCACTATCATCATCGGAGTTTTGCTGAAACTATGGATTCATACTCTCATTGTATTAACTGTCTTGACAATTGAGTTCACTGAAATGTTCATAAGTTTAACAAGTTTGCCACACGTTCAACAAATTTTGTTCACTTGAAGAATGAAAGAATACAATGTTATTGTATCAAATATCTATTTACTTACTCAAACTTAGTTCTCTTTTTATAATTTTACTGGTTCCCCTAGAAGGCTAACTTATTTCTTACATGAATACACAATACAGTCACTCCAGCTATCCAGTCCTAACGGGCCAAACTAATTGCAATAGTGTTTTCGTATAAAAATTTAGACTCATTTAGCTAGAGTTAAGGTTGTTCTATAAGATCTCTATCGCAGTATAATCAGGCTCCAAACCCATCACATGTAATCGGTTAGTTGTATCATTTGCGTATCGCATACACAAATACTATACATTGTACATTAAAAATATAGCATTTGCAGTCGCGATACAAAATCTTTTGCAACTGACCGATTGCATGCGGGTTTGGGGGTTCAAGTGCCTCTGTTTGAATAAGACTGACGGTAGACTTTTTTTTGAGGATGAAGCCCACATAGGTCTTTCACCTGTGCGTGGGTAATGAGTTGGATGATGGTGATTAATGAGTTGGACCTACAGTTTTAGGTGGGTTCCGAACCACCGGGAAGTGATTTTCAGCAGAGAACAATGTTTTTTTTTTGCTGGCCAATCTAATCGGTCACCGTTACAAACAGGACCTACGAGAACGCAGCTTATCTATCTGATTGAACAGATACCTGCTACGGCTCGCGGCTATCACTTCCATAATGTTCACTAATGACATTCATCACTTGAGTTATATCAGTTGTTTTGTGTATTGTACAATTAACATTAAAAATGCTGAGATCAATTTAATATATTTGAATGTGTACTATTTCAGTTCGCGAAGTATCGCCGAAATTCGTGTTTGGACAGAAGAAGTATGGCAGAAGATCAAGACCTGAAAGCACGGACCAGGAAGGCGGTGTTCACGATATACCTATTGATGAGTCAGATGCAGATGCATTTGTACCCTCAATTGATAACGTTGCTGTGAAGGGAGTTCCTGATGATGTGGATCAAGAGAAGAATGAAACTGATCTTTTTAATAAGAATGGTTCGTAGATTGCGATTTCATAACTTGAATGTTTTAAACAAAGTATATTTTACTAAATCAATAGATTTTTTATGTATTAAGCTTAAACTTAATTCTTATGAGCTCATGAAATTGGTACAATTGTCTTCATTTATGCTTTGTTTACTTAGTTCAATTCAATTCTATTGAATATTTATTAGTAATTCGATGGTTAAATTGAATAATCTACAAATTTATTTTATTAATTTCGCTTCAATATTTCAATAATGTTCATTCCTTTCCTTCTTGTACAAGTAATGATGAAAAGTTCTTATGTAATTGGAATTCATTTAAAATTCCAACTGCTTACATCAGCGGTGATCTCACCCAACAGGTGATCCACAAATGAACGGAAAAGGGAGCAATGTTCTAGGGGTCTGCCAAATTCTACTGTAAAAATATTTTGATTGTCTTCGGCCATTATTTCTAACTAGCTCCCCAGTAATTTCGGCTGGCTATTCATCAGCTTTTACTTGTCAACTGGATCAAATTCATGAATGGTACTCAAACTGCTGCCTGTTCAATATTCTAATATTTAAAGGATACGTCACTGAATAAATTTGCATTACCTTGATAAAGACCGAATAACTTAGCTTAAACATTGATTCTAAACGGTACAAATGATTACTACTTCTGGATGACATATTATTACAATTATTAAGCTACTTGGTACTTTGAATATTACTAGATACTGGAAAATCGTTGAGCTTTCTCATAAATTCATAACCTCAGTCCATGGAACTGGAAATTATTTTCAAAAATATTTTATAAAAATTGAATCTTCGAAGTATAGTGGCTGTATATAGTTGGGTACCCATCTGTTGGTTTTTGTGTATCGAAATAATGTGAATTTTGAATTATTTTTCATCTCTAGATTGTTTAGTGTATCGTTTGTAGATTAAATCAAGTTTTCACTAGAATAATAGTTAGAACTGGCCTATACTTGACCTCAATTATTAGGAAAATGATGCAATTTCATTAAACTGCTAGATGTTTTCAAGATGCTACAAATTATGCAGAAAACCTATGCGACAATTGCATTAAATAGCTAAGCCTAATGGAAATCAATGGATGCCACAACACAAAACTATTAATTCAATGCCGGGCATCTAATCATGGATCTTCCAATTGCCGGTCGGACGCCTGAACCAGTAATATTTTTGTGTTTTGGCATTCACCGTTTTCAATCAGCTATTTAATGCAGTTATCTATATCGGCAGTAGCTGGCGTCTTCTGCATAATATATAGTATCAAAAGGGGTATTAAAATTAATGTCTAACCTATACTTGTTTAGAATTATTATTAAAAATTGGTCAACAATAATTTTGTTACTCTTTTGTGTTTTGAAATTATGTAGAACTTCTACCACATATGTATATTTTACGATTAAATGTTGAATCTTCGTAGTTCTTTTAAATATAGGGCATTATAGAACAGTAACATTACATTTATTTATTGTTTTAGCGCCAGCAGAGAGTGAGGAGCAGCAAACAGATTCGCCTAGAAGTCAGTGTGAACTGGAACTGAAAGCGGCCTGGCAGCGGCTGGGCGTCGGCTCAGATGGATGTCTCGACCAGGAGGAATTGGCTATGGTTTGCCGAGCTGTCGGAATGGAGCGAGCTTCAAATGAGGTGAAATTAATTATTGCACATCGTTGACTCAATTAATTAATTATAAATGGACGCCATTTAATGAAGTATAGTCAATGTTTCTGGGTGTCTGAGATGCGCGAAATCAATGTAGAAATAACCCCCTCCACTATTCATCAGCTTGGCCAGGTACCCTAGTATAGGGTGTCAGCTGGCCAATTGGCCTACTCTCTTAATTCTGCTGCGCTCTCAGATACCAAGAACTAGAAAGATTGGCCAACTTATTGATATCGAAATATATCGATCATGTATCAAATTAGGTAAAACTTTTAAAGCCTCGGTTTCCAACTACGCGGATTTGGACAAAATGGACAAGGCCAGAATACAGTACAATATATACCGCGATCTGATTTTGGTTATTTGGAGTGTCCGATCTCAATAGGCGTCAAATCTGCAAGAAAGAAGAAACCAATCTGTCAAGAACAAACAATTCAGAAGAAGAACATGGACAGGAAGAACAAGATGGATAAGAAAAGGAGGCTGTCAAATTAAATAGTTTTTGTCATGTTCGTTATAGATAGGGAAAGTGATAGCTGAGTACCGTAGCAGGTATCTGTTCAATCACAGATAAGCTACGAAACTCCTGGGTGCTCTTTGTAAGGGTGGCCGATTGGATTGGCCAGCAGAAAAGATTTCCTCTGCTGTAGAATCACTTTCTGGTGGTTCGGAACCCACCTAAAACTGTAGGTCCAACTCATCAATCACCATCATCCAATTCATTACCCACTCACAGGTCTCAGACCTATGTGGGCTTCATCTTCAGAAAAAAATAAGGTTTTACTGTCTTAAGAACTGACTATATTATAAAGTTTTGGACTAGTACCTTCTGGCCCAATAAAAACTTGAACAATAAGGCAGATTCTATGGATGAATAATAATGGAATATTCAAAATATAATCTGTTGTAAATTATTCTAATATTTGGTGGGTTTACCCCAAATCTTCAAATATGCACTATCCTTCATATTGTTTTCAGATTGTTAGAGAAGTGTTTTCGAAATTGGGTTGTGATGCTGAGGGGCGAATTAGCTTCAATGAATTTTTGCAATTACTTCGGAGTGGCTACACTTGCCCCTCACCACTACAGGCCGACTCTGATTTATCGCCTTCGCCGCCACCCACGCCATTCCACCCGCTGCATCAGACTAGTCTCGATGTCAGCTCTTCTGGGTAAATATATTGCAATTCTTCTTCACTGTTTATTGCAATTTTATTAATTGTAATTCTTAATTAGAACCAGTCTCAGCTCTTATGGGTAAGTATATTGTTATTCTTTTTCACTGTTTATTGCAAGTTTATTAATTGTTTAACTGTAATTCTTTAATTATAACTAGTCTTCATGTCAGCTCTTCTGGGTAAGCCTATTCTTTGTTATCCTTTTTTGTTGTTTATTGCAAGTTTATTATTTAATTTATCAACTTATTTAATAATTGAAGTTATTTTTTATTCAATTTATTCACTCTTCAGTAATTTTTGCAAGACCATCAATTCTTGATCCCATCATCCGCGGTATTGTCTGTATCCACTTACTCACATTGAAAGGCTCATCTAAGAGTACCTGATTCTCTTGAGACCACCTAAAAGCTGTGATTCAGAATCACAGTACAGGATGTGTCAAAAGTAATTGCACAATTTCAAAATTTCACACTTATGTAAATTTAATACAATCATGGAATAAACTACAGAATACCAACAAAACCCAAAAATATTAATTCAATGCCGGGAATCTAACCATGGATCTTCCAATTGACGGTAGGACGCCTAAACCAGTCATATTTTTGTGTACGGCCCTAGCATTAGCACCCACCATAAACGGCTTAGATGTTGCGGAAAGAAATTATTTTTTTTTCGTCGTTTATTTCTCTACTTTGTTTCTTTTTTGTTCGGTAGGAGCAACATTTTTTTTCCATCCAAACAGGTTTTGTAACCTTTGGGATATATTTTCCAGATTTAATTAATTATGTTAATAGTGAAGCAGCACAGCCTAATATTATGTTGAAGTAAGATTGTAACCTAGACTATATTACTTCATATTTACTTGGGCAACGATGTAATTTATGAAACTTGAAATTTCTATCTTGAGAATAAATTTGATATTTGAATTTGTTTGTTTTGCTACTGCTGGGAATGAACATATCGAGTATTTGCAGTAACATACCTAAAACTAGAGGTTTTTGTTGGTATTGTTACGGGTTCTATCTCTAAAATAACGCTGGCAACACTTAAATTTATCTCTCGCACTTTATTTACACAAATTATTCACAACTCACACTGTTCAGTTATTTCTTACAGAAAATGAGCAATCAAAAACAGATAAATCGATATTGTTCAACTGATGAAGAGTTTTCAATATTACTGTACAAAACTCAATTACTAAATGTCAAAAATCCGATCTAATATAACTGTCTAATAAACTGTTCAATAATTCAAGGAGAAGCGTCTAATACATAACAGTTGAAACTCTAAGCATTTACTGTCAAGTAAGCCTGAATAATAATCTGTAACAAAATACTGCAATTAACGCTGTAAAAACAGACGTTTGTTTATCATGGTCTGTATATTAGCGCTTACTGGTAAACAGGAACTGTTACTACTGCCACTTATCGCATTAAAGATCGGAGTATAACTGAGCTAACTTTTACGAAAGTCTCTCCTATTTATACATTTTTCCATTAACTAGATATCTCCATCAACCGACATCTTTCTATCAACTCGATATCTTTCTATCAACTTCTACCAAATTCTAAAATAAACAAAGAAGAAATTCTGGAATTTTCCACAATATTCGATTTAGTCGATAAATTTCTATAAGGTTCTAATTAAATATTCTACAAAGTTCTAAGTAAATATCATAAAAGTGTCAAAAAGTAAACTGGAAGGAGGAGAGTAATTAATTGCTCCCGGAAATTAATATTGTCACAGCAGTTAACGCTGAAAATCACTGTTCTTTCCGTGTCCGAAACAGTATTTTCCAGTACACTCCATGTTTGAAGTTTATTTTTAGATATGGAGTTTTGAAATTGGGTAGCCTAATTCATTTTCTGAAGAACACTATTTTACTAGAAATTCGTTCTCATTTAGACAAATGAATTTTGTCATATTTCAACTTTTTTATTTTGTGTTGAGCAGGTATGTTTCTGCTGATAGCGTTGTAGAGCTATGGGAAATGACTGGAGTACCTGATGCCGCATCTCTTCTTCAGGAGCTCGGCCTTTCCAGTTCTCAAGATGTCAGCCTTTCTCTTCTCTCTGGTATTCTCGACGAAGAATTGAGAACACTGAGAGCAAATAGTGTCAAATTGCCCTCCAGTCCTCTAGTCACCTACCTAAGTGCCTCTTTGACATTAGCTCATGTGCAATTGAAACAATCCAAGTGAGTAAACTGTATTCATGTGCTCTTTTCAATTCGTATTATTTCACTTATTGTTGGCCTAATCGCGATAGTGATATATAGTTTCATAGTTTCAAACAAACATATTTTAGGCTCCTCAAATTAAAAAAAAATGCCTATCTGGCTCAGGTCTTGTTTAAGAGTTATTAGGTCGCATCTGACGTTCAGGGCATATGATGTGATTCAACGAATATTTTTAGGCAGCCGGGAACGACAGGCTTAACGTGCCCTCCGAATCATGGGATAAGATTGAATTTACTGTGTTTTATTCATTAGCTATAATTATAGATTATGCTTCTCATAGCTTTAAACACTTTCAATCGCATTCGATGATTTATTACTCATTTTATTATTTACTTACAGATTATTATTCTACTTTGCCTTCTGCGCTTAGATTATATCTTCTATTATGGGTTAATTTGGGGGGGGGGGGGGGGGGGTTGCATACGCCATAACGTCGCTCATAGCGCTTTCGTATTCTAAATTGTAAAATTATCTATTTTGATTTATATATTCACTTTTCTAATGGTCTCTGTTAATTTTACGTACTTGTTGATTTGTAATGTTTAACGGTACTTGTCCATTCAGTATTTTGAATGGAAAGTTTGGATACTTTTAATATGGAATTCCAATATTCTAATACAGAGTGGGCCAGATAAAACCGGTCCCGAGCGAGTTTACGTAATACTCATACAATGCGTACAGGAAACTGAAAAAGTGACTAGGCGAAAATACATAATATTAAGTAAAATGAAATTTTATTTTGTCTATTTTACAACATGTACATTTAAGGATTTACAGTCTCTGTTCAAAATGGGAGCCACCAACTTGTATGCAAATTTCAGCACGGCGAATCATGTTCAGGAAAACAGTCTGCAATTCTTCTACTGGAATGTTGGCAATTTCTTGTCGTATGTTTTGCTTCAATTCTTCTAAAGTCCGTGGGTTGTTGTGATAGACATTACCTTTGAGACGGCCCCAGAGATAAAAATCGCAAGGCGATAGGTCGGGCGATCTGGCTGGCCACAAGTCTTTACTGATGGTTCTCTCTTTAGTAAAATCACTGTGGATTCGAGCGAGAGATCGATCAGAAGTGTGACAGGTTGCCCCATCTTGTTGGAAGTACGCATATGACACTTCTTCTGGATTCAGTTGTGTAACAAATTCTTCATAGATCCGTAGATAAACGTCTGTATTAACTGTCTCCTCGAAGAATATTGGTCCAATGATCCGGCGACCAGACATTGCGCACCAAACACCAATTTTTAAGTCATGCAGTGGTTTCTCATGGGTTACATGAGGATTGTGTGTTGCCCAATACCGCGTATTTTGAGAATTTACATACCCTGATAAGTGGAACCATGCTTCGTCTGTAGAAATGAATAAAAATGGATCCACGTTACCTTCTGCAATTTCTTGAAGAACCCATTGACAGTAACGTACACGTCTAGCCAAATCAACCTCTTTCAATTCCTGAACAACACTCACATGATAGGCATGCATTTTTAATCCATGCAGTATACGCCGACAAGATGTTCGAGAAATTCCGACTTGTTGCGATAATCGTCGTGTTGACTTTGAAGGACTCCTTCCAATAATGGTCTGTACATTGGCCACAGCTTCTGGTGTTCGTACAGTTGGTTGTTTGTCTCTCTTCATATTGGACACATTGCCTGTTATACGCCACTTTTTAATTAAATCCTGAATGGTTGATTTAGCAGGAACTCGACCTTCAGGATACTTCTCAAGAAACTTTTCACGGACCGACATTATTGAAGTTGTACGAACATATTCCTCCACTATGAAAACACGCTGTTCTATTGAATACGGCATGATCCACACTGCTCGGTCAAACACTCAAGCTACACTGACGTGGACAGATAGACAGGAACGGACGGCAGACAGTAGTGGAAGGGGAAAGGTCAATGTCCCATCATGCTGTACATCGGCGCGTCTCGTATGAAGCCTACGCCTCTCGGGACCGGTTTTATCTGGCCCACTCTGTATGTCATATATACGATATACTCCAATGTAGATTTAGTTAATAGGTTGTTTAAATCATTATGTATAAATTGGCTTTTATATACTTAAGCCTAGGTCTAAGCCTGTGGAATCAGAGTTAATCATTAGATTTAAGCAATCTTAATTTATTATTTATTTGCAATTGTCAAACATGAAAACAACAGGCTTTCCTGTCTCTCACAAGAACTTTATAATATTTATGTACAATATTTATTTATTTATTCATTCATTTAACTAAAATACAGTCATGTGAATACAACAGGCTATTGCCCAAAACTGCTTTTCACAAAATTTTAAAGCAGGATCAAAATCATAGGTTAGGTCGCTGTTTCACTTGAAATTTCACCTAATATAATCATTATAATAACAGGTTCAATCAACAGGCCTTGATCAGTTGTATCTTCAACTAGTATGGAGAAGTCAGTTAGTCACACTTTCATAAAACATTTAATTGCATAGTCAAAAATTCTATTTGAAAATGTTTCAGGAATTGTTTGGAACAGTTGACAGGAGAAAGAGACAAGCTCCGCAACGATTTGGCAGAAGCCAATCACAGAGCAACCCTTCTCGCTCAAGAGGTGGACGACAGCCATGCTCGCCTGGAGCGCGCCACACAAAAACAAGTCAAGTCAGTTACTTTTCCATTATTTATTTACTTTTATTCAACTAGATTTTATTAACTATTGTCCGCTTCTTGTTCTTGAAGGACCGGTACCATAAGTGCGTGTTCCATGAATGTTTTACAGAAATAGCACTGAAAACATTCAGTATTTCAAATTTAATATCTAGCTTCATGTTTACAATTACAAGATTTCGGATTTATTGTATTTTGTTGTATCTGGAAAAGTCAAATATCCTATTTCAAGACAACCTTGTTTCTTTAAGTATTGAAATTTATGTTTAAACACAATTATTTACTTCTTTATTGGAATACTTCTGAATATTAAAATTAATCTATATTATATACTAGCTGGCTCGACGCGCGTTGCTGCATTCTCATAAAAATTCTCCTTGATTTTATTATTCGCCACCTCCCGCTGAGGTTACATTTCAAATTAGGAAAGAAGTTAGTCAGTCCTAGGGCTCTTCCAGCTGATCATAGATGCTTCGTTGTTTTCTTAATCACCACCTCTGAATGAAGAAGCATTTCAAATTTAAACCTCCTACGACTATAAGGGTAGAAGCTAGTTTTTTATTTTATTATTCGCCACCTCCCGCTGAGGCTGCATTTCAAATTTCTAGCTAGCACTTCATTGGTTAACAGATGTCATCAACCTGGCATAATTACATTTCAACATACCCAGTCGTATGTTTCCTACATATTGCAAGGCTCCGACTGCACGGTAGCTTACATGCAAAGTGCAAAGTCTTTTGCTAATCAAAGACAGCGTAAATAACGCCGCTAAGGGGTCTGCCATATGATTAAAAACTGTTGACTTTTATCAGCTGCTCCTTTAAGCTGTTTGGCCGGCAAGTTCAGTAGGTTAGGTCTATAAAAAGGATTAATTAATAGTAATTATTAGCTCTTCTATTAAAATTTATGGTCAGAAACCATCCTCAATATTCACACAACATATTCCCAAAGTTTCATGCTAATCTGTCAAGTGGCTTTGAAGTCTATAGGGAACATACATACATACAAGTTATATCATGAGTTCCTGTAGGAGTCAGCACCTTTATAGGCTGCTTTCCTAGAATTCCTGGATCATCAATTCAACGCAGGTTTCCCACGACCGGACAGCCTCTCGTCAGTCCAGCTAACACCATCGTAGCGTAAGGTACTCACCTCCTCAAATTTTTTAGTTTAATTATTCAAATGTATATTGAATTCCTTTATTAATTTCAAGTTTGTGAAAATAAAGATTGCTTTTTAAAAAAGCAATCACGCGGACTTGAAATATAACTGGCGCAGTCGGTAGGACGGTCGCGATTTATTAGTGAAAATAATCAATCGTCAGTTTTAACTGTTTACGGCCGTTCAAAAAAAGTAACCTCGCGTTCGCGACTTCTAAAAACAAAAATCAGTGGTGAATTTACTCAAACTGTGCATCGCCAAAATTGCGAAGTGCAGTGAAAGTTATCATCAACTTCGATATCAAACTTCGATATCATCATCTTCGAGCTACGCATCATTCAACTCACTGAAAGGACATCAGGAGAGATGAGCATAGTATTCGTATTAGTGTAAGTTTTCAAGATATTTGTAATTGTTATATTTTTAATTATTTAATTACTGTAAAATGGCTACTCATCAGCCTCCAGCAGCTTCAGCTACCCCAGCTATTGCTACCCCTGTTTTAAAAAAGGAATTCCTGGATATGATACCAGAATTCTCTGGAGAGCCATTATTGCTTAATAGATTTGTATCAATTTGCGACAAGATAGTTGCTAAATTCTATGTGCAATCAAACCCCGATGATTTTCAAAATGAATATTTATTTTCAACTATTGTATCTAGACTCAAAGGTAGAGCTTTAGAACTTGTAACAAGTGGAAACACTTATTCTTGGCCTGAAGTGAGAAGAGTACTTCTCGACGGCTATCTTGACAAACGAGATTGTTTCACATTGAATATTGAAATGACAGAAATGAAACAAGAAAGTAGTGAAAGCCCTTTTCATTTTCATGAACGCATTCAGAAAATACTTAACTTACAACTCGCATTTTTCCTTACAAAAATGGCAGCAAATTCAGCTATTCTATGCGAATATGCAAGAAATCTAGCCCTTAGAGTATTTTTAAGAGGTCTTAATGAACCTATAGGGTCACTGATGAGAACAAGAAACCCTTCAAGTCTAAGTGAAGCAGTAAACATGCTAATGAACGAAATGCAGTACAAGAATAGAAATAGTATTAACAATTTCAATAAGAGACCAATCCTTCAACCAATGCAAAACTTTTTTCAACAAAAAAAATGCAAAATTTCTCGCAAAACAAACCTGTTCCGCATTTCCAAAATCAATTTCAAAAACCTATGACACAACAAAATAATCAACAATTTCGCAATTTCAATCCAATGAACCAACCAAGACCTATGTTCTATAATAGACAACCATTTGTAGGTCAAGGTCAACAACAAAGACCACAGACAAACTCTCAACCTACCCCTATGAGTATTTCAACAAGAAATAGTGAACATGAACCACCCAAAAAGAATCCTAGACTCAATCAATTGACAACAGGACTTGCTACAAACTGTGACGAATTGACTAATACTAACGAAAACGAAATTTTGACTGACAATTTCCCAAATGATTTCGACAATCTAGAATTGACCGAAAATTTCACAAGCAATTTCGAAGATTTGGAGTTGAACAACGAGTTCAATACTCAAATGACTTTTGAACAATCAGCATCGAATCATTTTTTAGAGGAAACGAGCCTCGGAACAAATTTTCAATAATGAATTTACAGATTGATAGAAACGAACTTCCGTACTTCTTTGACCCTCAAACAAATTTTAGAGTACTGATTGATACTGGAAGTACCAGGTCATTTGTAAAAAAAACAATTGGACTAGAATTTTTTAAAGAATCACTGAAACAAAACCCATTTGAAGTTACTACTGCTCATGGTACATCAAAAGAAAAATTCAGTACTAAGGTACCATTATTAGGAAATAAGAAATTTGAATTTTTTGTGTTTGATTTTCACAACGACTTCGATCTTTTATTAGGACTTGACACTATGAAACAATTGAATATAAGATTGGATTTCATCAACAATAGACTTTATTACAGGAATAAGCATGTGCCCATATTATTTTTCAATACTACGTCGCAACAAGTTCATTCTCCTGTCAATAAACCCAGTCGCACCTGGACGTATCTGATAGAAGCACGCAGTCAGAAAACAATAGCTATTCCAATAGAAAACATGTCTTACGGTGAATGCTTACTGGACTATCAAAACCTTTCTGGATTAGAAATCCCACAGTCCATACTGAAAGTGGAAAATAACAAAGCAATCTGTCAAATTACGAATTCATTCACAGAAGATAAAAAACTGACTATCACACGTCCATTTAGAGTTGAAAATTTGGAAAACTATGATTTTGCTCCAATAGAATCAAAAGATAATGCTTCATCAAAAAATAATAATTTGAACAATTTTGAAATTAATCAATCCAAATTAGACCTGTCAACAGTACGAACCGAACATATGAATTCTGAAGAAAAAGATGCTATACTAAATTTGATAAACGAATATGCTGATATTTTTCATATAGAAGGAAACAAATTAACGTTCACAAATCAAGTAAAACATATAATCAGAACAACTGACGAAATTCCCGTCTATTCAAGAAATTACCGCTACCCTGTTGTTTATAAGGAGGAAGTCGACAGACAAATCCAAGAAATGCTAAATCAGAATATCATTAGACCAAGCCATTCAGCATGGAACTCACCAATTTGGATAGTACCAAAAAAACGTGATGCCTCTGGCAAAGCCAAGTTCAGAATCGTAATAGATTTTAGAGGGGTGAATTCAAAAACGATTGATGACAGATTTCCATTGCCAAATATTTCCGAAATATTAGATAAATTAGGAAGATGCCAATATTTTACTACACTTGATTTAGCAAGCGGCTTCCATCAAATTCAAATGCATCCTAACAGTATTGAGAAAACAGCTTTTTCGACTGACACTGGTCACTATGAATTTCTAAGAATGCCTTTCGGGCTCAAAAATAGTCCACCCACGTTTCAAAGACTTTTGAATAACGTTTTGAGAGGTATTCAGAACGAAAAATGTCTTGTCTATCTAGATGATATAATAATCTATTCCACCAGTCTCCAAGAACATCTTCAAAGACTAAGAGAAGTATTTGATAGATTACGAAATGCCAACTTTAAAATTCAGCCAGATAAAACAGAGTTTCTAAGAAAAGAAGTAGCATATTTAGGACATATAGTCACACCAGAAGGAGTTAAACCGAATCCAGAAAAGATTAGAGCAATACAAAAATTTCCAATTCCAAAGACTAGCAAAGAAATCAAAGGTTTTCTCGGATTATTAGGTTATTACAGAAGATTTATTAAAAATTTTGCAGATATAACTAAACCACTCACAAAACGTCTGAAAAAAGGAGTAAAGATTAACATTGATGACAAAGATTATGCGAAATGTTTCGAATATTGCAAAAATATTTTATGTAATGATCCAATTCTACAATATCCCGATTTTTCATCCGAATTTCTGTTAACAACTGACGCATCGAATATTGCAGTTGGAGCTATACTTAGTCAAATAAATAACGGTGCAGATTTGCCAATAGCGTATGCAAGTAGAACTCTTAATGAAAGTGAAACCAAATATTCGGCAATAGAAAAAGAATTGTTAGCGATAGTTTGGGCAACAAAATATTTCCGCCCGTACTTGTATGGCCAAAAATTCAAAATTTATACCGATCACAAACCCTTACAGTGGTTGTTCTCAATAAAAGAGCCAAACTCCAAACTTCTCCGTTGGAGATTGAAACTTGAGGAGTATGATTACGAAATTTGCTACAAGAAAGGTAAAACTAACCAAAATGCCGATGCCCTATCTAGAATCCAATTGAATGTTAATGATACTAATCCAAGTATTCCACGACAGAATACAGGTGAAGAAGTAGATCGAATAATAGAAGAAGCTATTGAATTACATTTTTCTGAACTTGATAATCAGTCTATGATAGGAAATGTAGATGCCAATGAAATACGTGACAATGACCCTGACCGTGAAAATGAACAAGCTGAACGTGATTCTGACAATGATCAAACTATGCACTCTAACTATGATGGAAATGAAATGGTTGGAATTCAAACTCTTGACGAACCAGTGAATTTTGGCAAGAATCAAATTTTTCTAAATTTAGTGAAATACAAACCACGAAAAGTAAAAATACAAAAATTATTTGAAAATAAACAACGATTCCATGTAGAAATTTCTGAGAACAATTTTGAGAAAGACGTTGTAGAATTTGTAAAAGAATATTTAGTTCCGAATGTTAAATATTGTCTATTTTTTGAGAGTGATTTCTATGAGAAATTTACTGTAGTAATTGCAACTTACTTCAAAAATACGCAACTCAACTTAGTTCGTTGTACGAAAAGATTAATTGATGTTACAGACGAAGAAGAAATAAAAGAGATAATTGATAACTATCATGTAGGAAAAAATAATCACCGTGGAATTCAAGAAACATATGAGCAAATTAGAAGAAAATACTATTGGCCAAATATTCGAAATCGTATTCAGAATTTTATCAATAAATGTGACATATGCTTAAAAACAAAATATGAAAGAGTTCCATTGAACCTGGAAATGAATCTCACACCCACTGCTTCAAAACCACTTCAAACTATTCATATTGATAGCATTACTTTCGACAGACGAAAATTCTTGACAATAATAGACAGTTTTTCACGTTATGCACAAGCATACCCACTTGCTGGCGCACAAGGGGTTGAAATAGTAGATAAACTATTGGATTTCTTCAGTCATCACGGCGTTCCGGAAACTATAGTTTCGGATAACGGCACTGAATTCAATAATAATGTTGTGAAAGAATTGATGGCATTACACAAGATCAAAATTCATTTTATTAGCACACAACACCCTCCTTCCAACGGTATGTGTGAAAGACTCCACTCAACCCTGATCGAACACATCAGACTTCTCAACAATCAAGATCAATTCAAAGAAGACTCCATCGATAAAAAAATAAAACATTCAATTTTAGCGTATAACAATAGTATTCACTCTGTTACTAAATTGACACCATTTGAGATTTTAAACGGACACATAAACGCAAACGCTCTACTTGACATTGACATTAGTAAACAGATGATGAGTGATTATATCAATCAACACAAGGAAAAAACCAAAAAACTCTACGAACACATTCGAGAAATGAATCAAACAACCAAAGAAAAGGTAATTGATAAAGTGAATGAGAATAGAGAAACATTGCCTGAAGTTCCTCCAGAAATCTACATAAAAAACATGCAGAAACAGAGTAAAACCAAGAATAAATATAATAGAGAAAAAGTTGAATCTGTAAACAGACAGTTGAAAACAGCGAAAATTGTACCCAGACACCATAATACCAAAACCAAAATACACCTATCAAAAATGAAAAGACCTAGAAAAATTGCTAAAACTAATGAGATTGAAAAACCTCAAACAGTGACTCAACCGACTCTTAACAATGACAATCCTGTTCCAGGTCCTTCCTCATCCTGTATGGAGCAACCCCAGGAGCAACAGTGGAAATCAAAAATGTAACTGTAAATTTAGGAATTGTTCCAATACATCTTGGAAAAGCTAAGTTAGAATATAGTTCTCATGTTTTTGTACATAATTATGATTTAAAATTGATGTATTTGCAACTTGAAAATTTGAACAACTATTATGAAAATGTTACCCATTATTTTTGGAAGAATATTAGTTTAAGTGCAAAAACTGACTTTGTAACAGACAACAGTAGTAAGCTAAGAGAAGCAATTAATTATCTGAAATTTATCAACCACACAAAAACTGTTATTGAAGAGAAACTCGAAATAATTCTTGTTAACAATGAAAATGTCAAACGTAATAAAAGAGGTCTAATCAATGGCCTTGGATCTGTTCTAAAATTTGTCACTGGTAATTTAGATGCTTATGATGGACAAAAATATGATAAGTTGATTTTTGAATTATATAAAAACCAAGATAATTTAGCTGATCAAGTTGCTAATCATTATTCAGTTAGTCAAAATATTATTGTAGAATTTAATAGAACTATTAAACTAGTAAATGATAACTTTGAAGAAATGAAACAAAAATTTATGTTAGTTATGAACGATTTTAATGATTTTGTAGAATTAGAAAAAATTAAGAATATTTTGAATCAATTATTCATTGCCTATAATATGATGTTAAACGTAGTTCAAGACATCGAAAATTCAATTGCATTTTGTAAAGTAGGCGTCCTTCATCCTAGTATCATGTCTACTAAAGAACTGTTCAATGAACTTTTGAAAGTGTCGAAATTTTATAATAATAAGCTTCCATTAGATATTAAGTATGATAAGATGTTAGAAATAGAAAAATTAATCAACGTAGATTGTAAGCTAATTAATAATGAAATCATTTATTTTCTCGAATTTCCAATTGTGGAAGAAGTAATTTTCGATTTTTATGAACTGTTATCAGTACCAAGTAATTTAGAATCTGGTTTTGTAACCATATTCCCACGTAATAAGTACATATTGAAATCTTTTGACAATTTGTCAAATTCAAAATTTGAAGGATTAGATAGAAAATGTAAATTGATAGGAGATAACGAATATCTATGCTCATCCGAAGACATCTCCCATCAACAACTCTCATGCGAAGCGGCGATCATCTCAACCGGCACAACGGACAACTGTAAATACACCGCTGTCCAAATTGAAGAGAACCTCCTAAAATGGATTCCCGAAATGCAGTAATATCTGGCAGTTCTACCAAAGAAAGAGACTTTCAACATCGAAAGTAAAACCGAAACCGCTGTTAAAATACTTCAATGAATCTTTTTTATCAACACAGCTGAAGGAAGAGTTTACTATCAAGGAAAACCTCTTTTCCATTCATCTCAACTTAGAGGACACCCGAAATTTCTAGAAGACATCAAATTAGAACTTCAAGACCACCAACTTCCCGACTTCCAAATTAATATTAAAAATTTGGACTTTGAAAAATTCAACTACAATCAAGTGTCACCAGTGATTCGAAATTCATACTTCACCACTGACGTCAACATCTTCACATCAATATTGTACATTGTGATTGTATTGGGTGTTATCCTTGCTGTGTACAAAAGACTTTCCAAAAGAGATCCTTCTTCCAGAACTTCGCAGCCAACCCCCGAAGTTCTCTTTAGGGATGGAGGAGTTATATCATGAGTTCCTGTAGGAGTCAGCACCTTTATAGGCTGCTTTCCTAGAATTCCTGGATCATCAATTCAACGCAGGTTTCCCACGACCGGACAGCCTCTCGTCAGTCCAGCTAACACCTCCTCAAATTTTTGAGTTTAATTATTCAAATGTATATTGAATTCCTTTATTAATTTCAAGTTTGTGAAAATAAAGATTGCTTTTTAAAAAAGCAATCACGCGGACTTGAAATATAACTTACATACATACAGACAGACATTCATTTTTATATATATAGATAGATATAATATTATTATTATTATATAGGGTAGGGGATGGTTTCTGACCATAAATTTTAATAGGGGAGCTAATAATTATTATTAATTAATCCATTTTACAGACCTAACTTACTGAACTTGCCGGCCAAACAGCTTAAAGGAACAGCTGATAGAAGTCAACAGTTTTTAATCATATGGAAGGGCCCTAAGCTGCGTTATTTACACCAGACCTGAGTCAGCCAGGTTACATTATTATTACTATACGCTGTCTGGAACACAAAGACTTTGCATGTAGGCTACCATGTAGTCGGAATCTTGCAGTATGTAGGAAACATATGACTGGGTATGATGAAATGTAATTAGGCCGGGTTGATGACATCTGTTAACCAATGCAGCTAGAAATTTGAAATGTAGACTCAGTAGGAGGTGGCGAATAATAAAATAAAAAACCTAGCTTCTACCCTAATAGTCATGGGAGGTTTAAATTTTGAATGTTCATTGAGAGGTGGTGAGTAAGATTTTACTGTGTAAGAAAACAACGAAGGAGGTCTCTCTGATCAGCTGTAAGAGCCCTAGGACTAACTTCTTCCCTAATAGTCCTAGAAGGTTGAAATTTGAAATGTAACTTCAGTGGGAGGTGGCAAATAATAAAATCAAGAATTTTTTATGAGAACGCAGCAACGCGCGTCGGGCCAGTTAGTTTTTAAATAATTTTAAAAAACAAGAGCATTTTAATCATTCAATTTTGATTTTTTTCTATATAATACAGAATAATTAATAATGAGAACAGTATAAGTAATTTAAATTTAAGCAAGTGAATATAGGATTTAAGTATGCTTAATGAAACCAAAACAAACTCTCGAACAACGGCAATTATCTGCTACATATGGAACTTCAAGGTCTATGATTCGTGAACCGGCCTTGAGGATTCCTTATTTCAAGGATGTCTTGAAAAACACTTCTTTTAAAGGCTATTAAAGCTTTCCTTGAGCTGAGGTTAGGTTAGGTTAGGTTCATAAATCCTTGAGCATCAATCAGTTTGCAAGTATTCCTTAACAAACGGAGTCATATAAATGCGCGATGCTTGAGTTTTAAATGAACGAAAGATCTGTTGATAAAACGGTTGCAGTTCGATATCCCATCCCGAGAAATAATTGCATGGAAGTATCGATGCTGTCTTGCTTATCAACACACCTGTTCTGTATCATCCGAATGATACAAAACAGCTGATAAAGTGGGGTGGCGGCTTTAGGACGACCCAACAGTTTGATCGACCTACTGCTAGTGCAGCCATAACTGCCTAACCTAACCTAACCTGGCTAGATGTGACTGAACCACCTTTGTTTACTAGGTCGGTCAAAACGACAGTCGTACAAATGGTGTCCTCCCGATAAAGTGGTACTTTGCGTTTCAATGACAAATTTACACTTCAAGGACTAGTACAACACACAAAAATAATGATGTGTTAATAAAAACAGTTTTAGGAATGCTTAGGTGTAAAGTTACCAAATAAAAGCCTAAGAATTTTTCAACTTTTTGTGGTCTCATGTTAAAGTATTTTTATGTTTATAATATTGTGAATTTAACAATAATATACTATATTTTGTTCACGATACGATTCCACACATCAATTAATGCGATAATATGCTGTTTCATACTGACACTTTAATACACAATTCCAATCGATGGTATGAAGTATCGATATTATCAAGTATCGAAGCTCGTGCGATTATTTTACTGGATGGGATATCGAACTGCAGACAATAAAACTATTAAAAGTTGTATACTTTTTAAACCTCCAACTTTCCCATGTATTCGTTTAAAATTGCTTGGTATTTCAATTGAGAGTAGAAGGTCATTTTTTAAAAATAAGGTTCCAAGTGTAGTTTATGAATTTACGAATATAGTATTCTTTTTTTCGGAGGATGAAGCCCACATAGGTCTGAGACCTGAGCGTGGGTAATGAATTGGATGATGGTGATTGATGAGTTGGACCTACAGTTTTAGGTGGGTTCCGAAGTTATTCGTTATTTATTCTTGGTACTTCTTAATGATAGATGAACAATCTTTAATTTGTGAATTTGCAGATTACTAGAACAAAGACACACGGAGCAAGTTAAGCAGTTGACCTCTCAGTTGGTGTCTGAACGTGATCAGCTGACTGGTACAGCACTCAGACTGGAAAAGAAGTTAGCTGATGTTCAAGAAGAAGAATCACGTTTGCGCTCTGAAGTATCTTCATTACAAACGGTACTCCTCATTTTGTTTTCATTAATACTGAACCACTCCTGTTTCCAAAGTTATTCAGAAATAATCCACAAAGTTTTTATTTAGTCGGTTTTGTGAAATAATATTAATGAAATTTAGTTAATTACAGTAACAATAATTTTGAGCGAGTATTAGTTTCACAATTGTTAATTATTTTTTATCTTTTATTACTAATACTATTAATAATAATTATATTAATCAGTCCTTTTCCAATCGATTTTGAATGAGCATGGCTCTTGCACACAAGCGTTATAAATTAATTATCTACTTTTTGTGCTAATTATACCCACATGAATCCGATACTTGTGCTTGGGTAATGGGTGTATGAGAATGGTGAATTTATTTTATTCTTTACACTTTTGGTTTCTTGCTTAATAATTTCCTATTTGTAGGTTGTAATTGTAGGCTAATTAGTAAATTGTTGAGCAGCTGGTCCCAGAGCCACCAGTATCTTATTTTTGGTATACTTGTCGAATATTCAAGGTAACGTTTTTGAAAGTACTTTTGTACCAGTGAGTAGTTACTACTAGATATCGAGAAAGATGCCTAACATGTCAAAATAATGATATCATCGATAGAGTGTGTAAAATACAAAATCTGATTACCTTTCTATAATAGCAAACCCACAATCCTATTTGTCAGGGGTCTTCAAACTAGGGCTCGGGGGCCACATCCGGCCCGCAAAAGCTCATATGGTTTTACAACATGATATTATTTAAACAGAATTTATCAATTTCGAATTCCTTTAATTGCTATCAGTTTTTTTTTTTTTTTTTTTTTTTTTTTTTTATTGCTGATGATGCCCACATGAGTCCGTGACTTGTGCGTGGGTAATGAGGTGAATGATTACATATAAATGCCTGACGGTGGAGCGGGATTCGAACCCACGACCACTTGGACGACAGCAAGCTGAAGTTGCGACGCCCCAACCAACTGCGCCAAGCGGCCCGCCAGTTTATACTGAAGACTTCCGCAATGGCGGATATTGACAACAGTATTTAATAGCTGATGGAAATCGATGAATGCTACTGTACAAAAATATCAGTCACCACCGGGAATCGAACCACGGACCTCCCAATTGCCGGTCGGGCGCCTTAACCACTAGACCATGGAGACCTTTCTGCATAGCAGCATTCATTTTTAACTTGGCCATATCGGCTCGTATCTCACAAGTTAGTTCGAAGTTACTGACAATTGAACAAACTGACTAATTTACTTAAACAGAATTTATCAATTTCGAATTCCTTTAATTGCTATCAGTTTATACTGAAGACTTCCGCAATGGCGGATATTGACAACAGTATTTAATAGCTGATGGAAATCGATGAATGCTACTGTACAAAAATATTAGTATTTTAAAAATATTAAAAATTAGTCAGTTTGTTCAATTGTCAGTAACTTCGAACTAACTTGTGAGATACGAGCCGATATGGCCAAGTTAAAAATGAATGCTGCTATGCAGAAAGGTCTCCATGGTCTAGTGGTTAAGGCGCCCGACCGGCAATTGGGAGGTCCATGGTTCGATTCCCGGTGGTGACTGATATTTTTGTACAGTAGCATTCATCGATTTCCATCAGCTATTAAATACTGTTGTCAATATCCGCCATTGCGGAAGTCTTCAGTATAAACTGATAGCAATTAAAGGAATTCGAAATTGATAAATTCTGTTTAAGTAAATTAGTCAGTTTGTTCAATTGTCAGTAACTTCGAACTAACTTATGATATTATTTTCTGCTAATAATCTTACTACTTTATCAATAAATCATTTTACTATCAGATTTAGCTGGTGTATTTTTGCTGAGTGCGCATACCTGGCGACTTGAGAAGTTGTACATAAGTGGTCCGCAGGCTGGCTTCGCTCGCAATTCAGCCGTCTGACTGGACCCAATGATGGGAGCAGAAAGTTTATACAAAATTTAAAAAGTTATCAATTTTTGTGCCCACTGAAAATGTTTATTTAATCCTGAAAGCTTCACTTGAAACTTATCTAGAGTTTTAAGTTAATTAAACTTTAAAGGCCATGTGGTTCGTGTCTTGAGAATCTGTGATTGAACAAGTTTTCAAAAATCGTTTATTTCGGGCTTTTAAACCTATATCTGAATTCAATATTTCAACTTTTTTGTCATAAAGCTCTTTCTTAGTTCTGAAAAAATCGCTTTCTCATAAGCTTTAATTATAAAAATATTTTTAGAAAAATGTTGAAACCTTTTCCTTGCACGCTTATAGATTCTTAACCAAACATGTGTACCAAATTTCAACTTTTTTGTAACATAACTCTTGAAAACATTGATGAATGAGTGAGTCAGTCACTGACATTTGGCTTTTGTATACAGAGTTTAAGGTAGAATCTACATTGCTCAAGCTTTTTCCTCTCATCAAGTAAAGAAAATCTAATGTAAACGTCCGGAAACGTTTTGTCACAGAAATAAAGATTGCTAGAGTTTACAGCTAACTCTACCAATACTCATTTAGAAATCTCTAGAGTTTCTTTGTGGATCATGAATAGGAATAGGTTTCACGAAAAAAGAAATGGAAAAATCAAATAAAACATGTTACACGTCTGTAATTAAGGTCATTATTGAGATATTTCACAAATTACGTAAAAATTACTGAAAACATGTTTTTTAGTTTATTTTAAAGAGATCGTTTTAAGTGATGCCAACGCTGTTTAATGAAAAGAAACTTGTGAAGAATCCAATTTTGAAAATGTAATTTTGATTCACCTAATAGTAATAAATTACCCCAATGCTCGTAAATTAGGATTTATTATATCTAAACACACAAGAATAACAAGTTGAAATTTACCGTTCAAAATCAGTGTACTTCGACCAATAAAACTCAACTTTATGAATTTTTGGTGTTTTGGCTATAGAGTGAATCAACATTCTATTTTCAAAATCTTATTCTCTATAAGTTTCGTTGAAAAACAGTATTGTTTAATCAACAAATAACCAAGTTAATTCGATAAAAACTGGAAAGAACCTGTTTTTATAGTCATTTTGTGAAATATCAAAGCAATTATGGCAGTAAAAGACTTATAACATGTTTTAGTCAATTTTCCAGCTGTTTTCACACAAATCCTATTCAATTTACCACCTGCAAGAAGGGCTTGGAGATTAATAGTTGAGTAAATTGAAAGGGCTACCTGCCGATTTTAGCCATCTTTATTCTTGGAATTTTGCAACCTTTGATGAGAGTAATGATTTGGTGCAGATGGTGCGGCAGATTTTTTTAAATTCAATATATTTATTTTCAAAAAAGTTGTATGGTACAAATTTTTCTAAAAATTACTCTTCTAATAAGGAACAAACCCGTGCTCAGAGGCGGAGAAGGAAGGGAGGATTCCCCCATAAACATTCTGTATATAGATAGTAGAAAATGAAAACGGTTCTGGCCCTCTGAACTTACTGGAGTAATTATTTTGGCACTGAGGCTTAAGAATTTGAAGACCCCTGCTATTTGTAATCCCATCAATAGTGAATACATTCAATGGAATCTCAAAGTAATTTGAAAATTGAAAATTCGGGGTCTAAAAATTTTGTTTTAAAATGGTTCAAAAGTAGTCAAGCTTTATGATAGTAGTGGAAATTTCAATTTCAGGTTTCAATTTTTGTGTAGCGTAATCTTGGTATTTTTATTTTATATTCTTTGTACAGGAATGCTTGAATATGGAAAAAGAGAACAGGAACCTTATTGAGCAACTGGCATTGAGCGAGACGAGTAGAAAACACGCCGAAGATGAAATACAACGTATGGAGTCATTGCAAATAAGAGTGAGTTTTTTCATATTTTTCCAAGAAATTATGATCTATAAAATTCCGTTAGTTCCCATTTCCATTAATTTCAGCCTTTATCAAAAGCTAAGAAGTCGATTCCTATTTTCTCTGCAGAGTTCACAGTCATTGTTAGTGACAGTAAGCCTTATTAGTTAATCTACTTTCTTTTTCTTTTTTTTTTTGAGGATGAAGCCCACATAGGTCTGAGACTTGGCGTGGGTAATGAGTTGGATGATGGCGATTGATGAGTTGGACATACAGTTTTAGGTTGGTTCCGAACCACCGGGAAGTGATTTTACAGCAGAGAACAGTGTCTTTTTGCTGGCCAATCTAAGCGGTCACCCATACAAAAAGGGCCTAGGAGAACGCAGCGTATCTCTGTCTGATTGAACAGATACCAGCTGCTTATATTCTAGACACTGAATGACTGTAATTTCATAAATCAAATGAAATTACTGTAATATTTACTAGAATTTCACGGAGGTTATTATACAATTTGAGTTATTAGTAAAAATAGCTATTGTGCCCGTCCTTCGTACGGATTATGTTTAGAAATAAGACTAAATATGTTTCGGCTTTTTTGATAGCAACGATCATGAAGTTGTTAGCAGCTAGGCAGTTCAGACGATACAGTTTTTTTGCGGTACGGTTTTTTACTGTATGGCGTCAACTGTACTGTGATGTTCACACGGTCCGGCTTTGCTGCTTATTGCTGTGCTATCCTCCTTCTTCCATTGCGCTTCCTTCTTCTTCTTCTTCAGTGGCCCTACAACCCAGGACGGGTCTTGGCCTGCACTAGTAATTGTCGCCAACGGTCCCTATCCAACGATCGTTTAAATGTCTGTTCCTTCACTAAATTCCTTGTGGGCCGTCCGTTCCTATCATTTTGTGCTTCCATAACAAATGTTTTTTTTATGGAGTGGGGGAGTTAGCCCCACATCCAACCCCCAACCTGGAGGACCAGGGAATTTTTTTCAGGTTTCCTTCCTTAGCCTTTAACAAACCAATGCTGAACTTCAAGGCAGCAGTCAATTTTCTATTGGGGTTTTCTTCCCCTAGCCTTTGGATTTCCATTGACCTCCATCTGCAAGGCAGCAGTTTCTATGCTGGTTTTGGTCCACCCCGGGTATTTCATTTCCCCAGTACCACCTATATCTAGGAGGCATCCCCCAATCCACCACCTGGGGAGGCGCCCGATAGGAGACCAGCAACTCCCACCATTGCGCTTCCAGTTCAGTTTTATTTATTCCAGTCCAGGATTTTTTTTTTATTTGTAAGATTTTTTTAAATAAGTTTCTTACTGAAGGTTTCTCTTAAATTTTGATCAAAGTACGAAAATTCTGGTTTCAATATTCTACACATTTTTCTCTCATTATTTTTATATTAATCTTAAGTCTTGTCCCACAAGGCGGGTCTCTCATATATTAGAGAAATTAAATTTTCACAATTAATATCTTCCACTTCTGGACACTGGAATTCACTAATAAGAAGATCAATGCTGAAGAATATCAATGAAGAAGATCAATGCTGACGATCTGAAGACTGCTTCCAGCGTAATAAGCGTATCGTTTGAGCATATCCATTACCGGTACAATACATGTGCCACCAAATACGGATAGTTATTTTGCGGTACAGCTGATTTTAGTGATACAGTTTTCGAAGACAAAACCGAATGTAGAAATCGGCTAGAACAGCTTTTTTACTGGATCCAGTCGAAACAGTATTGTGTGAACATACAATATGAAATGTACATGCAAACGAAAGCACTGCAAAATAACTGATACAGCAAATTTACTGTACCGCACAAATAATAATAATAAGCGTATGGCTTTTAATGGTGGGGAGACCCTTACGGGTAGTTCCACCTCGCCGTTTGTGCCATGTTACTTGACCGCACAAAAACTGTATCGTGTGAACGGGCCCTTAGTAAACAACTTAGAACATCAGCAATTCAGTGACAGGTATCGGAGAGAATATTTTTTGAGAACAGCTGATTAATATATCATGATGAATTACGTGATTTGTTCTTATGTGGTAATAATAGTGCTACCTGGCGAATTCCCAAGAGCCTAGCACAAACCACACCTTCCTAAAATGTTAATTTTTGTTTTGATAAATTTAAATTAGAAAATTTTGTTTTTTTTTCAACAAAGAAATAATTGATAAAACATAAGATGAGCTTTGATTCACCAGACATATGTTTCCTAAAAGACTGCAATGCTCCGACTACACAATCCTGCAGACAGCGTAAATAACGCCGCGAAGGGCCCACCATTTGTATTTGAGAACAGCTGATTGATATATCATGATAAATTACGTGATTTGTTCTTATTCTTATGTGGTAATAAAACTTGGAAGAAATGTATCCAAAATCGCACAATACTTGGTTTTTAAACTGTTAATAAAAAAGTTAATTTAGTTTTTTATAGCTAAAGACATTGTCAAAAAGGTTTTCAATACTGATAAATAACTTAAATCCCGATCGATGCTCTCGTTTTTCAGGAGAAGGCCGCGTAAAATGTATCCAAAATCGCAAAACACTTGGTTTTTAAACGTTTATTACTCTGTTAAAAAAAAAGTTTATTTAGTTTTTTATAGCTAAAGACATTGTCAATAAACTGTTCAATAATGTTCAATAACTAAAATCCCGATCGATGCTCTCGTTTTTGAGGAGAAGGCCGCGTAAAATGCCTTTGGGGCCGTGACAGACAGACAGACAGACAGACAGACAGAAAGTGAGATTAGACTATTTTCGGCTTATTTGATGTATAAAACGTAAAAATAACCAAAAAATATATAATTCTGATAAATGTACAGACAAAACTCTAATTTTATTTATATAGATTGAAGACATGTAGTTATATATGGCTGCACCCATTTGTAAATAATAAACCAGCACAATGTTCATTTTATTAAAAAAAGGGAGAAATAAAGAAAATTTGAACGTCCTAATGAAAACTTATATTTGATTGATTTTCAATATCCCTTTTCCACCTGAGAATCTCTTCAATGTAACCATGTAACTGTAACAGTGTGCATCTTCCATATTCTTAAAAAAGTAGTCACTATTCAGAAATTCAATTTCAGTAGGTTATGTTAGTATCATTCAGCATGAACTAGAAAATGGCATAGCTTCGTTTAATAAGTCTATGCTGCTAGTCACTGTAAGTTTAATAAAGCAATTTCTATCTATATATATATGACTTTCGTTTCTTTTTCAGTTATCAGAGCTAGAAGGAAGTAGTTTTCAAGTAGCCTCTCTTGTTGAACAATTAGCAGAATTACAAACTGAAAATACCAAACTGAGAGATCGGAATGATGAGCTAACCACTCAAATTGAAACTTTATCATCACGCCTCTCAAATCGAAAGTGAGTTTATTTAAAATTCATTAATATCAAGTTCCATGGATATAATACCTAACCAATATCAAGTACTTCTATATAGTATAATTTTGTAAAGCTTTGACATCTTAATCAAAAGAACTTATTTTATGTTGAAATTGTTGTATGGTATTCTATTTTCAAGTATATTGTATTAATTTAGTTATTACTGTAGATTTGATGTAAGAATGTATTGAACTCTTTACAACTAAAAATAGTTTATATCACAGAATTATATGAATTATAACAGGATAATTTAATTTTGGAAACATTTATTAACGACGGGAAAGCAGTAAGCCAGTACTTGTCAGCAGCCTATTAGCCCAGTCTAGTTTCACTCACTAGAGAACTGAATGTTTTTCATCTAAACTTAATATTTCGAACATATTTTCAAAAAATTATCCTTAATTAAAAAAAAATAATAATAATCTTTTGGTCAATATCACAAACAACTGTTAGCACAAAAATTGATCAAAGTTTAGGCGCCGATCACTTGTAAGAATTAAATTTAACCAGTAATCGGCGGTCAAACTCTCATCAATGTTTGTAAAACCGGCTGTAAACCTCATAATGTAACACACAAAGATGCATTTGCTTCCTTAACATGTCAATAGGCTTTTGTCCTAGGAGCTTAACTAATTTTTCTAACAAACGTTCAACCTGTAACAAGATTTAAAATCATTTTATTTTCGATACGTTATAAATTGGTTATTCAAGCGTAAAAATGTAAACCATAAGAGCTGACTTTATTCGTGCACTATCAAAAGCATTGCATAATGAAGATATTATACAACGGGTGTCACTTCAATATACGCTCTGCACCAATGGGAGTCACTTTTACTCCAAATCAGTATCGTAATAAACTAAAAACATTATAAAACACACACAGCAGCTGATTTGTACAGTGAACAAGGAATTTGAATTGAACCCTAAAGCCGACCGTCCGCAAGTGAGCATTCTAGGTTATATTAGTTTGACTAAGTTTACAAGAAATTGGTAAGTAAAAGAAAAATTATGTTATTGGTAATCTTCGATAATAGTTATTTATTTATTTATTAAGAGCGTGAAGCGCGACTTTATCGCTCGATCCAAGCGCAGTAATTTTGTGAGAGCGATAAAGAAGCTTCACGCGCGAATTACATATTTTCCTAAAACTGCAGTTCTGGATTCCAACACAATAAAAGCTTGTAGTTTGTAACATCACACACCATGCGCAGATTTGGTTAGCGTTCGCCATTGTTGAGGTTAAGTGAATTTCACGGATTCCGTGATCCACCAATGAGAAGGCATCAAAATCAAAACAGAAGCGTTAAGAAAACAGCTGGCGAGCGTAAAGTACTTTACCGCTTGCGGAGCAGTAAAGAGGTATTTTACAATCAGTTTTCAGTACGTAAAGAACTACTTTACGAGCAGTTGTAGGAGAAATATTTTATGCAATGTTATAATACAATTAATGCATAAACTACAATTTTATTTATTTATTGATGTAACTAACAATAAATGTGAATACAACAGGCTATTGCCCAAAATTGTTTTTCACTAAATTTCAGAGTAGAATCAAAATTTTAGGTTACGTCCCTTTCACTAGAAATTTCACCTCGGAGCACAAAATCATTTTTTTGTTTGTTAGATATCTTATTTCACCAGTCAATTTGTATAAAGTTGAATTTTTGTTCTTGATGTGAGGATAATATATGTTTTGTGTAATTTCAGGCAAGGTAGTAGCATGTCTTTGGAGGGCGGGAGTGGGAGTGGCGGCGGTGGAGGGACAAAGCGGAGGGGCCATTCGCCGGTGCGAAGTTCTGTGGATGTGCGCGGCTGGGGCTCTGTCTCTCCTAGTCCTCGTCAGGGCAAAGTCAGACGCTGTTGTACGGAGAATGATCTTTCACTCGATAATGTTCCTATGGAAGGTTAGTTGATGCTCTCTTGCGCTCTTCTCATCTCGCACTTAAACTTCAAGGCTAATATTTATGAACCTATTTTTAGATTCTTGGTTTTCTTGTTCCATAACGATCTGCGTTGTTAATATTAACTTTTTATTGTAGTCAATTTTAATTGCGAATAAGTAATATTTCTACTCACTTTTGGTCAAAGGTTTTCGAGTCATGGAGACTCATCTTTAAAGTCGTTGAATTTACAATAAAAAGTTACTATTTTCAGACTTGATTCAAAAGGCTTTTCAAGTTTCCCTTGGATTTTGAGCAAGCCTCAAGGTAGGTTCGGGCTACAGCGTAACCCAGTGGACAGGGGGTTTGTCCCGTGGGTTACGGCTACAGTTGCGAAGATCACGTCGATCAGGTAGCCATTTCAAAGATCGAAGTGGCAAGTGCTGAAAAGTGTACGGATGGAAAATGATATTGAATGATATTGAAAATGATGGAATGTCCGCTCACGCTATTCGCTCAGCGTGTTCTTGGAAACCATTGATTGAAAGTCATACTTGATACAATACAATTACTGTAATTGATGATTTTGCATCATGCAAATTCTTATTCCTCTAAATTCTCTGTACTATTTATTTTATCAATAATAATAATGGGATTTTAAATATCATTCGATTTTCAAAAACAGTCTTACCTGAAACAAGTATTCTTATTCAAAGCATTAAAACAGGTCAACTATTAAAACAAGAATATTCTGCAACTTGAAGTTTCTGAATTATTTTTTATTGTTATTTAATCATATCCAAGACTTGTATCCAACATCTATGTTGGTCACTGATGTGAGTGTGTTTATTGGAATCTAATGCTTATATAAATTAATGCAGAAAGGCCCAAAAGGTGTACATTTTAATGGATATCGTGTTTGACATTGTATAGTTTTTAAAACGTTATTTAACATTTGTTTGCTATCATCCACCCAATGTTGGCTATATATGGGCAAATTAATTGAACTGCATAAAGGAGCAAAATTCATAGCTGTTTGTCAATGTCATTTTTCTAAGTAGTTTCACTCTTTGGTCTTTATAATCTATTCCCTAGTGCTTAGTAATCTTAAATTCAAATTGTATTAACTTTTTGTTGTAAATATAACGACTTGCAGTCAGTTTTATATTGTGAATATATAATAAATGTACTCACATTCGACAAAGTTTATTGGAATCTAATACTGATATAAATCAATACAGAAAGGCCCAAAAGTTATTATTAACAACGCAGATCGTCATGGAATAAGAAATCCAAGAATTAAATTATATGTTGCATACGCCGAAAAATAGTATAACTATTATACTTGCCCGAAAAAATTATATATTCTGCTGTCATAATACCAAGTTTCTTATTTGTTTTCAAATTATATTCCGTAAAATCGTTTATTTTCTATAAATTGTATTAATTTATCCACTACTATTTTGTAATCGTTATTCTTTCAAAGTTCGTAATACTGTAATTATTTTTTGTATGATGATGCCCACATGTGTTTGAGACTTGTGCTTGTGCTTACACAATATATCCGTGGTAAAACGAGTTTCAAACTCGTGATCGCAGGAGTAGTAGAGACAAATGTTCCAATTGAGTGCGCCACCACGGCTGTCGCTTATTATATTTATACTAATACGACTATCAGTACTGTATTGAAAGTTGAAATACTTATTTCTAGGGCTTGCAATCCGACCATTGAGGCACAGTGAGAGTGGGTTAGGTGCTGACCTTGAAACCCTCGATGACTCACTAACGCTTTCAAATTGCAGCGATAATACGGTCAGTAGATCAGTTTGTTTCCAGGAGTTTTTATATATTTGTTATATTTTATTAAGATGATTTTATTTGTTTCATACGATCCTCAAATATTGTGATTAAGAAATTGCAAGATGCTTATGCTTGTTTATATTTATAAGCATTACTATGATGTTCACGTGGTTAAAATAGTCTGGAGTATCTAACCATCAGCTACAGACTAAGGCCGGGTTCACACGAGCTACAATCACGCGATCGTAGCCAGAGCAATTATCGAGTGTGGCGCGATTCTAGTAGAGCACAGGATCAGATTGTGCAGTTCCCACGAGCTACACTTCGCTGCCGTGTAGCTGCGATGTAGCCGGCCTGTAGCCGATTCTACTAGAATCGCGTGCTTGTAGCCAAGGTCATCCCCGTTTTTAACTCAGCTAGCAACAAAAAAAAACATGAATTTTTTTTAAAAATCCATCTTACTCTGCTCACTGTCGTGGATACGTAGGAACTTGAGATTTTTTCTAGCATGAATGTTAACATTTTTATAGAATATTTGTTTGAACTGCATTAAGTCTATTTGATGGCATAAAAATGTTAATTTTAGTGATAGGAGGAAAATTGAAGTTGGTTTGGATTAAGGAAGCTGAGCATAGTAGCATGAGACTTTAAAAAATTTGAATATCGAAAATTTTTATGTTTTTAAAGTAATTTTTTTTAAATATGTAAATTCGGTGACAACTCTACGATTCATAATTGCTTTGGCGAGGCTGTTGCCCGTCATAATAATTGCTCTGGCTACAATCGCGCGATTGTAGATCGTGTGAACCCGGCCTTAGAGTGAAAGATAAAGTGGCATAATCACCGGCAGTTGATTTGCCCACTGTATTAAAAGAAATCCACCTCTCTTTACAAGCGCTCATACCCATCGCAGCTCTTGCAGTTTGAATGCGTATGTCATTAGATTGCGAATGATTGTAATTATTGACAAGGAAGTACCCAAATAGGTCCTCAAATTGTATATTTTCTTTCAAGTTCAAGAATCAGAATATAATTTAAGAGGCTTTATCTCTATATATAAAAATGAATGTCTGTCTGTATGTATGTATGTGTGTTCCCTATAGACTCCAAAACTACTTGACAGATCGGCATAAAACTTTGGGAATATGTTGTGAGAATATTGAGGATGGTTTCTGACCATAAATTTCAATAGGGGAGCTAATAATTATTATTAATTAAACCATTTTATAGACCTAACCTACTGAACTTGCCAGCAAAACAGCTTAAAGGAACAGCTGATATAAGTCAACAGTTTTTAATCATATGGCAGGCCCCTTAGTGGCGTTATTTACGCTGTCTTTGAACAGCAAAAGACTTTGCACTTTGCATGTAGGCTACCGTGCAGTTGGAGCCTTGCAATATGTAGGAAACATACGACTGGGTAAGATGAAATGTAATTATGCCAGGTTGATGACATCTGTTAACCAATGCAGCTAGAAATTTGAAATGCAGCCTCAGCGGGAGGTGGCGAATAATAAAATAAAAAACCTAGCTTCTACCCTTATAGTCATAGGAGGTTTAAATTTGAAATGTTTCTTCATTCAGAGTTGGTGATTAAGAAAACAACGAAGCCTCTATGATCAGCTGGAAGAGCCCTAGGACTAACTTCTTTCCTAATTTGAAATGTAACCTCAGCGGGAGGTGGCGAATGATAAAATCAAAGAGAATTTTTATGAGAATGCAGCAACGCGCGTTGGGCCAGCTAGTAATGAATAAAATTTGAAAAATTTCTACACGAAATGGCTTTTCAGTTTTTTAATTTCTTAGCTTGAGTGCTATATTTCTTAGCTATAATTTCGTAGTAATCTCTTAGTTGGTTAGGATTTTGACATTGATTTTTTATACTTACAGTAGTAACATTAAATACGCTGTAATTCTCTGTTCATGAAGAATTGTTTAAATGCCTTCTAAAATTCTCAGTTTGATTCTTGTTATAAAACTAGTGTTTATCTGAAATATTTCCTTTTCGTTATCGAGTTTGACTTTCAAACTGAATTATTTTCCAATAACTACTATTTTAACCTTTCAATAGAGCATGTTTTATAAAAATTAATGGTATTAATACAATTACAGAGTAAACTAAATTTTACATTCCGTTCCCAGGAGAATTATATATATAAGTCTTAAAAAACATAATGTGAAGGAATTAGATGGCTGGATAATAAATTCTAATAAACTTGCATGGTAATTTTGTAAACTTATATTTTTCATTTTTCTGTGTTTATTATGATACTTATTGTTTGTTTGAATTATTTATATGCGCAAATCATATCCGTGCAACGGATATGTTGTTATTCCAATAAATTTTGTTGTAACCAATTATGATAGTGACCATATACCAGATTGGTATGTTGAAAGCCAAGTTTCAGAAGAGTGCAAAACCTGATAGCTGGCTTTGCTGGAAATCTTAATAAAATTGACACTCATTAGGATTTTTCATTTGAACCCCGAATTATTATTATTAATCTGGAGTGATGTCTAAACGGGTCTTTATTCTTTATTTTGCAGTTGAGCTTCAAAGTTGGAAGTGATTCGAGCAAGGACATTGAAGTGGAGAAGCTGCAAGCATATATTACTGAGCTTGAACGTTTAGTGGAACAGTATCGGCTTAAACTTGCGGTAAACAGCTCAGATATTTGAATCTCCTTTTTCACTTCTTTAAGCATCTCAAACAGTCATGTACTATTCCACGGTTTGATTACGCAATTGACGTAATTGTACCATCACTTTGTCTATATTAGAACACATGAATTTCACATTAATTGTTACATTACAATTCGCAGATCATTTCAGAAGAATATTTCCCATTTATTTTCATGTCATTACACAGTATACAATATAAATAGAAGAGTAATTTTAACTAAAAACTAATTTATGAAAATTATGGTCACAAATAATTACAACACAAACATCACGATTATCTTTGATATTATTTTTTATGAAATTAGTTTGTAAGTTTGAAATATATCTGATATTCTATTAATTAGCTTATTGTGATATTATGAAATGGTTACACAATATCTATATTTATTCTATAGAATTGATAACATCATATAATTATAAGCTAGGCGTATTATTTTTCAACTTCATTATTCATATTCTAACTGTTCTTGCCTTCCAACTGTGATACTACATTCCCATTGATATCCACGATCATCATAACATTTTATTTTTCATTTGAAATTGAAAAGTCATTTCCAAAAAACGTTCGTTATCTAAACCGTTTCCAAAAACGTTATCTTTTTTTGAGAGAGGTTATAGAACTCCATTTTCATTTCATTGCGTTTCTTTATAAATGCACATTTATAATTTCCTTAGGAATCAATAATTTTACAAACTTGTAAAATGTACAATGGATAAAGGATGAAGCCAACATCTTTTCATTATTTATGCATGGATGTTAATGTATTTAAAATTAGAACTTTGATGTGTTTTACGTTTTCCTTGCTCGTTATAGTAATTATACTAATAATGTAGTGACAGAAATGAATTTCCAACTTATTACCCCGCGTGAATTGCTATTTTTGAAGAAATACAATGAAATATAATCGTACTGTATAAGTTACAAATAATTTATTATACTTTATTAACGTATATGTGTATTATGAATTCGCCTATTGAAAATCTACTTTACAATAACTTTTATGAACAAATTGATTGACAAAACTACCAATGTCAAGTTATTCTTTGATTTTAAATTTTCGTAATATTTTCCACACTTTTGGTTAGAAATTAGTGTTTGTTTTGATCGTTCAACTAGAGTTGAGTATTTTAACTTTGATATCATATAATTAATGAGGTCTAATTACTATTTTAATTTTAACTTTTTTTGAGTTTTAATAAATTCATCATTGAAAACCATTGTTCAATTTCAGTGCATAATAAATCACTGAAATTATTTGTATATAAATTTTCTGCTTTCAAGTCAAAAAGAAAGTATGTAAAGATGTACAATAAGAATGCTTTTATTCTTATTATCCTTTAAGATCTCTTTAAATTACGAAAAATACATTAGTAATATTTTTTCCAATACTTTACCTATTTTCTTTATTATGAACATTTCTTTTTCTAATGCATGTCTACATATTGTATGTATTGTGCTTATTATTTGTTTGTATTTTCTATGAGCATGCACCACACTAATATTCTGTATCAATTGTTGTAGAGTACTTTTACCATAGTTGAAATTATTCGTACTGTTCCAATGAAATTTATTAGTATCTAGTAGATTGTCGTATGCACATTCTACAACCTCTTCAAAGTCATTGATTTATAATTGATTGTAATAATTTGGTTGGCTGAAAGCACGATTATCATAGCTGCTATTGAGATGCTCTCACCTAGTAATATTTGTTTCAAGTACATTTTATTTTTATGTACCTTTTGTATTTCCAACTAAGTTCCTGTCAATCTTTTTTTCAACCTGCCGAAAAGTTTGTTGTTTTTTATGTATTTTAACTTTGTCAGACTCAGTTGGAAACTAGGTTTTTATTATTTTGAACTGCTTAAGCCCATGTAATGGATATTTCAAAAGACATATGAAATTCATAGATCTCTGTCTTCTACTAGCCCCGGTCGCTATTGACAAGACTTGTCTAGTTAGATACTAATTATTTTTTACCCTGCGTATCCAGTATCCTACAAAGGAAAATATTTATTTTTTTATTACCATCACAGTTCCGATAAAAAAATCCCAGCACTTACTGTATATGTTTTGCACATCCTATGTAAAGTAATTTCAGTAAAGTAGCGTTCATTAATAATTGATAATTTGTATTGCATTATAATTCACTTACGGTTATTGCAAAATAATTACCGTATGCAACTCCCTAATTCTTTCTAGTGTATTCCAAACTTTCTTATCCAATATTCTTCATTGAGAAATTTAAACTCATCTAATTCCAATTCTGATAAGTATTAAAATGAATAGTCTCATGAACTGATTTTTCTATTTATTATTTAAAGTTGTCATTTAAAGTTATAATGGAGTCTCAGAATTAACTTATTCAATTTTATTTATATTTGATGTGATGACTGATTATTTTTTATAAATTATAATATTTTTTTGCGAACTTATTCAGTTTTGAATCGTAAAATAAAAAAGCGCTTACTATCATAAACATAAGATTGTTTCTTTGTACTGTTCGAATATCCCCGATCATAATTTCTTTGTTAAAATATAATAGCGTAATAGTATAATTACGAGAAATATTAATTTATTATTTACCAATATTTATAATTATTTTAAAAGATAAAGGGATAAAAAAGAATATGATAAGTGGAATACTGTATTTTCGGCTGACACGCCATTTTAAAACTCAATCAGAACTCCTAAGTGAATTAGGTTTTGATGAAAACTCAAAGTGAAATAAGTTTTGGTCAAACTCTATGTTCAGATGTAAAGGTGTCAGTGACTTCAAAATAGCAATCGCATTTTTCTTTTAAAAGAATTCTAGGTATTCTGTGAATATATCTCACTTTGTTTACTGTAAAATATTTTACCATTCAAAGATGTCATTAACTTCAAACGAAATTAACACTTTCCGTGTGAGTTTCACACCAATACCTCTGCTTGTAAGTACGGGCACGGAATGGTTTTGACCTGAACTAATCTTAGATAGTTTCGGCGAAACTTGGCCTATTTCCAACGTCTTTTTATATTGTGAAGCTTCCAATTCACACGTGATAATTTACGTTCAAAACATTTCTGTTGTATATTTCTTAGGTGAGTTCGTTATCAAATCGTTGATTTTTTACTATGCTTTATGAAGAGACTACACAATCACTATATTTACTCCAAAAATCTGAGCTTAACCTTTAAAATCGATTTTAAGTTACTAGCTAGATTCTCTGAATAGGCTATATATATTACGTATTACGAATATTCCTTCAACTTGAAAAGGTGCATTTTTTATAGTAGCCTATTGATGTATAAATTTTATCAATGGTTTTTGTAGAAAAATACATATCTGTGTAATCTTTCAAAAAACGTGTAACAAACAAAAACTGACCACAGTATTTATTTAAATAATAGTGTTTTCCTCAGAATAATTAATATACTTATTAAGGTTTGTAGTTTGCTGTATTGAATAGTGTATATGTTTTATACTTTTATGACGATTATATTTTATTTTTATCGCATGCAAATTAATGTTACTAAGCGTTGTTTTATTCAATAAACTGTTTGATCGTATTGCATTCTTTCTTTTCCTATTTTCACACTACTACTTTAGTTTCTGTGTGTGTTTTTTAAACAATTTGGAAAAGATGTTGGCTTTTGATAATATCCTTGTCTATTTCATGCACATTCATTAGGTTTTTGTTAATGCTTCACAATTTTCATTTATCATCAGATCATCACTTTATTTAGGTGTATCCAGTTTGTTTAATTATTGTCAAATCAAAAATCCTTAATTAAATTATGAATTTAACTATAAAAATTTAAATACTGTTATGGGTTCTATCACTAAAATAATGCTGGCAACACTTGGAATTAACACTCGCACTTTATTTACACAAATTACTCTTACAACACGCACTAATCAAAAGAAACCCCAATAAGAAAAAACAGTTCACTAACGTTTAGCTAATAATAAATTTTCGGTATCAATGTACAAAAATTTATTACAAACTATGAATAGGCCGATTGATAATTGAATAAACAACTATCCAATAAACTGTTCATCGATGTAAAAAGAAATGTCTAAAAACTGTTAAGCACTTACGAAGCACAGGGTGTATCGGTGTTATTTGATAATTCCAATAATAGCACTGAATATTGCCAAATAATGTGCCACATAAGCTGATCACGATCACTTGATATGCTTAAACACAATGTCTATATACAGTACTCTGTCACTAAACCGGCACTGGATAATATACCCTGTCAATCAACTGGCACTGGAATAATATACCCTGTCACTCAACTGGCACCGTATATGAACGTTGTGAAGAGCAAATGACAAACTGAAAGTGTTTACGTGGACTCCTTCTTATATAGTGTTTGAAAGTATTCCAAGAAACCCTGGAAGCCGGTAGTACAATCTAGAACATTCTCCATTGTGCGTGAAAGTACCAGATACGCATATTCGCAGATAGGGGTGAGTGAGACATTCAAAGAGAAACAATAGTCAATTTTACGTCACTGAATGGTAGTGATGTTTACAAAATGAGTGGCATAGACAATTGTCTGTCTTCCATCTGTCTTGCATTCTTAAGAATATTTTAAGAAGTTGACTTTGAACATTTGAATCCATTAAATAATAAAATTAAACAAATGATATTTAAGATTCAAGTTTCTTCTTGTAAAATATAGGTTAAAGAATTTTAATATAAAAAATTGAATATAATATCGAAAATATAGCTTTCGAATGTATTAAAACATTCATCAATTCGTCATTTTAATCTTCCACCTGTATTAATTTCACCTTCATTAACATTACGAGTTCTTAGTATTGTTATCATAGTAGTCTATACCCTGTATTTTCTTTTAAGCCTGAAACTTGTGCAAAGTTTATGAGCTGAGATAATACCTAACCAGACCTATCCGGAAATCTATCCCGGTGCCAATGTCATTTTAGTCAATTATTCAAATTATTAAACGACATTGGTCGCCAAAGCCATCAATAATTATCCCTTATTTCAATTCAATTAAAGCATCCATATTCAGAAAAAAATAATGTCACAATTTTCCTCCAATATTGAATGAGAAGACTGTGTTTAGAAGAGTATGTTTGCATGTTTAGTGTATACAATATGTCTATACCGCAATCTCCTATTAGTATTTCATGAAATCTATTTAATATTCACATGATAACCAAATTTTTATGTTGAGCCTATTTGTGTTATTTTTTGGGGTTTGACGATTTTTGAGTTATTGAAATGTTTACATTACATTGATTAGTTATTTTCATTCATTATTTTCTAGTATGCCCGTTTGAATGTGTCATTTTCATTTTTTCGGAATATTTTTATTAATTGATTCAAATTAATGATAATTTTTTTCAAATAAATCATTAGAAATGTAAGAGTATTTGGAGATAAAATTTATATTGATTATTATTATCACCAACTGATTGTCATGTTATAAAAAAAAATTGATTAAAATCTAGGCTGTGTTAATGAGAAACTTGAACTTACTGTACATACAGCGTATAACCAAATAGCAAGCCTTTTCGAACAGTTTCGTTTTCTTACAACAGCATGTTAGTGACAAAATGTAAACAAAAACATGTCCCCAGTGTCCTCATATTCCCTTACGAAATAGCTTTGCCATATTACTACGTACTGCATTCTAAGGTTTGCAAGAGCCTGGAGCCAAGTGTAGTGCTATAATCAAGAATGAACGCGTTTGATTAATGAGCCTTATTGCTCGCTGTTCGACTCTGTCATACACCATTCCACAGCATGTATTTGATTTCGCAGCTATGATAGAGTATCGATGCTCCATTGTGCAAGCACCATAATTGACACGATGTTTATTAAATTGACTGATGTGAATTTGGCTCTTCTCTTTGCAGTCACAGTCAGCTCAATAAATTAAGTGCAATCTGAAAGAGAAAATTGTGTGTTATATTTAAGTCTATTTGATAAATTTTCACACAACATCAGAACTCAAGTAAAACAAAAAACTTGTTGCATAATGCAAAACTACTAAACGTACAAAAATTATTTTTTCAGAAACACTAGGGCGTTTGTTGAGTAGAATAATTAATTCCGCTGTATTAACTATGTAAACGAGGAGAATTTGATAATAATAGATTGTGACTGTGTGTCCAATAACTGAATATTTACTTTAATAAGTTGATTGATTTATTTATTGTCTGTACTAGGTCTTGACAGACCCATTGCACATTGAACGTAAATACAAAATTAGAATAAATTAAATTGAATAAAATGAAAATATATAAATTAAAATGAAAATAAATTGTATAACATTTACACTGAAAAAGATCCATTTCATAAAATGTCAAATAAATTAGATGGATAGACAAAGTACCTATTAGTTCTATATAAAAAAGAGTTAGAAAAAAAGTGAATAAGAATTAGAAAGGTGTCAATAAGTGAATGATAACAACACCATGATTTAAATGATGAAGGTGACTGAGAGGGGGTGGGGAGAAAAGAAGAGAAGACAGAACAAGACTTTTCAAGAGCATTTCATTTTTTTTTCTTGATCACAAAAACCACCTCGAACATAAAAGGAAATTGATTAGACTTCAACGATCTTTGCACTTTGAGCAAAAGAGAAAACACCTTTCCTTGAAAAAAAAATGTTGAAAGATAAAATACTTATTGATAAAGCCTATTGAATGATTTGTGTAGAATCAATTTCACTGATAAGAATTCAAATGAACATAAAGTCTCCTTTTGAATGTGGAGAGAGATCTAGAAAATACCACTCTTTCAGGTAGCTCATTCCATAGTCTAGACGCTGTCACAACGAAGGAGTTATTAAATATGGCAGTGCGGTGCAGCGGTATTTGAAGTGTGAAGCGATGAGACCTTGTGCGGCAACCAGGATTCACATCGTTCAACAAAGTGAAGGAATCAGACAGATATACAGGACCCTCCTTCAAAATTAAAATTTTAAACAATAAGCAAAGCAAAAAGTATTTCCTACGCTCTTTTAATTTGAGCCAACCAAGATCAATAAATAATGTTGAGACAGTTGAAAAGGTACATTGATTTTCTAGACTCTCTTAATTACTTTTTTTGTCTCTCTTGAGCCTTCCACAATAATTCGACAGGTTTGAGCTAATTAAATAGTACAAAAGAAAAAGTAATTTGTTGATAAGTCATCACATATCAATTCCAATGTGAAGTGAATTGCGCTGTCAGTTGGGGTTTCAGCTTTGAATTTCATATCCCATCTATTAAATAATGAGCTATTATGACAGACGTTTTAGGAAAAGTCCTATGTTATTGTAGCAATAACAGATCCTTGATTTATTCCACATTCTTTGATGTTTGTGTAAGAAAAAAATTACAAGTGAATTGATGTTAGGCATATTTAATACCGATAGCGTTAATATAAATTATTGAAAATTCTTTAGAATCAGTTTTCACTTGGTCGGATCTTTCCATATTATTGAAAATAACAAAAAACTGTGGAATTCACTTTAAAGTGGTTCGGAACCCACCTAAAACTGTAGGTCCAACTCATCAATCACCACCATCCAATTCATTACCCACGCACAGGTCTCAGACCTATATGGGCTTCATCCTCCGAAAAAAGTCCAAACCTCGGAGTGAGCGTATTTTTGGCATTTGGACGAGATCTTCTTTTTGGCATTCTAATGAAGGGTTAAAAAGTCAATGGCCTCATCGTGTGAGTTACTAATGATATTCAAGGTCAAAGGTCACGGAAATTCGGTATTTTTTTTAATAGCTTGTTTCTTGTGCGTTGCACATCATTCTCACCCATTATGAAATTTGAAGGTAATCAAATTCTCTACAAATTTGGTCATTTCCAATTATTTTGTATGACTAATAGTGTGTGGTGAAGGAGAGGAGTTTATGCTTCATAGAGAGGCCAATGACCTTGAAGCCCTAGTCTATTCTAATACAAATAGGCTACAATGAATAAAATAAAATAGTCTTAAAAACGTTTGTGCAATAAAGTGAATAAACCGAAACTGGCTCAATAAGCTGAAAATAATAACTTCAAGGACAGGACAGATGAGCTCCTTCATCTGTGATAGAAGAAGAATTCAAGGTTGAAGCATTAAATTTAATTTTTTGAGTAGGTACTTGGACTAATTTAAATAAATTCTATTAATAATATAAAAGTATGCACATTCTATTGAAATAATAAATAATATATTTTTCCAACAAATGAACAATAAGGGCACCCGGTCACCGGAAACTGTGCTGCTACAGCTTTTTAAACCGAAACAATAGTTTTCAAAAGGAATAGCCGGCCACCAAAAGCGGTGCTGCGCTGAACCGATGGCCGAGCGTTTATTGAAAATTATTGGACAAGTTTGAACAGCTGTTCCAGAACAATTTTTGGTGGCCGGGCCCCCTAAGTAACGTACAGTTGAAGAAAATACTCTTCACTTCTAAACTTCGCCTTAAATTAGCCTTGACGTTATATTAATAACATATTACATGTGTTAATAATAATGTCCATGTTTCAATGATTTTCAATTTTTTGCTATGCGGTGGCAATAGTGATACTAAATACATTATCTTAAAAGAGATACATAACAATACATTTTTTATTCATAATTTCTTTCCAGGTTTTCGAACTAGGCCCTGAGATGTGCGATGAAGACGGTGAAATTGAATCGAATTTCAAAACATTCATCAAGCTTCCCCATTTAGAAGAACAGAATACAGTAAGTTTACCTTGAAATATTATAGCATATCCAGTCCTCAATAACTCATTTTTATACTCTGATTTCCATATACGATTCAATTTGATTTAGTCATAAACCACAAACCCAATACAGTATAAAAGAAACAATTAGCAGTAAATTTGCCAGCGTTTAATTTCAGGTTTGTGTTAGAATTATTAAAAATTATAGTACTGAACCTGTGTATTGTCATTATTACAGGTTCATTATTGTCATTATTACAGGTTCATTACTGTCATTATTACAGTTCCATTACTGAACCTGTGTATTGTGTATTATTATTCAACAACCAACTTTAGACAATACACAAGTTCAGTACTGTACTGTAATTTTGGGAGTATCTCACATCGTCTAGATTTCAGATCTTCTAGGTGCTATTTAAAAAAGAATCTGGAGTATGTGAGACGGCTGGAAGTATCATGCGCTGATCGTCTCAGATCGTCTAGTATTCACATCGACTAGCGTCTCACTTCCTCTATATTTCATATCGACTAGGTTCCATAGCAGCCAGGCCGGTACAGTCAGCTACCGACTAAAATAGAGCCCGCCAGCTGTAATCACACGTTCTAATTATTCCATATCGTTTCACAATGCCATTTCACTATCTGAATTCCAACGAAAAAAATAATTTTGGTACACTTGACAAATGGTATTACGTGATCCCAACAATGCAAAAAAACATCAATTTGAAGCAGTCGTTCAGCTTTTAAAATGTTTCAAAAATTTTGAAATGTGAACTGAAAAAAAACTCTAATAGAGAATTTTTCCCATTTTCATGGAAAGTTTTAAAAGTGGGAAAGTTGTAGATAGAGATCTTATCTTGAGTTTATATTTCAAACTTTTATCTCTATAAGGTGAACCTTCTTCTCTTTGAATTAGGAGCAGAGTTTACAAGTTGGATAAATAAAACTAAGCACTTAGTTCATTTCAAGTTGTTTAACGATTTAGTTTTTCTTCTACAGTTATTCACTGTTATTCTTTCAATGTTATTAATTGCTATAGTGCTATATTTACAAAGTTTCATTTTGATGTACAGTATACAACGTTTTCAATATAGGCCTACAGCAATATTTAGCTTAATTTATAACAGAAATATACAATGCCGTGGATAATTACTATCCTATAGCCTACACTGGATAAATATACTGCAAATACTTTCAATAACTTACAATAAGAATAACTATTTATGTTATAATAACTTACAATTAAGGGAAAGGCTCCGTTGAGCCTGCCTTTGGTTAGAGTCAGTTAGAGACATTATATTCTATATCATATGTCAGAATTGAATTACGTTGATTTCAGCTCTAACTGAAAATCATAAATTAAAATCGATTTTTCAAATACGAGTAGCTTTGGATAAACTCTACATAAAGAAATATTTCTTATTGATTTCATAATTCCTAATTCATGCTCTTTATTTTTTATTAATCTATCCATATTGCAGGAATATTTGTCTATCAAGTCTCATTTTTAATTATTTTTGAACATGCAGGGTTTTCTTCTCAAAAAATTTCACGAATTATGGAAGCTGTACGTACATAAATCATTTGATTTCAAAATCAATAGACATTGGAAATTATGTTTTCACTATCATTGCCATAATGAATATCTATATCATGTCTTAACAGGAAAATGTCGCAAATTTTGTCCAGTTTTTTTTTTATGGACATGTACTCCATTTTTGTGAAATTCAAATTCGAGTTCGCTGTATCCACTGCAATCAATAGGAGAGGGTTTGGGGGGGAAAGTTTTGGGAAATGAACTCTCAAAAACTGATTTTTAGCAGTTTTTTGCGGAGGATAGTATTCACAAAAGTTTAAAGCTTGTGCGTGTGTAATGTGATTGATGTTGATGAAAGATGAGAGAACCTACAGTCTCAGCTACAAAGGTAAATTGCTGTAAACAATATCAGAGCAGCTGGAAAAGTTGAAAACAGTCAAACGGTCACCGTTTTAACCGCTGTCACGAGTATTACGTGACTTATCTTCTATTGCTAGGAAGACCCAACGATTTCTATACATAAATATTTATGTAGCCCCATAGAAATCGTTGAGTAGAACACGTTAGCAATCATAGAACCATCCACTACTCAAAAATAAGTTCTTGATATGAGTCGGTAGTGTTTTCAAGTGAATTTATTTCATTTACCATTCAAGGAATTTTGAGTGGACTGGACCCCCGGAATGGAGAAGTCTCGGTACACAGGCTAGACAAGTAGGACAAGGATTCATGATGAATCATTCTGTACAAGCAAGTACAAGTTCCCTATCTTCTTTGTCTAAATCCAAAAACTATTGTAGGCTACATGTTTTTCTGGATTGTACAGCGATGTGCAATGATGAAAAATTATTATAGAAGCACAATAGCCTTTAATTAGCTCATAATTATTATGTCTGAATTTAAGCCAGTATGATTTTTTACCAAGAGTTTTGGTGAATTTTTTAATAAATGAAATGTTTGTAGAATCCTGTTTCTGCTAGATTGTGTTCATATGAAGGAAGACTCGAAATGAAAACCCTCAAATCGAATTCAACATATTGAGTCGGTATTTGAATAAAGTATGTATTTAATGAAAAATCGTAACTTTTTATTTCTCCTGTGTTATTGATGAATTGGTAGCCCTTCTACAGTTTCACTCTGATACAGCGTCAATAATATTGACAATAAATGATGTTATAACTAAGTCATACTGTATTTGTTTTACGGAATCACAGTGAGCTCTATATAACTTTCATTGAACTGAATATTGAGACCATGGAAAATTGACAGTTGATAAGGCCCCCACCGACCCCGTTGCGCAAAGGTAACGAACAAGTAAAAAGGAACAAACTGTTTTGATAACTTTTTTATGAGTTTGTGATACAGTATTTCAGTGGATCTCAATGATAGAAAAAATGAAGGATGTAGTTTTATTCAAGTGAATCAAAAACCTAGGTAGCAAGAGTAAAATCCTATTACATTAAGTGAGCAATTTCTGTATCTGTATACCGTATTTCTATCCAAAATTTAAGATTAGCACAACATTTGTGAGTCAGAAATGATTTCAAATGCAAAATGAAATTGGTTTTGTCCAATGTTTTTCTATGAAACACTTGAAACACAGCCTCCCTGAGCGGAGCTCGGTTCATTTCTTCCATTTAATAATGATGTTATTCTATGGTGGAAATTTTCCATATATAATGTGATTAAGTTATAATAATACAGTACTAGAAATATTTTTCTGCCACTCTAGAATGTCTTTTTTATTGGGTGAAAGGTTGAAACACATACATTTCACAGCTAATAAAGAGAACTTCCTCAATTTCGAGTATTTTAGATAAATGGGCTAGTGTGTGGCCACGAATCTGGAATCTGAATTTCTTCCTTTTTTGCGCGATTTAGGTTCGGGTGGAAAGGATGAGTCATACATAAAGTTTGTAGAATTATTTATATAAAAATGGCTAGTCTCGATACGGCAATATTTGTTTAGTGTTGCCGGGCTGTCGCGCCGGTAATTGCTTATTTCCTGTCTAGTTCATCCCCTCTCTCTCAAATACTGTTTTTCAATCTCATACCAAAATTTAGCATCAGTTACTGCTGCTAGTACAGCAATAAGGCTGTGCAGGCAATTGTGAGTCTGTGAATTATTGACAAAAATATTTTCCCCACCAATCCAAGAAATGTCGAAATGGGCTATTGTAATTTATTTTGAATCTTTATGTAAGTATAAGAATGTTTCATATCAATTCAAGGGTAGCCCTAACCAATTTGAGCAAGAAAGGTCCCAGGATGGGGGGGGGATAAAATTGCGTTTATCTACTGGAAGAGACATAAGGGCGAAGCTGGTCTCCCCAGATCCCGATCCCTTTCCCCTTGGCGATGGACAGTTTCCAAGTTATCAAATCGAGTTTAAAACCGATTAAAACCAGTTGAAATTTATTTAAAATTGGTTATCGATTTAAAAAAATCAACACTTCCCTGCTCACGACTGTTTTCCCTGATGATTGGAAATTCTCAATTGTTATCCCCTTGAACGAAGTTCCTAATCCTATTTCTCTTTCTGATTATAGGTCTATTAGTATCTCCTAGTGCTTACCAAAGTTTTAGAAATTCTTGTTCATGACCAGATGAGTAAGTTCATTGCTAGATAAGGTTTGATCAGTGACTTTCAGTCTGGTTTTAGAGAGGGACTTAGTACCCTTCTGAGAGTCACTGATGATATTCGTAGGGCATTGGATGGGTAAGAGTTGAATCTGATCATTCTAGTTGACCTCAGTAAAGCCTATGACTACATTTTTCACCCCATTCTATTTTATAGATTAGTAAATATGAGCGTCTCTCATTTCACTATCCCTCCACGGTCCCGATCCCTACCTCCTTGGCGATGACTCAAGCACAGTTTTCACAGTTATCAAGCACTATTAACTTTAACCCGTGAAATGAGTTAAAATAGGAGGATTTTAAGTCTAGAAACGATCAAAATGTGGCTATAGATAGGTTACTTTTTCGGAGGGAGGGCCCCTGGACCCCCTTTTGAGCATGAGAGCCACATATTTTTCATCATAATTGTGAAAAGACAGCTTTGAGATATGGGCCTACTGTGAAGGTAGACTATAGAGTTTGTCTGTCACAATTAAGGGCAGGCTTATCGGAACCGTTCACCAAGTTATAGTATTGTGTTCGAATTCACTTCTTTTATCTTTTGTGACATACATTCATATGATAATTTATTACTTTGATAAAAGCATTGTAATTCAACAAGAAACATATTTTTAGAATGAATTTAAGTGGCGAGTCTTGGAATGAAGAATGAAAGATAATATCTGATTGAGGTAGTACATTATCATTGTTGTTAGTGAGGGGGGAGGGCTAGTTTGTACCCCCCTCACTAGAAATTTCTGGTCACGCTTACGGGCGGTGGGAAAGAGAGGGTGGAGGGGAATTTTCGCAAAAAAGGTCAGCAAACTCATTCATGACCACCCCCCCCCCCTCAAATTTAGAGCTGGGACCACCCTTGTATAAGATAAGAAGTCACTCATCTCAAGTGTTGAGGTAGTGTAGTGATAGCTGCTTCCAGTTCTTTGTCACTTTCAAAATATATCCTGCCAAAAAGTCCTTCAGTTTATATGTGAAGCATGTTTGTCAAAAAGACTTGGTTTTTTCAAATTTCAAAACGGGTATTACTTTCCGGATGCCTAAGTATATTGAACAGCATTTAAAGAAATTTGAAGGACTCTATAAAGCAATTTGACAATACGTTTTAACTCTTTCATTTGATTGAAATAAGATCGTAGAAGCTTTAACACTGATAAACCTATTCATATTTCATGAATGTTTTAGTCATATTGATCATTCAATTTAACCTTTTTCATTGTTTCAAGCTCGATTTATGCAATGAACTTTTAAAAATTCCAAATAAGTAGGTTGTAACTCATGATTTGTGATTTAGGCTACATTGATGTGAATGTGAATTGGATTGATTAGGAATAAACAGAAGAAACAATTCAGTATACTTGTGATTTATTGAAACAAAGTTAAAAGGAATAGCAGATATTGAAATAACTACACAGTAGTTATTTTCAAACAGTTTGTTTCTCATAATTTTTACAAAAATAATCTATTTTGTTCAGTTTGATCAATTGAGCAATTTATTGATATGCTGTAGTTATATTTTTAAAAGAACTGCCATGAGTATTCCGTCAGGAGGATGGTCTTGGAATAAAATTTTGTGTATTACTAGGCTAGTTTATACAAGAAATTTCAAGAACTTCAATAGAGAATTCTTGTTATTGGACCCTATCATCAGAGTTGTTAACAATTCATTAAGAAATCAATCTTCTACCTTGTATTAATTAATTGAGATTGGGACACTTATTATATTGGACCTTATCATTAGAGTTGTAATCAAATCATTGACAAATAATTATTTTGTACAATGACATTTGTAATGTTTCTGTTTTTTTATGTGGCAATAAATTCAATTCAATTCAATTCAAATCAATCTATCAGCTTGTTTTATGCTAATTGAGACAGAAGTGATGGGAAATACTGAATCATATCTTATGGCGAAATTGAACGCCACTGTGCTGGGCGTAGCGAGAGGAGTCCACTTTAATTGGAACCGAGCATACTAGACGAAGTGAGAACTGGACGGTTTGAAAACTAGACGCTCTGCGACAGCGTAACGCAAGAAACTAGAGGGTCTGCAATCTAGACCACCTGACACAGAGAACTAGATGGTTTGAAAACTGGACGCTGTGACATACTAGACGCTCTGCGACACTAGACGGTCCGAAATACACCCGTAATTTTTAATAATTCTAACATAAACCTGGAATTAAACTTGACAAATTATTGCTAATTGATGATTGTTTTATACTATATTGGATTTTTGGTGTATGCCTAATCAAATTGAATAGCCTATGAAAATCAGAGTATAAAAATGAGTTACTGATGTAGTATTCATATAACTTGGCAGCGTGTAGCAGATGTGACATGCTATATCTGAACCCAACATACTGCTGCCAAGTTATATGAAAACTACAGTAACACTTTATGTGTTGTGTCAGTGTTTTTCAAAAATTTTAAAATATATTTATTTGTCTACTTGGTACTCCGCAAGTTGACAATCTAGTTGAGCAAATCTTGTTAGAAATATTTATCAAGGACTGAGCTCCTTCTATAAAAAAGGATCTGCATTGGATCATCTCTTGTGAAGGTGGTAGAAAAAGATTTTCTTTCTTGCATTCACCTGGATTGTTTTTATACATACTATGTACCGTAATTTCGATGGATTAGTTCTGAAATGATTCTAAGTAGATATTGTTGTTGTTTTTTTGATTGAATACTTTCTGATTGCTTTCCTTGATCTTAGTAAAGCTTATGATATTTATGATAGAGCTTGATAACGTGTTGTTCCAAAGGTGTTTAAGCTAACAAGAGATCATAAACTGGTTCAATTTAAAAGATGCATGATGCAGAACAGGCGATTCTTTGTTGTGCTTTAGAATAAAAAGAATCCGTGGAGACCACAGAAATATGGTCTGGCACAAGGAAGTGTACTGGCTCCTATCTTGTTCAATATAAAACCCAATTAATATCTTTACTAGGAAGTTTATTCCAAGGCAGACCGTTTAAAGAGGTGTAAGATAAACTTGACCAAACATTGAGTGAGGTAGCAGTGTTCTATGAAAAGAATGATCTCAAGCGAAACCCTGGAAAATCACAAGTGTGTGACGTACATCTTAGGAACCATCAAGCTCACAAGAAACTAAAGATCACTTGAAAGAGTGAAGAATTGGAGCACTGTGACTCGCCAAAGTATCTTGGTATCAATCTGGATAGAGCTCTCACCTTCAAACAGCACTGCAATGATGCAAAACAAAAAGTATACTCAAGAAACAGCATCATAAGAAAGATCACAAGATTTTCATAAGGAGCACAGTCACATGTACTCTGCACCTCAGGACTTACACTCAGTTTCTCAGCTGCAAAATTTGCTGCACCAGTATGGAGGAACTTAGCACATGCTAAGCAAGTTGACATTGCACTTTTGGGACTGCCCGATTGATATCAGGCTCTTTAAAACCAGCACCTGTGAATAAAATATACACCATAATTAGAATTGCCCAACTGCAATTCATAGGGAAGTGGCAGCTAAAATCAAAATAAAAAACAGAAAACTGATGTAAGGCACTTGGAACCTTGGAACGCATTTCCAATAATAATTTTAATTTCCGATAAACCAAATTATTTTCTTAGCTTTCACTAACTTATTCATTTTCATATTTCTCTGTAATAGAAATTACAATATTATTATATTGTACTTTGATAACTACCAAGAACAGCCATGGAGACTTGAATCTCACCGTAGCTTCAAAAAGCAACTTGTGAGCTGAAAGTAACACCAGCAGCTCAGCGACTGTCTCTGTGGAGAAAAATGCTCCAGATCCATTTATGAAGGGTAGAGAAGAAGGAGCTATTGGTCATCAGTTACCATACACCGTATGGAAGTCCTTGAACCGGCTTCTCAGATGTAAATCAAACATCGCTACAGCGATGACACAGAATGCGAATGTGGAATGATCCAAACTATAATCACCTCCATGGCTTGTCCCAAAAACAAATTGCACAATGGAGGATATTATTTTAGCAAACGACAAAGCACTTTCTGTGGCTAAATATTGGAAAAATATTTGACTTTGTACTTTCAGACACGAAATAAAAAGAATTGAATACTTTGCTGAGCCTTGTAATACTGGAGATTCAAGAAAACCTTGGATTGCATCGCATCAAAACACATTTTTAATTTCTGATAAACCAAATTATTTTCTTAGCTTTCACTAACTTATTCATGTTCATATTTCTCTATAATAGAAATTACTTTTTTGAAAAATTATACATTATTAATACATAATAACACGTTATAAAAATTAAAATAGCAAAAATTAAAAAATTTATGTAAAATATTTATTTTTGAATCAAAAGTAGAGAATGATCTCTACTAAACAAATTTTTCCATATTGGGGTGGATTTTAGATTGGTTATTACTGTACTTGAACTTGAAAATTCAGGCATTCAAGAAAGAGTAATGAGTTTGAATGAGTAAACTGTAATATAACTTGAGTATATTTATATACTAAATCTTTTTTTATATTTTGATGAGCCAAATACACTCATCGCAGAGGAGAGAGAAGTGAGAAAGACATTTGTTGGGAATCCTGGAGGCAGAAAAGGGGAGGAATCAATGGATTGACTGTGTGGAGGAGGATTGATAGATAAATTATGTTTATTAAGGGCAAAGTTGGGACTGAAGGCCCTCCCTACCACTCAACCATGAATCTGAGAAGGATGGGTGTACTGTAAGAAGTTGGATAAGGGTTGCCGATGACCGGGACGTTAAGAGAGAAGTAGTTCAATAGGCTATGGTCCTACAAAGACTATAGAGCCAAAGAGAAAGAATATTTTACTTTGAGGCGAATGAGATTAGATAAGATACGGGGCTGGGAAATCAACCAAACAGTTCTTTTATTAATCCTTAAAATAATTTATTTGTTTTAAATATGAAGGCAATAGGTTGTATATTCTGTGACCAAGATAGTTGAAACTTCTTTTCTTTTTTATTGCTGATGATGCCCACATGAGTCCGAGACTTGTGCGTGGGTAATGAGGTAAATGATAACATATAGATGCCAGACGGAGAAGCGGGATTCGAACCCACGACCGCTGAAACGACAGCAAGCTGAAGTTGTGACGCCCCAACCAACACATTCTTTGATCACATTGTTCATTTTTCCTTGTTATTTTATATTCTATTTTATTTCCTTGATATTATATTCCGTGTTATGCTTTTATTTTATTTTCAGGCTCCAAGAACATTCATCGTGTCTAAAGATGGTGACCAATTAGACTGTTCTACTCAACTAGTTGACAAGGAAATTTCCTGCAACATCGATATAAGCTGTCCTAAACATCTGACAGAAATGGAAATACAAACCTCAATTCAAGACTGCCATGAAGTAGACCAACTGGAAAAGCATTGTCAAGAACTGGAGTCGAAACTTAATGAAGTTCAGGTCAAAATATTAGACATTTTGAATGAGAAGAAAGCCAGTGATGAAGAGAATTCAAAACTGAGAGAAGAGATGGGACTATTGAGAAAGAAAATTGACCAAAGAAAAAGTCCAACTAACTTCAATGACGGTATCCAGTGGGACTGTAGTCTAAGGGTTGAGCCTGTTCTTACCAAAGGTGAAACTACTCCGGAAAGTAATATACCGAGTGATATCGGTATTGATTCTCAAAACAATCGTCTAAGTAGCTTCTCTTTCGTAAAAGATGAAGTTACCGCTCCAAATAATGGCGATAGACATAAAGTTTTCAGTTTTGAAAACTTGTCTCAGTACTCTTTCAAAGTAACTCCTGATCTTGGTTGTGATACAGACATTAGTTTTAATAAACTAAACGAAAAACCTTTTGTTTCATCACCGGTGTGCCTTGAAACTTCTAGCCCAGGTAAAGTAAATTGTGATTTAGGAACTGAAAAAATGATTAGTTGTGATGATTCTAACTTGGATGACTCGAAAAGCCAAGTGCTTGATTGTAAAAGTTGCCCAGATGATAAGACTGTGAGTGAAGAGAATGTGAATAATTTATTGTTAAAAAATAAGCAGCTTTCGGATAGATGTGCAGAGCTTGAAACCAGTTTGGATTTGATGAGAATAGAGTATGAAAAATGTGAAGATTACTGGCAAAATAAGTTGGATGAAGAACGACGCATTTTTGACCAGGTAACTATTAAATATTACAACAGAATCAGTAATAGTTGTGCACCAGTATTTTTGTTTCACTACAGAATCTGGATTTCTTTGTGAAATCTTCCGACCTTTATTTTCCCTAGTTGTATTCTATATATGAAGTACAGTATATTGTAATCTAGCATTAGATATTTATTTTATGATCAAGACAAAACCAATAATCATAATAATCTTAACTAAAATAGAATCGTATATGAAGATACAACAGGCTATTAGACAAAAACGTATTTCTTCACATAATGTTCACTAGAGAATCTAAATCTCACGTTTGGCTCATGTCTCACTAGAAAATGTCACTAAGAAAATGTAGCTTGATTATTCTTCAGTTGAAGGCTACTGATCTGGAAGTCCATGGAAACGAGGCACTAAATATAGAAACCATTTCAAAGAAAATTGATATTGCATTTTATTTGAAACTTGAGCCGAAAAATATACGAGCTCAGTGTTTGTTTTACAAGGTGCCTATTAATTCAGTTGAATTCTATTAGTGAATGTTCTTATATTTTTAATGTCTTCATTTTTTCAAGTTTGTGAAGAGCTTATTTTTCTTTCAAATAGATCGTTGTTATCCACTCCAATTTTAAATAGTAAAGTATGCGTTATTTCTATTTTCAGGAACAAAAGTTGAGTGATAGTAAGTTTACGGAGCTTGAAAGTAAAATATTGGAGTATGCTGAACTGTATGGCTCAGAAAATGATCATAAACAATTCGATAATCGTCTTCCTACAATCGAGGAGAGAGACAGTCTTGAAAGACAGGTTTGCTATTTGTTTCTTCCTACACTAATTCTTAGTATCAGCATTCTTTTTTATACCAATTTCTGTGAAAGTCATAATGTGATCATAGTTTGCTCACTGCATAGTTTAATTATGTTGTTATACACATATACACTTTCCCTAAAAAAATCCTAGAAAACCCGTATTTATTGCAAAAATCTCTGTTTTGTATACTCCTTGGAGCGGTGTGCTTTTTAATGGAAAACCTACAGGAACATTCACATTAAATTACAGCAGTACATTTTTCCACAGTCCCCTTGAAAATGGTCTTGTGGTACCCATTACAATAGAAATTATTGTTGAAATATTGTTTAGCTGAGAATGAATAATAAATATATAATTAACTTTTTCGCATAAAAATTGAATGACTGTAAGTGTGAGGAATTTTTATTTACGCTTTTCAATAAGGTTGTTGTACCGAAATTTTAACTATAATATTTTCTTGCAAAATGGCCATAGCAGCAGCTTCAAAAATTGCAACGTTTCCTTTCAATTAAAAATTTTCCCGATTACATAATTCCCAATTTCCGAAGATATGGTACCAAAGTGGAAAGTTGTATTTTTAGTTATGAACTGTATTCAAATTATTCACGTTTCTCCAGCATACCATAATAATAATAATGATGATTAAACTAATACTAATAGTGATGATAATAATGAATGATGTATGTTTTACAACCGTCATGTATACGTATCATTTCAATGACTGTACCACGGATTTGGGTATTGTATGATCTGTAACTACTTATAAAATACAACACGGTCAATTACTTTTACAAATTAATTTGTTCCACCTATTTTGTCTATATTATTAAACTTGAAAAACTATAGAATAAACTTTTTATTATTAGAATAATAAGTATGGATTTCAAAATTATTTCAGTTTATCGATCTGGAAGAGGAATATGAAGAATTCCGAAAAAGAACTGAAGCAGAATTGTCTGCAAGAGATAAAGAGATTTCTGCTTTAAAAATATCGATGCCTACAAGAGTCGACTCGACTGGTAAGAATTTGAAATAAATGACCGTAAAAGCTTTGTTTGCTCCCGTTAATTTGTAATCAACGTTTGCTATTATATTTTTTTCTTGTCAAATTTTTCTGTGCTTGAAAGCAGTTGAATTTGTCGATATTGCATGTAGGCTCATCCAAATGGAGACACTTATTGTGTTAAAGCGCTTTCGTAGCTTTCGTAGAACAATCTGGACTCTTACTAGGTTACTACATTGGTGGTCCTACAAGATGGACTCCTGCTAATTTAGTCAAAACTGCATAAACTACAGTATCTTCCTGGTTATGAAAAATATATAGTTTCTATAATACGTTATCAAGTCTGATATTTCTAAACATTTTGGTCAGTTTTCTCCATTCCTTACTGTTCTTCATATCCCGCATTGTTCTTCCCTTTTTTCAACCAAAGTAATTCAATGATTTACTAAAGATTTTACTATAAATTCATAGCATTTTTGTTAAATAATCGAAACTAAAATCTATATAAATTAATAAAAGTTAACGCCATTATGATGGCTAATAGCTGAGGTAATTCTAATAGCTTATGTAAATCAATCCATCAAATAATTTAGTCAATTTTCAATGAGTGATATGACATATCAATAACTAGAAGAGCCGAAAGGTTCCGAGTAATGGTAGTTGATTAAAGTGGTATGTTGGTAATTGATAGAGAAAATGAAAATAAAGCCAGATTACACTGAGGTTTATAATAAATGAATTAGAATTGTATTTATGTTATTTAATCACATTTAGTTCTCACATTTAATTTCAGGTAGTGAAATTGGAATTCAAACAGATTTTGCTAGCCTTGAGGATGAAAAGTGCGATTGTATTCCACAGGATGTAAGTTGAAACTATTTATTAAAAATTGATACTCATTAATAATAAGCGTATGGCTTTTAATGGTGGGGAGACCCTTACGGGTAGTTCCACCTCGCCGTTTGTGCCATGTTACGGGGAACATGGTGGACCTACTGTTTTAGGTGGGTTCCGAACCACCGGGTAAGTGATAATAAAGCTTGTAACATCAAGTCATTGAAGAACGGTCACCCATCCAAGCGCAGTCTTGAGCGGTCGTGACTGAACATCACGATCACTTGAACACCACGCTCACCGCATGACCAATCACCACTTATTACATAAAGGCTACATATAATTATTGTTGAAACTATTAACACCTTCTTCTATTCATCATCATGATCTTCTATTATGATTTACTTCCCAATAATTTCTCAAATGACAATTATTTCATTTTTTTAAATTTCAAATAACTCATTACAATTTGTCGTGCATATTGATATTGAAAATTTTTTATAATGTATTTGATGTGTGACTATTTTCCCTCCTATTTTTTTATTTATTTTTTTAGAAAAACAAAACAGCTAATGTCAGCATTACTGCGGAACCTCAGTCAGTCAAAGCAGACTGTTCTTGCAATTGCCACAGAGAGTTACCACGTGAGGTTCAAAAAATGCGGGAAGCCAAAGTTAAATTGCAGTCTGAGTACAAAGTATTGTCACATAGGAAGGAGCAATTACTGCGAAGCATATCCGCTTTACAACATAGTTACCCTCCGGCAGTGGTGAGTTTCTAATTTACAAATTTCACTATCAATCATTATTTCAATTCATTATGTTACGGGTTCTATGTCTAAAATAACGCTGGCAACACTTAAATTTATCACTCGCACTTTATTTACACAAATAATCACAACACTCACTGTTCAGTAATGTCTTACAGAAAAATTAGCAATTAAAGGAATTCGAAATTAATAAATTCTGTTTATGTATATTTGTCAGTTTATTCAATTGTCAGTCACTTCAAACTAACTTGTGAGATACGAGCCGATATGGCCAAGTTGAAAATGAATGCTCCTGTGCAGAAAGGTCTCCATGGTCTAGTGGTTAAGGCGCTCAACCGGCAATTGAGAGGTCCGTGGTTCGATTCCCGGTGGTGACTGATATTTTTGTACAGTAGCATTCATCGATTCCCATCAGCTTTTCAATGCTGTTGTCAATATCCGCCATTGCGGAAGTCTTCAGTATAAAGTAATAGCAATTAAAGTAATTCGAAATTAATAAATTCTGTTTATGTATATTTGTCAGTTTATTCAATTGTCAGTCACTTCAAACTAACTTGTAAAAACAGATAACACGATATTGTTCAACTGATAATGAGTTTTCAATAAACTGTACAAAAATCAATCACTAAATGTCAAAAGGCCGATCTAATATTAAATAATAACTGTACAAGAAACTGTCCAATAATATTCAAAAAGAAACGTCGAAAAAGAACACTTAGCTTACGTAGCACTAGTCCGTAATACAATAAAAACTATTTAGTAGCTCACTGGTATGAATTAAACAGGAAAAAGAATTATCACTATATATAGACACAATATAGAACTTACACAACTTGTTTATCACGACGATTTCGAACAAGACTGAACTAATTTACAAGAGTCCACCTCTATTTATATAAAATTTCATAATTGAGATATCTCTCGAATTTTCTGTCAACTTCTAAATAAATAAAAAAAGAAACTAGCACTTTCAACAATATTCGAAAAGATTCCATTAATGTCTACTCAAACAACTAGAACATTCTACAAATTACCAAGTAAACACTATAAAAGTGTCAAAAGCAGTGTAATTAAGTGCTTAAAAGTAAATATTTAAATAGCAGATAACACCGAGAACCACTGTCTGTCACTTTCTTTCTATTCTCTCCAATTTCATATTCGCTACAATTAGTTTTATTTATTAATCGTACATTATTATTATTTTATTTATTTTTTATTGGCGATTGTTGAAAAAATATCAAAATGAATTTCTCAATATTAGAATCTATCGATACGAATAGATCAGTAGAGCAATCGACTACTAGAATATTACGAAAAGCAGATGTTTTGATCGACTAAGAAATGAAGTGTTTGAATCGTTGAAAATCTTGTTGAAAACTTCCTCAAGTAATGCGGTTTCATACTTTTATGGATGAATAACGTTGAAATCAATTGTTATAATTTACTAGTCGAGATATTTTTGATATAGTCGAGAGATACCAATGAAGGAGCTATCTGCGTGATCTTTATTTTATTTTAACTGGATGAGAAGAATGTTATCTATATCCTCAAATTTCACTATTAACATTGTAGCAACGGTGACCAATTATGTAGCAATGTATTCGCACACTAATAATGCAAGACTCGCCTTCACCATATATGTAAGGGTGAAGTAGGACGTTACTCAATTGACTTCAAGTTTTCAATGAATCAACTTATTTTATTTTCATACATAAATAATCAACTCAACATCAAATGTTAATTATTAATAGCTGTGTATTAATATTTATTAATATTCCATTTCACAATTATCTCTCAAAATAATAATCTTAATTTAATACAAAACAAGTTTATATGGGGGGGAAAATATGAATTATTTTCGCTTTGCTTTTGCGAGATTAGCAAGAACTTTGTGGTGTTTTCATTATAAGATCTTAAGTTTTTTTATAAAAAAGAATTTACCTTTTGGAAATTTGATCCTCGCTCAATCTGGCCACGAAATCTCAAATTCTGGGTCTGGCCCCAATGTATGAATAACACTTCCTAACGTATTATTCCTTGTGCACTTAACTCTGTCAAAGACTTGGAATGAATCTCTAAAATACAAGTTTTAAACTGTCCGGACTGTAACAGTCTTGTATTATTCGAGAAACAATCATGAACACAAGTGGTACTCACACTGGTACCTCAAAATAATCTACGCCGTCTTAGTAAATTCAATCGGTATTTATATTGAAGCCAGAAACTCAGCCTTGAATTCTTCCTGGCCAAACCAAACTCAGTTTATTAAACATTGTTATTGTATCAGTTGAAAAGATTACATTACTAAATCATTAGTAATCATTGATTACTAAATCAATAACAAGTCAGTTTTCATTCACCTTGGTGTGATCAACAATAGATCTGTTTAATAAATACAATATCCATAATTAATTAATAAACCAACTTCTAAAATTATGTTGGTTTGGATATTTGAAGAATCTTTTATTTTTGATTCTCCTAATTCACGACAACATGTTTGTCTTCTCATAAAAAGAAACAATTTTAAATAAATTGTTCCGTTAAAGCTATTTTTTTAACGATTACAGAGATCCATCTTGATGGATGATTAGTTGTATCGCAACTTAATTGTTGATTGTTTGTATTTTTATTATAACTTTTTATTGAACTTAATTACAGTAGTTCTATTCAATTTCAGTGCGAAAGAGAGATGATGCAAAATGTTGTTGCTCAATTACATTACCAAGAAATGCGATGTCGCCATTTACAGTCAGCATTGAAACATCAGCAACGTCAGACTGAAAAAATACTGCAAGGTGAGTTATTACAGAAGTTTTGGTCAGATTTCAGATTTATTTTCTTTATTTTTTATTCCTCCCATTGTCATATTCCCCTGGCAAGAACTTATTTCTTCATTACCTACATTCATGGTTATCACAGCTTCATTCCCGTGTCTTATTGGAGTAGGGAACATGGAAATTACTCTTGTTTAGCACGGTGATTCTGAGTAGGGTTCACCATTGTTAATTCTTAGTCTTCATACTTTAAAGTACTATACTATAAACGGCCGTTTATAAGAACGATCCGTTTTTGTTTGTAATTGATGGGTAATAATATATTTCATTCATGACTTAATGCAATGACGCGATCGTGAATAGATTACTTCCTTACTTAGACCATGACAAGTTATTGAATTTTTACTTCACGCAATATGCCTCTTTAGTTTAGTCAATTTGTTTGTTTAAGTACTAGAGTAAATGTTTTGTGAACTGTAAATTTATAAATGATAAGCAATAGGTCTCTCAAGACCTCGCATCTAAATGAATCAATCTTCATTCTTCTCCATTTTTATGCTATCTTTCTTCATTCTCTTTCAGTTTCCTTTCCTTTCTGTTCACTTTCCACGTTATCAATCCAAAGCATTCTCGATCTTCCTCGATTACATGATAAAATATTATTACCCTTCTACAAGAAACATCTTTTGTATTCCCCAACGCTGAAGAAGTACTTCAATGCTCTATTGTTGATGTATGTTAAGAAAAGACCAATAGAACTAGGTCACCAGTATTTCTAGCATTTGTTTATAGCTTCATAAGTGAGCATGTAGTGATTTGATATGACCATCAAAACCGCAAATAGAGGGCTAGATCGAACTGGATCTGCCAGATCGAGAATTGGTTCTGAAAGGTCGCTCTGTGACACATTTTCTAATGCAAATTAAAGTGTTGAGTTAATTGATTTTTTTGTGAAAACATCAAGAAGTTCTGATTTAAAAGAAAATCCATTATACCTGCAATCCTGTGCGCAGGTATATGAGCTGCTAAACAAAACAAACAATGAAACAAAAAATGAATATAGAAATAGAGCAGTGGACACTGGTCAGAGAGAAAATAGAAGAAGATGAAGGAAGAGAGAGAAGAAAAGGAGGTGGGGATTGAAGCGGTTTGCAATCATGCTGTGAAAAATGAATTTCATGTAATACTAGACTATTAGAATAAGTATTCCTCAATTTTGCTTGGTAGTATCCATGAATCCATTTCAGCCTTAAACCGTTTATTTTTGTTCCTGTTGGTATTTTCAAGAAATATCAAGGGAAAGTGATTTATTAGTTTAGCGGATGTGATAGAAAATTGTCTTCAAGTCTATTCTAACATGTTCAAATAAGTTTCGTAGATTGAAGGGAGATTTGCGTAGTTCAAAAAGGTTCCTGGATGTCTTGTTCCATGACGAACTGCATTGTTAATATTAACTTTTTAAATGAATTCAACGACTTGCAGTCAAATTTTTATTAAGAATAAGTAGAATTTACTTACTCTGTAGGCCGAACGTTTTCGAATCTTGGAGATCAAAGATTCAAACATTCAAGATTTGAAAACGTTCGGCCTACAGAGTAAGTAAATTCTACTTATTCTTAATAAAAATTTGACTGCAAGTCGTTGAATTCACTTAAAAAGTTAATTTCAAAAAGGTTTCTATTTTTTCTAATGTACAATATCAATATTTTTATACAAAATTGTCTAACTGTTGATACCTGAAACTAGGTAAATAAATATTTAGTCGGATAAAGTCTGGGTCTGCTTAAACTATTTTAATAATATATTTTTGGATTATAAAAAGTTGTTTGAAGTGGGTATTCAAAGCTTCCCCCAAGCCCTTACACCATACTGAAAAATAGATTGCACATAAGAGAAGTAGATCAGCTTTGCTATCTCAAGGTTATTCAGTTGTTAAATCTGGTAAAATTTGTCAAAAAGGAATCTCAGTTTCAAAACACATGTTATTTACGTTAGTATCTCAATTCAAATATGGACAAAGTACCTAAATATTTATCTTGGTCTTTCTTTTGGATAGCAGGGCAAGAGCTTTGATTGTTACAGCTAACCGGGTGGGATTTGGATACTCTAGTATGGACATTGGGCGAAAAAGTCATAAAGACACTTTTAATTGTGTTAAGGGTTAAGAAAAGCCAAGAATGTACAAACTTCAGTCCATTGTCTGCAATAATTCTTACGCCGCCCATGAGTCTCCAGTACAATATATACAAAATAATTAGTCTCAAATTTAAAAATATATTCGAATTCAAATTATTGATTTTGGTTGAGTGTGCTATACCTCTACATATGCTTCGGTCCAAAGAGCAAGCTAAGCAAAGCCGGGTGAGGCACAACAAAAAATGAATTTCATCTTTAAAGGCAAAGCTTACATTTGGACCTGAGTTGTTCTTGTGAAACAGCATATAAAATGAATGTATTTTTCTGATCTGTGGAAATAGTTATCTGATAATTATTATTCTTTTGAAAGACAATAACTCTCTTGATAATTCCAATTTTTCTACTTATTTCAGCTTCTTGGGAACAACATAAAAATGACTTGGTTGGCGTTCAAGCTACTTTGCGCATGACTCAGGAAAAATTGCACCAACAAACTAGAGCAACCAAAGAACAAGTAAGCCATTTTAGAGCAAATTTGCTATCTTAATCATACTGCAAGTTTTGTCTCAATTTTTTCAAAACAAAATGAGTCAGTTATAGTTTCGAATCCTCCTCAATACTGAAACAAATAACAACTGCTAATGATAAATCTCATCTACCATTACTGGGCAACATAAGGTGATAACTTTACAGTCGTTCTAATATTTTACAGTAGTTCCAATTTTATCATACTTATTGTTGCTGATCGTATATTTCAATGAAACTATTCATTACAGATCATTATTATACCATTAGCATTGTATATTTCAATTAACTTATACAATTATCAATAAATTAAAGGCTACATTTTTCGAAATTCAACACAAAGTTTGTTGAAATTGTTCGTGATTCACCTAAACCTCGGCGGCCATTTTGGATATTTAGGCATGTTGCCAAGTTAGGATTGATTGAATTTTTAGATGATTGAGGGCACTCGTAGCTATCATTTTTTTTTTTAAATCGCCCGTGTTGCAATTATGTTGATGTTTATCACTAAAAAGATACTACTTATATGATTAGTAACTCTAACTCTCCGGGCTGTATGTGAGGCAAAATGCATTGACTTTGGGCATAATGCCTATTTTGATAGTTTTTGGATGTTATTGCCTATTCTACTATAAGTTGCCTATTTTTGCCTTAAACGCTGGTTTAAAAGGAAAGCCAAACAGCATTAAGGAACGTGTGCATAAAAATTAATTATTTTCAACGAATCCTAGGTATAAAAATGATAATATAATAGTGAAGATTGAGGGGTTTCAACTATATAGGATAGAGTAGGCACATAAATTTAACTACCATGATGTAGCTAAATGTTAGCTATATTGAGCATGTATATATGCATTGAATTCAATTACGGCAGCATCGAGTATCGAATATTCTTAATGCGATAAAGATAAATGCACATGATATTTTTTTAATTTGTTTTTTTTTGTGTCTTAATTGTTATTTTTTGACGTATCTTCTTGAATTATTGAACAGTTATTATTTAATATTTGATCGGCCTATTAACAGTTAGTGATTAATTTTGGAACAGTAATATAGCAAATTCATTATTAGCTGAAAATTATTGATTTATTCGTTTCTGATCGATTTATTTTATGACATAGCTGATTAGTACTTGTTGCATGTAATTGGTGCAAATAAAGTGCGAGTGTTAATTTAAAGTTTTGCCAGCATTATTTTAGAGTTAAAACCCGTAACTGTATTTTCACAGTGTTTATAAAATTCCTATTTTTGTTTTTTTTTTTCATTTTTTGTGTCTATTTTCGTGTTTTACTGTCTTCTGCCTGCTTATTTTCGTGTTTTTACTGCCTAACATCCGGGCTCTAATTATGATCAATCCAATCTCAACTACTGGATAACAACACTATTGATGTAATGTTAATATTTTGAATCAATTATAATTGCATAATTATTTATTTTAAAAATTCAATAAAATTAGAAAATTTAATGTTGTGGATTATTTTAAATTAAATTGAAACTGTTTCAATTTGATTTTTTTCCCCACAGATGGAGCGTTTGGCGAAATCTGATGTGCTGGTGAAAGATCTGTTCGTAGAAAACGGACAGCTCTTGGCTACAATACAGAATCTTGAAGAGCATTGCCGCTATCTAACTGACAAAGCTATGCTCACTAGCTCAGTGTAGTTTTGCATTGTTTCAGATTTTAATCTATTCATTGATCACTCAATATTTTATCAATCAAAGATCACCTACGCAAAGTGGTGTGTATGTCGGGCCGTAGACATTTTAGTCGATTTTAAAAAGTGTACCGTTAACTACAATGTATTCGATTGTAACTTGTCTCACCAAAGGACTGATAATATTGCTTCGTAATAAATAACACATGTTCACTAACTAATCACGTATTTTATATCCACTTTTTCGTAACAAGTCTGAACTTAGCTGTGCAATAAGATAATATAATGTAAGTATTAAGCTTAAATCAAACTTAATATTTCACTTCTATTTTTGATGTAACATAAGAGTATGAATCAATCACCCTTGTACGGCATAAATCAATAAGTCACATTTGGTGTTAAAATGTATTTGTACATATTTCGTTTTTTTATCGAATTTGTTATTGTTGATTTTTAAAATTACTGCGTTTATTGTGAGTTATTTTTTACCACTGATTGGCAAGTTTTGCAATTTGTATATTTATAATAGGAATGAGTATTATTTTTTGATTTGCAGTGAATACCAAATATATGATTAGAAAGAAAGAGCTCTGTTGTTTTACTTGAGTAGGCTCCTCCAATAATACTGTTTATGTAATTTAAAATGTAATTTTAATTACTAAACATTTTTGCTTTTTGGTTTGGGTTCAAGAGATTGAGTGATTTTTTTAAGAATGCTTGCAGGTTGGAGTGAAGCAAGAGAGGAGAGGAGAGAGAACAGTTTCGAAATCATAAGCCGCGTTAACACTTTGTCTTTAAGGGCTTTAGGCAAGGTTGATAAAGACCTTTAAGGCAAAGCCTGTAGCTCAACTCTCAACACAAGAATCAGACTAAGTGGATGAGTGATGAAGATCTCGCAAAGTACTCAAGAGTAAAGGTCGGCCAAAATAGTCAAATCCCCATTACTGTGTATTTATCATACTTAGTTGTTTACAAATACGATAAAGCTGGGCATTCACGTTCCGATTTGCAGTACTACTTGTGGTCCAACCTCCAAGGTTTGATCCGATATTGGAACGTGAATGGGCTTGTTGGATAGTTGGAAGCGTAGAGGGACGACTGGAAGGTCCGACTTCCGACTGTCGACGGTGTTGGAGCGTGAGTGGGGGAGTCGGATAAAAGTCGTCCAACTTACCTCAGTCAGTGCTTGACCCTCGGGCAACTTCGGTTACATTTTTCGGCTCGAGAGCGATGTTCACAGCTGACTAGGAATAAAGTTGGATCGCTAGTTGGATAACAAGTCGGAGCGTGAGTGGAGTCGACTATCCAACTAGCATTCCTACCAAGTCGTACTGCAAATCGGAACGTGAATGCCCAGCTTTTTAAGCAGCAAACATAAATAATTATTGAGTCTCGGTTTTCAACTACGCGGATTTGGACAAACGGACAGAGTCGGGATACACTACAATTGATGCTTGCGATTTTGGCTCCTTCACCAAAAGCGTCAATTGTTGTGTATTCCTATTCTGTCTGTCCAAATACGCGTAGTTGGAAACCGAGGCTTCAAATGTTGAATCGAGTAGTTTAAATAAGCATAATATGCATAATAATGTACTTGGGAAAAATCTATACCATCATAGAGCCTCGGTTTCCAACTATGCTGATTTGGACAAACGGAATGCGAACACTATAATTAAAGCTTTTGTTATAGGAACCTATATCAGAAGCATCGATTATTGTAGTATATTCTTGCCCTATCCGTTGTTCAAATCCGTGATGTTGATAACCGAGACTTCAATCTGTCAATTTCTCAAATTATTCTTATAGTTCATTCATATTTTGTAAGCTCTACAGTCAATAAAAGAGGTATGGAATATACCTCCAGTGCTCCAATGGCGGCTGTTCGGGGTCCTCTCCTAGGAATTTTTCAACATGTAAGTGTTAAATGACGTATTTTAGGCCGTTTTAACTCCTAATCAACAACAGTTTGAAGACCAAAAAACTATGGTGATTACATAAAGTTTGCATGATTATAAAATAAACAAATAGAAATATCTATTCATAATTATGAAACATAAAAATATACAGGTATTCCACTTGAAGAAGGTGTATCAAGGAGTCTGGTATAGGAGTGGAGAGGGAGTTGATCAACGATCAATCCTTCAATAATAGGAAGTATTCTATACTGTCTTACCCTTCTATACTGGTGGAGGTGTGGGTCGATATCGCAAGTTATTTTCGACATCCATAACTTATAAATCATACACATTGAAACATTCGAAGCTGAACATTACAGCTAAGTTGATGTGGTCAATTATCTTCCACACAAAAATTTCATTGGAGGGACGCAGATTTTTGTAGAGAATGGTGAGGGGGATATGTTTTTGGGGGTAATGCGCCGTCATTCTTGGGGAGGATGGGCACCCCTAGTGAGAGCCATACAAAAACAATGAATTAGAACGTATAAAACAAGCTCTGAAACCTTGTATTATTATGCAGAGCCAGAGTGTTATAGCAATGAAATTGTTGGCTCACTAAAAATTATTCTAGGCAAAATATTAAAGTACCTACCGTAGATCTGATTTGTAATCTAATTCTCATTCTGCAACATTATTTAATCATTTGATATGTCATATCAACTTCTCATTAATAACAATTATATTCATAATATTTATAGTTCATAGAAATAATTATACGTTTCATAATGCTGTGCAGGTGCAGCATGACAGCATTAGTCATTTTGTAATTTGCCGCTTGTCAAACATTTTTAGGTCGCCATCAGGCTGCGCTAGAGTCGTAACTCAGGATTTGGGATCGAAAACGAAAATGTCCTCTCTCCCGTCACCCCTCCACGTTGCTGTCCTGTCAGCTACTCTGCTTTTCTTGAAAAATGGAATTAAAGTTATGAAGTGAGGTGGTTTTCAAACAGTAAGTAATACCAATTTATCCTTCTCGAAATGTGTTAATGTTAATCTTCATTCATAGTATTTGGAATTTGTTGAGCATGTAGAATTCTAGGTTAATTTCTCGTTCGACGCATGGATTATCAGTGAAAGCAACGTTCTGTATGTCATGTCTGCCTATTTCCGTAATTATAAGTTATTTTACCTGGATTACATTATTTTATATAAGATTCAATACAACTGTCATTTTCAGATTACAGAGTGATACCGAAGCTCTAGGCTGCTCATTTGGCTAAAGCTTTTACATAATGATTAGTCAAGTTATATTAGCTGACATTCGAATGTTTGGTAGCTTATTTCCTAAACGCTCGTTCTTTGAGTTCAGCTTCAGAGGTTCGATTCCTGTTTCATCCGATTTTTTTTTACTTTATTATTTGATTGTGTTTGCAATCTATTGCTGTTTAAATCCAATAATAAATTTGAATACTATTTATTTTCTATTAGGAATTGTCGATATAATTTTAATTGAAAGCCTTGTACAATTGCGACCCATATGCCCATGCATGGTCATATTGTACGGTATGTTTTTGTACTTCGTAGCTGCTACTCAGTCCTCAGGTATTTTCGCTTTTACATTTTTTATTAATTACTCCTTCGGTACCCTATTATTATCTTATTTCACATTAATTCAAGTCATACATTAAAAAAATAATTGTTCAAAAGAAACTGAACAAAAACTGTAAATACATTTGTAGGCTAAAATGATGTAATTTCAATTATCATTACAGTATGCTATTTGTATAACTTATTTATGAATAAATAATAATTTTTATTTGCTGCAAAGATTCTTTGCTGTGAATTGTCCTGTCAGTTGATTAATTATTTGAATTGGCTATTATTTCAATTTATTTTTAACATTAATTTGTAGTCGAAAGGAATTACATACGATAATTGTACTTGTTTTTACCTATATCTTATATAATTTATTTCCCTTAATAATAATAATAATACAATAGCCTATTTAATCCATGTTATTTTTCAGATCTACTAGTTGGCGAATTATGCCTCCATAGAATAAAAAATTCCTCCCTTGAGGATAATCAAGAATCAGGCAATTGAAGTTGAGCTGTTTGTTTCAAATTGAGAACTACAATGGCTAGTGCAGTATGTAAACTTTTAAATTGTTTATTCTAAAACTTCTCTTTCTACTTAGTTTGCTTTTTAGACTGAAACATTAACCATAACTGCAGTAATCATGCAGTAGATTACGGATTACGGTACTTGTAAGAAGTACAGGTACATTTTATGTAAATTTCTGTTCATCGGAGTTGACAGTCTACCGTCACAAATTCATGGACGCAGCCGAAATTAAAGCACTTCTCGGAAGTTGAGAGACACTTGATATGCTACTGTACTGTTGAATATTATTGTCTTCAGAAGCTATTTATTTGTGTTATTACTTTTCTCCAAATATTGAAGAAAGTAATTGACTTGTATCACTAACAGTAGTAATAGTTTGTTATCAGGCTACTATTTATTACTCACCATTTAATCAAACATGGGACAGACCTAGCTCCATTAATCAAATTATGAAAGAATATTTTTATTTTAAAAATATATCTTACAACTTTTAATTCATATTGCATCTCGCGTGCTAATCTGTTGGATCAGGAAGTGAAATCCATTTTTAACGAATAAAAAGATTATTTATTTAAACCTAATATATACCGTACTTTTTTATTAAGGATTTTTCTTGAATTTATTACACTCTTTCTTCAATTTGTTGGTTGGCTTTCATCCCCTGGGTATTTTCTCATAAAATTATTCATTTACAGTATTCAAGTTTCTAAAATGCACGTTTTATTTCCACATCAAGTAATGGTCATGTCATTAACAAGTTCAATGTATTTGAATAGGATTTATAATAGCCAGACCCTAACCATTGTTTTACAATTATGTATTTATTTAACACAAATAGAAGCATACAGGCATACGCCTGTTTAGTCTCTGGTCTTTAGTGACACATATATTGTTTAAAACTACACAATATTTTTCTCAAAATGTTACATATCAATTTTATTGCTCTGTTTATATGTAGGTTGAAGACCGGGCGCACTATTCCCTTGAAACGTTGGATAAAAGTTCTACCAAAGGGAATGCCGACTACAGAAGTTTCAACCCAGATGCTTCTCGTATTTCATCAACCGTGGTAATTTGTTTTTGATTTATTTTAAATCAGAGGCTGAAGCTAAAAAAATGCGACGTATTTTGATAATTCAACCTGCAGCTTATTTCTAAGGCCTTGGCCACAATACGCAGCAGGAGAAAAATTTAAGGTAGGGAATAGACAGCAAGCGGCACCATCCTGCCGCTGGTTTTGTGACAAAGGCCTAAAACGTCAAAATTGCTAATTGAAACCCATTTCCGTTTTTTTTTTAATTATAGCCATGTGTGTTGCGCTAACGCATTCGAGGAAATGATTATTTCTTATGTTCATGAATTTAGAAAGAAAAAATGGAAAAGTATTGGACGTGAAATAATTATTACCCTATGAGAAGACCATTTGAATATTATATTATTGAATTCCACGAACGTAATACTGAAAATTGTCGAAAATCTCAAAAATTAACTAACACCCCACTACTGTTAAGATACTCGGAGAAAAGATTAAGTTTGGACAATTAGCTTTTCAAGTTACATTATTATTGTGAGACTGATGACCTAATGAACTCTAGCCTAGAGATGTATGAATTCGGTTTTGACCATGATTATTTTGATAATTATTCAATACAAGTTCAAGGTTGAGAAAGATAGTATTTCTTTGTAATGACATTTTAGTAGATAGAAATTAGACAGTCTTAGGATTTTTTGTTGTAATATTTCCATTGTCTTTCTCATTTAGCAGCTTACCGTACATAGTGATGCGTGAGATATAATATACTGATACATAATATAAATGATACATACAGATATGTGAGATGAAATATTTTTCTGACCCGTTCTTATTGGTTTTATAAAACTATTCTGATTTTTTTCATTTATATTGAAACTTTATTGAACAGAAAAGGAATCAACCGCACACATGGCATATTATATAACATATTTACGACATAGAGTCTTGGAAGAGAAATGCATAAAATAATTATACTAATGTTCAAGATAAGTCTCAGTTGGTATTCGATTATTCTGCAGTTTCAAATTAATGATTTAAGAAATTTTTAAACTAGTCAAATATTTACGCCCATTTAAATATACATTTTACTGTATTCATTCTTAAATATTGTTTATTACTGTACAATGTACTGTGACAATCGATAAAAAAAATGAAATATATAATTTAAGGTGCGTTTTCCCATCAACGTGACAGCGTTGTTGCGCAGATGGGATGATGTCATAACCTATTACTGTGCATGCGCAGATCGTACGTGGCAAGCAATTTGAAAAAGTTATGGCGTCAGAGCTAGCGTAACAATAGTATCGCGTTGCTGGGGAAACGCACCGTAGCTTATATTTTCTCATTTTTTATTTATTGTAATCGCATTGTACGGTAATAATCAATATTCAAGGACTAAAAATTCTTGGTAATAGTTTTATTTTTAGCAAGGTTTTGTTATTAGAGACAAATACTTGGTTATTCAAGTATTGCATCTTTAGCTGACTACCGTTCAGTTGTGGCTGTAATACAGAAATTGTTTCACTTTTAAATCGGATGAGCACACCAACGTTCTCACCCAATGAACTAAACTAGATTCTTTAAGATAACATCTAAAACATAAACTTTAACACCTTGTCCTATCGTAATGATGAAAATCAAATTTCCCACACAATGAACTAAACCAGATTGTATAAGGTCACATCTGAAATATAAACTTTGACGCCCTGTTCTATAATGATGCACATGAATTTTTGGCAATTTGTAGAATAATATTCTTTTAATTTGGCAGGTACCTTCAACATCACAAAAAGATCAGCCGACTTCAAGCAGTACAAATGCAAACCCACAATCGGCCATCACATACGTACCCCCAGCTCTCAATATCGATTCTGGACCGGTGCCAACAGTACAGTGAGTACCACTCACTCGAATTGTCCATCGAGTTATTGAAAATTGTAAAACGAAACTAGATATACTACAGGTATAAGACTATACTAGATTAGGATTAGGATAGTCTTTTGGATCTGATCTAGGTCTAGGATTCATTCTTGAAATGGTAGAATCTTATTTGAAAACATCTCATCGTTCCATGGCCATGCTTGGAATGCTGTGCAAGAATGATGTCACAACCTCATGTTTGTGGTTGGATGGGTGGCCGTGGCAGCTCTTGCTATATCATGGTAGATTGCTCCAGCTGTATGCTAGATGCTGGTTATCATCTGATAACTTGGAAATTACATAGAATTGCATGCCAGTCTTATTTTAGCCATTAGAACCCGTAACAATATTTACTATGTTTTCCAATGATATGGCTCTACCAGCGAGGTGAAACTATCTCCCTACTACCTAGGTAGTAGCATTAGGGTAACCTTTCCCCTCCAATGAAGACCTTACTGTACTTTATTCGGTTTCTTTCGAAGTGTCATTCAAGGAACCCTCAATACCTGAATTTACCTATTTTTAAATTTATTATTTATTTATTTATTTGTTACAATCAATATACATTTGAATTCAAAATAACATACAGATTTGTTCCATGCATGGGCAGAGTGCCTGTGAGCAGGAAAGAGTAGCAATCTTATTAAATAGGTACACTGAATTCTATTTAAAAATTATACAAAACAAAAAAAAGCCTAGAAAGATATGAAGTAGGCTAAATGATGGAGATGAGAGAACGATGAAGTATGAATGATATGTGATGAGGTAGAAAGACTGAGTGTGAAAAAGAAAGAGAAGATAATGAAGGACAATAAACATGTCAAGCCAAGAACAACAAAAAAGTCAATGAAAAAACATACATCAGCAGGTCACTCTCAAAAAATATAGTTCGATTTTAAAAATTCATGTATCCTTAGCCTACCAACTTCCAATAACCACCTATTAACATAACGTTTATAGACACCAAAAGAACATGCTTCTAGGGCCTTTATATGTTGTGGTAATTTTGAATATAGAATACTTGCTTTATAGAAGGAGTCTGTTTCATTAATAGATTTGAATACTCTGGGAATGCTTATACCAACATTCACAGAGCTCCTGGTTGAGTAATTGTGATGAACTTGAGTAATTATATCCAATTTGTTCTTATGAATATACATGATTAAGGCTCTAACATATAACTGAGTAACATTAAATACTTTAAAATCATTAAATAGAGTTTCAGTTGGGTATCTACTACTCTTCTGCAAAGTCGTTTTAAGAATAGATTTTTGCATTATTTCTAAGGGGCATAAGACAGACTTTGAGGCACCACCCCATGCCAAAATGCCATATTATAAAATTGATTGGGCGTACGCATAATATACAAGCTTTAGCATATCATTATTCATAATTTTACTTAAAAAATTGAAAACATATAATAGTTTCCTTAATTTATTCCTAGTGAAAGTAATATGTGAACTCCATTTGAAGCGTTTGTCAAAAAATACTCCCAAGTACTTATATTCTGAGACACTTTCCACCATGTCACACACCATACAATCATCCAACGCTTCACAAGTGTGCAATCTTAACTCCATGCCAACTGGGTCAGCATCTGCTCTGAGAGAAATAGGCATACATTTAGTTTTAATCACATTGACAGTGAGGTGGTTCTGGTCAAACCATTTTTTAACTTTGTTCAACCCATGTTCTGCATGTTTGTACACCTCATTCCAGGAGGAGCCATCAAAGAGTACTGCTGTATCATCAGCATACAAAAAGCAGTTACCGTTCTGAAGGTTTAGCTTCCCCAAATTATTTATGAAAATCAAAAATAAAACTGGTCCAAGGGTGCTACCCTGCAAAACACCGTACTCTAGTGCTCTACAATTGCTATTTTCTCTTAGAATAGTGACAATCTGGCGGCGATTTGAAAGGTAGCTCCTGAACCAGTCCAATGACACATCTCTTATTCCACTATAATACAGTTTATTTATAAGGATATCCCGGTCAACCGTATCGAACGCCTTAGCCAAATCAATGAATAACAAAAGTATTTTTCTGTTCTTACCTATTAATGTATGTATATCTTTAGACAAATTAAAAATATTATTATTTAAGTTTCTGTCGCTCCTGAAGCCAAACTGATTACCAAACAAAATATTATGAGACACCAAATATTCTACCAATTGCTGCCTAATGATTTTTTCCAATACTTTAGGCCTATAACTGACTCTAAGGTTTTTTGGACCACTTTTGTATATTGGGATAACTTTGCCAAGTTTGAAGACATCTGGAAAGACTCCCTCTGTAATACTCATGTTCACTATATAGGTAATTGGAAATTTCAAGATAGCAATATTTTCCTTGATAATATCAGTAGAAATGCCATCGACTCCTGGGGATGAACCTCCCCTCAACCCCCTCACCACTCTAACGATGTCTTCCTCTGTAATATGCCTCAGCTGAAATATAGAGTCTGTTTGGTACTCTCTATCGTCTATAATAACATCACTGACAGGGGGAAAAACACTAGCAAGGCTGTTCCCTACATTAACATAATAATCATTAAAGGCATTTGCAACCTTAATTATGTTGTCACTATCAATTGCATCTCCATTCTGTATAAAATTACTTATAGGGAAACTTTCTTTGTTTTTTTTAGTTCCTGCCATTTCAGCTATACTTCTCCAAAGCTTCCTGCTATCATTTCTTGCCTCGATAATTTTATCGCGATAATACCTTGTCTTGGCTTCTCTAATAGACTTGGACAAAGTATTTCTGTAGATTCTAAAAATATTTTTCAGATGATAATCAGAAGGATGCTTTTTCAACTGTTTGCTTAACTTATCTCTGTGTCTAATAGATTTGAGAAGACCACTTGTTATCCACGGTTTAAGTTTTCTAGTTTTTGAAGATAGGGGTTTTTCTCTTATAGATAAGCTGATGATCTGTTTCAGGGTATCTACCAATTTTTCAGAAGCTATTTCAACATTATTGAATTCTGTAATAAAATTCCAGTCATAATCTGCAACTAGAGAGCTTAATTTGACCTTATCTATGATAGTTACCTTCCGAGGGAGCTCATTAAAAACCTCACCCTGTGATATAGGATCTATACCAGCTGCTACAAAGTAATGATCAGTCAGCTCAGATTTTATAACAGCGGAGCGAACAATTTCGGTGTCATTATAGTCAGTAAAGATATGATCAATACAACTCTTCGAAGCACCAGTGACCCTAGTCGGGACGCTAATGCAACTTGCAAACCCAGTACCGCATAGAACATCTTGATAGTACTTTGACAATGGATCAGTAGTCTCTGGCAGAATGCAGCAATTTATATCTCCAACTATCCAATTCGTTCGGTCAGTTTTTTTAGAAATGCAATAAGATTCTAAATCTTGAATGAAATGATCCTAGTCGCTAGCTAGTGAGGGGCGACGGTACACAGCTAGCAAGCAGTGCCGCTCCCCACTAATTCTCAAGTCAATTTTCATACTTGTGGCTCCATGTAAATGAATTTCCTCGCAGCTTACAGCTAGATCCTTACAAACAAATACTATTACCCCATCGTTTTGATTTCTACTTTTCTTATTTACAAATGCATCATATCCCTCCAAACTCGCAAAAACAGTCTCGTCATCGACCCAAGTCTCTGTTAAAACAATTATATTAAATTTTATATTGAAATTATTTAATATCACTGTAAGCTCATCAAAGTTCTTATTAAAGCTTCTAATATTGGCATGGAAAATAGATATTGTCCTGTTCTTTCTGCTCTCAGCCTGACATTCGGGAAAGAGGTCAAAGCCATCAACATCATCGTACTCTTTAGCATTGATAAATTTGAAATCAGACCAATCTTCAGCCATTATATAATTGAATCACAATTTATTAAGAAATAATAAAAATATCAAAATAATAGTATATTCATCAATGCTAACTGCACTTAATGAGACAAAAACAATATCAATCTGTAGCACGATTGGAAAACATGATTCAGAGCAACATATCAAGAGCATATCGATGTCTATTTTGACAATACTTGTTTGATAATATAGACATGGAAAAGAAAAGATGAAGATGAAAAGAGGCGATCGAAATGAATGTAAGGAAAGATGAATATGAAGTGAACGAAAGTATATAATAATTTTCAAAGTAAGTGAGTATGATGCTAGTAAATTCATATTAAAAAGTCTGTAATCCAAACTGTGAACTTGTCATGAGGCCTTATAATAAATAAATAAAAAATTAGTCATTTGGAAAAAAAACAATGTAAAGTCCATCAGGAAAAAAAAAGATAAAAACAATTGAACGAAGTGAACACAAGCTATTCAGTCAACTCGACTGACAAATAATAAATATCAATAAAATAAATGTGGTAATTATTAAATAGCAATTTGTAGAGTTCCATCCTAAGAAATAAAAATCAAAGTTTGTGTATGACAATTAATTAATTCTGGAAACTGAAATGAACTTTTTCTTCCAACATAGAAGGAGGCAGGTAGTAGAAAATAGAATATAGGCCTTGTATTGGTTTATATTTGTCGTACTAGATCCTGAATTGTGTTAATAGTTTGTGATTTAGAGGTCACATCCCTTCTTGCACTAATGCGCCCGTTCTTAAACCACACAAATTGAAATTTACCATCCTTCTGCATTGATTTGGCTGTTTTGAATATGGACCGATTGAAAGGAGACATTGTTTCATTAATATAAACCACTGAATCCCTATCAGTCCAACCGATCTCAGACAAAGTCAATTTACCCTTATTTTTTTGCAATTAATAAGTTTGTCCTTGTAGGAATACCCACAAAATTTCACAATGATAGGGGGATATTTACTATCATGATCACTAAAGTTTGTGCTTGAGGGGAGCCTGTGATAGTTATCTATCATATAGTCTTTACGCTCAAAACCTACTGCTGCAAAGATTTTGTTTAAAATTTCGGCCAGGTTTTCACCTTTGACGAACGGTACACCAAGTATATCAATTCAGTTCTTCCTTAAATATTGCTGAATATTATTATTTTCTATAGTAAGCCTATCAATGTCCTTTTTCATTTGAATGTTGCACTTTGCAATCGAGTCTATATTAATGAAGCATTTATCGATTTCTGCAGAGTGCTTTTCAATCACTGCACTATTTTCCTTATTAATTTCAAACAGATGATCAATGCTTTTAATTATATCTTTCTGTTCATTTTTAATCGCCGTGATGTCCGTCTGAATTGCATCCAGCTTACAGATAAGGATTTTGAACTTTTCATCAGTAGAAATAGATTTGTCAATCGGTGCACCTGTGTTATTATTCGGCTGTTCATCCTTATCACCACCACCCTGCATCCCGCTGCCTCCCACTGACACTGTACCTTTCCTATCCCCACCATCAGCTGAACCAGCTCTCGACCGTGTTTGTTTCATGGTAGCTATTTACGTTTAAAACTTCCGGTCGAAAAGAAAACCAATGAATATTCCGACAAATATACTATTTTAACTTATCAAAATTAAACCATTGACTGCCAATACTTCAATGGTCACATATACACACTTCGGTTCACAGATACTGAATAATACTTCAAAAAACAATTCAAAACAAAATGATAGAGCCTCAGCGACAACCTTTCACTCCGACATCTAGATTGCGACTGTATTTAAATGCCGAATTTACGTGTATGATATACTGTAGAATATTTGTGTATATTATGTTGCATCCAAGTTCGGGAAAAGTTGGTAATTGTGGAGGAAAGCTCTTGGAAACTACAAAAGAACAGCTTTTTGAAATATTTCCAGCTATTGAGTATATGTAACAAAAAAGTGAAAGTTTGATTGAGACAATAATCATCATTCAGAGGCCGTTTTTTGGATTAGGCTCAAAGAAGCAGATCAACAAAAATAACGCAAATTAGATAGGCCTAATTGAAATCTTCATTGAATCGAATGGATTGTTACTGTATGGAATCTTATTCCATCGGAAATGGTCATCAATATATTTTTAAAGAAAGGTCGATTTCAAATGCAATGCATGGAACCGAAAATAAAATTAATTTCTATCAGATTCTTCCAAAATATCTTTCCTCTAAAATTGGATGTCTTTTCGCTGGTTTCACTGCATTATATTTACAGTGCAGTTGGTTTTCAATTTTGATTGATGTATGTACTACAGTAATCTATTATTTTCATTCTAATTATTTTGATTCACTTTTTGCATTTCTACTATATGATCAGCAAGCTTCAATTTTCTGCTTTCAGAAATGTGGTTTCCACTGTAAACACTAGCTGCCTACTAGACCTGCGTAAGATAAACTTCTACACGAGAAATTCCGAATACAATCCTTCAAGGTTTTGTGGAATTGTGATGAGACTGCGCGAACCCCGTGCTACAGCTTTAATCTTCAGTTCGGGCAAAATTGTCACCACCGGAACAAAGCATGAATCAAGTGCGCTCCTTGCTTCAAGAAAGTTTGTCCGCATCATTCAGAAGCTTGGATTCAAAGTTAGTAATACGATTTTTGGCGTTTATAATTTCACTACGGTACTTGTATAATTTGTTCAACTTTCATATTAGTTCATTTGTTCAACTTTCACAATAAAACTTCAAGTTATAATACTTATTGACGTTTCAGGCTGTTAGTAAGAAAGAATAATAATAGTTGCCTTCTTATTTATTTTTAATAATAGAAAGAATTGTTTCCAAGCAATTCGTTATTGTAACTTACCCATGTTGTATTTCAAATTTCGCAGGTGAAATAAAGATGGCTTCAGCTAGAGTTAGTTATACGAAGGGGGAAATTAGCGGCGATTAGCACAAACTCTTCTATTTAGCTTTTAGTTGGTTACTATAGTAAGTAGGAAGAATCCCCAATACCAATTTTGCTTCTAAGAATTTATTAGTATTCCACTTTTTCCTTATCCAGTAAAATTTCGAAACATGTTGAAAGATGCACAGTGAAACACCGAATACTCAGTAATAATCACAATCACAATCGTAATGTTGGTATTCATGCTGCTTCAATCTGTCATAAACCATTCCACAGCATGAGTTCGATTCTGCCATGTTAATTATTATCGAGATTCTCTGTGCAAGCACCCTTAGGCTAGGGCCACATTAGCTACAAATAATGTCGCGAGCAGTAAATAGTAAATAATAATACTGCCATAGTAGCCGCAGTAAAAATCATGGCCACACCGTAACAGTAATTACAGCTTGCTTGCATGTTTTATTGAGAAGGTGCGTATCACATTTATTCACCTACAGCTGATGTTAACTCGAAATACTATTTTGATTGATTCATTACAGCTGGTAACTTGAGTTTCTGTAAAATTACTACAATTATTGTTATTTTTAATGGTTATTCTTTTTTTTAACTGCATAATAAATAATCAACTAACACTAAATTAATTCCAAACTTCAAATACGGCACAATTATTTAAAGCAAATAAAAAAAAATCATAACATGATTCAAACATCAACAAATTCAAATCTGTGTCATCAGCTATTCATATTCGCCATGCCAATAATTTTGTCATTTTTATGTTTCCCCACATTCAATGGCTCCGACCACACTACACTATAGTCATCACTATAGGTCATCACTGTTCCTAGCATGGTAATATTAATATTGCTGCCTTCTATCAGTTTTTCCCCACATTTAAACTACATAGGCTCCGATTACACATGGTTGAAATCAAATTACTAACCGATATGATTTTTCCATCATTGAACGAGCTTAGCGAGTTCTTAGTTTTGACTTGTGACTCGAGGCTTGCAGCTTTTTCTGTATGTGTGTGCTTGTTTGTTTGTATGTGTGAGGATAATTTTCGAACGCTTTGACCAATCAACTTCAATTTTTTAACACATATTCTTGGAACCTTTATACAGATCAAGTTCGTTTGCAAATTAAATTGACCAACTTTTTCATCCTTTTTGAGGCGAAACAAAAGGATATGTGTTCTCAGGCAATCATCACATAATATTATAATTTAAAAATCATACAGAAAAAGCCACGAGTCAAAACTAAGAACTCTCTATGCTCGTTCAATCAACACTACAGGTGAACAGCAAAAGTAAACAAAACGCAAATGTGGCCGCGGAGGGATAATTACTGCACGTGGAATGGGCCGGAGCCAGTGTGTAAGCTCCACGTGATTAACACATGTTGGTCTTCGAGCTGCATGCTAGTAGCAAGAAAAATGCTAATCGCTCCATGCGAGATGCATATGTATGTAACCCGCCTATCAGCCCGCGACATGACTTGAAGACGCGCCACGGCTGCCTCTTCGAGCGACATTTACAGCTCTGTGTAGCCAGCATTGAGTCTATTTTTCAAGCTTCATTTTACTGCTTACTGCTCGCGACATTTGTAGCTAGTGTGGCCCCACTCTAAGTGTCCTAGTAAGAGTAAAATTTTCAGTATCACTCCTTGTATACTTGTATTTAAATTTCAGAAACCATACTGAATTATTGTAATATATTCTACTTCATTATTTGTATCTTGCAAAAGTATTCTACTACATAAGAATATAGTCGGAAATTTTCCATTTCTGTAAACAATAGACTGAAGTGAAGAATATCATGGAAAATCGAATTTTTTCGATTGAATGTATTCATTATAGTAGACGTCTCGTAGTTTATTATTAATTTAAAAAAATGAAAATATCAAATTATTGACGTTTACTTTGCCATTAGTACAGTATGTTTGTAGTCTGACCCTGAAAATATTCCCATCAATAAAGCTACAACTCATTTCTTCGCAGGTGAAATTCCAGAACTTTAAAATTCACAATATGGTCAGTACATGCGATCTTCGGTTCCCTATTCGATTAGAGAATCTCAACCAGGTGCATGGACAATTCAGCAGGTAATTAATTATTCATCAATTAACTTACCACTTTAAGAAAAAATGAGCTAGACTGACGTTAAATGATTGAACTTCCTTCTTTTTTTAAATGTGGATATTGCGCGTATTGATGTAGATTGATGTGGGTGTAATACACTTTATGTGGATAATCTACCATTTTTATTTGGCGCAAAATCCACTCACATGCCCAGGAAAAGGGACTGATTCTCTGCTGCTTTAATAAAAGCGTTAACTGTTCTATAACCCGTGTGCCAATTAGTATTTCCAGCATGTACAGCCGCATCTTCATAAAACTGTCTTATCTGTTTTCAGCTTTCAAACTTATGATGATTAGACAACAGACATCTGAGCGTACAAATTTAGATTGCCGTTATTTTAGTAGTCCAATTATTGGAAGTTGATGATGTTCGAACTTTGAACCAATGAGGTGCATAAAATTTCTATTTGTAACTATTATGTCTTCATAACATTTCTTATAAATAATTGTTTATAAGTGTAGAAAATGCTCTATTGAACATTATTAATTTAGAGTATGGCCATGTAGCTGTTTTGGTGAAGAAATATTTTGGGTGTTTCACTTTGGCAAATCGCTGAGCTGAGCTATGTTGATTGGAATTAGGGATCCGAAATTGAGGTGGAATCCGACGCACAAATGGCATTGGTTCCCATCCAAGCACAATCATGCTAGTATACATTTCTATTTTTACAAAGGATTAATCCTCGAATCTAAGTAATAAAACATAATTGACTTTTCTTTAACGTTTAATTTTACATTTCTAAAATTATTTAACTTACTGTAGTGGCCACTCGTTCCCCAGTCGGTACTTGGCCTCATCAACACAGCCTCTCCAACGATTCCGGTCACCAGCGTCATCCTCATTTAGCCCCATCTTTCTCATGCCTTTCCGGGCCTGGTCCCACCATCTTGTTTTAGGCCTTCCAGCTGGTCTCCTCTAAAATGATTTAAACTGTTTAAAATTCTAAAATTATTTAATTATTTAAATTTATTGAAAATATTTAAACCGTTCATAAACAGTAGTAAATCAGTTTTATTAAATTAAGTTGAAAAAGGGCTGAACAACATTAGAAGCATTTATAAATATACTTATGAAAAGTTTAGAATTAATAGATGTGCTATTTTGTAGCAAAATTCTTCTTGTTTAGTCCCTCAAAGTACCGTTGTGCTCATACTTGGTAGCATCAGCTTATCTTTGTTGGAATGTTCTCACTTTAATTGGTGCGGGGTGTGTTCGATGTGCCTTATTACCTAATAAAGAATCAATTGTAGGATTTAGGCTACTTTGATAAGTGACAGTTATACCTTTTTACTACCAACAAGTAGAGGCACCGTCTTATTTCCTATCAGATTTATTGAGATTTGATTGATAGTAACTTACCAGGTTGGGAATTAGACGCTTGTGACTTTTGATGTAGATATTTATTGTGAGTATATTCTATTCATATTAGAAAATCTTACATGACTTAGTAACAACATCTCCGCTGGTTGTAGTAAAGCTTGGAATTGAGTATAAGTACATAAGGTATGACGAGTATAAGAATGGTACAAATTTAATTCTGTTGCAATGTGAACCCAACCACTAATGATCGGCAGTCACATGTAACCTAAATTTATTCTCCTTTATCGTACTTTATGCTACAAAATTTCACCTCTAAAGCCCAACACACACGGACGGCAATTCGACTGCAAAATTGCCGTCGGTTGCAGTTGAACTGCCGCTGATTGCCGTCGGTTGCAGTTGAACTGCCGCTGAGTTGCCGTCCGTGTGTGTTGGGCTGAAGTGCAGTCGGTAACGCGGCAACTCAGCGGCAGTTCAACTGCAACCGACGGCAATCAGCGGCAGTTCAACTGCAACCGACGGCAATTTTGCAGTCGAATTGCCGTCCGTGTGTGTTGGGTTTTATATAGGTTATATCAATAAATTTCTGCTTTCAAAGTTAATTAGTTTCCTTCAAACTACTCTGTATTTATCATTTTACGATTCCAATTCCCTTCTTTTCAGTTATGAGCCAGAGTTGTTTCCTGCGTTGATTTATCGCATGGTCAAACCGAGGGTTGTTCTTTTAATATTCGTGAATGGCAAAGTAGTCATCACTGGTAAGTTTTGTTTTGTCTTTCCACTCTATAAAATAATTTAAATTCCATGCTTAGTCTATTTATTAAACTGACTTTATGTAGACAAGTTTTAAACCTATTGTTAAGAAGGCTTTAAATTCCATGCTTACTTTATTTGACTTCATTTGTACAGGCAACTTGACTTGTATAGACAAGTTTAAACAAATTAAACATAAACTCTGACTCCAAAAGTAAGTGTTCTTTAAGAATAATTTGATATTGGGAATACCGTAGCTGCTTTAGACGTAATCGTGATTTCACTATATATGAAAGCTTCATTTTATTATGTCATGTATTTATATGAAGTAATGTAGGCCTACTATATTGAAAACGATCATGTAGCTTAATTGGGTGATAATTACTACGGTACTCAACCATTAAATTATGTCATAATACCTGCTTTGCTCCTTTCAAGTAAACTTCGAATTCCTAAAGCTCCACTAACGCACGACATCTTGTTTATAATTTTTTTTTCATTCCTCTTATATCAAAGAATGATAACTATCCTCGAATGATTTAAATTTTAGTAATAATTAAGGGGAGTCGTTTCATATTTTATTGAATGTTCTATATAGTACACCAGTCTATCTAGTTGAATTTCTAAGCGGGTTTATATTAGATATTCAATTATTATCAAAAGTTTCATTTGTGTAAAACTTTCTTTTCCAGGAGCGAAAAGCAGAGAAGAAACACAAGAAGCCCTAGACAACATTCACAGGGTGCTCAAGAGTTTCCGAAAATCTTGAAGGAATAAAAATCAGTTTTCTATCAGTTATGGTGTTTTATTATATTTAAATTTTAACAGTATTCATTAAAAATGTCTATCAATGTTGTATATGTATGAAGGAGTCAAACAAATATTTGCATAGTTTCTAATATATGTGTAATTTATTTTTCCGAAATAGTTTTCACATTAAAATATTTGCAAAACTTAATTTACTACCAAGATGAGCTTCGTTTAATTCATGAATTCCGTAATCATTGTTTATTGAAAATCAAACATTTTAAAGGTTATTTAAGCATTATGAATCTTGTACGTATTGGAAACAACTCAACTGGCTTCCTGCTGCCACATACTGAACATATTATTCAGGTAATCACAAAATTGGTTGCAAAAAGTTCACAAAAATCCCTATGCTCTCATGTTTATTAAATCTTAACTAATTCTTGAAATGGGGAATATTCATTGACAAAAATTTCTGAAACCAACCTAAATATATTGAAATTATACAAATTGAGTGTTTATTGATCAAATTTATTTTTGAAAGAGTGAGATTTATGAATTTATTTTGAATCTCCTATGTCTAATCCATGAAATGAATTATCAATAAATTAGAAAGCAGAATATCGGGGGACTGAACTTCTCTCAAGTGTGGTGGGGGGGGGGGGGGGGGTATGGTCAATATTTGGTATCTGAAAGTGTTATGATTTTCCAATCTTTTCATTACAATCCTTCATCACTCTTTGTTGGTTTTTTGTTAGCAGAAAATAGATACTTTTGGTAAAACTAGAAATGAATTCTGACTGGTACTTTAATGAATATCATTATCAGTGACGTATATTAGACAGAGCCGGTTTAAGGCTCATGCAACCCGTGACTTAGATGAAAGAACCCAAATGGTGAAAGAACTTGATTTTTCTCAACTTTTCTTATTGGAGCTTGATTAGATAGAATAGACGTGAGAGCAACAGTGTTAATGTAAACGCTACACTAGATTTTTCTTAAATTGTCAATTTTAGGCGTAAATTTAGGGAGTATTTTAAAAACTTTCCTTCAAGTAATCGTCAGCAAAGGCCCTCGCGCTGTAAATATGTGTGAAATTCATGAGATTATCAATTTTTTTCCCTTGTAGAAGGAAATTTTTAAAAGCTTTACTTTGTACTCATCTAGAGTCTAACTAACCTGAAACTTTTACGTCATGGGTCTTGAGAAACAATAATTTAATTTGCAAAAATTGTTAATTTCAGGCCCAAATGCTGGAAAACACTAAACTTGAAAAAAAATTCAATTTTTAGCTTGAAAAGCTTCCTCAGCGGTTCGCTTCACTCGCCTTGAAGCAGTTATGTGACGGGGAAATTTACACAAAATATAGAAAGTGGTCAATGTTTGCGCTTCCTGGGAATTTTTAAGAGATTTAGATGGAAATTATCTAGTGCCTCATACAAACCGGTGATCAACTAAATTTCCAAAACAATTAATTTTGGGTCCTAACGCTTATGAATGCTAAATATTGAATAATATTTTTATGAATAGTATCTAAGAGAATATTTTTAAACCTTCCATAAGCACACGTCTAGGGTCTCAATTATTATTATTCCATGCCCAGACTCCAGAGATTTTCATATCAAAAGTTTCCAAAAATTAGTAGCTGAAACAGCGTTGTCATTTGCTATTCGAAGATTAACGACTGTACACTGTTCATCAATCCGGGAACAATGGACCATGTATATAAAACTTTCCAATTTTTGTAGTCTCATGGCTCTTGAGAGTTGAAGAGCAAATAGATAAATTTTCTAAAATCGTTCATAATTGGGCATAATTACGAAAAACTTTTCTTGTAAGGGTCCAATGCCTCAACCATACTTTTGTTTCACTAATTTGAACATTTCGTCATTGTTGTCATTGTAAAACGCTAAATTTCTAAAATGTTGGTGGTATTAAGCGAAACTTTTGAGATTAGCTTAAAAACAATAACTCAGTTTTCAAAAACATCCATTTTTGTGAATTGTTTAAAACGGTTTCCTAGCATGTGTCTACAGTGGCGTAGCCAGGATTAGATTTCGGGGGGGGCTCACCAAGGGGGGGGGTGTGAGCAGTGGCTTAGTCTCAGGATCAAATTTCGGAGGTGGGGGGGGGGGGCTCACCAAGGGGGGGGTGTGGGCAGTGGCTTAGCCAGGATAAAATTTCGGGGGGGGGGGGGGCTCACCAAGTCATTAGCTGTCTGGGGTATAGGACGGTGCGGATTTTTTTTTAAATTTAGTGGTGTGAAAAGCAAATTTAGACAACTTGTTAGGCTCTAAAGTTCAAAAGAAAGTTTTGAAAAATTACTACCCAAGAACCTAGGTGGCCAGGTTTGAAATGATAAAGTTTGATATACCGATATCTGTGACTATTTTGAGTCAAAACCCTTGAATTGGAACTAACCATACTTAACTTATGTACTGAATCTCTAATACTAATTATTATAAGTTTCATATAATTTATGTCATTAGCCTAAAACGCACCCAACCCAAAGTTCATGAAATCGGAATTTTTTATCATAGCACACTGATTTTACTCGCTTGCATAGAACATGCATTAATTTGTGTGTTTTCATTTATAAAATCCCGATTTTATGAACTTTGGGTGCGTTCAGGCTAGTGGCGGGTTATACTGAATTTTAACTTCAAAACTAAATTTTCTACAAGATGAGTTTATTCAAAAAGGTGATTTATCAATAATTAACAAAGTTAATCCACTTCAAATTGCATTTTATTTAATGTAATATTTCAATAATTATGATAGTCACAGTTTTCTAACATGTTTTATTCGATTTCGTAGCTCATTTTAAATCAAATTTATCCATTTGAGCACCTAACAAGTTTCTATATGAGTAAATATTGAGGAAAAATTTGAAAAATGCATTAATCTGACTATAACTGTAGCTATATTCCATTACACAAACAGGGTTTCTGTAATCTGTTCGTTATAATACAACAAAACAGATAGAACCCTTCGGCTTTAATAAGTCCTTATCTATTAGTTATTTGAGAATTTTTTATTTCTGAAATTTCGGGGGGGGCCCGGGCCCCATGGGCCCCCCCCTGGCTACGCCACTGTGTGTCTAGGCTCTAGGGCCTCAACGACATTTTTGGACAAGAGCGGGTATCAAGAAACGGTGATGAGTCAGTCAATTATACAACTTATCAATCTTTGAACTCCCTTCGTTTGCAATTATATTTGACTTTTATATTTATACAGATATATTGGATATATTTTATTATTTTGTTGAACCAGCTGGAAATTCAAATAAAAATCCTTGCCCGGATGAAGATTTTTCATTGAGCCGGCCCTTGGCTTGAGCCCCGTCTGGTAGGTACTCCATGCTTTCTGTAATTACAACTACTGTATTTTGAAAAATCGACTACAAAATTTAAAATATACTTTTGTGAAATAACTACGAAACTACTGTCTTATAATTGTATAAACAAAAGTCTCATTTTGAATTATATAAATAAATCCACAAAACTTTTTTTGGTAAATTGAACGACTTTCAGTATTTTAAAGTGAGAATAAATAATAATAATTTTACTCACTTTTGGCCAAACGTTTTCGAGTCATGGAGACTCATCTTCAAAGGCCATGACTCGAAAACGTTTGTTCAAAAGCGAGTAAAATTATTATTCATTCTCAATTAAAATTGACTGCAAGTCGTTGAATTTACCATAAAAAGTTGATATTATAACAACGCAGATCGTTATTGAACAAGAGATCAAAGAATTCCTATATTTGTTGAAAATAGTATTGTTATGTTCTCTGTGTTATTGTTTATGTACATACACCCGTATGCTGTAAGTGTAAGATGACATCAAAAGATTGTTTAGTAACTATATTTTTAACCAATGTTAACAATATTCCTCAATTAGTACCTATTTATAATAATTATGAAATTAATCTGCATTACCTCTACCATTCGAAATTTGGAGCCGTTTGTTGAGTTTAATAGATGAAACTTTGGAAATTAACCAATCGATAAAATAAAATGAATTTTTGAAAGGAAAACAAATGAAAATGACACTATGGTCCCATAATACGCAACTGTATTAATATTAATCCGGTTAATCGGTTTTTAAGGATTTATACAAATCAAGGATCTATGCATTTCTCTGAAGGTAGAATTATTGGAATTCGGAAAATTTCTCCATGTAAGGTACTTCTCAATCGGTAAAAACGTTAAATTTTCCAACATTGGCATTTTTAAATTTCGCTCTCAAGAAGGTTTACCACCCCGCAAGAACTGCTCGGACGTTAAACAAAGGATGTTCTGTTGGTCACATTGCAGGGGCTATTCAACATTGCTCGCTAGTCCTGCAACGCCATTGGCTGAAAAGGTCACGTGATTGGGTGGAGTGGGGTAGCAAGTCCAAACAACGGCGTCAACACCCGGCATAGTGAATTTGTGCAACGAGGTTGAGTGTCGTGCTGTGATTGTGTTTGAAAGTTTTTTACAAAATTAATCAGGATATCTGAATTGAATGGTATGTAATGAGCTGAATTCTCTCTTTCCAAGATTCTAAGCTTTCATAATCTAGAATTTTGTTTAGAATATAACGTGTACTTTCCGCGTTATTTGAAAACATGTTTCACGCTTTGTTTTCATGTGGTGTCTCCATGCTTCCAGTGTAAACGACATTAGCGTGAAGAAACTAGTGCAGTGTTTTCTATTGAAAGAACTTTTTTCAAAATTATTTTTTCTGGATGTTAGTTGTGAAAAATCTGGCTACATACCGTATAGTGGGTTTACATCCAGGGTGGGTTTCACCAATTTAATATCGTACATTGATGAATTCGGCATCGTCACAAGTCGTATTGCTATCCAAAACTATTATTTTTCACAAAGATTATTCAATATTGCTAAAGTATATCTCATGTTACTTAACTTATTTCGGGATGCTTCAAAGAAATTCTTTGGCAAAATTTGATCGTGATAAGAAGGTTCATTGTGTTTCAAATATGATATTTTTTGAGTTTTCTAAAGGTGGGAAACAAATCAATATTTTTTGAAGGCTACTGTACTATGTATAATATATTGAAATTTTTCGCTTGAGCCGTTAGAATTTTTAAACTTGAACTGCTTTGACGGTCTCAACGGAAAGGATGAACCGTTACAAATTACGAACTCTTCTGTATTGATATCGATGAGCTGTTGAAAATGAATCTATAGTCTATAGAACCGTTTAATTGGCATATGAATTTGGTAACTTATTGCAGTCGGCATAAATTTTTAAGAACTACTTGCCCATTGTATGAATATAAGTGATGCGGTTATAGAATGTTATAGATGCTCAATATGATTTTGACAGAAACTTATTATATATATGGTTAGGAATATACTTTATACACCTATATTTGCATCTTACTTGCACCTCACTTGCGGAATCGATGGCGTCAACACACATTAAAAACAAACTTCAATTTAACACATGATAACATAAATTAATTTATACTATAATATGCCCTGTTTCTCGTGAACCTAGAGATAACGCCCAAATTCAACTGCCTCACTCTTTCGGGCAGTTTGCCTGAAGAATCGCAGGTCTGTACCTCTATAACCAGAACATGATTTGTGAAGGCGTATTCTGGAAATGTCAATCAGTTCTCGATGCCTGGTGTTGTGATAAATGCCATTCCGGGTGACCAGATCACGGGTTCTTCTTGACATATGTCAGACATAGTAGAAGGAAATGTCCAGCTTTTTTTTGCATTTTCAGTTCATTGGAAACCTCTACTGAATGACCCCACAGGAGTAGACCATAGGAGATGTGGCAGTGGAAAAGCGCATGATGAGGTATGCCTCCGTCACATAGTCCCTACTTGAGCAGGAGAAAACAAACGTTGCGGGACAGTAAAGTATGTTGGTAGTTTGTTGGATGTGGAAAGTCCATCTCAGCTGATGATCCAATAGGCGTACCACACCATGCATCTGAATCCTGATCACCATGCATGACACTCGACAAACTGCAGGTGATACGCAGAGTCGTTTTATTCAGCCGAAAACGATTTGTCAGGAATAGAGATATTGCAGACTGTAGGTGCTCCAACACCAGATAAGAGGAGAGACGTGTCATTAGCGAACATGAGTGTCGAACCACGATCATTTAGGTCATTTAACGTAATAAGGAGCAGGGTTGGTCCAAGCACAGAGCTCTGAGGAACGCCAGAATTCACTGGGAGCATGGATGAAACAGGTTCACAACCTGAGTCCTCCCTGCCGCCCAAGAGCTGGATGCTGTGATTGAGACATATCAAAAGCTCGACTCAAGTCGCAGAGTCATAACAAGAGACTCACCATCCTCAAAGGTAGCACCAATCCTTCCAGTCGTTCTGTAAAGTTTTTACCGTACACTATCTCACTATGTACAGGTAGGTCTTTGTAGGATGAAGCATTTTGGATCAGCCGAAGACTTCATTCAATAGGTACTATAAAATATTTTTTTAGTAGACACCAAACTTTCTCGGGCTTTTCTTATTAGCAGGTGGTAGGTGTTCTGTATTGCGATTGTAGACGTTCATTTCCGATGAAATAGGGCTTCTTCTTTTGGAAGAAGAAGAAATTTATTACCGTAGCTGTTCTTGCATTTTTGCATAGGCTACTTGTGATTTCCTTTTATGAAATAATTTTATCATCCATTTAAACAGTTTAATTGAGCGAGAATTTAAACATTTTTATGCAAACCTCCATCTCAAGGTAAATTTCCAAATTCATTTAGTTTTAGTATAGGAATCGTCAAGTATTAAATCAATTTAAGTTTAACCTAATTTCATCCAAGTGGTGGGTAGGTTATTAAGGTTAACCGTACCAGTTTTTGGTTTTACACGAACACATATTTGAGTTATTAATGGACAATTAATTTTATTTAACGGATTTGAGGCGATGGCTTGGAAGATATTTTTGAGTTTCAAAAAGCTAAATTTTCGTAATTCATTAGTTTAATCAATTTGCTTAATAGCATAACCTGGTCTTTCTGGCTCATAGATGGAAGTTTTCCTAATTATTATCTGTCTCATCAACTCTGAGCAAAGGCATCATTTCATCAATGAATCATAGAATTGTACTAGTATTAATCTACAGTATTAGTAGTGTGTATTACAGTCATTATAATAATTTACAGTTAGTCTTATTTACTTTCTGAGCATGCCTGCTACCGGTACACTAGTTATAATATTCAGCTATTAATTGAAGATTTGATGAAGTAAAGCCGGATGTCATTCTAGATTAGTATTCTTTTCAATATTATAAACATTATTCACTAATAAGCCGTTATACATGATTCATGCAACATTATTTACAATTCATACCAGGCATACTTTCCATAACTTTCTTTGTAGTGGCGAAGGAGATATTGTGGAAGGTATCCATAATGAACAATTTCGTCTTATTATTCATCATAAATTGACGGAGACACTAAGTAATCATATTTAATGGATAATGAAGTCTCTATTTCGTAGCGGGGAGGGGGGCCCTCTATACGCTTTAACCTCTAAAACCGTACAAGTTCTTAAAAATTGAGGAAATAAGTAATTACTGGAGTGTATTAGAGAGATAGTAGTTAGGTACTCGTTGAGACCATAGTGATAGTTTATGCGTCATTTTGCCATAGTTAACATTACTCACATTTCTTACGCTATTGAATTGTTTGTTGATAAGAAGTTCGATAGTCGACTATGGTATTTCATGGGTAAAGTAAAGCTGTTTGTAATGCGTTTTCCTACTGAGAGTGCGGATCTTGTTGAGGGAACTTTAGTGCTTCATCGCAGTCCCTTTCCAAGGCTAGGGTTGTGCTTCTGAAAACGGAATCTGTGTGTGCTCGGGAGTCATTTTCAGCTTTTGTGAAGGTAAATTTCACATTCAAGGATATAATTGAAAGGGTATGAGATTATTATTGCTTCGTTAGCGAACGTATAGAATGCGCGCTGTACTAAATGTGAAATAATGTAGGTAAATTAACTAGAAACTAACAGAAAGGTTTCTAATGCTTTCTTTGAAGATGAATCCCTATGGTCTGGACCACGCCCTTATTAATAGCTAGGGATGCAATATTCGGTTACAACCAACATAATATTTATAATGCCTTACTTTATTGTAAATACCTCAATGTGATCCAAAGTTCATCTCTACGCTAGCCAAAATAATGGTGTTTCTCTTTGCCAGTATTTTACTATTAGCTTCGTACTCCCTTTCGTTTTAAAATAAGTTAATGTAGACGAAATTGTTAGCAGATAATCTTGATTAATGTGGGGTGGGGGGGGGGGGGGAGATGCAAGATTGAGGAGACCGGTGTTTTTTTTTGGGAGGATGATGCCCACATAGGTTTGAGATCTGTGCGTGGGTAATGAGTTGGATGATGGTGATCGATGAGCTGGACCTACAGTTTTTTCGAACCACTGGGAAGTGATTTTTCAGCAGAGAACAGTGTCTTTTGCTGGCCAATCTAATCGGTCACCCTTACAAAGAGTGTCCAGGAGAATGCAGCTTACTCTATCTGATTGAACGGACACCTGTTACGGCTCACGGCTTTCACTTCCCATAATAATTATTTGGTATGTGGCATTATCCTAGACAAAAAGGAGAAGAGGTGGTGGAAGGGGAGAAAAGTAAATGAAGTTAAGAACAAATGGAAGACAAAATTATGACTAGTTGAGTTAGGTACTAAGCAGTCTAAGAAAAGTGAGCAAATATCTATTATTATTACTCAACTTACCAACTCCTAGGGTCTAGGACCTAGACCTTCCACCATCGTAAGTAAAATGAGACCAGTTACCCCTTCCTATCTCTAGGGAATTGCTTATGATGGTTTCTTACCGTTTCTTTGGTCCTACCATCTTACGTTCCTTGTGGTTTCCTACCATTAAGCCAATAAGCTAGTTCATGTTCTAGTACTGAAACTTTCATTCTTGATACATGCATCTTCAAGTGTTGATTGTCTGGTATTAAATAATAATGCGATATTCTTGTCATTTGATAGAATGTATATTCATTCACCAATAATTTTCATGTTTCTTCTGTTGTAAATTTGTCATGCTTCATTCAGGTTTGATAACGTTTTACTCTGCGTCACTTTTCAAACTGAAATATAATTTTAGATTTATGACAAAAAAAGACTATCTTTTTTTTAAAAAAAGTATAGATACAGTATATACTTTTATCATTCTGGATGGTGCCATTCCATTGTACTGTATAAATATTATTTTGTTTATTTAAAAAGCTATTGGTTTTCTAGACATTCGTCTTGTCATTGACCTCCCTGACTTCCTATTGCAACAGATGGCCATTCAAAACTTCCATAACTTTTCTAAACAATTATGATAAATTCTTATTGTCTTGTGGTCTATACTCTATCTGTATACTATAGCAATGACTCAATCGGCCAGCTATCGAAAAGTTGATGATCTGCACTCTTGCTCATCGTAATAAATTCTAAGAATGATTCATGCGCTTATCAAATGTCCATTTGAAATTTATCACGTCGTTAGAAATAACTACTTCTAGTTTGAAATTAACTTCAGTTGACTTTTTTGTAAAAATATTAAATATTTGAAAAATAATTTTAATATTTGATGTGGATGTTAATGCAGTATTTTAAAAATAAATATGACATTCGCTTTAATTTGAAAAATATAAATTGGATGCCTTAAATTTTATTTTTATGTTTTTAATCCAGCTTAAATGAGACGTTAAATTTTACTAAAGGTCAATTACTTAAAGAAACATTTTTTGTATAATAGAACTTCTGATATTCAGATATTCACTCAACATTGTACAGATCATTATTCCGTATTTCTCCATTACTCAAACATATTTTTCTACAAATTATTATTTTTAGAGAAATTCAACAACCTACAGTTTTAGTTGAAATCTTGATACTGTAATTTTATTTATACTTATGCTTGAAATTCTTTTACTTCGATTTTCTTTGTGAGCTATTCGACTAGGTTTTTATTTCCTACAAGTTTTTATTCAAACCTTCTATTCTTAATTATTATGAGAAAATAATTGTAGATAAAGATATTCGAATTGATCTGAAATCAAATTAGGAACCAACAGATCTTTTCTACACCGTAACGCACCCTATTTGACTGTTTTCATTTTATAGTGCAGAAATCTGAATAAAACTCCACCACTAAAATTTATTTTTCTCGAAATACTACCCTGAACAAGAGCTACTGTTATGTTTTGTTATTTTAGTATTTTCTGCTTGGGTATTTTTTTAATGTATGGAAAGCGTGACTTTTATTGCTGAGAGGGATCTGGTATTCAAGAGACAATAGAAGAAAGGATCGCCTGGTTTTTGCCATGCTTTTGAAGGACTAAACAGTGTTGAAAGCCCGAATGAATAAATGTCCAAATAAATGACCTCATGGTCATTTGGTGCGGACAGATCGTAAATAAATGGCGGAAGAGGGAAAGCCAACGGCTGGGGGATTTCGGGATAGGCAATTAGGACCTAATATCCTCCTCCTTCCTTAGTTTGAATTAATTTTACCACATTTCCACTGCTTGAAGAAATATTTTGTAACATATAATGCGCGTATTTAGTGCCAGTACTAAATGCCTTGTGCATTCACAACCCATTGTAGCATTGAGCAGATAAGGTGAGCAAAAAATGCCAGATCCATCCAGATAAGGGATACCGATCCCAGTGAATAAACTGTTACATTACTCTCTTTATTTGATGCAGCCGTTCAGTATAATTTTTTAATCTATTTTGCTGCTCTTTTTGCGAGTTTTAGTAACCTCACAGTCTGTATTTTAGCTGATTGTTATCTACAGTTATTATAAAATTGTCAATAAATTACTTATAAAACATATTTTTATTCATATAAGCCGCTGGTTTCAGTTGTTTTGGTTTGTATATGGCAGAACCAATGACGGAAGACTGTCTGGAACGAGACTATCTCAAGCACTTAGCACTTTATCAACTACAAATACTATTATTGATTTTTTCAAATGCTATCATATTCTAACTTTGTTCACTCCATGAAATTTAAGGATTTTATAAACGATCTAATTTTAAAGCTGTATGATCATCAAAATTAAGATTTAATATGATTCTCAAATTTTCTACGAGGTTGAGAATTTTAAGTTGTCAAGTACTCAGGAGAAGTAGCCTAGTAGAATATGGTAGCAATTTGACAAATTCAATTATCTCAAATTTAATTTTATTTAGTTATAAACAAATAACAAGGATAGAAAACATATAAAGGATAAAAACATCAAAGTCAAAACTTTGCAAAATCCTGCAGCGGCGGTATTGCGTCATTGAGTTGCGTGTACATTTTTCACACGACTTGCGGCGTAATGTGAAGGCACACAGCATTCCAAAACAAATATTATTAAATTATTAGTTAGTTCTTGAACAATTATTTATTCAGTGATGTGATTGGGTATTTTGTATATAACTGAGTTATAACTATAATAGCTATGACTGAATTATTCAAATCCAAGGTCTAGAGGTCATGTTTTTCTCTTCTGTATCAAGTCTATTTAGTCAATGTCAGTGTTTTCAAATTGTTACATTTGGACTTGTTGATCCAAGCTCCGATTAGTATTAATAGTAGTAGCTTCAGAAATAGATCGTAGTAAGGCTTGTTCACGCGTCTGCTCTATATTTTTCTTATTTCTATGCAACCTTTCAACTGGTTTAATTTAAAATGAAGATTGAAGCTTGTAATGGAATGTCTCAATTGCCTGTTTCCTTTATGTTCCCAGATAGAGATAGCCAGCCTATTACACTGATGCCTAACCTGGATCACAGCATGAAAGGCCTTCGATAATTCGGCTGTGAATGATCAATAAAAACCACGATTTGTTGAATTGTATTAAGTGGTGGTGATTGTCAATAATTCCGAAGTCATTTTGATGGTGCGACTTGTGAGCTTATGTAGGGCCCGGCGATGCCCCTATCTTTCGTTCATTAATCCTCTATGAGGCCTGTCAACGTGGGTTTTAATCTTTTTCGAAAGTTGTCTGCCCTTTTTCCTCGACCCGACTTGCCCCCACCATTTGGTCGTCGTCTAGTTGCAATCCCCTTCGTGCCCTTCGTTCGACCTTCAACCAACCCCTTCCCCCCAACCACGCCATACTTTCCCCTTCTGCCGTCTGGATGCCACCCTCAGTTTATATTATGACGATGAGGGTTGGCGTTGGGACTGAACAATCACCCCTGGTAGCAGACGGAACACGGCTCACGCTGGGCCTCTAAGCTCGTTCCTAGATGTGTGTGGGAGTGCGAATGTCGCACTGATACAAGAAAAGCGTTTCCAACTGTCTGCTAAGTAAAACCTGTTATTACAACAGACTACAGTCGCAATATTTGATGTGGCACTCATATTAGAAAAAAGGGATGAACGTCTCAAAACCAATGTTTTTGCCATTTTCAATGATATTCTGTTCAATATGCAAACAAAAGCTGTTTTTTTTTTTTTTTTTTTGTTCAATATTGTTGAGAAGGCATAAAAACACCTTTGGAAAAACTCAGAACATACGCATCGCATTCCACTGTTTCGGACGCCGTGTTTTAAGGTGGACTTGTGGAAATAATGAAGATTTTTAATGATCACTGCCTTGAATATTTTACAACCTATACATTTGCCTATCGCGTATCAATTCTTGATAATCACATTTCAAAATTTATCTAATTTTCTCACATTTATTGCCCTATACGGCCATTATAAAGTTGAAAATTTGAATATAGGAGAACCAATTTTGGAATTTTTATTCACAATATGTTATGATTTTCATTTTTATTGGGTTATTAATAGCGTCCGAAACAGAATTGAAATACTTATTATAGATAAAAAAACCTTCTTCAACGCCCACATGCACCTAAAATTGGGCCCTACCTTTGGAACATGGTAGTTTGACTAAAGGTAGTTTTGAAGAAAGATTTGTGTTCGTATTCGCCTCTTTATTCCTATTTTAATATACCGGTACCTTACATTGAAATTTATTTATAATTACATACCCTGATTCAAAACTCTCATCTCACTCAGCCGTCAATCTAAAATTATTATTATTATTATTATAGTTTTATGGCCTTCATTGGACCACTGTAGTCAGTATCTTCTAAAATTATATAATATTAAAAGTATTCACTTAAATACAATGTCTCAAGATTTGGTTGAGTTCTAGGTTAAATTTGGTGTTTTCACATTCATCTCATAATTACTGGAAGGTTCGTAATGAAGAAAAAATGATAGAATAATAATTGGTGTTACAAGAAAGTAGTGTGAAGTGGGTAAGAAGAGAGAGGAACCTGGCCACACCTTTGCTGACTACAAGTCACCCTCCATGATTCATCGTTGTGTGTGTCGGCCGCATAATTTCCGGAAATTTCTTCTCCATGCTCTTTTTACAGTTCCTGGTCTTTCCTTCCTCAGTTTCGTTAAGACACTCCCTCCCCCTTGTCCATAGTTTGAAAAAGAAGGGAGCAAAGCAATAAAACAGTTGGAAGACGTGGAAGGTATTGACAAAACTACGCCGTTCGTGTTGTGCGATGGCGAAGCGTGCTCGAAGCGTGTTTCCCACCTGATGAGACAGTGGATGCGTTTTACGACCCCTTCTGCTGTATGTTGTGCGCGCGTAATGCATTCGCTACGGCCGTCTGTTTTAGACGTGTGCAACTTGCACTTGGGTGAGGTGGGGTTTGTTCCAGTGTCTAGTTTCCAGGTCTGTTTTGCTTGTTTCCTTAGTTCCTTTATCACATAACTCACCCCCACTACCCCATAGATAAGGACAAGCGCCATCGCTTTCTGGCAATGGTTTGTCTCAAAACTGTTGGTCTACCATCAATGACAACATTATCATCTACACAAGTCTCAGACTCATTTGGGCATCATCAGCATGAAAAAAGAGAGAAATAAAACAATATACTACTTACAATATAGTATTCAAACAGTGCACTTTACATTATAATGATGGGTACAGCATTACAAAATAAATTACTGTACTCTGTGTAGTGAGGTTTTTTCAGGGATGAGTGCGTTCTTGCGTTGTTGTAGCGTATTTTTTATTAACATTAGGAAATTTCAAATGAATACAGTACTTTCCTGAGGTTGATTTCAATTCTGGAATTTATTTTCAAGTCGATCTTATCATTTTAATGTGACAAATGCTTAAAATTGTGTTGCATATTTATTTCTCACTACATGTATTGAGTCTCTTTTGTCTCTTATGTTCATGTTCATCGAATTAGCCCAACATGCAAATTCTAAATAGATTATCATAGACAATTCGTCTGAATAGTTAAACAAGGTGTTGATCTCTTTTAATGGTGGATAAATTTTGAGTTTATTTGTTTTAGCGTGAAATTTACTGTGTTATGGAGTCGTTAAGGGCACGTGTTAAATTAGTGTTGGGACTACTTGGATCTCAAGTGGGGTGACTTGTGACTGCAACTAACTGTTGATGTAGCTTTTAGGGTAAACATTGTCTGCGTATCTTCTTAGCTCGGAATGTGTTGTTTTACATAATGTATAGAGTGACATGTACCACCCAGTAAACTCGGGATAAACCTTTATTCACGAATACAGTACGATTAAGCCTACGCAATGCCATCATTTTAGTTCTATTTTTGTCAATTCTCAATTCATTAATACAGTGGTTAGGCTAGTTCATGAGAACTATTCATGTTCTATTTCTATGAGTTCTATTTTTTGTTTTATTTGTAGTTCATGAGATCTTTTTTTTCATTTCTCAAACCATTAATACAATTAGAAACCATTAAAAACCATAATACAATTTCTCAATACATTAATACAATACCATTAGGTTAGGCTAGTTTATTAGGTTAATCCATGAGAATGAATAAGCTACTTATTTTTTTTTTCTCTTAATTTGAAGTTCTTTTAACGCATTGAAAAACTGAGCAATAAAGTTAATTGAATGAATTATTGGAAAAAAACTGATGTTTACAATAAAAACTATCAAAAATCTGAATTTGTAGCAAGATAATGAAGTATTCAAGGTAGAAAGAAAAGTTTTCTGATTACCGTAGCCTAACATCTCCTAAAATTTATTTCATAAAATCCATAAGAATTTTTGAGTAATCATAAACCGTTGAATTTGTTTTGGAGGATGAAGCCCACATAGGTCTGATACCTGTGCGTGGGTAATGAGCTGGACCTACAGTTTTAGGTGGGTTCCGAACCACCGATAAGTGATTTTACAGCAGAGAACAGTGTTTTTTTTTGCTGGCCAATCTAATCGGCCACCCTACAAAGAGTTCCCAGGAGGACACAGCTTATCTCTATCTGATTGAACAGATACCTGCTACGGCCCACGACTATCACTTCCATAAAAATCATAAATATTCATTAAATCATCAAATTTAGTATTTCAAATGAGTAATAATATTTAAAATTTGTAAAACATTTGACTACCTATTTATTTCAATTGAGTCATATTGTGAAAATAGAAGAGGAAACTGTGCAATACTTGAAATGCAGTGGAGAAAACGTGGAGTGCGCAATTTATTTTTTGAAACACATTTTTTAGGCTGCTATAACTTGTTACATTCTCATTTCGCCTGAACACGGTATTTAGTTCTATCTCGAACTTCTACAGTCCCTAAATGGATAAATTTTATGTACAATTCTACTTATTTTATTATTTAGATTTAGTATTTTAAAAATGATTCACATTCTAGTTGATTTTGTAGAGGGTATAGTACTGGTGCATATTTCAGATTGACTCACTGTTTTAGGATAGCCGCGGGTTTGAAATCGCTGAGAATGTGGCCTGAAACTCGTATCGAAGATTGTTGCCAGATTTGGGCCCAATATGCTTAGTGAGTCACAAGTGCCAAGATCAAATCGAGTTTAGTATAAGCGGCGAAATGAATTGATCGGCAAACCGGCAACACTGCAAGGGTCCCATCTCTTTTGTATTGTTGCAGGCAGCACACCCACCATTCCTTACCCCTACTCCTGTATCTCTTCAAACCCTCGACATTTGTTTGGGGCTTATAATTCTGCTTCCCCCTCGGCTCTGCTTGGCGCGGTCCACGAGGTACGCTCATATCGCGCCCAAGTTTCTCGGTAGATTTTTGGGGTAGAAGTTGGAGAAACAGTGAAGGGGATAACAGAAATATGAAGATTTATTCAGTCTATCTCTGTCGACTGGAATTCTATTCTAGACTCTCTTGATAGGATCAGCGAGCTGTTTGCTGCTTCTTCTCCTCATGTTTTATTCCCCCATAGTGACTCCTATATTCATAACTCGGCTTAGGAACATTGTGCTTATGGCCTCTTATAACCTTGAAGCCTCCTAAGCTTCGTATTAAGATATAAAGAACGTCTGGAGGAATTTGTCGGGTATCGCATTGCTCGACCTGCCTAGAACAAAATATTCAGTCGTTTCAGGCTCTGTTGCCTATTTTGTTGAGCGATGAAAATTTATTCACGAATTACGATCCTAATTTCATTTCTTTTTCTCTATACTTCAAATCATACTACTACTACTCTTGTACATTACTGGTTGAACAGTCTCCATTTATAAGAAAACTCTTAGAATTGAATTACATATCCAACCGCATGATATTTGATGCTATACATTGTATAATATATTCATATAATATTTTGTACAATAAGAGGCAATGTGACTATTTGATGTACATAGTTTTTTGTCATACAATACTGTTTTGATAATACAGAGTGGTAGTTTTTTTTAATATTGTAGCAACAAAAATTGGGATAGCAACAGTGTGTTAAATACGTTATTGACCATGATTATTCGTTCATATATGCTATTCAATTTTTCATCCATTGAAAATTCAACTGGATATAAAGACAGTTCGTTTCTTATATTTTCAAAATGAACTTTTGCATTTGCAAAATGAAATGTTTTTTGTTGAATGTTTTGAACCTTGCAGTTTATGGGGAAACAAAGTAACTTATATACATATCAGGAATTTCTATTTTCCTAATTTCTTCTTTGTCATGTGATTCAGGTCGGGTATTTGCTTGATCTAGTCTAACCTCTAACATGCAGAATTTAAATAATCCAATCAACTAAATTCTCTATCAAATAATTTCTAAACTTGGGGAAGTGATAGCTGCGAGCCGTAGCAGGTATCTGTTCAATCAGATAGAGATAAGCTGCGTTCTCGTAGTCCTGTTCGTAACGATTAGATTTGCCAGCAAAAAAGACACTGTTCTTTGCTGTAAAATCACTTCCCGGTGGTTCGGAACCCACCTAAAACTGGAGGTCCAACTCATCAATCACCATCATCCAACTCATTACCCACGCACAGGTCCTAGACCTATGTGGGCTTCATCCTCAAAAAAAAAAAAAATATATATATATATATGGTAATTTTAACTGATTAAGCTTTGATATCTACTATAAAATAGGGTAAAACATTGAAAGCATGAGGACAAAGGATCAAATTGCTGCATCGCTGTATGCCAGAACTCGATGGCTCGCACTTCTATTTTGTAGCCTTCGAAGACCCTTAGCTGCTCTTCTATTCTTCGAGCGTCCATCCACTTCCGTAGGCTCCTCCTCAACGTTTGTCTGTCTCTTCACTCTCTTCAGTCTTCACCTGGGCACCGTAACTATTATTATCATCATGGTGTACAGTTACACCAAGCGCTGCATGGTAATAGAATAACACTTTCTAGACGAGAGGCCTCTACCCCCCTCTACTTCCTCTCTGTTTTGTCCTCTACCTCTCTTCCCTTTTCCAGTGTACAGTATCTCTTTTGGTCCTCTTCATCTTTGATCTCTTCCTTTCTCATCTTCCCTTTTTGTCGCTGTTCTGTAGTTCTGACTACAGTGGAAGACAGTAGAACCGGTTAGTTTGTTAGCGTGCACGTTCAAGTTCCTCACAATAAATAATATGTCTATGGATATGTCTATACATATATCTATGGTTCCACACCACCTAAACGACCAGTTAAGCCTGCAGCCTATTTCGACAGCGACTTCTAAAAGCTACCGGAGTATAGTATTCAAATCTGAATGCAAACGACCAGTACGACTGGCCACTGTTTGCTATTACATAGCTTGTTTGTGGTCACTGTAAGGAGATTAATATTCAGTGAGATTTTTTACACGAAGTAAGCTCGATTTCATATCAGTAGGTTTATTAATTTAATAAGGTATTTTTTCTCATCTGGAGGTCTTACATGTTGGAGTAGGCTATCGATTATTTTTAATGAAAATGTTTTGAAAATTTAAAAATGTACTCAGTGCTTACGCTTGAAGGGATAACACTCCGTTCAGGTTCAATATACCGATTGTAGATTACCCAATACGCCCACCTTGGACAAGGCGGCCTGGGCCGGCTCTTATCTATCCCCTAAACTTCTCCCTTCCATGTAATAAGGCAGCTATTCAACCACCTTGTGAAATGAGATTAAAAGACTATTTTTTTCAACAATTCTTGAGGATATGCAGAGCATTTTGATGTGGAATTATTCAATTTGAACGAGTGGAAGGGTAATAGAAAAAAGGAGTCCAAAATTTCAGAGGGTACGATGATACACAACCCAATACAAGTTTAGTGTTACTCATGGCAGCCGCCTTAGGCCATTGCTGTGTAAAATTTATTAAGTGTATAATGTTGATAAAAAGCGAATGAAGATTTTTACTATTACAAATTTATGTGGAAGATTAATGTGATTTCCCCTGGATTTTAATGTAGGCTACTACTGGTTTCTGGCTTTTTGTTTATGATAAAACTATGGCATACAGTTTAAAATGAAAATTCTGGAAAGATGATTCATCGGGTAAAAATTGTGTAGAATTTAGATAGTCACATGACAAAGAATTGCTGAACTAGGTACCATGTATATTGGTGAAAGTGCTTGGGTCTGCTTTTACATGATAGTAAAGTAAATTCGTATGGCTTTTCGTGGTGGGGAGACCCTTACGGGTAGTTCCACCTCGCCGCTTTTTTAACGACTGCTTTTTTTTTATATGCAACCGGGACCGACGGCTTAACGTGTCCTCCGAAACACGGTACATGATAGTGTGCGTAATGAATTCTTACTAATCGCTTTTTCATCATTCATTCCACCTGAAATGTTTACATGCGTAACTTTTACTTTTCATTGTCATTGAAGGATTATAGGGTGTCCTCAGTCCATGACATTGAATTTCATGTCTTATTAAAGTTTGTGAATGTAACATTCAATCTTACATTGTGAATGTAAAAATTATTTTTTTTATCTACACTTTTTGTATTAGTTGTTTTTTATGTTCATAAATTTCTATTTCGTTCTGTCTTGGAATTTTACCATCTTGCTTTTTCTTTTTCAGATCACAAACCCTCCCCACATTGTTGACCAGAATTTTGGATTAAAGTGTTTTTACATAGTTAAAGGTGAGTGTAGCGATCTCTTAATAATCATACCATGTACAGAAAAATATGCGTTTTCCATGAATAATCTTTTTTTTCAAACTATTCGCACAATCACTTGAAACGTACCTATGTCATCTTCGAATTGCTTTCTCATTGACGTACTGGACAATACTCATAGATCTCATAAAAATTACTATTCGACATTGACAACTGGAAAACAATAACAGACAGATGGCTAAGAATTTTTTTTTGTGTTTGCTTTTATGTAATGTAGCGTGCCCTTGCAGTAGACGGTTTAATTAATGAATGAACTTTATTGAAATAATCGGCAATTTGTTTGCTGAAAATCACAATTGGTTATGCAGCTATTCACGCCGCTCTCGTCTGTTACACAGAAATACAGCATTCCATAGCATGTTTTTGATTTTGCGATGGTGATGCTTCTCTTCGCAAGTAAAATTTAAAAACCGATAGTTCAGCATGTTGGAAAAGTATGAAGTTCAAAAAAATGTGACAATGGTTTTGTAATTAGCGTGAACTATTTTATCATACACGTTATGTTCCTTCTAGAACGGTGGAGCATTGGTTGTGTAGTTCATTCTCATGGTGGTAATACAGGTGTCCTTTGACAAAGAAATTCGAATGTATGAATTTCTGAGCAAGGACAAGACTGGTGGTAGTGATCCCAGAATGAGGCGGGCTGTCTGAATCTTTTTTCAGTTTCAGGTGCCTTGTATTTCTTTGTTAGTAGTCTCCTCACACCGGCTGTGTTCTCTTGTGTGTTGGAGAGGCGTCCAGAAAAGTTTGCCCGCCTGTTGCAAAACCGGTCCTCGTTCAGCCAATAATAGAATAAAAAGAGTTCGCAAATATATACTGTATAATGATAGCTGTAGAAGGCGGCAAATCCCTACCGATGTTCATTTTTACATTCAGATTCAGACCATCCCATGCGTCTGGTTTCTTAAGTACAGATAAAAGACTATGGATTCCTGTCATTCATGGTCTAGTGATTTGCATTCCTGGCTATGGGATGAGAGTTCGACTTCTTGTTGGTTCATGACTAAGATTCGTCTATTTTTGTTTGTAGAAGGAATGATTCAATGGAGGATTTATTTATTATAAAAGTCTATGTAGCCTATAACTTGCTATCAGTGCATTGTAGACATCGGAATTCTCAAGCGGTAGGCATATTTCAATATCTCTTTTGAATTCAAAAGCCAAAATCTAATCAAAGGCTTGAAAAACGAATTACAAAAATCCTATAGAGTAACATTTCAATTACCATCCTATTTTACTTGTAGACAAAATTAGTGCACTCTTTATTTAGACTAAGCATTTTGGAGGATCAGTTCGTCTTCCTTACGATAGGAATCTCGTCAAATAGGATATCTAATCAATATCAGATTTATATTTAAATATATCAATGCCAAATGGAGTGTGTGAAATTTGATAATCAATCGTTGTTTTTTTTTTTTAATTAATATAAACTATTTTTAACAGTTTTTAGTGTTTCGTTTCAAGTGAACTTTTAAATTAATAGTGGTTAAGTGAGAAGATTCATTTTGCTATTTTTTTAGTGAAGGTTTTTAGCAAATCTTGAATTTTTAGTCTGTGTTAACCTCAATGTTTTGTGGAATTACTATGTGACACTATTGTGTACTAAGTAACATATTCAAAATTTGTGAAGGGAGCAGTTTTGGAGTTGAGTCTGTTGCGCCTTCACATTCGTTGTAAATTTGTCACAATAAATAAATAGCTCAGTTGGAGAGCTCTGATAATGAAGAAACTACAGAATAAGGGCGTTTTCACACGTCTGTGAAAATGTTCTATAGTATTCTAATATTTTATAAATGTTCAATAATTTCTTATTCAGGTTAAGTAATTTAATTTGAAGTTCAATAAATTACCATTGTCTACCTCAATAAATTTAATAGCAAAGTCATCATATTCTTGAAACAATACAATTCTCAACCTAAAATATGCAAAATTGTTGAAATTCCAGTTCAATTCAGTGAGATGCATGCAATATCAATTCTCAACATTAACATTATGAATCACAGTTAACAACTTTCAATTAACTATTTTTATCTATCCAATTGGAACTATTAATATATTGCCAGTGTTCAATTACGCCTATTCGTTTTGTCAATTTTGATTAAAATGAATAAATAATAAAACAGTAAAAAATAAATTGGAAAATTACAAAAAAATTATAGGTAATGTAATTTTTTATATAGGCTCTAATTTATTAGGCATCATAGCTAATAGCATCGTTTCTCGTAAACTTTGTGGGCTCTCAAAATTAAGCTCCTCGCTTAAAAGCCATGTTCAGGGCTGATTTCTATTAGCATGTATTACCGAATCCACTTACTGCATTTTATTGATGTACCGGATAGGCCTAGGAGTGTTGGAGATGGCTGTAGGAAAACAATATTATCAGTGTCGTTTTCCGTCCATTTCATCAATTCCTTCTCTCTTTCTCTCCATCTCTGAGTAATGCTCTTGTCTATCTCTCGTCTTTCTCATCGTTCATCCATCCCGTTGGATCATCAGCCTTTAGCCTTTCTATTCTCTGCTCATCAGAATATCCTTCCTCTTTGTGTGTGGTGGTCATTTCCCATCAAGTACCTCTCCACTTCTCACCTGGCATGGCTTAGGCCCAGCTACCGCTGACAATGTTCGAAAATTGGCTTCGTGGTGAAAACTCATTTCCTTTCTGCCAGTTCTTTTTGTTGTTGTCACACCATTTCCGTGCTTCTTGCCACCACAGTTGGCCAGATAGAGACAGAAAAAGAGAGAATGTGTGCAGGGCCACACATAATATAGGCTACAAATGTAGTCTTGCTACATAAGTAATGCTAGAAAGAGGATGACATTGACCATCACTAAGTAACATTTACAATATAGTTATTTCAGTGGTGTGGAATAAAAGTTGTTCAAATATTTAGTTCCATTTGTGACTTCTTAAATTGCAATAGCTATTGTTGTGTACCTCCATTTCCGCGATCTGCAGTCTATTCGTATGTAAAAACGTGGTATGCAAAACTGATCAAAGGTCAGTATCCATCAAAAGAATCCTAGCACTAACATATTCATTGAAAGGACTAATTTACCTACGGTTAGTTCTGCATAGCACGTTTTACATCCAAATAGCTTCTAAATTTGTACGTAAAGTGTTGAAGCAGAAATATAATTCGAATTTATGGAAATGTTGAGGTTAGAACTACTTTCATGAGAGGAATTTTTGTGTAATTTCTTTCTCATTTTTTCTTTTTTTCGGAGGATGAAGCCCACATAGGTCTGAGACCTGTGCGTGGGTAATGAATTGGATGATGGTGATAGATGAATTGGACCTACAGCTTTACGTGGGTTCCGAACAACCAATAACTGATTTACCGTTTACAGTTTTACTGATTTACAGTTTTAGTGGGTTCCGAACCACCGGGAAGTGATTTTACAGCAGAGAAGTCTTTTTCTGGCCAATCCAGTCGGTCACCCTTACAAAGAGCGCCCAGGAGTTTCGTAGCTTATCTCTGATTGAACAGATACCTGCTACGGCACTCGGCTATCACTTCCCACCCCTGATAGAATTTTAAAAGAAATTCTGTTTTTATCAATTTTATTGTGGACGATCGTTTTTATGATTGGGTGCTGAAATGTTCACCAGAATACTTTCTGAATAAATTGAGTATTTTTAAACTTTTTATTTCCCAGTTGCCTACATACAGTTGTAGTGGAGTAAGGTTACTATGCTTTCATCAGCTAAATTTTGGTTCAATTGAATTTTTGATGAAATTGTTTATTCCTAATTTGAATTGCTTAGTACTTCTGATGAAATTTGTTGATTATTCGATTGTTTCCTTACTGAGCTTGATTAAATTTGTTTCTTATTTTCATATTCAGTCCCTTATCTTATTAGTCATGTTGCTATTTCATCCATTCCTTGTAAACTTCTTGAGAATTCAAGAATACTATATTCTCAGTAGTTGCTGTCTTATCACAACGTTATCATCTCCATCCATCATTTGTCATTTCCTTGTTGACCTTTTATATTGAGGAGATATTTTCGTATTTGAGATTATTGTCGGTGAGAAGGGGCCGTAGGATGGAATTTCTGCAGGTGTTGTGGTCGGATATTTGGCGCCTATCCAGCTCATAGAATGATGTCCTTCTCAATATGGAAGTTATGGGCAGGATCCAGTTTTGCTATGTAGTTACTGCGCGCTCACTGGAAGCAGATGAAATTTTTTAACGCGCTGATTAACAGATCACGACAAGAAGGATCTGACGCCAGTAGTGGAGGAGAATGCACGTCTATAGATAGATTGATGGTTCTGCTAGAGAATGTACACGAATGTATAGTAATAGAATGATGTACTCTTCTAGCCTCACCATTCAACCTTGACGCCAGGAGGGAGTAAGCAGCTCTTCAAGTTTTGCATCCAATGCAGTCTGCACGAATCACTGACCTTTTAGTGCAATCCATTATGTTGTGCTCCATTTCCATGTCTGATCGATTCGAATTGCATTCTGTATTGTTCTGTTGAATGGTCATGTGCCAGCGGCTCTGTCATGTGGATTGTAGGACACGCATGCACTTCCTATAGCTGATTGGTTTCAAACTTTGGAAGTACGGTATAGTGCAGACCTCCAAGGTTGTCTGGACTCTGGGTTGGATGATATCGTATTTCCTGCATCCGTGGCCTACGCTCTTTTCAACAGTAAATTCATCAATTTTACCACCATGAATTTGGCTGTAAAATCCGGATCATTGGCGTGAATACATGGAATGTTGATGGAGGGATAGAATTCATGCTTGTAAATTGTGAATTGAAGAAATAAAATACTAGTACAGTAGTGCTGATGTTATAGTCCCGCCAAATTTGTCTGTAAAATTGGGATCAGTGTCATAAAAACTCGTATATGGGTTGTAGATGAATAGATAAGTTTTTTTAAGATAATTGAAATAGTGCCGCTGATAGTCCCGCCAAATAGGAGCATTCATATGCTGAAATTCCATTTGTCATTTCTTCTGTGTGTTACTTGGGTCAAGAACATAACCACCAATTTTAATGAATTTTCCATGTAAACATGACCTACACACATTTGAACCCCAGTTGAAATTTAGTAATAAAAGCAATATTGGGTTTAAAGCTTGTTTTTTCTTGCATGTAGCTGTAACCTTACTAACCTGAATAAACTAGAAGTTTTTTGCTACTAACCGGGGAAAAATCCTGACATTCACTCTTGCTTTTGCAAGATTAAAATTGCACAACTTTGACCTTTAACACTTTTTCAAAATTTTGAAGAATTTGGGGTTGGAAACATGAGCAAACAGTTTACTAACCTTAGAACCAGTTTTGAAGTCAAAGAACATGTAGCTAACATGCGATTCTTATTCTTCAATATACAGTTGGACTTCTGTAAAACAAAACAGAATATTCGACTAGCAAATTCGTTGTAGAGATGTATTCGTTGATGAGACGTCGTCTTTCTAAGATTTCAATGTCAAGGAACACCATAAAAGTGCTTCACTTGGAAGATTTCGTTGTTCGGAAGTTCGTTACGTAGAAGTTTGACTTCATTATAGAATTTGCAATATTTGATTCTTCATTGAACAATAGAAATTGTATAACGCTACATTTGACATGGACAAGCAGACTCCTAACCTCGGAACAAACTTTGAGGTCCAAAACCTTGTATCAAAAAGGGATAACACATTCTTCAAAATTTACAATTCTTCATTAAACAATGGAAAATTCAGGAATTTATTATTTTTCTTGTTTCTCTTCACTTGGGAGATGTGTTGGTAAATTTCAACAGGTCTATGATCAGAAACTGTGAACCGGTGTGCCTTATTAGGATCCCCGTTGTGGTTAACCTCATGTTGCGGTCTAGCTCTACCACCAGTTTACGACAGCATTCCATTCTATAGAAGAGCTTATGTGTGTTAAAACGTCTATATAGTTCACAATGTGAAATACGATTCAATGGCTGTCTCGTCACAAGCTCATCCGATACTTCACTTCACATGTTTAAGCCCTTCATTGGCGCCTCATTTTGGATGCTTAAATTTAACGCTCAATTCATGCAACACATAGTTTTATTTTTAGGGCCTTATGTTAGATTATAATTTATATAGGCTATAATCTCCATTTGTGTTCTGTGTAGTGGTTTAATGAATTAATACTGCATCAATTTTATCAAAAATGAAGATTTTAATTCTTATTTTAGCAATTTGATAAGATAAGATGGAAAAAGCAAAATAACTACTAGAAATTGTTCACTTTACCTAATGAATAATAAACATTGATTGTATAGAATACAGAATATTGAAGTAAAAAGGAAATAGTTTATTTTATTTATGTTCTGATAGTTAGGAAGTCCAGAAATTACCAATCTAAGTTGTTGAACTCATTGTTGGTATCCTTTTTTTTAATTTCAAGTGAATTGTCAATTTATTTCAGTCATGCTTGCTCAATTATTCAATGCCTTCATCAATTTTTGTTTCATATTGCAATTAATCTCTCTGTAGATATCCATTTAATTTGACAGTTGAACTTAAACTCAATTAAACTAGCTTTTGCATTGGTTTTATCTTTAAAAAGATATGGCGTCTCTGAAATTTATTTGATTTGAAGCCTTGTCTTTTGGTTCTAGTCACTCATTCGGCCATTCCCCCAGACGTGGCCGTTTTAACAGTGAGCATTAACTCTTATCTGGGACTGTAATGATTGATTTATCAGTCATAATTAATCGTCCTCAATTTCAACTACGTAAGTTGAAAGTATCATGCTCATACGGTTCAATCGATTACACGTTTATTACAAGTTACTATTTCCTTGCATTGGTACGGTTCTGGTCATCCATGTTTAATGAATTCGCAATTATAATTCGAAAATTAATATTATTTAGTAGACTTATTGAAAATCCCATATAACTCAGTCTAATTAGACACAAGTCTGAATTCTGCTTACAAGACTGGGGTGTTTTAAAATGTGAGTGGGGTGGATATGTTGGCTAAATTGTATAAACTGATGAGTATCTAGGAAATGGTTAAATGAGTATTGGGTATAGATGAAATGTGTTTTTTAAAACCCATTTTGACGCTGTTTCGACTTATTTTAAGGAGTTTGTGCTGTTTGAAGAAAAACAAGTAGAGATGAAAATAGTGTACGAGAAAAATTGATACAATTTTTTGAATCATATAAACACATATCATTTTTTGATAATAACTTGACAGCTGTGTACTTGACAATTTATTGCAGGGGTTGAAGCTTTGCTATTAAGGTTGCACAAGAAAAATTTCTATCAAGTCAAACCAAAAGCATTGTTTATCTCAATCTAACGCTCAATTTAAATCTCAATTTAACGCTCAATTCATGCAACACATAGTTTTATTTTTAGGGCCTTATGTTAGATTATAATTTATATAGGCTATAATCTCCATCTGTGTTCTGTGTAGTGGTTTAATGAATTAATATTGAATAATATGATAATAATATTGAATAATGAATTATTATCTATTGCATAAGAAAAATATTAAATTACATTATAAATATATTACATTTTCATGTCTACAGTATATCATTTTCCTTTAGAATTGAATAATTTTGGGTCCCCCGTGGAGAAATTGATTAATATTCTGATAGTCCTGACCACGGTCACTAGACACTGCTGTAGTCTAGTTCTATTTTCTAGTATCAAACATGGGTCGTTCTTTGTTGGAGCTCTCAGATGTTTTCGTTTTACTTGAATTCTTATCACAAAATCAATCTTCAGAATAGAATTTTCCCTTCGGAGTAGGTACTCGAATATGTTTCTGACATGTGATTATTTTTTATACAGCCTTATATTTACGTAGAAGTCAGATAAGTAAAGACATGACAAGTTAGGGCTGTCACTGGTTGAGAATTCTTGTTATCACTTTCCCCTATCCAGCTGTTTACCACTGGATAACTATTCCAAATATTCTCAACAGGAGTTTTTGAGTGTAAACATCACTTCAGAACTACATCTTGGGAGTCTGCTTATCAATCATCTTATGTTTATGAACCTCTATTTTGGTACGTTATCGTTCAAACAAGGAAAATAGAAGACTGATAACTGATGAACTCATATTCTTTGCTATATCTCCTCTAGAGGTAGGTTTTGTTCACAAAAACTCAAGTAAGAACTCAGTTGAATTGGATTCTATTCATTAATATATTAAATTTATAATTTTTTTCAATATACTTATTTAACTGGGAAGTGATAGCCGTGAGCCGTAGCAGGTATTTGTTCAATGAGATAGAGATAAGCTGCGTTCTCCCCGGCACTCTTTGTAAGGGTGACCGATTAGATTGGCCGGCAAAAAAGACACTGTTCTCTGCTGTAAAATCACTTCCCGGTGGTTCGGAACCCACCTAAATCTGTAGGTTCAGCTCATCAATCACAATCATCCAACTCATTACACACGCACGGGTCTTAGACCTATGTGGGCTTCATCTTCCAAAAAAAAAAAACTTATTCAATATACTTTTCTGACTGAGCGGCCAATCATCTATTCTCAAAGGTGTGAGTAGACTTGTCAAAATTTGGACAATATTTAAAGTGCGTATTTGTGTACTTTACAATAAGATTTAATCCTTATTATTCAGGCATGATTACACTTATTGAAATAACCAATGTTGTATAAAAGTTATGAGTAAGTTTGAATAGAAGTTAAGATATTGATTGCAACACTATTTTAATTTTTTTTGAGGATGAAGCCCACATAGGTCTGAGACCTGTGCGTGGGTAATGAGTTGTATGATGATGGATTTATGAGTTGGACCTACAGTTTTAGGTGGGTTCCGAACCACCGGGAATTGATTTTCAGCAGAGAACAGTGTCTTCTTTGCTGGTCAATCTAATCGGTCACCGTTACAAACAGGACCTACGAGAACGCAGCTTATCTATCTGATTGAACAGATACCTGCTACGGCTCGCGGCTATATTATTGTATTCAATTAATATTTTTTTAGCCGACTTGGAATTTAAATAACAAATATGAAGCGATTCTCCTTGTCGTAGAATTCATGATTGACTAATTTCCATTGATATCTAGTCATTTTTCTTCCATCCCACTTATGACTCGACTCACTGGTTCCACTGCAGCATTCACACAGGAAATGACTACAGACCAACAACGTGGACACTGATAAAGTTGTCAATTTATTGATATGGTTTTACTGTTTCAATACTAAGTGTTATGTGACTATTTCCATTTTAAAAGCTTATAATAGTTGACAGCTTCGTCGTGATTATGTCAGAATTTGAACCAGAAAATAATTTTAATTGACATTTTCGACTAGTTGTTTTAAAAATAGTCCTGTTGATAAATAGCTTCTGTTGAAGCTTTTGTTTATTACTACTTATCCTATAGAAAATTGATTTTTAAAAACTATTCATCAAATCTTTTTCACTGTTATGGCGGTGAATGGTCGTTGATTCTTCTTTGTTGGGAGAGTACAAAAATCATCTTCAATCTGGTGTTCCCCGTGGAATGGCCCTTGAACTCACTTCCAAATTGCTTGCCTTCTCTCTTGAAAACTACGACGGATTGAATTTCTTGAGCTGTGCACGAAAACCTTTACTCGGGAGGGGTGCCCTTTCTATGGCATTCTATTCTTCATTTCCCTCTTTGTGAACTCTTCTTCATTGTTATAGCTCCCGATACTTCCACCCCCCCCACCCCCCTCTTGTGTGAAGAGCTGGGACTCGAAGTAGTGTATATAGGATGTGTATATGTTAGGCTACTTTTTGTGCTACTGAAATCAATATTATCAATCGATTTAATTTATCAATATCTGAACATTTCACTTTTTAAAATTAGTATTCTGAAAGCTGAACTTACTAATATTTTCAGTTCGATAGTTGTCAATGAAAATGATGTGATAATGGTAATGGATTTTGAATTGTCAATTTAACTCTTATCAAATGCTCTGATGACTTTCGGTACACGAATACTGACAGCAGTAACAAATAGGAATGCAAAAATTCCATGAATGCTAGTATCCAAAATAATCATTACATCTAACCTATAAATCTAAAGTCGACATAACTTGAAAATTGATAACCCATAAGGAATGATCCAATCCAATACTACATAATCTATTGCATTACATCTAAAAATACACATTGAGCAATGGTAGAATACTAGTCTTCCAAACCAATATTCTGTAGTGCCTAATTCAATATTCGGTCAGTCATCAATCAATAACATATGCATAAGATCAAATTTCAATTTCGAAAAATGAATATCTCAATTTTCCCAAATTAATCTTTGACATGCATTTTTCAAAACTTCATTGCATTACCTCTGCCGGGGATCAAATCCAGGTCTGTCTCTTCCACGGAGAATGCTCTTACAAACTAAGCTACAGTGCATCCTCTGAATTTTAGCATTCATCTGGTATTAGAGCTAACTAACTGGCTAATATATATTTATAGTGAAAATAATCGTAGGATATTGCAAAATTTAATTGTAATATATTTGAATTAACTCCTCCAGTTGACTCGATATAAACTATAATTATTAAATTAAATTACTTGCCGGTGGTTCGGAACCCACCTAAAACTGTAGGTCCAACTCATCAATCACCATCATCCAACTCATTACCCACGCACAGGTCTCAGACCTATGTTGGCTTCATCCTCCAAAAAAAATATTTAAAAAAAATCAACTCATAGAAAAAATATTTTTTTCCAACCAACCAATAAAATAACAGAATGCTAAATCCTGGCTAAAACCATTATCAATGCTATTAATATCACCCCTACACCCATCTCTTATCCAATCATAACATTTCATTATGGATCCTTATCTCAGCCGATGATGATGTAGTATTCTGGGTCTTCCTAAGCGGATTTTTAACCAATTGGAGCGCTTTCTTCAAATGCTAGCAGCCAATCTCTAATCCCGAGGCCGCACTGCAGGAAGGTTGGTAGGATGGTGGATGGTAGATACCTGCCTGGCGACCATCCAGCTATTTATAACGTGAGTAACAGAACGACGGTAACCGCATTGGCCCACCACTACCATCTAACCCCCTGAAACCATCCTAGGGAACCGCCTGGCGTCTATCCACCCATATCAGTCGTGTTTGATATTCCATCCTAGTAGCCTAGCGAAAATGGAGGAAAGCAGTCAGTCAGTCAGTGTGGGATAGGGTGAGTGTGCCCTGTCTGGCAACTTCGGAGCAATGAGCTCCATGGTTGCTCATCGCAATACTGTGCTGAAATTTTGGGGGTTCCTACTATTTTTAAGACCTTAAGTAGAACTTGGCATTTTTTTTTTTTTTTTTTTTTTTTTTTTTTTTTTTCATGTCTGTTTTTCTTAAAAATAATTTTTTTTTTTCCTATTTTCCTAATTAGCTGGATACAATAATATAATATAAGTAATATAGTCTGTTATACAATGAATATTTAAAATATTTATACAATGAGTTATGAACAAAATAATTTTTACACAATTTTAATTAATTTCTAAGTAGTGAAAAATTTTTTAAAACAAGTTTATCATGGAAGAATAACCTTCCCAGTTACTTTTGCAGCTTAATATGATTTTTTTTTTTTTTTTCGAATTTCATGTCTTCAACAAAGTCATGTCTTCAATTTTTTTTTTTTTTTTTTTTTTTTTTTCTTTTTTTTTTAGCCAAGTTCATACTTTTTGTTGGGAAAATCATGGTGTGGAGAAGGGTTCTTCTTCCGGGGGGATTTGAGGCTGCATACAGTGATGAAACTGATTTATCTGGCCACTGCTGGCTCTTTTGGAGTCAACAGTGAATCAGAGTCTGTCAGGCCACCACTGTTGAAAGGGAAGTGGCTTATGGGTCTGAACTGGTCGTGGTATTTCATACATCTGCCTAACTGATGTACGCCACGAACTGGATGCTGTGTCATGTAGATTTCTTGAAGTGAGCTGAATGTGAGTTAGTAGTTGGGGAGTCTGAACATATTCATATAAAAGGGTGTTCGGGACTTTGTAGTGGAAGTTGCAGACGGTTCTAATGATTTTATTTTGGAGACCAAATAGTCTTTTCCTATTGGTCGCCGATAGGTAGGGGAACCAGACTGGGGCAGCATAGGTCATATAAGCCCTGATAATAGCTGTGAATATGAGCAGTCTAAATTTCAGGGGGAACGATGGGGTGATGAGAAGGGGGAATAGTTGTCCAAACAGCACACGGCTATGTCTTACTTTGACATCAATGTGCTGTTTGAAAGTTAATTGTCTGTCCAGAGTGACACCAAGGTACTTAACGGTGGGGGACCATGGCAGAGCGTGGCCATGGATTGTGAGAGGGGGCGGAAGTTTCTGTTTCCTGGAGAAGGCAACAGCTACACATTTGGTGGGATTTATCTCTACCTTCCAGGAGGAACACCAGGCTGTGAGCAAGTTTAGTTGCTCTTGTACTAGCCTGGCCGCCCTATTGAGGTTTAGGCTGCTGGAACTAAAAGTGGTATCGTCTGCAAAGAGACTTGTAGATACTGAAGGTAGAGATGGCATATCGTTAATAAAAAGTGAATAAAGGATGGGGCCGAGTACTGATCCTTGGGGAACACCTGCTGATGTTGCTGTAAGAGCAGAAATGACTGTTGAAGTGGGGGTGCGGGAATTGACAACAAAGTACCTGTCAGTAAGGTACGACTTGAAGAGTCTTACTGTTGGTGGTGGGAAGACTGAAGAAAGTTTAAAGAGCAAACCATCAATCCATACAGTGTCAAATGCAGCTTTGAAGTCTATAAAGACTGCTGCAGTGTGCTCCTTCTTATTGAAGGAGTCTGACAACTGAGAACAGAATTTCATTAGTTGCAGAGTTGTAGAACAACTTGCACGAAATCCAAACTGCTCTGGCCTTATTACACTATCAAGTGTCTCTTTTAGGTGCTTCTCCAGAAACATCTTCTCAAAAAGTTTTGAGAAGAAGCAAGGGATGGAGATTGGCCTATGGCTTGATGGCTGAGTGGGATTTTTTCCTGGCTTTAAGAGCAGGAATAATTTACTTTTTTTCCATTCTGTAGGGAAGTGCTGGGTACTCAGAATGGAATTAAAAATAATCAGCAGGTGATGGGCTAATACTGGGGGCGCATTTATGATGGCCTTGCCAGTAATATCATCAAGGCCTGAGGCTTTCTTGGTATTGATATCGCCCAGGGCTTTTTTAACATCACCCATTGAAAAAGGTGTAAGGTCGGTGGGTGTTGGATCTTGGAGTATTTCCTCCACTTTGTCCACTACAATTTTAAAATGATTATTGAGCTCCAAATTAGGGGGTTGAGGGGGGTTTGAAAAGTGAGTTTGGAGATGGGAGGCGAACTCATCAACTTTCTCTTGTTCAGAGAATATTAGCCCATTTGGGCCCTCAATTGGTGAGTTAGCTGGTTTTTTCCTGAGAAGTTTTCTAGTAGCTTGCCAGGCTTGATGGGGGGGCAGGGATGAGAGGTATTCTTCCCAGGAGTGGAGGCGGTGCATTTTTAGAAGTTGAGAGCATCGGTTAGATGCTCTATTAAATGCATTTTTATCTAAAGGAGCTCTAGTTATTTGCCATCGTTTACGTAGACTATGGCGTTCACTGATAGCAATTGAAATTTCTGAGGGGAGTAGTGAGCGCCGGGGAGGGGGGGCGATGGCTGTGCTGTCAGCTAGTGCTGTTTGTAGCACCTCTGTGACTGATGCTATATGAGCTTCCAGGTCGACAGAGTTAGAGAGAGTACTCGGTGGGGGTGGGATGGAATTTGACACATTTTCGTGATAATTCCTCCACTTCACAGTAAGACGAGGTGGAGGGGGCCTAGCTATGTCATCCGGACTCACAAGTGTGAACAGTACTGGGAGATGATCAGAGGAGAGATCCTCTATCACATCAACCAGTGTGCTCTTTGTGAGGCCAACAGACAAAGCATAGTCCAATATGTCTGGGTGAGCAGCTGAATTAAACATACTTATATGTGTTGGGGAGGTTGGGAGATGAAAAGTAATTTCTGTGTCAAATTCCTCTACAAATTTTAACAATGACACTCCCGGGACGTTAGTAACTCGGCAACCGAGTGCCTCATGTTTGGCATTCCAGTCGCCGGCCACAAACATACAAGGAGAGGCAGTGAAAAGTTGAGAAAGAAGGTGGTGGTCAAAGTTATGACCACGAGGGCGGTTGTAAATAGAAACAAAAGTAATCGGTGTACTCTGTACAGAGATAGTTGCTGCTATTAAGTCTATGTCTGGTATAGACGGGAGGGGGAGTGCACAGAATGAATGCCTTCTGTGTACAAGAATTGCTACACCGCCATGGGTTTGTTTAAGCTCATTGGGGGGGCGGTCATAGCGTAGGCAGTGATATGAGGGGAATTTAATTGGGAGAGTAGTTGACATTTTCGTTTCTTGAATAAGAGCCACATCTATATTCAAGTCACAGAGAAAGTGACGTAATTCGTCTATTTTATGGTGTAAACCGTCTGCATTAAAAGGAGGAAAGCGTGATTAGTTCAGTTTTTAAAAGAAGGGCCATTTGGGACCCAGCAGATCCATTAAGGAAAAATTCCAAAATTATAAGTTCTTTACAATTTGCATTCAGTCAATTTCAAAAGTAAGTCAAATGCCTCAACTGACATCCAGTGGCGTAGCCAGGGGGCAAAAATTCTCAAATAACTAATAGATAAGGACTTATTAAAGCCGAAGGGTTCTATATGTTTTGTTGTATTATAACGTTATAACGAACAGATTACATAACCCCTGTTTGTGTAATGGAATATAGCTACAGTTATAGTCAGATTAATGCATTTTTCAAATTTTTCCTCAATATTTACTCATATAGAAACTTGTTAGGTGCTCAAATGGATGATTTTGATTTAAAATGAGCTACGAAATCGAATAAAACATGTTAGAAAACTGTGTCTACCATAATTATTTATTTATTACATTAAATAAAATGCAATTTTCAAGATTGAAGTGGATTAACTTTGTTAATTATTGATAAATCACCTTTTTGAATAAACTCATCTTGTAGAAAATTTAGTTTTGAAGTTAAAATTCAGTATAACCCACTAGCCTGAACGCACCCAAAGTTCATAAAATCGGGATTTTATAAATTAAAACACACAAATAAATGCAAGTTCTATACAAGCGTGTAAAATCAGTGTGCTATGATAAAAAAAATTCCGATTTCATGATCTTTGGGTTGGGTGCGTTTTAGGCTAATGACATAAATTATATGAAACTTATAATAATTAGTATTAATTTTGAGATTTAGTACATGAGTTAAGTATTATTAGTTCCAATTCAAGGGTTTTGACTCAAAATAGTCAAAATATCGGTATATCAAACTTTATCATTTCAAACCTGGCCACCTAGGTTCTTGGGTAGTAATTTTTCAAAACTTTCTTTTGAACTTTAGAGCCTAACAAGTTGTCTAGATTAGCTTTTCACACCACTAAATTTTAAAAAAATCCGGACCCTCCTATACCCCAGACCCCCCTATACCCCAGACCCCCCTTGGTGAGCCCCCCCCCCCCCCCGAAATCTAATCCTGGCTACGCCACTGCTGACATCCTTAAATACCAATAGATTTTTCCTGGGATAGAATGTTGTCATAATTTTTTGTATACTCTCACGAATTTTCCGTCTTGTTGCCGCCTCAGATTGTAAGTATTCACCCACGGTTTTTTTATCACATTATTTGCCCCTGTAATTCCCAAAGATGAACTTGGCAATTTTTGAGAGAGACATGATTTCTACTCGGCAGTCAGTTGGATACTGGTTTCATTTCACTGCGTCCAGGATGCATTTACCCTCCACCATCCACCATTACCATCCAACCTCCATGCGACCATCTAGCATCCTGCAGTGCGGCCTTAGCCTAAGTTCCATATCATGATGCATGAATCTAGAATCTTCGTATTATTTCTATAATTTTTAAATTTTATTTTGTCGTGACTCAGTTTTGGCAAATTTTTAATTAGAGCTGATCATCTTCCTAGCGCTAGTGCTACAGAAATTTTTTTTTTCTCTTATTCAGTTTTTGTGATGAAACTTGTAGAACAGTATCAATGCTTTCTACGGTCTGTGACCTGCAAAATTCTTTTGTGACCGCTTGTGGAATGAGTTTTCAATTACTTTACCAATCAAGTGCTCTCGGGCTTATTTCCTGTCGTACAGGATCTTTTCCTGTCGTACAAAATGTTATTCCTTCGTCTTTCAGGAAACATTTAATAATATGCACGTGTGCTCGCAACAGTATTTCTTTAGGCGCTCGTAAATTTTTTCCAGAAATAGGCAGCGAATCTTTGGGATGAAAGTTATAATTAATTCAGAAGGAAGCCCCGTTCCTCATTCTTTCTCTTTCCTCTTATTATTTTATGTTGCTTTCTTCTTATTATTATTTTATGTTGCTTTCTTCTTATTATTATTTTATGTTGCTTTCTTCTTATTATTATTTTATGTTGCTTTCTTCTTCACGCGTCTGAATATTGTTCTTTCCCTCACATTTGCTGTATTATTTATTTTCTGTTTTCATCCCTTTTGTTTTGCTCAGGACGAGTTTTAATTAGGAGGATGGAAGTTTTGAAAAATGCATGTCAAAGATTAATTTGGGAAAATGGAGATATTCATTTTTCGAAATTGAAATTTGATCTTATGCATAGCCTATGTTATTGATTGATGACTGACCGAATATTGAATTAGGCACTACAGTATATTGGTTTGGAAGACTAGTATTCTACCATTGCTCAATGTGTATTTTTTTAAAGAAAATCTCTTATGCTACTGGTTTTCAAACTTGAATAAAATACTAACACCCAAGTTCGTGAGCCCTAAAAGGACTCAAACTTGCCAAAAAAGGTCACACACTTGAAAAAATGGTGCTCCCGAATTTACGTCCTGTCTTGTGGCCTCAGAGACTCACCCTGCTAACAACATACTACCTGTATTCTATTCTTCCTTTTTTCTGCCCATGTCATCAAGGAAAATGGTAATCTTACCGTTAGACCATGTTGATTCTTTGTCGCAAAAAATATCACAAAAATCTAGTTTGAAAATAAAAGTAGACCATTAGCAAATTGCTTCCAATATAATTTCTGTTAAAAGTTATTCCTTGTTTGCTGTTTTTAAAGTTTTCTCAGAATAATGTGTGGGTTGACTCATGAAACTAGCCATTGAATTTTGTGACTCATAAAGTAATGTAAGAGTTTGAAACTATGAAATTCAGTCCACTGTGGTCCGTTGAACAGCCATGAAATGTAGTTTTTAAGCATGAGTTGTAATCTTATCCTTGATATGAACCTAATTGATGGCTTGTCCAATGCATGCGGGTGATTCAATTTCCCTTCTCCACCTCCTCCAACCTTCTCCTTGACCTCTTATTCTTCCTTCTCCTTTGCTACCAACAATCTTTTATTCAAGCGCTTGATATTTTAAATACAGTATTAATTTTTTGTGATTTTTTTTAACTTGTATGAGTATATTGGTGTCCGATTTCGTGAGTTAGTCATTTAAATTTCAACAAAACACCAATTTTCTCACAAACGAGCCTGGATATTGAAAATATCAAGAAATGGGGGTTTGGGGATTGAAAACTTGTTGGTTCAACTCCTGCTCCTACTACCAATAAATTAACTAAATACCTAGTCTAATCATTTCATCTTACATCTCTTTTATATGGAAAAGCTCTCCTTTCTCCCAAAAATTCTTTGTCATTTCACAATCACATAAATTTGAGCGATTGAAGACATACTGCTAGATTTTTGTTTCTGTGCTCCTCTAGAGGTTGTCGTGCGTCTTGAAAGACATAGTTGTGGTGAGCTGTTGAAAATAAATCCTAAAGATACAGCCACCCACAGGCTATTACAGGAAATGATGTACAGTCTACCCCTCCCGCGGTGAGCTGGCTATTGTTATGACAGACCATACACGCACACAAATCCTTTTCAGAGGAAGAGAGTGAGATTCTTGTATTCCATAAGATTCGTCCCACGGTTGAAGCAAGCTGTTTTCATGCCAAGATACTTTACTTTCTCTTCGTATCCCCATTCAATAAACATTATATTAATGCACTCTTTGTACTTGAATATCAATCAATCCATTGTTCAGAACTGAAATGTGGATCTTTTTAATCTGAAATAAATTTGTGGTTTTCTTTCAGTCCCAAATTTTTGAAGCTACAAAAATGTAAGTCCTTCAATGTGATAATTATTATGGAAGTAATAATGCCGTCAAAATTTCTTGAACCTGCGCATTCATTTATGCTTTTGATGCTTCATGCCTCACAGTAGTCCCACCACTTCAATTTAATGGTTTCATAGAATTAAATAAAATACATATATTAAATTTAAATTATTAAATTACGAATTTCTTTTTAATGCTATAGATAGGCTAAATAATAATATTAAAAATCTCCGTCATTTCTCAAATGTAGATTGAAGTGTAAATTAGTAGTGTAATTTGTAGCAGTTATTTATGTATTCATTGTGACAAAATTACAATTGGATGTGAGGATGCAGCAGACTTTGAGTTCAAAACGACTTTTTTTTACAAATTTTGACTACAAAATCCAAATACAGTACAGGGTGACTAGCGACCGGGAAAAGTCAGGGAATTTTAAAATTCTGGAAAAGTCAGGAAGAAGTCAGGTAATATAAAAAATATCGGGAAAACTTCGTATTAATTATTTACCTAATAACAATTATACTAATTATAGAAACACTCACATAAAATACTCCAATATAGAACTTGAAATGCGTTTTTAGATGGAAACAACCAGACAAATAAGCTAGATAGCCTAACAAACATAAATTGTTTTGATTATTCGCTAAGGTCTTTTTTCATCTATATAAAAGCCAAATACCCCTGATTCTGTGACTCATTCATCAGCGTTTCTCGAAAACCACATGGCTAATTAAGTTGAAATTTGGTACGCATGTCCCATTGGGGCTGTAGATGCATGTTAAGAAAGAATTTTGAAGAATTCCAAAAATACTGCCAAAAGTGAAAATTGAAAAAAATAGATATAAGAAATATGGAGTTGTGAATTGAATAACTGTGCCCTTATCCATGACTACTGATGATCAACAAACAAAAGTGCTGGATCGATTCACGATTTTGTACGAATTTGAAACCACTCCCTGAGGTCCAGGGGAGACTGCCCCCTGCCTAGACGGTTAAGGCGAGCGAAGCGAGCCTGCAGGCTAGTACCTCATATTGGTCAGGGAAAATTTTATTAATGATCAGGGAATTTTTGCAACTTACTCTGTTGTCACTCTGTTGTAGCTTAGGTCAAAGTTGAATTAATTCACATTTTTAATAATATCTATAAGATATTTTGATCAAACCGTGTAGAATGTTGATTAGTGACAGGTCAGAAATAGTATATAGTCTATTAATAGCGCTTTCTTATTTGAATGTGCAAAGGAAAAGCAACGTCCACGGGATGCTGCAGTGTCTGGAGTCTCGATTTGTCTGATCCTGGACTAGAGACTAGCGGAGAGAGGCGAGAGGTCAGTACCGCGACAACTGCATTGCAATTGGTGGGCGAGGACCGGTTCTGTAATCACTTTTAGTTCACCGGAAATTGAACGGTTCGGTTCGTTTGTGAGCTAAACACGTGCACTTCACTCAACTCTTCCTTCATCCAAGGATCCAAGTACTCGTTTGTTCCTTCAAAATTCTGTTTCCTAAGAATCGTCTTGAAGTTACAGCGTCCTAGATGTAAGCAATAAATTATTGATTTTGCTGTTTATTCATTTTCCGTACCTCACACTCACGAGTGACTTGTGTGGTAAGGAGACAGAACCACCATTGGCTTGTCTGACCTATGTATTTGCCATCTCATTGGGGTTTAATTAAGCATGGTGTACCCAAAGGGCGAACTAGCGTTACACCGAAATGGTTTTGCTGTAATTAATTTAGTCAAGTAGTGGAAGAGGGCCGGCTGCGCCTTAGCTTCGCTTTCCTTGTAAAATAAAAGGCGTAATTCACTTCAATATTCTTCATTTCCCAGTATTTTAGCCGAAAGGCCATTCTTTGGAAATAATATTTTTTAATAGATTCATTTGCTGTAATTTACATTATTCACTTCCAAATATTTCAGACGAAAAACTATCATTTGGAAATGATGTACTTTTTTGTTGAAACGTTCAGTTTTAAAAATGTGTATAAAAAGTACAGTAGTTTAGACTGGAAATGGGATTTTTAGCGTATTGAGAACAGTATGTCCAGTTAATTTAGATTTTTACATTCATTAAATAATGAATTTTCAAGTAAATAAGTGAGTACTCAGTATTCAGTTATTCAATACTGATAAATGGGCTTGGTCATAATGAATTAACGTATAATTATTATTATTTTACTATTTATATATATATTTTGATACAGAACTGTAATAAGTGATATCTAGAATACATTCTAAAGGCCAGTCGCACGAAAGAAAATAAAATGTGACCTCCTTAAGATGACTTCATTTAACGCAGCCAGTGCAACGACTTCCCTATTGAGCTTCGTAAGATGATGTCATCTTACGGTGGTTAAATTTAATTTTCTTTCATGCAACTGGCCTTTAGAATGTAGTCTAGATATCACTTATTACAGTTCTGTATCAAAATATATATAAATAGTAAAATAATAATAATTATACGTTAATAATTATTGTCACAATATCTTACCAGGTTTATATCAGGATTTATACCCACTAACTTGCTTAAATTGCTTTTTTTCTTAAATTTATTAACTCAACATTTTGGTTCATTTGGCATCAACCTCTTTGTTCGTGCTGGAGAGAGAAAAGTTCAAATACGATTTATTTCCAAGATGCTGCAGCGGATGTAACAAAGTCGAGCTAAAATGACTGGCATAAGTCAACCACCTGGCTGGCTGTCGAACACTGTCCGTTATCTGAATGTGCTAATTCTCTTTGAACTGTTTTTGTCACTACTTGACAGATTAAGCCTGGGCTATCTTTTTTGTGCAGGTAAATTGTTGTTGGTAAATCTGAGTACAAAGTTGACGACTCTCTTTTGTTTAAATCAAATTTTATTGGTTTAAACTAGTTACTTATCCCCAGCGAACACATAAGACCAATAGAAGGGGCTTCTTGACGCCGAGGTGAAGCCACTTGTTAGGCGCTCGTCCACTACAAATATGGCGGCGCAGGGATGACTCCCCAAGTGGCGAGCGCTTGATAAGCCGGTTTTTGCTATTACCAGTACGGCACGCATTACATCGCCAGTCTGTTTCTTCATAATATGAATTGCTCATTCTTGAGATGGATAAATTATAGAAATGTCATTTCTCAGTTGATCTAATTCTGAAATTTTAATTGTGAGTAGAGGCATTCTGTGATGAATTTTGTTGACAAGGATTACTCAAACTTTACTCGAAAAATAGTTAATTTTCTAATGGAGTGACATTTTTTCAAATACCTTCCAATATTATATCCGTCATTATATCATTAATATCTGTCATTTGACTGCCACATCCTTTTACTTAACATAAAAAAAAAACAGTAGGAGAAAGAGAAAACAAAAAGCTGAATTGAACTGGATAATGTATTTACTTTGCAAATCTAGTCACAGCGATCATAAAAGACATCACAAAAACACTATCACAATTATTGTCTTTTGTTATCCCTGTCTGGTCACAACAATAATAATTAATAATCTTAATGTTGTTTGACATTCTCACTCATAATTTCTATAAATAGAATAGTCTCTTTCTCTAACACGTAGCACAATACTCAGTGTCTTCACGAGTGCTTGAAGAATACTTTTTTTTTATCAACCCAAAGTTGATCTGGTTAGCGCCCATATAGAAGTTATATCATTCTGAATAGCGAAAGTAGGGTCTTCACAATAGGCTATTTCCCCATTAGACAAAGTAAGTAAACGTTCAACGTCTTGTAGTCATTGATTTATACGATTCAATTTAGTTACATGACTTTAAAGATGAATTTTCATTTTATAATTTCATTGTGTAACAGCATAGTAGAGAAATTGAATTGAATTGAATTGGATTGAATTTATTGCCACATAAAAAAAGTTGTGACATTTATTTCTATAATAACTCCATATTAAAACTGAGTTATATTGTATGTATTATGTATTTTAATGGAGATGACTTTATATTTTAAGAATATTGGCTCATGTTTATATTGTACAAGATATAATGCTCAACATATTATTAATAAAATGAAATAAAAAATTGTTCTAATAAAAATTTTCCTATTTGGATCTTGTTCATTTGCGTTCATAATGGAAATAATTGATGGTTAGACTAATTTAATCAATAATTTCCTAAAAACAATCTAACTATAATATTATTACATTACAATAATAAACCTCCAAGGAAGTATTGAATCAAACACAAGAAATAAGTGATGAATTGGCTTTGTGGTTCTGGATGCACAAGCCGGCTGACGACAGCGCGCCATCCCGATCGCACTTCAACCTAACATTGTATCCAAAGTATAGGTCGTATTTTAAAATAAAAATCATGAAAAAAAATTTAGTTATTTCTGTACAACTTTCTCGCTTTGATCACATCTCTACCCAAAAGATGAAAATTTTGGTAGCCGACTCATTTTTTTATGTCATGTTTGAAACTCGGACAAAAATTATAACTTTAAACAACTAATTAAAATTTATAGAGGTAACTATTAACTTTTATAATGCCACTGTTATCTTCAGAAACTAATTGTCTATACTCATGCCAAGTTTGAAAGTTATATCTTAATCCTAAGTGTGTTAAACTGCAGTTTATTTGGAGAGCGCGCATTGAAATTTTCTGCTCTTGAAAACACGATTTCGTCTTTCTATCCACTACATGGATGGCAGACATGGCTTCACCTCCTGTACGCTACGCTAGTGCATACGCCCCTTCTATTGGTCTTATGGGTTCGTTGCTTATCCCTTATCTATTTAAGCTCCGCGTGTTATTATTTATATATATATATATATTTTTTTTTTTTTGGCTGTGAATAAGAGCATAAATTCAATTTTATTGACAAAAGTGGTAATATTTTGCGAGTTTGATAGATTTTGTGCATTTTTCTACATTTTGTCTGACAATCTGAAATTGTTTACTACATTTATAATTCATTTAGTGTTATATGATGCAGTCAAGAGGCCTGTTGCAGAACACTTCAGGAACTAGTTTTATTAGAACTAGTTATTAGTACTATAGTAATTGTAATTTGTGAAATGCTATGCCCAGTCTTAATGTTCTGTATGCCCAAGTCAGTTAGGTGCTTTTAAGGATCAGGTCCGTTTTCATGTTTCCTTGAACTTACCTTGAGGCTTTCTTGGATCAAGGGAAACTTTATTAGTGTTAGCTTAAAAGGCTTTTCAAGGAAGACTTGGAAAGCATTCACTCAAAAGGCTTTTCTAGTCTCCCTTGAGTTAAAAAAAGGCTCAAAGTAGGTTCATAATACGCTTCTCGGTCCTGGTCGGCAGTTCTACTGAAATAACAAACATGATTATAATCATTGTTCTACTGAAATAACAAGATTCATTTTATTATTTTTCGAGTGAAGGTTTTCAGCATATTGTAGCTGATATGAAATTGGAGAGAATTGAAAGAAAGAAGAAACATTGGTTCTCGGTGTTATCTGCTATGTAAATGTTTACTTTTAAGCAATTAATTACACTGCTTTTGACACTTTTATAGTGTTTACTTGGTAATTAGTAGAATGTTTGATTAGAAATTAATGGAGTCTTATCGAATATAAGAATAATAAGAAAGTTCCAGTTTCCTTGATTTATTTATTTAGAAGTTGACAGAAAATTTGAGAGATATCTCAATTATGAAATTTTATATAAATAGAGGAAGTATCTTGTAAATGAGTTCAGTCTTGTTTGAGATGTCGTGATAAACAAGTGTGACAGTTCAGTAGTTCAGTTATTGTTCTACGTTGATAAGTGGCATAGTGACAGTTCGCGTTAATACAAACAGTGAAATCCTGTTAGCGCTATTACAAACCATCTAAGGAACTTTTATAGTCTGAAGTGATAATTCTTTTATCTATTACTGTATTGACGGACTTGTGCTACGTGAGTTAATTGTTCTTCCTCGACGTTTCTTTTTGAGTATTATTGGACAGTTTATTGTACAGTTATTGTTTTAATATTAGATCAGCCTTTTGACATTTAGTGATTGATTCGTGTACAGTTCATTGGAAACTCATTATCAGTTAAACAATATCGTGTTATTTGTTTTTAATTGCTTTAATTTCTGTAAGAAATTACTGAACAGTGTGAGTTGTAGATTATTTGTGTTAATAAAGTGCAAGTGATAAATTTAAGTGTTGCCAGCGTTATTTTAGACAGAACCCGTAACAATATATTAAATTTTTAGTCTGTGTTAACCTCAATGTTTTGGACAATGTAACATATTCAAAATTTGTGAAGGGAACAGTTTTGGACTTGAGTATATAAATTTGTCACAATAAATAAATAAACAAACATGATTATAATCTTTTTAATTGTATCTATTACAATATTGATGAACTGTTACTAGATAGATGAACTCAATGAAACAAAAGCTTCAATGCCAACGAACCCTTCAACAGAGTTAGTAGCCGATGATTGACTGGTGACCCACTTATTAATCAGGTTTTGTTGGAATAAATATTCACCCGAGGGTTAACGAACCTAATTAATTGATGTCATTGTGCTCAAGAATCATGAGTAGAAGTTATCCATACTAAAACTAGTTGGGGGTCTTGGCTATTGTTGGGAGAGCCAACGGTACTTTGTTTCCGCTGAGTTCCCCTGCAGTGAGGTTTGTTTCCGTGCTGTCTCCCTCCCTTCTTCCCTCTTCCCTTTTCTAGTTTTGTCTTTCCTGTCCGGATCATTTTGGAACATTGATCCGGTCCTGGAGAAACCCGGCTGCCAGACAAACCACGGTTCTTATGACCTTACAAGATACTATTGAAACTCATTTGAATGTGAGTTACTAAATAAACCCCCCTCACCCCGTCCCGTCTGATGAATCGGTGTGCGTTGGGAATGTTTTGGTGGATAGTGGCATAGCCCCCTGAAGACAAGGCCCCGGCGAGAAAATTGTCAACGCCGCTCCTACAGCAGGAAGGAGGCCGGCTCTGCCAGTAGCAGGCAGTGCTCGTGTAATCAACACCTCATGTTCTCAACTTGTTATTCATGGATTGAATTGCTATTAACACAAATTTTCTTGCCATGCTATTTTAGTTTTCGTAATTTATTGTTATTTTGAATCAGCTGAAGATCGGAGATGGTTATTTCGAGCATAGACAGGGAAGGAGTGTTACCATCGTACAGTAAACCTAAATTAGTTTAAAACTAGAATTTCTGGATAAATTACAATCTGTGATCTTAAAATTAGGTATTTCATTTCATTATATCGACTTGCAGTCAATTTTAAAAATGACAAAATTAAAATCGACTGCAAGTCGTTATAATGATACCTAACTAAATTAGTTGTCTCCTGGACTAAAAGTAGACGTTTTTAGTAAAGTGGAATGACAATGTCATTCCAAAGTGGAATGTCATAAAGCTACCAGATACTGGTAATGAAATTTATTTTTGAACAAATAAACATAGTCTAGTATAATAAGCATAGGCCTATTTTAGTTTTGTTGTACTGTGTACACAATTTTACGATCAAACAACAACAATACTGTATTATAAAAAACATCAAATGAAAAAATTACAATTATGACAAAATTTTAAGTTTTCTCTGACAGCTACGATTGATAACTTGCCTTCGAGTAATTGTTCATCACAATATTACTCATTATTAAAACTATCTTTCTAGCTAAGTCCAGATTACTAATACCACAATGCCTCTTTTCTTTTAAAATATAAATATGAATACTGTATACACAAAATTTGAAACAAGGGACAAACCCTTCTGTTTTAATTTCGGAATCGTAATTGCTTCTGCACCTAGGAACGACACATTTCTTAGGCATAGTTACACAGAAAACTGTCACTCAACTGTCTGAAATCGCATTCAAAATAGCCCAAAAAAGTGAGCGCGTACTGTCAGTCCATTGTTTTGTATGGAACTGGAGGCTTGCAGCCAGCCTCCTTGCGACGTTGCCACTTCTACATTGCCGCGGCCTTGTCTTTAGGAAGCTATGATAGTGGTCAACAGATCTACTCCACTAACAGCTTTTTTTGGTAATACAATATATTGTTATGGAAGAAGAAAGAAGTAATTACTGCTGTGTCAATATGTCTTCCGGTTAGCTGCGATAAGCAGCGTGTTTGTTTACTATCCCCGTACTCTCCTCGCCTTGCAATCCATCTGGAGAGTTCTGGTCGGTTCTTATCTGTTTAAATGGAATAGTCTCGAAGAATAGAGAATGCCCTTATCTGTTTACTTTAGAATTTTATGGAAAAATAGGGAACTCTCTCGTCCTTTCCAGAATATTACAAATGTGTATAAAGCGAACGCTTATATAAACATCAGTTTCATTCATTGCTTGAACTTCGTTGACATAACAAGTGGCAATACAAACGTTTGTTGTGTTAAGTGATGACCGCAGTATATTGTGACTGTATTAGTGAGACTTTCTTTACATTTTATAGAAGTGGACACATACACAGTGCTTTTATTGTAATATGGTGACAGACTTGTGTGAAGTAAGTTTTAATTGTTCTCTTATTAGACGTCTCTTCTTGAATTATTAAACAGTTATTATTTAATATTTGATCAGCCTTTTAACAGTTAGTGCTTGATTTTTGTACAGTTATATTGCAAATTCTTTATTAGCTGAACATTATCGATTTATCTATTTCTGATTACTTTATTTTGTGTGACATTACTGATTAGTGCGTGTTTTGGATAATTTGTGTAAATAAAGTGCGAGTGTTTATTTTAAGTGTTGCCAGCATTATTTTAGAGATAGAACCCGTAACAAAATTTTAATAGAAGTGCGTCTTCAAGATGTGCACTAGAGTTTTTGTAATAATTGTATTTTTCAAAATTTCTGAGTCAGGCAGCTAAGGGTGCTTGCGCAGTAGAGTTTCAATACTATAATACTATGTAGTGTGAATTGTGAAGAGTGAGTCTAACATTGAAGATGGGTTTGATTTTACAGCTATTCTCTGTGCATTCGCGCCCTTAGCTATTGAAATGTTATCATATTAGCAATGAGAAATTCTTTCAATTGATGTGTGAAATATGGGCGATTGATTTTTTTCTGTTTTTGGGATCGTTAATTTCACCCACGGGTTGGTATTAACTGTTGATAACTTTTAGATAACTGAAATTAAATCAAGGATAAATTTCGTTTCTCTTAATTCATTATGCAGAGAATTCCTATTTGTACGTCTGAGGTGATATTTAACTGAAAGCTTCAGCTGAATTTTATTATTCAGTAGCTCCTAATGTTATCAGCTGTCATTGTTCAAATTATATTAAGGCGATTTGACGCCGATGTAGTAGCCTCGACTTATTATCTGTACATTGTTCTAAATTCCGTCTAATCATGTTATGGTGAACAACTAAATTTGTATTGTCAAGCGAAAGACAGATTGTATGTCGCTGTAGGAGGCGCTTTCATGGTCATTCCTTACCAATTTAAAATTCTCCCAATTATCAACATGGTTGTGCAGTTTGTTACTGAGAAATTTCTGTCCATTTGGTCCAGAACATTCTTCTGGATCTTTTCCAATTTGTTGCGCCGGAATGTTTAATGACATTTCATGAATATTTGTGTTTTTTCTTTCTACTTTTGTTCATCGTATGTCTTGGAATTGAGTTCCAATATTTTGAAACATATCCATGTATCATTATTTTCTAATAGCAGTAGATCGTTATTATATTTATGTTTCAGTGTGCCTTTGTGTACACGTACGGTATCGTTTGATTAAGACTGTGCTTAGGGTTTTTGGTCTTAATTATTTTTCGAAGTTTCTTGTATTGAATATTATTAGGGCTTTGAAATATCTATTGCTGTGAGGAAAATTTTTTTCTTCAATTATTTTGTGAAATATGGGGGCTCAAAGTTGAAAATTACAGTATTTGTTTTTGGGAACAATTGATCTCACCTTTGAGTGATTTAAACTTTTGATCAATTTTCCATGACAAAGAGACCTTGAGGAATAAAATTACATATTTTTTATTTTAATCTAACACTAGTCTAGTTTTTTTTTTCAAAATAATTCTTTGAAAAATTGAAATTTTTTACAAATTTTTAAAAAACTAATTGTTTGATCGGAGTAAAAAAATATGTCATTTTATTCCTCATGATGCCTTTCAATTACAGAAAATTTATCAAAAGTTGAAAATAACTTATAGGTGAGATCAGTTGCCCCCAAAAACCGAAAGTTTTCAACTTTGAAACCCCATATTTCACAAAATAGTCGAAGAAAAAACTTTTCCTCACAGCAATAGATAACATTTCAAAGCCCTAATAATATTCAATACAAGAAACTTCGAAAAAAATTATGACCAAAAACCCTGCGTCACAGCCTCCAACTGTTCCATTTTACATTACAAAGACGTTTGAGAGATTGATAGCTAAATAATGTTGGTTAAATCATTTGGAATTTTCTGGATTGAATGACCAATTCTGTTCAATAATTTGATAAACAAAAGATTTTGATCACTGACATCCAGTTTTGATAGTTATCGATATAGTATAATCACCAAATTAATTATATTATTCCTTCTTTGTAACACGATTTAATATAAGAATTTTTTGTAATTTCTCCTTATTCAGTTTCTGATTTTTTTTATTTGTTGCAGGTATGTACCTGAATTTCTGAAAATTTGTATAAAGTTCAGCTTTTTCTTCTACACTAGTTAAAATTGTAAGTGAAAAATTCAGCTCTTTCCTATACTCGAGTAAACATTTTAAAGAAACATTAACATTGTATTGTAGTAACACAGTATTATCCTACAGAAATATATCTAGTGGGGGTATGGCTTTGAATAATATTAATTTACAGTATTTTGCTTTCACACAATGTGAGGTCTCAATACTGTAACGGGGTAGACAGATAACCAAGAATAAAGTCAATTATTATGGAAGATTGGAAAAATCTTTTTTATAGCGTTCCAATGGCAGAAGCAAACCTGATTTTCAATTTATTGTCAAGCTCTTGTCAATAATTTATTTCTTGAAGCTTTCTTTTCCCAAAGCATATCAAAATTTTCAAAATCGATTTACCTATCAGCAGACATTACTGTAATTTGAATTCATCAGAGAAGAAAAATAATTTGTGTTGGATAATACAGTAATAACAATAATAATTATTTTTTGGAAAAAAGTTTGGTTAGTTCTCAATCTTTGATATACCGTATCATAATATTAAAGCTCAACATCAAAATTATCAATCAAATCCTTGATGAATCTTGGATGGAATTCTTACTCTCATACAAATCAATTCAGTATAACTACTAGTAGTTATTAACTCCAATAATATAAGTATCATTGTGCAGTCTCACAAGCCTCAATTGACAATCCAGCTTCAATATTCATTTTAACCTTTTTCGCTCTTCACCAGCCTTAAAACTGCTTACCACATTCTTGACCAGTTGACCAGCTCTCATTTCAGGGATCTTATCTCATTAGGCTGTTCCGAAACCTATTTGGCATTGTATCAAATATTTTTTATAAACAGCCTCTAGAACCCTTCTCCTTGTTTTGATACCTTCACCTATTAACTGCGCTTCTAGTTTCACTCTTAGAATGATGCTTTGCCAGGTGCCTGTACAATTTACAAGTTAAATTTAAATTCAAATTATTCATCTTTCATAACAAAGAAACTTATGAACATCAGAAACGTAAAAATATATCTGAAATATACAAAATTAAATAGTATTTAATTCAACTTACAATTTATAGTTAATAGTTGATAGTTAGTTATACAATAGTTCAATTCAATGGAAAAAGAAAAATAATCACAAGACACAGAGTCTGAGCGTGGGCATTAGTTGTAAAAAATTGAATAAAAAATGAAAGCTTTCACAAGATTTTGCAGGAACTACAAAATGCAAGTGCTAATAATGAATTAGAGTGTGAAGTGGCATGCAATAAGCTTATTAATGCATATGTGAGTCAGTGTAATATTTTAATATGGCACTTGGCACTTCCCATGCTTATTATTTCTGTAAAATCATGCAGGATGTTATTATTATACAATTTATTCTGTAATAGAAGATATTTTATAAGATTCATAAGAATTTTTGATAAGTATTGTAAATAAGGTTTAGAAACACAGAAAACTTAGTACAGTAATTATAAATTTCTGTTTTTTTATTTTCTTTTCATGCCATACTTATAATTGGGCCGAAATAGATACAGAGTAGTTGTGGATCGTGGAGATAGATAAATGGGTCATTACTGAAATAAGATACATTTTTTAGTGGAACTCCTAAACTGAGTAGCTAACTGTCAAATATTATCTACAAAATTAGTATAATGATAGTCAGGAAGTGAATTGATTTGTCATAATTTAGATACTGTAGTAATCACAATAGAATTGTATACGTTGTTTTGATGAGTCAGTGAATAGTGTCAAAATGAAAAATCTAATTTCTTTAAATATCTTTGATGATTCATCCTTATCAAAATTCGCCGTGCTTTACCCAGTTACTCTTATTTTAATATTGCCTTCCCATTGATTGCTGTTGTCCATCTTTTTTATAATTATGCTAGATTCAGAATCAATTTTTTGTATGATGGTGAATTTAATGTATCATTTCTCCTCTGTGCAACTGTCATGTGCAATAAGCTCTTTGAAAGTCTGCGTTAAAGGATTATTACATGACATGTTCCATTTTGGTCAGTGCTTTGAATAGCTTTGCAGATTGAAACCGCTATCACTGTCTGGTGTCCACTGTTTGAGCACTTTCTCTCTCTCTCTCTCTCCTCTCCCCCCCCCCTCACCGGCACACAAAGCAGATGGCATAATAAATTATTGATTCGACAAGGCGTGATAAATGGTCATTGCACTCTCGTGGTTGACAGAAGGTGTAACTAACCACTTATAATGGCTTACTTGCACATAAATCAGTTGTAAACCAATCTTATTCGTTCATAATTTATTTTCTAGCTAATTTCATTGGAAATTCTGGCGCTATATATTTATGAAAGTCGGTCACATTTCGTATAGAGAAAGGTGGTCCAATATTGATTTTGCGTGTAATATTGTTATGGGTTCTATGTCTAAAATAACGCTGGCAACACTTAAATTTATCACTCGCACTTTATTTACACAAATAATGCACAACTCACACTGTTCTGTAATTTCTTACATAAAAATAAGTAATCGGAAACAGATAAAACGATATTGTTCAACTGATAAAGAGCTTTGAATAAACTGTCAAAAATCAATCACTAAATGTAAAAAGGCCGATCTAATATTAAATAATAACTGTACAATAAACTGTCCAATAATATTCAGAAAGAAACGTCGAGGAAGAACAATTAACTTAGGTAGCTCAAGTCCGTAATACAGTAATTGGTAAAAGAATTATCACTATAGAACTGTCAAAAGAATTATCACTACTGGCAACGAAAGTTCATTAGATGGTTTGTAATAGCGCCAACGGGGCTGCACTGTCTGTATTAACGGAAACTGTCACTACTGCCACTTATCACGACGAGTTTCAAACAAGACTGAACTAATTTACAAAAGTCTCCCTCTATTTATATAATTTTCCATATCTCTCGATTTTTTTATCAACTTCTACCGATTTCTAAAATAAACAATCAAGGAAACTCGAACTTTCCACAATATTCGATAAGACTCCATTAATTTCTAATCAAACAACTAGAACATTCTGCAAAGGTCCAAGTAAACACCATAAAAGTGTCAAAAGCAGAGTAATTAATTGCTTAGAAGTAAACATTTACATAGCAGATAACACCGAGAATCACTTCTTTCTCTCAATTCTCAATCAATATATAATTAATTCCAGTGGTTCGGAACACACCTAAAACTGTAGGTACAACTCATCAATCACCATCATCCAACTCATTACCCACGCACAGGTCTCAGAACTATGTGGGCTTCATCCTCCAAAAAAAGTGTAATGTGGTAAGGCGATTGCTGGAACTTCATTTATTCAAATAAATTCTATTGATGTTTTATCTTCTATGAGTCTTATGCCAATGGGACAGCAGCCCTATGTGGCTCACTATGAGTCCATATTGATTTCATATTTCATCTGAAGTGTCAGTTTCTTATGCTCTTGAATATTAGAGTTTAGATGGAACTTTAACTTAGGTTTTGAAAGTAAAAATTATAGTTTTTTACTAAATCAACACCAGCATAGATGAAATGATAATTAAGAGTTATTGTCAACCACTATATATTTTTATTGGTATGCAAGAAAAAACAGAAATAAGTTTATCTATTTTGCAGTACCACAATTATTCAAATTTGACATGTCTGTTCTCTTTTTTCTGTCAGTAGACTAATGAACAAAATACATTTAAATTTCTATTTTTTTGTTCTTTAAAAAAAAATAATGGAATATTAATTACCGTATGTTCCTTTTCTTTCGTCTTAATTGTTCCTTCAATTAATTTCAAAACTCCCTTTTCGTCAATTTATTATCATTTACTAAATAAATTTATGAAATTTTAATTACTAATGAATTCTACGCATTTTTAAAAGTATTATTGCTATTTAAACAATATTTCCAATTGTTGGTTTGATTTTACAATACAAATTAGTGCAAACAAGACTATTAGCGTCAGTGACGGTGGTGAAAGCCTAGTTTAAGTGTAAACTCTCGTTTGGATAGGATGGCATTATCTTTGTGAATGCTTCTTGCATGCTGGAATGCAGAAGCAAAACCTATAATGGGCTGTTAGAGTGATCTAGGTGTCTAATAATTCATTGAGGGAACAAAGGACGGTGATCTCTTTGACTAGAATGGGAACTCCCAATAGGAAGAGATAGCTGGTCTCTTGATCAGTGCATGCTCCTTGTCGATTCCTCTCGTTCCAGCTAGTTCATGGAGCGAATCCTTGTCCCTAGTTGAACGTCACGATCCAACAGCTCCACCAACCTTCCTATGTCACGTTCTTTGACAGCGTAGTTCTTTTCAACGGCATCAGATTGAAATTTCGGCTTTGGTTGACCCGCTTCTAAAGCACCATCGCGCACCTGTAAAAAGACATCTTTTCAACCTTAATCTACAGTTCATCTATTGATACATGCCCACACAAGACGAGATTTTCGAAAATGACTAGAAGGTGTTCTCAAACATGGTTTTGATATCCAACAATTATTCATAGCAAATACATTATTTTAACATAAAATTCTAAACCCAGAATATTTTTCCTGTTTCGTTCTCTCAATGCATTTAGGAGAATATTGAATTTCTTAGAAACCAATACAACCAAAGTTGATGCTTTTTTTCAGTGTTGTTTGAAAACTGTGCACGATTTTTAAATGTTTTTTTTATAGCTAAATCTGCACTTTCATGATGAAAATGAGATTTGAAAACTGTGAAGGAAGCAACAGAAAATAGAATTCTCAGAAAGCAGATCATAAAATACCACATTGAATAATAAAATTATTGTTGTATAGAAATAATAATTATGTTTATACAACGAAAAACAGCAACAAATGTAATTCTGTCATAATCATGATTTGTATTAATAATTTGGAATTTTAACGGTCGAACATCAAACTTGTTAATTTTACCTCAAAGTATCAATTTTCTGTAGAGTATTTTTAAAAGTTGGAACTTTTATAATCAATTGATAATCACTAACAATGTAGATTAATATGAAACTACAAACCCAAGTGAGATAAGGAAATATAGAACCTTGTCATGAAATTTTGACAGCTAACGTGATGACGTCATCAACGCCGTTAGAGGGCTTTGAAAATTTGTGTCCCGTGCTTTATGGACATGTTTTATCATGTACTATTCAAATTTAAATGGGTGCATTGGTTGCCATAATAAATTGAACCTTTTGTCAGTTCCCACTGCACTAAATGTTTTTCTACAAGGTTGGTTGGTTGCAACGCTTTTTTGTCTGCTCGGGTAGAAACAGTCCTGGGTTTCTTGGCGAAGTGGGATAACATTGACTAGTACCAGTGATCTGGAAAGAAGGGGTACAATCGTATGAAGAAACCGTATGATCTGATCATGCATTTGTAGGAGTCCTATTGAGCGAGGTTATCGCTGACTTCTCTGGTTGGTGTATGCGATTGCTAGCTTGGGGGTTGCAGCTTAAGAGCAGTGAGGCAGAGTACACAGAGTTCAGAATGATGGAAATTTAGTTTGCCAGACAGGGGATGGAATAGTGAATAGAATGGAGGGAAAATATGTAACTTTATGTGGAGAAAAGGTTATTGGGGCTGTAAGCGTTCAGTATCGCTTATTGACTTCAATAAAATGAATAAAAGGAACGATATGAGAAGAGGAGATCTTATTGAATGTGTGAAAGTTATAAAGTTTTAATAAAATACCCAACTTTCGCTGCTACTTTTCTTTCTCTCCCTGTTTCTTTATTATTTTTTATATCGTCACTTGATCTCTTCTCCCTTATTCATCGTCACTTGATCTCAATAGAAATGTATGTAAGTAGGCTACAAATATCTTGAATTGTCACAATTAAGTAAATGTATATTCTTTCAAAATACACCTTATTTTGGCTTAAGATGAATTAAGTTTTGCTCATCTTAGACAAAAGTCAGCATCAATTGCGTTGCTTTCCAAACGTCTGTGTCGAATGATGGCTTGGACGCAGGAAGTAGCTCAGAGGTGTGCTAGATAGTATGCGCACTCTCCTGTGCAGCCAAACCCTGTGTTAAGGTGGGAGTGGACTGTCAAGCATAGAACTTCGGAGGGCTTGGCATACTGATTCATTTCTTTTAGCTCAGTGAGGAACGCAATCACAAACTACCTCACTCCTCTTGTGTAGTACGCTCTTTTGACTAAAACAGGTCTGAAGAGTCTGAGTTTTGAGGTCTGAAGAGTCACCTACAGTAGAAAAAATTTGTCTGGGTGCGTGGCTCTGGTTTCACTACTAGCCGTACTGTAAAAGTTGACTAGTTGACCTTGAAGACATCTGCAGCGTCGCACGGGCCATATGTTTTTAGAAATGAGCGATAAACACTCCCCTAGCCATGGCTGACTACCAAATGGCTAAAATGTTTCTACTATACAGTCGAAATCATCAGCTGTGCTACTATACATACACCGTACATATTATTTCAATAAACTGTATCCGTTTTCAACAACAGCGGTATTAATATCCCATTTTGAAAGTAAATTTATAGCACTCAATTTTATTTCTTTTAGACATTTTTATCTCATTCCTATAGGTTTTTGTATAAATTGTCTTTTTCTGACAGTTTTTTATTTTATAATTACACAAATATTGTATAAAATAAATAAAATTTTCCTTTATAATTTAAAATTTTATTTTATAATTACACAAATATTGTATAAAATAAATAAAATTTTCCTGCCTTTCGTCTTCGTGTCATTTTAGTCTTCATTTTAAATGTAATTATTCCGTCTGTCATGCATTATAAATTTATTTTCTGTCATGCAGCGCAAATTTAAAAACGGGGTTTACTCATCAAAAATTTGAATCTTTTATTTGAAACTTTAATTCTTGTTGAATTGACTAAGATAGGCATGAAGATTTCATTCAGTAATACAAATAATTCTAATACATAGTTATGTCGTTGCGTCAATGCTGTGACACGACTGACATGCTTACAAATTCGTCCTCTAAATGCTTGATTTTACACTTAGTCCCTTCTACGTTCAAAGCATAAGTATCTTTTTAACTATTCTCTTATAAGCCTGCAATACACACTCGGAATAACTAATGTGTAGTCCATGAATCTCCTTTGTTTGTTGAAGTTTCTATACAAAGCACCTACTCTTATTTATTTCAACTCATTCATTATTTATTCATACATTTTCTTGCAGCAGATGAACTAAAAATGTAAAAGAATCTAAAAATGGTTCCCTTTGTAGTTGTCATTGGTCAAAACTTTGTTTGTTACAGTTTTGAGAGCTCTATTTGGTAGGTGAAATACATTTGGTTCATGCTTCCCGTATACTAGCTGTAAAATATTGACATTCGGCTCTGTTGTCAAAATATCTTTCCAGTTATGTATACCACTAACCAGGTTGGATCCCGTTACTTCTCATTAACGTCTTAACTAGGCATGAAACTCAAAAGTGACGAAATTTCGGTGTTGGATGTACTGTACAGTCCTAGCAGTGAACTGTTCTAGCTTGTGGTAAATTATTGCTTCTCACATTTCACTTGATGAGGCTATCATAACAGCATTTCCAGTCATTGTTAGTCCAAAAACTTTAATGAACATCAAACTCCATCATTAAATATTTTAGATAATATACAATACATACTCTTCTATTTTATTTAATACCCTTATCATTCTCTTCATATTTATTATATATTTCTACCTCCTGACACCAGACAAGACACAACCTTTTTACTTTGAGCCTTGAATACAACAAAATGGTTTTTATCTTGGATACCATTTCTTATTTATTCAGCATTGTTGCAATATTTGAACATTTTGATAAAATTACAATTTTTCTACACAAGAGTAAATAGAGAGTTATACACTTTGCATGGGATTTCGATATTTAATTTATAATGTTATTACTACTGTAGCCTACTTTAAACGGCTCCACTCATGAACTGTTACAGAAATTTAGGTTAAGTTAATTACAGTTAGGTTACAATTACAGTTGGGATTAGAATTGAAATAATTTCCTAATACTGTTTTGACTTCTAATTTTTTTATGTATTTTACATTATTATATTTTCATACTTGTGTAGCAAGAGGTTCAATTACAATTACTACATAGGTATCAACTGCTGGTTATGATTATTCACTTCTTTAAGTCTTTAAAAAAAGTTTGATAGACGAGGGAAATAATCGAGTAGAAGCAGTTTTCGCAAAACTCGTGAAATGAAGATTTAAAATCTGATGTGAGAATGCGTTGGAGAAAAATGATGTAGGATCGCATTTCTTTGCCTCATCTGTAGAAATTTTACTAGAAGAATGTCTGCAAGCGAAATTTATGAATACGTTTACTGTATTGATTTTTGTCCAGAGTTTTTCAGAAAACGAAGAAGAAAGTAAGCTATGAAAATCGCGTTCTTTCGGGAAATTGGCTTTCCTGTGAAAACCGTTGTACTCTTTTCTCTTTAAGTGCGACATTTCCTGTTTAGAGGCTGTGGGTTGCGGGCATGCTTATGGCAGGTGATGTACGCTTGGCCCTGGTCACAACCCGTCGCCTTTCTCACTTTTTTCTCTGCATTTTTCCTTCGTTCTGCAACAGTGCGTCAAGTTTGACATCGAGGCAACAACGTTTACGACGAAAAAGCTGTGAAAAAAGTATAGGAAGAAGAAGAAGAAAATGAGGCAAGAAGAATCTTTCAACGTTGCAGAGTTGCAACTCTTGAGCTTTGAGAAAAAAATTCTTTTGATCTGAAACTATCAATCTTTATTGTCTTCTCGTTATAGAGCAGTCTTGTGGCAGTACAAAAACAACACAATATTTTATCTATCATTCTATTTCCGAGCAGTTTGTTTACTACAATTATTCGTACAACTCTATTTTTCAGAATAAAACCGATCAAAATTCCAATGTGAACTTCTAGCCAAAACAACTTTGTATTGTGCAGATTCTTCGTTTGTTTTTGCGTGTTAAAATCTTGAACGAAAATTATAACTCATCTCTATTCACTAGAGCCGTTTAGGAGTAGTTTATAATAAAATCGAAAGCCTTAACGGCCTAGCTTTTTCTATGTACGGGCTGACTTGAAACTCAGCCAAGTTGGCTGGCACACTCCGTTAACCCACCTTTTCAAGGTTTTCAATTGTTTCCAGCAGACTGTATCGGATGATCAGTGTTTTATCGTCTATTTCAGTTTTATTTGTTGCGAGTTGCTTGCTTACTAATTTACGTTCAGCAAACTGTGCAGAATGCGCAACGTGGATTGAATTCTGATCAAAGATGGCTTGTTTATAATTTTTCTATCGATACGAGGATATCTTCCACGCCATCACCGGCATGACCTTCCTTTTCTGCATGAGCTCATAGTATGATGCACTATCACAAGTCTTTCATTGGTTTTGTTCTTAGGAGTTGGCTAAACAATTGGAATAGATGATTTAAAGACAATTAACACAAAATAAATCTACTAAATATTTACAGTATATCTATTTGGAAAATGAAATTTCCAGTCTACAGCATTTGGAAGTATTTTGAAAATTTTGTAGTGAATGAGACTTGCCGACTTGGTGTTGTCACAACATCTATTGTAAATGAACGAGATACTACAGTTTTGGCAGTTATGTAATTCTCAATCAAATTAAAACTAAAATACAGAACAGTTTCTTATATACCCTACTATGGACGAATACTTTTGTATTGGCTATTGATAATGTAGTCTATATCATTGTATAGCGATGTGAAATCATGGCATTCAAGAAGAATTTTCTCAATGCTTTTGTAAGCTCAAATAGATAGTATTTTCAACTTTTAATTTTGATTATATAGGCACGTGTTTTATTTTGTGATGAACACGAATATGTACATCAATGTGGACTATTTGGTTTGATGAATGGACAGAGAATACTTTCGACTTGATGTCTTTGCCATTCCACGTCAGTTTACATAGAAATTCAATTTCTCCATCCATGTCCTCAAGAGACTCGAAAGTCTCGTGAATGGGAGAATTTCAAGATCACCAGGCTTCAAAAAGAAACGTAAGAAATTGGAGTGACAGATGCTTGTTATTTGGTAGGATGGATAGTGAAATACGTTTTAGTTGAATGTTGGATCCACAGCCAACTGTATAGCCACCCTCTTGCAGATATGTCTCTTCACGGTGACAGTAATTGAGAAGAACGGGTGTACTTTAAAAGATATTCTCTCTCTCCCTCTTTTCTCCGTATGAAACGATTGAGAAATTTATCTGTCGAGAGACATGTGTACAACTGTCGCAGACCAGAAAGTATATTTATGTTGAAAGCACTAATGATTCACTTTAAATAAAGACGATGGCACTCAAATTCATCGTTGTTAAATGCCAATTAGGACGGCAATTGATCCGGCTATTTTTCAACTAGTTTATTCTCCTACTTACTGAATTTATTTTCAAGACCTTTGTCTGTAGACATTAATTGGCATCTTCGTTTTATAAGTTTTTCTGTCTCGTCAATCAGTTGGAACAGTTGAAACTTTTTAGTTGGCCACTAAAAAATTTAAAAAATAAATTTATAGAGTAAGAGTACATTGTTCACTAATCAGTGATGAACTTTTTCGAAAATGGAAAACGGTTTCAAGACAGAGTAGTGAATGTAGAAATTAGAATTGATTAAGTGTACAAATTTTAACAATCTGGAAATTTACACCTCAATAGATAGAGTAACGTATGTAAAATTTCGACGCTTGAAAAATATTAACAAATTTGTACAATTTGCTGAAATTTATTTGTCAAAAGATTAAGATTGTCTGGTTTTGTCATCCATGCATACTAACCACAAATGTCACGTTAAAATCATTTTAGTATCATCGAATTATAAGCCCTGGTTCACTAACAGTTGGAGAGGTAAATGTGAACTAGATAAAATAAAAAAATAAAATTGAGAAGTGAAAAAATTGATAAGTAAAAAATACTGTCAATAACATTTGAAAAAATGATTTAAATGTTAGGATAATTAGAATATTTGAAATGAAAATAACAATAGTTGTAGAAATAGTAGTGGAGCATCAAATGTAAGTGTGATATTGACGAGTAACAGTAACTACAGTGAGTAGATTGCTGGTGGAATCAGAGGAAAATTTCAATTTTTTTCGCTGATGATGCCCACATGAGTCCGAGACTTGTGCGTGGGTAATGAGGTGAATGATCACACATAAATGCCTTACGGTGGAGCGGGATTCGAACCCACGACCACTTTGACAGCAAGCTGAAGTTGCGACGCCCCAACCAACTGCGCTAAGTGCTAACCAACTGCCTATTAGTAAATATCCATAATAAATCTAAATATTTGAATGTAATGGCCAATGAAGCTTACGCAAATTTTTATAGTTTATAAAAACATAGAATAAAATTAACGACTAAACCCAATGATGTTTTTAAATGTGTAAATGATATAGAAAATTATTATCCAGTGACATCATTTGCTGTACTTTTCCATTTTTTATCTGAACAATTTAAATAGTTGAAACCGCGTGCGCCAGGTTTTACAGGTTGAAAAATCATAGCAAATGTACCAACTTGAACCAATATTTTGTAAATTATCAATTAATAAAATGATTCGGTAGGTAAGGGGCGTTTTACTGGTACTTGCACAATTAGTGCATTCTTGAGACACTATCCAGACGTTGGAAGTGAACGATTTTGGTTACTGTAGCTTCTTTTGAGCTTGATTCCAATGGTGGAATAAATCCTTTCGGTATCACAATAGAATTACCAGTCAGAATTTAATCTTTTTTTAAAGTTAACAGCATTCATAAAATTTTCGCAAAAAAACCTACTCGTTACTGTTGTCAATATTCGTAATTCGGAAGTCTTCAGTACAATTATTTTATTTCCTTCCTTCAAAAACTTAAATCTTAAATTAACCAAAAATTACGTGTATAAAATATCAACTAAAAACTACACAGATGTCTAGAAAGAGTAAGAAGTAGATGGAAATTAACCTACTCAACTATGGTAACCCATGTACTAGAGTAGGTGTGAGCAAAATTTGGGTGAGTGCAAATATCTTTGGTAAGTGTATTACTACTGTATTAGTGTATTACATATTACTGTATTTGAAATAATGTTCTCTATGCGATGTCTCCTGTATTTTTTATCCATTTTTGAACCTGTGATTGAATTTTCTTGGGTGTGTTATGTGCTTCATATTTACGGGGAGCAGATTGTGCAATTTTGGTGCTAGGTGGTTAAAGTGTCTCTGATATAGTGCTTTTTTAGCGACGTTAGTGAGAAGAAGGTTTCTATTCCTTGTGTCATGGCTGAGGTTCCTATGTTGGAAGTTTTCTGTATTTTTGTGAAGTCTGTTCACACAGAACTACTAGTTATTATTCATGACGTATCTAGTCTCTATTAATTGAATAAGTATAACAGGAATTCCAAATTTTATTAACGATAGATTTCAATACAGTATTTCGATGACTTCAAAGTAATTGATGCAAATCGGCGTTGGACTGGCTACTAGAGCTCACCTGCTCCAACTCTTGGGGAACAAAGAAAATAATCCTTTACCAGAGTTGTGAGCTGGCAAGCCAAGGTTAGGGAATGATGGAAACATGAAGAGAACAAAGAGATAACAACGGAGCAACGGTGAACTGGAATCCGACGAATAGAAAGAACAGTTGTAGTGCTAGCAGAGCCGTCTAATTACGGGCCACGACTTTTGCTCTGCACTAGAAGCCTAGAAGGTACTAGAAGGCAGGCAGTAGGCAGAGGCAGACCACGATCACCTTTTCTACTTTCTCTATGAGTCATCCGACCTCGACCCTTCGAATTTTGTTATTATTGTTGTATTATTACAGTATTGTAATGGCACACGCTAGGTAGCCCGTCCAGAGAGTGCCTAGCTTGAAATCTCATCTCTTGGTTGAGTGGAAAAGGGCTCCTTGAGTCCTAACTTCGCCCTTGATAAAGGCAATTTATCCATCTATGTCTGTCTATCTCTGTTGTTTCATGATTGCGAAAGTGTGGCTGCTATTATAACTAGATACATCATGAATAAGAACTAGTAGTTCTGTGTGAAAAGTAGACCTCACTCGCGTAACCCAATACTCCTCACCCCAAAAATGTATTCATTTTTTGATTTATCCAAAAATGTATTCATTTTTGATTTACCCAAAAATGTATTCATTTTTTGATTTACCCAAAAATGTATTCATTTTTTGATTTACCCAAAAATGCATTCCTTTTTTTGATTTACCCAAAAAATGTATTCATTTTTGATTTACCCAAAAATGTATTCATTTTTTGATTTACCCAAAAATGTATTCATTTTTTGATTTACCCAAAAATGTATTCATTTTTTGATTTACCCAAAAATGTAATCATTTTTTGATTTACCCAAAAATGCATTCATTTTTTGATTTACCCAAAAATGTATTCATTTTTTGATTTACCCAAAAATGTATTCATTTTTTGATTTACCCAAAAATACGTCTGAAAATTTAAAAAAAATTTCATAGATTCTTTGTAGTTTCGTTAAATACAAGCCAGAATATGGAAATGGGCTGAAAATGGGTTCATAGTTTAAAAAAATAATTTCCAATAACAAAAGTGTATTCCTCCAGCTTTTCTAAAATGAATCTGAGCGCATGTGTGAATATAATGACAAAAAATCATATTTCATACCTTATAAACCTAGAAAAACGAAGTAGTAAATTATCTGTTCGAAATGAACTTGTTTTATTTTTTGAATACCAACTAGATATTTTACGGTTTTTCACTGTATAATAATAGATTGATAATGCTTTGGCATCTAATGCATAGATTGATTAATGCATCTTTGGCTTTAATCTATCTGATCAAAAATTAAAAATTCCAATGCTAATGCACATTTATAAATGAATAATTTGTTAGATTGGTTATGAATTATCATAATATTATGACTGAGTTATGTCATTACTTGATGATCTTCTAATTATTGTTATATTTTATTTCTAGGTATGTTACCCTGGACCGAAGTGAAGTAGAAATGAAAATAATAATTTAAAGCAAAAATGAATATAAGTCTCTGTAAGTACTAGTGTTAATTTACTATGATGACGATGTAATTCTACAACCTATGATGAAGAAGTAACTAATGTCAACCAGCTTGTTGAATGTAAGACGGTTATTCCTTTCAAAAACATTACTCTCAACACTATTCAAGAGAAACACCATTTTAATTTTGGTTACAGATTATTTAGTATGATATTGAACTAAGTAAATACTTGAAAAATTCCAGTTTAATCTTGTAATTTGTTTAGATTAAAAAATTTATATATCATGGTATGAACAGTATTATCTATTCAAATTGCTGTACTGCCATCTACCGTACTTTCAAACATTCAAAATGCTCGTTCGTCTAATTTTGTATATATGCTAATAGAGTTAAGGGATCTATGTGTAAAATAACGCTGGCAACACAATTTATCACTTGCACTTTATTGACACAAATTATCCACAACTCGCACTGATCAGTAATGTCTTACACAAAATAAGCAATCAAAAACAGATAAATCGATATTATTCATCTGATAAAGAGTTTTCAATACTACTGTTCAATAATTAAAGGAGAAGCATCAAATGCATAACATTTGAAATTCTACAAGCATTACAAGTCGCTGTATAAACTGTCAAGTAAGCCTGAATTTAATCTGTCACAAGATACTGCAATTAACACTACAGACAACGAAAGTTCATTATTACAGTTTGTAATCGCGCCAACGCGATTGCACTATGTGTATTAACGTAAACAGGAACTGTCACTACTGCCACTTATCGCATTCAAGATGGAATTACAACTGAACTAACTTTTACTAAAGTCTCTCCTATTTATACATTTTTCCATAATTGAACTAGATTTCTCTCCATTTTTCTATCAACTTCTAAGTAAGAAGATACGGACTCTTGCATTTTCCACAATTTTTTATAAGATCGATAAATTTCTATAAGGTTCTAATTGAATATTCTACCAAATTCTAAGTAAATATCATAAAAGTGTCAAAAGAAGATTAGTTAATTGCTTTGACCAGAAGGCTTGACACAAGCGATAACACTGTAAATCCTTCTTTCTATGTTTAAGCATATAGTTTTCTACGGAAAAACTGGAAAGGTTCTTGTGAAACTATTCAGAATGGCTTCTTACTCAGTTTAGTGCTAAGCTTGTTCGCTTTAATTGTGAGGAAATAAACTTTGATTTGATTTGTTTTACCAACTTGATGTTTTTATTTCTTTACTTGGTAGATGAATAGGAAGTAGTAGTCAAATTCTTGAATAATTGGTCACTTGGTGTCAGGGCGGTTGCGAGTCAGTCGCGAGCGCTCAAGACTGCGCTGGGATGGGGATGGGTGCAACTTTGTGTCTATTACCACAAACCCAGTGTAAGGAAACTTACCTAAATCTATAGGCCATTTATAACATCATTTATCATCATTGCCCACGCAAGTCTCTGACTCATATGGACTTCATTAGCAAGAAAAAGAGCAATAGTCGATATTATTTGTCTAAACGTTCGTCAAGTTTTTATCAAATCAAATCAAATTTTGTTCCTTCATTTAAAATAACATACAGAGCATAATCATAATCAATTCAGACAGAGTATGAAAGAATCAAAATACCCGCAAGGAAAATCCTGTGCGCAGGTATGAGTTGCCATAGAAGTTTAAATACAATAATCAAAAAACTGCAATCAATAGAAAATACAAAAACAGTTTATGGAAAAGGTGAAAAAGCTAGAGTGGAAAAGAGATGATTAAGAGAAGAGAAAGAAAGGAAAAAGAAAAAGAGGTATTGATAGTTCGAAAAAAATATATAGATGACAGTACGCCGTCAGAAAGTTTTATCCTCAATTTTATTTGTACATATCCATTCATCTATTTCATATTTAAGCCTTTTGTTTCTGTTTGCAAATAATTCTCAAAAGTATTTTATTAATAATTCAGATTCATTAAGTTATATTACTGAAGTGAAATGCTTTCTACGACACCAGTGAAGAAGATTCAAGATTCATGCCCCTGTTTCGTCCATACATTATCAGAAACCCTTTTCCAGTTTATGTGTGATTTATGCGCCAAAAGGGCCATTGCCCCCCATATGCAAACGACACAGACAGATCGAAGTTCATAACAACTCAATCATAGTTGACATGTAAGGACGCAGAGACAGATCAGGAGAGTACTGTCAACAGCTGTAGCACTTCAATCAGTAAAAAAAAAAGGGTGGCAATAACACACATTGGCTGCCTGTAACAGACATCTGAACTTGAAAATATGCTTGGTCGAAACCCATGAATTTATCATCACATTGTTTGCACACTCACGTGGCTTGAATTAGGTGGGTGTAGGTGCTGAGTGGAACATTGATTTATAACCACAAGAGGCCGGAATGATTATAAGAAAATGAAATAGAAAACGATCTAGAAAGAAAGCAACAGACGAAAATGAATGAAGAATAATTCATGAGATACAGGACAGAATAAAATCAAGAAACGCTGAAGGCGGCTTTCTTTTGTTTATAGCCTTTAGCAGATATTGCCAAACAATATTCTACTTAGTACTGTATAAATTTGCAATACTTCCATTGACACTTGCGAGCTGGTATCAATTGAATTGCAAATTCGCGAAAAGAACAAAAGAGAATCAATTAACGAATACAAACAGTAACAATTGGTGCATGCAATATTGTTTGTTGCTCATTAGATAGAAACCGGCTAATTTTCGCTAATTTAGTCAAGCCTACTCCAATTATACTGGAGAAATATTTTGAATGAGATCATTATATTTTGGGAAGTTCGGCTTCAAATTTCTACTCTGTTATCATAACTGCAGGCAATGCAATAGTGTTTTCCTTCAGTGTTATCCTATTAACCAAATAGACAAATTATTGTGTTGTTAGAGGAGGCATCATTATTTGAATATTATTTGTTTGCTGGATTATTTATTTGTTCAATTATTATAAAAATGATTGGGAACTCCAATCGACTACGTAGTTTTATACAAAATGATGTACCTTACTGAAGTAATATTTACAAAAAATGGTTGGGTGGCACAGTTTCTATATCATTCATTAGTTGATAGAAGCAGGTAGAAAGCATTTTAATGTTACAAGAATATCTCAATCTCCTTCTGAGATATTTCTTTCTGTTTGTCATTTATCAATTCCATAGAAATTTATTCTTAAATTCACACAATTCCTTTAATATATACGTTTAGTGCAGTTGTGTAAAAAACACTTGAGCCACAATAAATTGATGAAAGAAAGAAAGTACAAGGTAATGCACTTTTTATTTAGAACTACAATATTGAACTTTTTAATTGAACGCTAGAATTGTTATACAGTTCTCAATCAACTCCATAAATTTTTTCCTCTATGTTATGTGTGTGTGAAAGAATAAAGTTAACTTGACTTCAATATTAATTTAGTTATCTATTTAGCTCGCAATTAGACTGCAATTTAGTCCTAGCGTTCAATTATAAAGTTCAACTGTAGTTGTTCTAAATAAAGTCTATTACCTTGTACTTTCTTTCCTTTATCAATTTTGGCTCGTGTTTCACACAATTTTCAATTTTTATTTCCAATTCTAGTGATTTTTCACTGAAAATCAAGTATTTTTTTATTGTTTTTTCAATCATTTTTAAATCACCCAATTTTTTAATGTAAGATGAAAATTTATTTAGTTGTAACTGCAAATGGAATAAAAATATATATTTTGTACAATTTTGTAATAAATTAATTATTACAGACATTATATTATAAATTACAGACAATAATAAAATTAGTCAAGATTGTTAGCAGTCAATATGAATTGTGAACAAAATCAATACAGGCTCTACTTACTAATACAAAAAACAAACCTATGACAATGTGAAGCATTGTTGAATGGAATAGGTGATTAGTCACGGCCATCATTCGGTTTTTAGGTAAGGCCATTGAAATCTTGACCCAGTGCCTCCACTCTCTTGACATGACCGATAGTCAACAACGGTGTTTTGAGATTAATGAAGCAGAAGACAAAGAAGAAAGAAAAGAAAAAGAAAAGTGATGAATGCCAGTAAGAGGGATGATGAATAAAAGAAAAAGAGCAACGCCGAGGGCAAGTAACGGTGGTCGGCAGATTGATGGCAGCTGAGTCATAAAAATGACCTCCGTTAACAACCAGGAACTTACTACGAACGATAAAAAACGACCGCTGTTGTAATAAAGGCGAGTCACTAATTAGAAAAGCACTGGCTACACTGCATTGAGGGTCAGTTATGATGAGGTTGAATAGAGGTTTGTTAAGAGCCAACTTGAGAGAAAGATGTAGAAGCTTTTTTCGAATGCCCGATTTCATTTTTAAATAATTTATTGCACTAAAATAAATAATAAACGTATGGCTTTTATTGGGGAGACCCTAACGGGTAGGTCCACCATTAAATTTCCACAATAAAAAATTAATAATTCTTATCAACTGACAAAAAACAACTATTTGGAAAGACAGGTCATGTTAGCACAATTGTTCTTACAATTCAAGACAATAAATACATCTTGTTACAAATGGCAAGAGAGCTCTTTACTTTTAAAACTATAGTTACAAACATAACTATAGTTAGAAAGCACGGTTTGTTTGAGTGTTTCAATAACTGAATCCAACTTCAACTCCATTCCAAGATCCTTCCCTAGATGTAGATCAATCTAAGCGAATTCGCTTGAAAAACTGTTCAAATTCTGTACTAACGATTCAGCTGCAAAGTAACACAGAATTCTTTGTCTCCACCTTGAGTTTGAGCTATGTTATGGAAAACATGGTGGACCAAACATTTTATATTCCGAACCATCGGGTAAGTGATAATAAAGCTTGACATCAAGTCACTGACAGCGTGGTGTTCATGCAATAGTCATGTTCAGTCACGAGCGCTCAAGACTGCGCTTGGATGGGTGACCGCAGTCTTGAGCGCTCGTGACTGAACATCACTATTCCATGAACAGCACGCTGTCCGCGTGGCCAATCACCAGCATCTATTACATCTATGTCCAATAGTTTGGAGACTATTTCTACATATTAGTGATCATTTGGTCGAAGAAACAAGCCCTCTTTCTGCCTTAGCCAACGCTTCCTGTCCATCATTGGTTATCAAATCCTGGCTTCAAGTTATGGTGGTTGTTTTTTCCACAATGTATTTACTTTTTTCTGTAGAGCACAGAGCATGTGTGGATGTGAAGATTTTCCAAATTGAAATGTATGGAATTGATAATTCGACTAGGAAGTTTTATATTCAGACAAACCTAGGTTTCAATTCTCATGGCATTATCTTGAGTAAGAATGTGCATGTTCTTGTCTATAGAAACATGTCATTTATCTAGCTCATCAATTTCTATTGATGTTATCTCAAACTTCATAACAAAATCATAATTTTAAAGAAATTAAGAATTCGCTTTTGTTAGAAGTCATTTATATTTAGTCAGTCATAAATTATAATTTAAAAAAGGATGAACAATGCTGAATAAAAATTGGACATGCAGTCTTTTTCAATATTAGAAGACGTTTTGTGGAAAAGTAGCAGAATATTCCATTGAAGGTAGACCTGTAGACGTGATGGATTGAAAATGATAATTATTACTATTAACTTGTCTGTCCTACTGTCCAACATCTGTGCTGAAGTCGAACGTGAACTATCAAAGGTGGAGACAAAGAATTCTGTGTTACTTTGCAGCTGAATCGTTAGTACAGAATTTGAACAGTTTTCAAGCGAATTCGCTTAGAATCTTAGATTGATCTACATCTAGGTAAGGATCTTGGAATGGAGTTGAAGTTGGATTCAGTTATTGAAACACTCAAACAAACCGTGCTTTCTAACTATAGTTATGTTTGTAACTATAGTTTTAAAAGTAAAGAGCTCTCTTGCTATTTGTAACAAGATGTATTTATTGTCTTGAATTGTAAGAACAATTGTGCTAACATGACCTGTCTTTCCAAATACATATTTGTTTTTTGTCAGATCGATAAGAATTTTTTTTTATTGTGGAAATTTAATGTCTAACACGATGAGGCAGCAAAACAAGATTTCAGGAAATAACAAATCATGTGTATTATTTTCAAAGACAATCATGAAAAACATACTGCATTTAGGAGTAGACCTAACAAGAAAGAGGATTTTAGTAAAAATGTAAAAGTTGAGAATCACACTACATAACCAGAGTTTTTCAAAACTCCTTTTAGTAACACACTTATTTCTTTGCAATTTTGTAACTAAGGCACTCAAAAGGCAGTCATATTATTTTGGTTCTTCTCAGCTATATTGCCAGTAAAATGTAGTTTCTATCACTGTTATTAAAAAATTAAAATTGAAATTATATTTATGTCGTAGTGTAACTCTACATCATTGTCTAACATTTCATTAACAATTGAAATAAGTAATTCTATAAGTTCATGTCAGAAAACCACAGTTCCAGGCTATTTCGGACAGAGCTAACAGGGCCACCTTGATCTGAAACCTTTGTTTAGGAAAGTAAGAAGGAAACCACTGCAATTCACAATTACTAGTGAATTTTTTAGTAAACAAATTTAGTAAAAAAATTTTTTTAGCACAATATTATCGTTCGTTAATTGTTTTGCTACAATTTTCCAGATTCCTACATTTTCAGAATTCATTTGAGGGAGGCAGGTTTGATTACTGTATTATAGTGTCTAATTTTTGTGTGAAGAGACAAGCATTTTTTCTCACTATACTTTGATTTATTCTGTAACAATTTTTTTCTTGGTGGCTCCCATATATGATGATGCCAGGCTGAACAATAGAAATCGAATGCATGACCGCAGGAGTAGCTCTCAGTTTGATCAGTACTACGCTTCTACATCACTGTAGCTGCCATTAATAATAATAATAATAGTAACAATCAGCAGGGTACCGTTTTTGAAATATTTAGAAGTTATTTCGGAGAGCTTTTCACAGCAGGATAGAATACGGAAAGTTCGTAAGGGCCTAGGGCTGGTGCAATTTATTTATAATAAAAAATGCTTGTCTCTTCACACAAAAATTAGACACTATAATACAGTAATCAAACCTTCAATACTATATGCCAGTGAAACCCTGAACCTCAACAGGAAAGCCAATATGGAAAATTTGAAGGAGGAAAGGAAAATAATTAGGAAAATTCTTGGTCCAAGATTAACTGAAAACGGTTATAGATTACAGAAAAATACCATAGTTGAAGAACATTCAAATATAGCAACAGACATGAGAAAAAGACGCCTTTAATTTTATGATCATATCATGAGGCTTCCTGATCATAGAATCACAAAAAAATTGGTAAAATATGTAGCTTCGCTTGCCAATGGAGGAGAATGGATTCAAAATGTTAAAAAAGATCTAGTTCTGGCAAAAATGACTGATAATGACATTTCCAATCGAAATAACTTTAGAACAAAAATTAATAAATGGGAAATTATTCCAGAGGTTAAAGCTCCAAGAGTCTGAACAAGATGGAGTGAAGAAAGAAAAGCTGCTTTTTCTCAGAAAATGAAAAGCTGGTGGGCGAACAGGAGAAACACCACCAAGTCCAATAAGTGATCATCATTTTGCTCAGCGTCTTCCACTTCGGGAGCTCTACGGCTATAATAATAATAATAATAATAATAATAATAATAATAATGATAATATTATTATTATGATTATTATTATTTGTACACACAGGGTTATGACCAGAAGAAGAATATATTTTCTCTATTAAACTGTACTGTAATACTTACTATAATGTAATGCTTTATGTTATTTTGTACAAAAATGAAGCGATTTCAATCGTATTAAAAACATATTATTAGTATTATTATTCTTCAAGTGGGAAGTTTAAAATTCCAGCAAACATTTTTCATTTCATAAATTACAGTTTTTTCAAACTAGCTCTTTTTACCATTAAGAATGGCAATCCAATGACAATGTATATTACTTGATACTCCCAATTCATTATAATGGGTAAACAAATTTTCACCAAATTACTAGTTGATCTTTTTTCAGATTTTTTTTTGAGGATGAAGCCCACATAGGTCTGAGACCTGGGCGTGGGTAATGAGTTGGATGATGGTGATAGATGAGTTGGACCTACAGTTTTAGGTTAATTCCATAATTTAAGATTAATTCCATTAAATCAAAAATGTAGTGTGTTGCCGTTAAAACATAAGTTGAAATCAACTAAGGAAATTGCCAACCATAACGCAGCTAACGTTTGCAAGAAGATCTAATCAGGAAATTGATCTGGTAGCCAACATCGGTCAGCAATTTCCTCTCGTTCATTTGATGGGGCTGGGATGCTGTGATTGCGGCCAATGTAACGCTTTCGGGAAACCTCAACCAACGATCGTTCAATTTCTGAGCTCTATCGGCCTCCTGGTTAGTAGGCGGTTTGGTTTGTCAGTAGCTTCACTTAAAGCGCACCCCAACACGTGTGACTACTTTGTCATTGGTGTGTAGTTCCGCTTAAACTTTGAAATCTACGGGAAGTTCCATTTTTTCGACATAAAACTGAAAGGAAACCGAATACTAATTGCCGCATTTTGTGTTATTATCGAATCATGAATCTATTCGTCTCTCCCGCAGTTCTTGACGCATTATCTGCCTTATCTAGGATAATCGGAACCCTATTCTTCTACTGACTATTCAGTTCTATACTGGCGATCGGGATGGAATTGTTTAGATTTTGGACAATGGGCAGTTCACCATCGAATTTCTGTTTTCTAAATTGAATCATTGTGTCATTGTTTGCTCATTATAATTGCTTGGTATTGTTGAGGACTCTGTTGTGGCATATCAACCCTTGAAAGCTACCTCACCCTAATTCCATTATGGGATGTTTTACGACTATTCTAAGCGTAGCTGTAATGCTATCAATAAAATAAAGAATTCTTCTCCCATGGTGGATGGTACTAATACCCCTTTTTACCTTACTATTGTAGCAACAAGCAATTTTGGTTGTAGTAGTTCCATTATCGTTTAGGCTAAACATACACTAATGTTCCTCAATACAGTGGTAAAACGACGCTTATAAAAAGTGAATCACTTGCTATTTTCAGATCTATAATTATTCTAAAATAGATTATTCATGTACTTTTTCACTATTATGAATCTATTATTGCCTTAAGCATATTAATTCAAATCATATGGTATGGAATATTCACTTCAGTATTTAGTTATTTGTCCAATTTACCAGAATAAAAATTGAAATTTGAAATTAAAATTAGAGTGAAGAAATATTGAAGATAAGGACAGAATCCATTTTAAAGAAGCTATTTTCTCTAGAACCTGTACAGTTCTAGTACAATACAATAGTTTTATAATAGGTATGATAGTGGCTCGTGAACCATTCAAATAAGTATAATAATTGAATCATTGACACATGTCACAGTCTTGGACATGTTATTTAATGTATTTTCTTAGCAAAAATAGGGAGCGGATTCTTTATAGTGACTGCTTTGAATTTTTTTATTATTTTCCATTATTATTCTCAAAAATTTTTTGACGTTGAAGAAATCAGAATCTGTTTAATTTGGCATTGGTTTCAATCAATCTTACTTATTAATTTATTGTGATAGTATAGTTGGAATAAAGCTCATTGCCCTAGAACTATGTATGTACATTTTGAGTTTTGTAAACAAGATGAGAGAATGCCGGAAACGGACATGCTTGTTATGTTATCAGTCTCTTAATTTCTTATCGTTATTCTTCTAACTCTATCTAATTCCATAGTGTTGTCTGTCGTGTGTGGGTAGCCTATTTCAACTATTTTCAAAGATAAGTTCAAATTGTATTGACTAATAGAAGCAAAGTTCATAATGTGCTCAAGTTGTCACTTGGTTTTATCATTTTGTAGTTCAGCGCATAAGAAACAAGCTTTATTTTTTTTCTGTTTCCATTTGAACTGATGAATGTCTTGAAATTAGTTGAATTAAATTATTACAAACTTCAATACATGCTCATTTCATCATAAATCTCTATTGTTGGTAAGTTTGGACACATCTCGAGACTCTGAGACACCGGCTCAAAACTTTAAATAATATAAAGTTCTCGAGTAATATTTTTTTAATGTAGGCCAGTCTTATAATATCACTGTAGACTGCAAACGTTTAGAAATGTAATGGAATGACTTGAAAAAACTATATAATTCCATATATAATAGAAATAAATTCATCTATGAAGCATAATTTAAAGAATCATAACGCCACAAAGAAGAAATATCACAATAAATAACTTATCCTATTGCTATAATTTACCATTCCTCCATCTTACTTCAATTGTAATTTTTTTTTGCTGATGGTGCCTACATGAGTCTGAGACTCGTGTATGGATAATAAGGTGAATGATTTGCACAAAATATGCCAGGCTGAACAGTAATCGAATCCGTAACCGCAGGAGCAGCAGTCAGTAAGAGATAAGCACCCTAACACTGCGTTTGCCAAATTTATATGACATTGGGATCGGGAGACTGGTGATCTAAATTCAAACAGTGATATATTGAATAGATTTAATACATCATCTCTAGTGTTTCATATTTATATTTAGCGGAAGTTCAACATCAATAAATCCACGTGAAACCAACTTGTGCAATATCCTTTCAAGTAGGTTGAATATATTGAATTTGTCTTAGTGACTTGTCTGGATTAAGTTTTGGGTGGGGGAGGGGTTAACGAGGTAAAGTTTTGCTTGTCTGATCAGAATCACAGTTACGTCGCAAAGTTCAAGTCCGTGTTCTTGATATTAAATGCCGTCGTAGTAAGGTAATATCGGGTGAGTGATGGCGGTTGTGTAACCGCTAGTCATTGTATCGGACTTGGAACATTGACGTGACATTTTTTGTTTTTTTTTCATCTCTTCTATCCTCTCTCACTCACACTCTCTCTCTTTCTGGTCTACAAGAGCATGCTACAGTCCTCGATCACGAATAAACGTGACCAACATGTGACTTTTCTCTGGTAAAAACATGTTGCAAAGTCCGGAGAGTCGCAGTGCTCTGTTGTTGAAGGGCTCATTAGAATTGACATTTTTATTGTTGACGCTCCTGTTGACTTGCTATTGAGCCGTTACTGTCAGTATTCATGGTCCAGTTGCAGTTGCAATATTCTGTGGCTTCTGGCTTTTTCTCCTATAGCATTTCTGTTAGGTCCCTTTAGGTATTGTGAATTTCTAGGCCATATGAAATTTCAATAAACGAAAAATACTTTTTTTACAACGACATTTTGGCATTCGTTGATGTTAATGAATGTAATAGATTGATTTATGGTAGAAATATTTAGAGTAGATTGTTAAACTCGGACATTATCGTTTCAAATGAATGGCTGTCATTGGTTGAGTCGTCACAGTGAATGACACTAAGCCTATTACAGCTATTTATTTGTGATGTGTAATCGACTCCACGTTTCGCTCTGTTAGGACTTCAAAGATTTCGTTTCTACTCTCTTTGACAATTGAAATTTCTTAGTGTCACATTTTTATTTCCTACGCACATACTATATTATGTAATCATCATCAAAAATTCAACAAATAAGAAAATTTAATTAAAAAAACAAAATAATTTCATTTTGTGAATGAAAAACGGCTTTCAATATTTATTGTGAATATGTGCTATGAAATTAGCCTTGAAGAATTTTACTTCAACTTGGCATTATGGCTTCTATGTGATATATTATGTAATAAAAATACATTATAGATTAATTTTTGACAAGAATGTATTGAGTAGACTCCACAAAACTCTCACACAGGTTTATTGGACCTTTTCAACTGCAGGGATATCGAACTAGAATGTTGTGTACCCATAAAATAGGAAGCAATAAAATTTTAATCATAATTATCCTCATAGATTGAACTAAACTATAATAAATTGTGTATACAAGACAGCAACCATTGCTCCTGAATTAGGAAAAGGAAATAGATATCATTGTGGTGCTGGTCCAGGCATACAAAACAACGTATTATGTGAAAAGAAAGAGGAATGATGGCAGTGAAAGGAGTTTTATTGTGCGGCTAGTGTCAGGCTGAGTTCTATTGGATGGACACGGGAACACTGGCTTTCCCTATTCCCTCACTCTGATGGTGGAATAGATGGGGATTGGGGTCGGTGCGTGACAGACAATCGTAATTTCCACCCTCCCTCGCAGGGGGAATGAGTCACTCGGACAGACGGACGCCAATCTACCCCTCTACCCCAACCTACCTCCACTTCTGACAGTCCGTAGGGTTGCTCCTCATCGGTGGACACTGGAACTGTGCACTGCAGTTACTTTGAGTGACGACCCCACATGCAAGCAAATGTAGTCTACGTCATGCAAATAAAGTTACTGCGGAGGTATATTTATTTATCAACTGACGAACATAGTAGTTCACTATTAGACAAATTAAATATTTGTTTATTCTACATCAGCATTTCAAAATTCAATGTTACCTATGCATTTAGGTACAGCAGCACATATTATCAAAATTAGTTATTACTATTTCAGTTGTCTAATGCTGATGCAGTAATTGAAAAAAAATCGTAATAATATGTTGATTACTCGCGCCAAAGTTATCAACTTGGAACAGTTATTCGAGGTAGGTCACCTAAAAAGCAGGTCCTCACCTCCCATAAAAACAATAAAAATTATTTTTAGTAAGTTAGTTGTTGAGAATTTCTGGGTGTGATAAATCCCCTTTCCATTCTCGGTTCGCGCCTGGAAGGGAGAGATTGTAGTAATAGTAATAGTGTAGTGAGTTATGTTATAGTAATGTAATGTGTCGTAATGTAATGTAATGTCTTTGTAATGTAATGACTATGTAATTATATTATAGTGAGTTACTCACTGTAATCGCAATACAACCAAACTTTCAACCAATACAGTTTTGTAGAGCACTAGAGGCGATTCAATAATCTAGAGCAGTGAAAGATCAAAATAACAATTTCATATAATTATAAATTATGTCAGACATTGTAGTAATAAAGGAGGGGGTCCTGATTTAAGCCTGTTAAAGAGGCCCCAAAAACGGAGTAGGGAGGCAACGAGTAGTTACAGAGGGGATGGGACAAATAGGGCAAGTTTCCCCGGGTCTCAACGTCAAGGGGCCACATTATTTGGCAAATATAAGCAAGTGGCAAACAAAAATGAAATAAGGGGACACAAATTGCCCAGCTATTGCTCTATGGCCCCTTATTTCTTCAGTTTAGACCTCTAGAGGCCCCTTAGAAGCATAACTGACCCTGGCGCTGCGGGCCCTTCGGGCCCGTTTTTATTGTTACTGCAGTCATGTGATGTGAAGTACAGATTCAAGTAGGTTGCATTTAGAATATTTCAAATCTCAGTGTTCATTCACCAGGGTTCCCTAACTGTCTCGGCTTTGTGCCTTCAAGAGTCCCACGATCCTGGTGGGTCCCAGTATTTTCGGAGCCCCCAAACATGGGTTTGAAGGGCCCTCAGCCCACTTTTTTTTTTTTTTTTTTCAATTCAATTTTATTTTGCCAAAGAATATATAAGCATTACAATAAATATTTCTTTGTTATAATAATAATTATTACAAATATAAGAATTTACAAGAAAATAAAAATCTCTTGGCATCACCCAGCATAGGAAAAATCCTGACCGCTAGGTGAGAGTACCAGTTCCAAATTCTATTACAATAAACATTCAAATCACAACTTACAATAAACTCATCAAATCAAAAAACACAAAGGGAAAAAAAGAAAAATCATAATAAATCGCCAATTTCGAAGAAGAAATTTTCCGAAATCCAATTATTTAATTGCTGCCCTATCCTTAATCTACCCTCAAAGAGAAAACCATTTAATGTGCTGGGTATAAGGTTTATTAATTTAGAACTGAGGTAGCCTAATTGTCTGCGTACTATTGTTAGATTAGAATGGTTAATGTTGTAAGTATTATGAGCATCGGATCTAAAGTTATATAAGCTTGAATGGAATTAATTGATACAGTAGGCTTGAAAAGAGAAAAAGTATCTTAATATTTTTACGGACGAGCTTCGAATTCACGTTTTTGTCCCAGTTTAGATTTCATCTTATTTTATTAATAATTAAGGCGCCCAACACCCCATATAATCTTTTGTGATTGTATAATTTGTCACGCCATGCATCAATCATCAAATAATATAAGGGAAGAGGTTGATAAAAACAAAAAAAGCTTAAGAGTTGGAGTTTCAAGGCCTCTAAAACAATTTTATTATCCGGGGAGAACCTTCCGACTCAGAATTTTGTAGGGTTCCGTCACCATCCATATGTAATTAAAAAATTAGTTGGAATTGGATGTGTCATTAATTTAAAATTAGAAATTTTATAACACTTTTTGGAAGCAAGTTGAATCAATAATTGTTGTGAATATCCATTTCGCAGTATAACTATTAATATGTAGGATCTTGCTGTGCAGAACTGACCTTTTCGAGTCGCGGCGGACGCGTTAGTATGCTCGAAAAGTTCGGTTCGAAACGCGTCCGCCGTGACTCAGTTCTTCACAGCAAAATTCCACGTATTAAAAGTTGAATAAAGTTCTAATAAAGTTGAATCAAGTTGAAAAAGTCATAATAATTTTTACATTTTTACGCATTTTACATATTCAAGTATTAGTAATTAGTTTGGTGCGAATACAACTGGTTACACAAAAATAGAAGAAAATTATATTGTATTAATAATAATAATAAATAATAATAATCTTTATTTCCGCAAATACAAACAAGCAAAAAATAAACAGGAAAAAAATTATACATGTTGAAAAAATAATAATAATTATAAAACAATCAATTATTAGGAGAGAAACCAAGAAGTTACAAAGAAAAAAAATACTCAGTTCAACTATCATGTACAAGAAATAAAATGTTACAAAAAATATCTGCAGAAATAATACTGTATGCAAATAATTTCATTGTGAAATTATGTCTGCATACAGGAGCATAATAGGATCCAACAAAGATGCCATGAATTGATGTAATAAAAAAAAAAATGAATAATAGAATTGGAGGAAACATAGAATAATAATAGTACGAAAATGTAGGAGTAGAAACAATTAGGACTAAAAATATACCATTAATTCAATAGAATTGATAACTTGAAGCATTGAAAGCGAATTAATAGCTGGTGGAAAGTTTAAAAGAACTTACCATGATTTGATCATGTATTTTTGTATTTTTCAAGGTTCCCTTCTGGTGCGATTGAGTGCACTTTCCCTTAGCTTCCACAACTTTTTCCTTGAATGGTTTTCAGTTGGCCTACTTACACTCGAATTTTGTCTTTAAATTGGAAATACAATTCAGATTAGTTACACAGATACTTTTGAGTACAGTAGGCAACTAGGAGTAGCTGGAAGACTTGATTAATGCTAGCTGGAAATTCGTGTCACTCATTGAAAATTGGTATTTATGGTGAAGGGGTAAGGGAGCCTCCAGTCAAAACTCTGCATCATATCACAAAAGGTCTCTGGGTAGCTCTGATTGTAATAATGTTCAAAGGGCACTTTAAAAGTCGTATTTTTTATATTTAATACATTAAAATTTGTTCACAACTAATTAATGAACTAACAGTTCAAGTGGGTTTCATTACCCACGCACAGGTCTCAGACCTATGTGGGCTTCACCCTAAAAAAAAAACAACAAAAAAAAAACAAAGTTAGGCAAACGATTCAAATTTAAGGCGTCACTTTTCCTAATTTATAAACTTGATTTTAATAAATACTCGAATATAATCACTGTTTTTGAACATCAAATAAAGTTCGCAACATCGAAAATCCTAAAATTTTTCCAGAATGTGGATTTAAGCTTCTCTTTGAAATATGATTTTAAAAGGGGCTATTTAATCCTTGCTACGCTACTGATGTCAAGAAACTTTTTTGTATAACCATAATATTGTTCCTGATGATAACTAATAACCGTCTCTTCTAATAATAATTCATTGTCTTTATTTTCATATATCAAGTAGCGAATATTGTAGTTTACAAGTAGAAAAATCTAATATATTCCACATAAAAAATGCAATTACTGCTTGATGTATTTTTCAAGTAACACATACTTATTACAGTTTGTTGTCATATGCTGATGTGGTTGTTTATTGTCTGAAATTAATTTTAATTTGTATAGATAATGTCTTCCATTCGATCCTCATCCTTGACATTTCGTCCTACCACATTTTCTCCTGAAGTTTTTTTACAAGCTTTATCTTATTTCTGCCGTTTGCCTGTGTTTATGTATATTCTTTAGGACAATTCTTTTTCCGTCCTGCTGCTTTATATTCTTTCATTTCTCTTTACTAGGCGACTTTTCTTCTGTTTCTTTATTATATTAATAATCATCCCTTTCTTCTAACCTGTATCTCAGACTTTTCTCTTTCTTCTCTTTTCTCTTTCTCAGACTCATTCTCTTCTTCCTTTCCTTTTGTCATTCGCTTCTCTTCTTTCTGCTCCTGCTCCTCCTCCCCACAACGAACAAACTATTTCAATTTCTCTAGCAACTAAACTGAATTGTTGTACGTATGTGAAAGTTTTTGAAAGGTCAGAGAGGGCATTCATGTTGAACAGTGGCCGTAAATAAAGAGTTGAATTGCATTTGTAAGGAGAGGGGTCGTGCAGCGTGCAATTTCTGGCCCATAAACATGTCTGTTGTCGCTTGCCGCGATCGAAAGCTGTTGCAAAATCAACTCGTTTGATAATAGGCCTGCCAACTTGATAGTAGCCAGTCCTGTAGTACTATTGTAAATAAGAATTTCCACCAATAGAAGTAGACAGTAAGTTGTACTTCCGTCCGGGTCCACACCCCCACAACCCAGTACTAATGTCAGCCACAGTCAACAGCCATTTAGTATAGCAACAGGCTGGTTTGGTCTGCAACAATTGACGTGAGAAAACTTGCACAATAGCGAACTTCGATACTTCTAAACCAATTGTAATTTAGTACTAGACGTTTGGCATAAAAAATTGTTTTCAATTGTTGTCATTTCTCCAGTTAACAATATGGAAAAATTCTTGTATTAATTTTCTTATTGGAATAACGTCCAGAAAATCTTAATAATCTAGGTATTTCATAATAATTTAGATAATAATAGGTAACATAGGTTTTTGATAACTCAGGTGATTGGAAATGGAATTCACACTTTGGTGTTGTAGTCAGCGTTCCTGACTGGTATTCTTTTGCCACTGGTGTGCAGCGCTTGGCAGTGGAATCCTTCCAGTTGAGCGTCGATCAAATTGAGTGAGTTCACAAGTAAACTTCTCCAGTGTAAGCGTATTTACTAGCTAGCTACGAAAAAATTTGAAGGTCGGGCTACTTAAGTGCTACTTGCTGCCTTTTTAGCTAGTAAACTAGCCCAATGAAATTGAGGTTTCAATGCACTTTTTTCTACAATCTTGCATCAGTAGCAAAGGAAGAATCCATGCGTTGTGTTTTACTAGACGCTCGTCTTGTTTAGTTACGACTAAAAAAATAAGGTTACTGAGTTGGTTTCCAGATTTCATTCCCAACTTGGTCTGATATTCTAATGTGATTAGTTTATTTTATTACCATATTTACAAACAGTATCCAAGTTTATCAGTAATAATTTATTAAAGTTTAACAAATGGTTTTGTCCATAAATCTTTTTCAAATCAAGTGTCTTCCTAGGAAGGAATGCAAGTTTTTGAGTACCATCATATAGATTTAGTTCAGGAATTAGGCTTGAAAAGAGAATGCTAACTTCATTGAATGGAGCTGTCAAACTAGAGATGAATTCATCTAATTGACTGTCATTTCATTAATAAATTCAATTGGACATGGAATGCTGTCCGACGGTTGAAGTAAAGTGTGCACTGTGATGAGTATGTGATGGTGTAAACTATTCTTCCTTGTCTCCTCCACTTCCGGCTCGGAAGTTTGATGTTGACCATTTCCGGTTTAGTTAAGTGTAAAATGGCAGTAAAACTGAATTGAAATCAACGAGATTTAGGTACTTGAGCCTCCAATATCCTATTGTGTTGTCGCTGCAACGGATGTGGTTTGAAAGCAGTAATGTTGAATATTGTCGAAATTAAAAGCCTTGCACAGTAAATAAAACACTCATCTGTCCTTTTCCATATTTCTCTTTTCATCTGTATTCTTATTATGATTGTATTCTAGTCATTATTGCTATGCTGAAGAGACATTTTCAGAGTAGCCTAATTACTATTTTCAAAATTTATATTTTGTATGAAATTTTTATTTTGATCATAATATGTACTTTCTTGATATATCCTAGTAGCCTGCTCCAGGATATCCCAGTTGCGCTTTTCTTGAAATTGATATTCCTTGTTAAAGTGATATTTTAAAATTTTCCATCATATTTCTGATAATAGTCAACTTATTTTTTCAGGTACGTAGGTCATAGACTATCATTCCAAGATGGAATTTGACATGATAGCTAGAAGTTCACTCACTGAAGTAAGTGATTGCATATGTTTCTTATTACTGTACCATACTGTATTTAATTTTGTCTCTGCTGAATCCCATAATGAATAAGTTTGATATTGTCACTACCTCATTTATTTTAAAAACACGAGATAGGCCTTCTACAGCTTCGTCAGTGACGTCATTCTCAATCTCAATTAAATTAAAATAAATTTATGGTAAAGTGAATGGATGTTTCGATGATTAAGTAGTGAAGTATTTATATTCAATCAATTGATATTAGAAATTCCTTTTAATGCTACGATTCGCACAGAAGACCTCTGCTTTTCAAACATCCCCGGAACCGGCAAAATATTTTTTTATAATGGCAAATTTCGTCCATATAGCTATTAATTATCTTACAGTTAACACTGTTTTCAACGTAAGCAGAGCGGATTCTTCAGTAGCTCAATGGAGGAATACTGTTGGCTTCTAGAATAGAAGCATTTATTGATTCTTTATCTACGACCATGTCATAATGTATACATTACAGTTTCACAATTGATGCCAAAACAGCTGTCTTTTCGAAATGCTTTTTGAAACCCGTTGCATAATGAGCTCATTATAGTACAGGTTCTACATTATAACACGGGTTCTGGACCAATCAGAAGCATTTTTGATGGAATCAATATCGTAATTCAATATTGTGAAACTATCAGCTGATTTGATCAAACTGCTACACCAGCTGCTTTAACCTAACAATCTACTATAACTTCTCGTATTTGAGATGAGAGGTTAGGTATCTCTGACAGTCACAGGTAAAATGAAATTGTTTTAATTAAATGTATACTAGTGGTCGTAGATAAAATAGTGTATGCAACGATTTTATTTGGCCATTAAAGCACTCGTGAGATATTTATAACACTCGCATTCGCTCGTGTTATAACTTCGTGCCTTAATAAGGGTCAAAATAAGGTATAAACTACTATTTTATAATGGCAAATTTTGTTTATTACCATATAGCTATTAATTACTGTTCTATCAGTTAACACTGTTTCAACGTAAGCAGAGCGGAGGTCTTCAGTACGATTGAATGCAGATTCAATTTGAATGCAGATTCCATTCCTCAATGGAGGAATACTGTTGGCTTCTAGAATAGAAGCATTTATTGATTCTTTATAATTGGTTCTATAACAAGCATTACAATCTTCACACTTTAGTAGATGAAATTTTTCAATTTATAGTTTATTTTAATCTATTATCTGTAAGAATTTATATTCGACACCGTCAGTTCTTGTTCTTAATCAATGTCGATTGTTTTGTGGCTTTGCTATCAGCGTCTGACTCCGGACAGTGTTTTCTTGAAAGTGGAATAATGGCTTCCGTTGGCTGGGCTCCTATTCCTCGGAGCCTCCTGGGCGTTGGTTGTGCTTTTGTCAGTGGCGTCATGTTGCCTTTTGTTTTTATTTTGTAATCGTCAGACGGCCGCCGGAAGACGCCTCCCTCGACACCTGAATTTCAATAAGCAGTAGCCGTTTCTCAAATGACTGGCTTTTTCCGTTTCTAGCTTGGAACAGTGTTTGCGTTTTGCTAAAAATGAGTAGATCTTTGTGGAAAATCTACAGTAGGAATGAAAGAGCCAAAATTCACATCCTGCCTAATTTGCAAACCTGTCTCACGCCCTTTTAATAATATCAGATTATATTTATGTTAATTTGAATTATTGCTATTGAACATTCGTAAGTCCCAAGTTTATTCTCAACAGCTTTTTCTTTTTTTCAATCGATGATGACCACATGAGTAGCTTTTTCTTTTTTCAATCGATGATGCCCACATGAGTCTTGAGACTTGTGCGTGAGTAATGAGGTGAGTGGGTGAATATTGAGGACCATCCATGACTAAATGAGATTTGAACTCGATATTGCAGGGTTACGAAGCCTTTTATCACAGACAGGCACAAATGCACCACATTTAACTTGCTTATAATTGATTGGTTTCTCTAGATCTTGCCTGTTAACGATCTGGAAACCTGTGGTTGAAATAATGGACCAAAACTCATTTTTTACATCTTACCTGATCTACAACGCTGCTATTTTTGTAATCTATGATGATTGGTTTTGATTAAGAAAACATTTGAATAATCGTTTTTGTTTCCTTGTCCTTGTTTTATTTTGTGTCCTTATTTCATTACAACGTGATTGATTGTCGACATCATTCATTCAACTCATTTTGGCGAGTAGATCTCTGTTTTGAAACTGCGATTGAAATAAAAAGAGCCAAAATCCACTTTTCACATCCTGCCTGATTTGCAAACTGATTTGCATATTTTACTTAACCTCAAACCATATTACTTTGAACATTAATTGTGGGAAAGTCACTTGAGGAATCCAAGCATCCAAGGGACTTCAAAGTGTTCATTTTCCTCCACAAAATTATTGCAAAAATATTTGAGAAGTTGTTTCAAAGCTGAAAGAAGTCATAAAAGCTGAATATTGGGGGCAAGAGGCAACTTATCTCCATATGAATTCTACGGATGTGTTGTGTGAATGCAGTCAATTACCGCTGGTGTGTGTCGGCTGTAATAGGAAACTGGCATTGAACTTGGACAATGGTGTTGCTCCTGATCTCCTGACCAGTTCGGCGGCCAAGCGACCAAGGCCAGCACTAGCTGCTGCTATTTGTAGCTGCTATTAGAAAACGATTTAAACGAGATAGATTAGATAGACCTGTTGCGCAGAATATGTACTGTAAAAGTAATGTTTAGTATCCATTTTATGTCTGTAATTCTCAATGCTCCTACATCTGTAGACCTTGCATCATGTTCTCCCTGACCACAGAAGCCAGAAATTTGTGTGATTCTGGTACCAGGAGACACTTGAGTACATTTGTTTTGGTCCCAGTGGGCACAAAAATACATTTTGTTTCATTGTATATTCATTTTATTTTTCTTTAATTCAAAACATATTACATTTTTGTGTTTTGTAAGGTACTGGACTATAATAAAATACCGTACTAATCTCTGGTCTAAACACTACTGATTGAAAAGCACATCGCTCTGGATTAGATACTAGCTTAGATAGACGAAAACAGAGAATTCTTATGATTACGACTTCTCTGTTTTCTGTACTTTGAGCTTAGAGGTAGTAGATAATAAAGGACAGAGTATCTTAGTATAATGGGATAAAATATATTTATAAAAAGACATATCAAATCAAATAAGATTTTTATTAGCACACATCTTGAATACATAAAATAAATGAATAATTTCACAGTGAATATTCCCCACAAAGACAGAAATGCATCGATTTTTGAAAAAAATGCATCGTCTGATTGCGGAGAATGAGTTCGACATTAGCAGTACGGTACATATACAATTGACCATATTATGAATAAATGACAGGTTAAAGAACAATATACAAAACAGCAAACATACACAATTCATTATGAATCTTATAACTTAATATTGACCACAGATAAGAAATAATTGAAGAGTATATAAGAACATTCATAATCGTAGTATATTATGGATGTAGGGTAGTACCTTACAGGATAGAATGCTCTACTCTTGAGTGTTTCTGAATTAGAAACAATTCTAATATAAGAAAAGTAAAGAACTAAGTTTTTCATCATCGGTTGTAGTTGAGCACTGTGTTTATCATCCATCTTCTCGTGATTTTTATCCAAGGAAGAGATGGAAATGATTATCCAGAATTTTGTTCAAATTAACATGATTTGTTTCAAGTGTTAATCACAGTTTCTTTTCGGCTAGAGTACTGTAGATATTTATGCTTTCTATAGCAGTTTGCTAAAGGAGGGTGAATTGAAGCCAAATATCTGTCGGCAGCTTGCCTCTTCTCGTTAGTGTCAAATTAGCGTCCTCACCTATTCAGCACTTTCATTGCTCGACGCTATTAATTAGCCCTGTTGCTGATTATCACAGCCAATAATATCTTGGCACCTGGCTTGTCTGGTTGTGGCGTTTAAATTAGGCGCCTATCCGCAGGTATCGCATGTTTGATTTGTTGATATCAAATTAATCGCTGTCGTGATTTTATCGTCCAATTATTACATTCCTTGTCATTTTTTATTAATGAAGTTTTATGCAATGAACTGTTGCGATGTGGATGAAATCTTTTGAATTTAACAACAATTTAAATGTTCAATTTGGCAATTTGAATAGAGTCAGCTATTTTTAGCTATAGTCCTGATATACCACAAAATGAATACACAATTAAATTATTTAAAAGTTTTCACACACTTTAAATACTGCTACCTCAATTTTTATCACTAGTCTACCAATCTCATTTTCTTTAATTCGAAGAGTGTCAATTTCCAGATGCGGATATGATGACACAATAACAGAATATTTTCTTGTAAGAGTTCATTTTTGGAGAGACACATTACCTTTTGTTATCATTTAGCTATCTGAAGCTTTCAATCTTCAACTACATTTATTGTAGTTTTCATTTTTTTTTCAAATATTGGTACTTATAAAGGCATTCGATTTATTTCTGTTCTACTTCATATTATTTACTGTAGTATGGTTTTAGTAATTAGCATGATATTAGCGCTCTGGCTGGATTTCTTTGCTGCTAATATAAATAGTTCAAATTTTGTTTATTAATAATTCTATACTTTCTATAAGCCATTGTTTCCCAGTTGAGGATCGATTATGTACCGGTACTAACATTCCTAAGAGTTGACTATGCTACGTTTACCTGGCAACGTAGGTGGCAACTTTCTTTCCACTACTACTAATTTACTTTCCATATTGATGCACGTTCCAGTTTAGATCTTTTGCTAGTCCTGCAAGATACTAAAGTTCAACGCACGACGTGTAGAGTGCAGTGAGGACGTCGCTAACAATGATGGATCAGTTTGGGAACTATACAGGAAGTCGCGTGCCTCTCTCTTGTACGGTCCCCGTTTTTTAGTCTTGCCTCTCGTCCGACACTAGCGATAAACATCCTAAGTTGCTGGAACTAAATTAAGCCCGGGTTAAGTCCTGGGAAGAAGGGGTAAAGGAGGAAAAGTCATGGGGGAGTAAGGGGAAAGGGGATATTTAAGTCCTGGCTCCATTTGTTGATGTTGCTGAACTGGTTTTGGAACTTTGTGACCATATACGGCTCTGACGCCATATATTTATTGCTGTCGCAGATAAATTACTTATCTCTCAGTTTTTTGTCTTTCTCCTACACATTCAATTCCCTGCACATTTGCTATTATTCATTCACTATCTAATCTGCTTCAATTCAACTTTTTATTTTGTTCCTTTCTGGTTTAGAATTGAGAATGACTGCGATCAGCATTGCAATTATTGGCGATGTACTTGCCTGAGTGCAATCGGGAACTCACAATCTCTGCTGAGGTTGGGCCTCGTCCTCGACTAATTCAATTTATGATATTCGTAACACCTCTAGCTAGTTAGTATCAATATATTTTCAAGTTTTAAATACTTTTAACATACATTTCCAATATCTATTTTCCATTATTATTTTTGTAGAATAGAATGTAGCTTAGCATGTTTGTGGCCTTAGAATCAAATTGTTGTTAGCTATTCTATGTTTTCGGCGGCTAAATTCTTTTGGTTTTCTAATTTCCACCCATGAAGCTCTTAGGCTTTGTTTATCTGATAGTCTGGTCCAGGCAGTATTGCTAGAAATCGAATAATCATTAGAAGTCTCACAGAATTTTACTTCTGATTTCAACCATGTCATCGTACTGTGTATAGTACAGTATTGTGCCCATTTGTAGAAAATATGCAGTTTTTGAAATTCATATAATTTTGTAGAATTTGTTTATATTGTTTGAAATATCATTTTCAATACTGTTCTGTGTCGGTATGTTTCTAAATAATATTTTTTATGTATTCAATGGAGGGAAGAAACCTTACTGTTGACTTGAAAAAAAAACTTTTAGGGCCGTTTCACACACATTGATATCAGCCGTACGAGTTAAGCCGTTCTGTTAATCTCGAACGGAATGGACAAAAGTGAACAAATTTTGAACTCCAAACGGTTTTATGGGGATAGATAAAGATAAAATTACTTTATTCATATAGACAGAGACAGATAAGTCTTTGAAGAGGAAAAGCAATGCAAATAGATAATGCATTGAATAAGCAATGCAAATTATCGTACGGGCAGTTTCGATGTGTTTGAAACTGCCCACAAGTTTACTATACCTCAGCCCGTGTCCTACCGGACGGCCCCGTCCTGGTCGAGACATTCACGGCAACGGACGGTTGTCATTAACTTTCGGCATAATATCGATGTGTGTGAAGAGCATCATTTATTTCTTTTGGAATGTGGACCGTTCGAGATTTTACCGAACGGATGACATCGATGTGTGTGAAACGGGCCATACTTTTCATAATGATAATATATTTGAGTCCTTTGACGAGGGCTGATTTGTTGGTTAGTCTATAATTAGACTCTTATTTCAAAACTAACTAGATGAGGAAAGCCTCCTTTAAAATTATACTTCTTGTTTCGTTATTAGAGAAAAATCGTAATCTATGCATTAATTTCATGGATTGTTGAATGTCGAATGGAAGACCTTCAGTAGTGTAGAATATGCTGCTTTACTTATTGAAGTTCATCAAATTGTGACGATTATCCTGAATCATTATATCCCACCTATTTATTATCTTTCAATTCTGTTCATGTTCTTGATGCTTTTCAAACTTCTCTAATTGATTACCCCCTTTAATTTCATTTAGTATCTCTTTGATAGGAGCTAACGCGGTAATTTCCTCTCGTATATTTTTCTATCTTCCTTTTTTTCTTTTCTATTCAAGTTTTGTTAAATAGTTTTGCCTCTTCACATAAATTTCATTGACACCTTCAGGGTATGAACTGTAACTTACTGTATGCAGTTAAGTTTGCCATATAGAACAGGTACGACACATTTCATCACTTGAACTCATTTTTCTTCAACAAATTACTTTATTTAAATGCTTAATTTCGTAGTTTTCAAGTTATTTGAAAACTATCAACCTTAATATCTCCGATCTAAATTTTATTATCCATCCTGAGAAATCGTACCTATTAATAACGAAATGAATGATTTAACGAAAGTTTCCTAGTTTGTTGACAATGCAATCTGCAAGGTTGGTTTGTTTTGAACTGTTTCCTCTATTACACTTATAAATTCTTCTTTTTCTATCACACAAGGTTTGTTATTGTATGTTATTGCACGTTTGTTGTAAGTTAGTCTAACATCTGAATAATTCATTGTAAGTGTAGTCTCAAAATGGGAAGACAAGGCTCTATCGTGTAGTAGGAGCAAAAGAAAGAGCTCTTTAGCAGAGTAGCTGTGTGGACACGCTTACCACAATGCAATTGCAAGACAAATGATCACATTTGACAACCATTTGGCATTTGATTACGTTTTATTTGACCTAGTTGAACAGCTGATATTTGCCAGTAACGGCAAAAATTCGTCCTAATGCTTCTCCGTCTTCAATGGGTTCCATTAAATAATGTTCGGGATTAAAATGAGTATAATATACAAAAATGAGAGAATTTTCAATAGTAGACATCGACATCGATCGGTGATTGACATGTTCTAAACATGGTCTTCAACATAGGAGTAGCCAAAAATTTCTCGCGAATACCGCGAACGATAATATGCTTCAATACCTCAGGTACTATCCTTGATCCTTATTTATTTAGCGTATGGCAAATACACAACACATATCTCACAACTCTCAAATATATTGTACACTACACGTTTGTACATGAAAAACATAAATAAAACGAATAAAAACATCTTAGTCAATTATTATTGAAATACAACATTGCCCCTCCGTCTAGCCTTGAAAGTAATTTGACAAATTTTTTTATTACTAAAATATTATTAAGACTTTTATGACTTGCTTTCTGTGTACTCAACCAATAATTTCTATAACACTACCTCTTTATTATTATACTGTAATAAGTATATTATCATGTGACAAAGTATATTGTCATGTGATTTAACATACAGTATAATTAGATAGTATAGTAGACAGTATATATAATAGATAGACAGTATATAAATATGTATATAGTATAATAGACAGTATAGATAATTGAAGCAGTTTCAGAGAAAATACAGTACTGAGTGACAGGTCTTGATAATGCTATACTTGATTTGAGCTTTGATCCTACGTTTGGATGGGTGACCGTGCAGTTCTGCCTATATAATTGTTGTAATCTTTATTATTACTAGCTTGGCTCTGAAACCTTGACTCACTTTAAACAGAACGTTCACCTTATATTCCTTAGGAGGAACTACACAGAAGCTTAGAAATGGAATGTTTATATGTGACAGAAGGTATTTTAAGAAACAGAAAGTTCACGACTCAAAAGTCTTAACGCTTGTTCTATTGCAAACTATAAATGTGATGGAGATTGTACAGAGTATTTCTTTTCGGGTAATGGCAACTCGGTATCTTGGCTAAACGCATTTGTTTACAATTGTATTTGGAGAAAGTAATACCTTTTTGATGTACGTACCTTGGATGGAATTCCATAAACATTTTCAGAAGATAACCTCAACATAGATTTAGTCAGCAATAGTGAGTGTTCGTGTTCGGTAATAATTATTCAAAACTGATGAAGAGTTTTGTTTAAAACTGATAGCATGCTTTGTAAATAGGTAAGTTACGGTACTTTCTTTATGTGGATATAGGCTACCATCTTATTACTATGCAATACTGTAGTACAGGGTTCAATCTCGATTCTAATTTTGTTAAATTCATGACAGAAATTTACAGCATACAAAATTACTTTTTTATTACATTTTGTATATACATTGATATTTTAAAAAGTTGATTTCCAAACACAAATTGTGATGATATTAGAGTGATTGAAATTATAAAAATAAGTGATTAAATATTAAGTCGAGAGGGATTAATAATGATAATGATATCAAGCCTAAAATACTGTATAGGGATACATCCTTTAATATCCTTAAAAGTAGAAATTGTAATTCTGTTGTTTGATTGGCCTTCATTATTCCGATTGGGCACTTGAGTCTCTCACCAATATTGCACTGAATGTCGTCTATAGGTGGAGGGAGAGCGTATTGCAAAAGCACTCGGCATCACTGTTGAAGCTGAAGGTTCTCAAAAGTAGTGAGTGAGGAAACAATAGAAGTTGGTTGTGTACATTCTGAAGCGAATAATAGCACAAGGAAATACAAAGCACTCACTGAGGTACACTCACACTTCTCTGGTCTCTCCCTCAGAATTGCGAAACATTTTAAACTGGCGTTAGTGGATTTTCATTGGTGTTAGCGATTGTCGGTGGTGGAGGGGTAGTGAAGTGGCCAAGTCTCTCCTTTCCTTTGCTTTTGCTGCTGCTTTCTCGCCTTTATTTAGACTGAGGCTGTGCGAATTCCCGGTAGCAAAGCTAATTGCAATTGCTTGTTGCTTTTGTATCTACCAAAAGAGACTCACACAAGCATTAGCGCCCCCCACCTGCTCGGTTTTGCTTGTGTGTGCAGCTATATGATTGCTGGCCTAATAATATAATTCTCTCGCTCAATGAACACTTTCCTTTGCTGTTTGAATGTTTCTATTGTAATTGTTCAAGTATGTAGTATAAAGTAATTAAATAATTAGAAATATTCACTTTTGAAATCTGGTACAAGGTGGAAAAAATCTTGGTTTGGATATGAAGATGTTTTTTTAATTTAATGTGTGTTGCATGGATTTATTGTGTTGTAATGTCATTTTGCTGATGATGTCTACACGAGTAGACTTCGTAGGTAATGAGGTGAATGATCATGCAAATATACCGTGCTGAACGGGAGTAGAACCTAATCAATATTATCAGAGAATACGCCCGAACACCACTACGACTGTGTTTGCTGGTAGTGAACTAGTGATAAGGAGGAAGGAGCGGTAAAAAAGTAGGCAATTAAGACTGAATGATGCCAATAGTTTTCAAATAACTTGAAGAAATTGATTTTTTTTTGTTAAGTGATTTTAAAATCAAGCATTTATATAATACAGTATACTGTGCGAGACTAAGCTCCGTGTCTCTGACGGCTGAAGAGGAGAGACGAAGAATACTATACTGGGCAGCGCGGACGCACGCACAGAGACGAAAAATTGCATTGCTTTTGCGATGACATAGTGACGTAGTGCATTCATTCGAGGGACACGGAGCTCAGTCTCGCACAGTACACAAGTTCAGTAGGTTACCCTCAAGAATTACCCAAAATTACCCTCGAATATTAGAACTAGAAATTAAATTGTGTTATAATGAACATGAATATTATCTTAATTCGATTGAATAACAGTTTACTCATTACAAATTACAATCTACAAACAGAAACTTTTAATATATTTTGTAGAAACCATAAATTCAAGTACTAATAAAAATAGTTAGTTACCAAAAGGGAAGTGACTGACATGCTTTGTAAGTAATTGCCTAACTATCTCACTTTCGTGTGATGGATTTGTGTAGTCATCCTCTTCACCGAGGTGGGAGCATCAAAAAGCTAAATATAAGTTAGTTACGTACATGACATTCGTGAACCAAACTTGCGTTGGATTTATCATCTAGTGTTTGATTAAATTCCTTGTAGACCTACAGTATTTCAATCAGTTGAAATTCCTGGGCGCCCAATCGATGATTCATTGCAATTATTGCAAGAAGATATTGCTATTTTCTTATGAATTGTGAATCTTTTCTTTTCTACTGCTTCTAATGATAGAAACGGCCTTGCATTCCAAAAGGTGTTGCCTCCCCGTGTTGCTGCATATTTCAATACTTGTTGGATTAGGAATTTAAATTGACTTCCTATGCTATTTTCCAATTCAAAGTTCTATTCATTGTTGACTATTGCATGTGTGTGTTTTTTTTTTTTTTTGTTTGATTAAAAGGGTTTATTACCGTCCACACTTCCACTTGCAAACAATAAGCCCACGGTTATTTCCTCTCATCATCGTCTCTGCGCATTCTTAGCTCAATGATCGCGCCAGCGCAACTGCTCATTGTTCTCATAATCGATGAATCATTTGCCGAATCGAAACGGAAACATTTGTTGTTTTGATTTGTTAGGTTAGGTTAGGTTAGGTTAAATTAATTTAGGGAAACTTATTGGTAGGTTATTGATACCTTGATTTAAATGCCAAGGATCGTACTAAAATGTACAAAAATTGACCAGGTACTTTTATCTACGGCTACATAATGCAGTAGATAAGAGAGGTTAGAATGTGATCTCAATATAGCTTATTTTATTTCACGTCTTATCAAAGTAGTGTCATAAGAAATCTATTTTAATACTACTGACACTTTTCAATACCCCGGTCTAGAAAAACCAGAACCCAGGATTTTTAAAAACAGTTTTGAAATGAATAAAATGCAATATCATTAGCTGATTTAAACATTTCTAAATCAAACGGAATTTCAAGTCGGAACTGTCATCAACAAAACTATCACGCATTGTATGTCATGTTAAATTTTGGGCAAGTTATTTGATTCATTGGTAAGTTAAATTTAATGTAATTTATTGATAGTCAGAGATAAAATATTGTATGTAACGATTGTATTTTGCCTTGAAACTACTCGTGAGATGTTTAGAGTAGCTTCACAGCTCACTCGTTGCTTTCAGGCAGTCATAATACAAGCATTGCATAAATTACTAATGTGGATTGAAAAATGGAATTTTTTATCAAAAATATAGTATGACCGATCCGTACAAAATGTGGTCGAGAAATTATTCTGTTCGAATCTTGGTGGGTAATTAAATGTGGTCTTGGTATACGGTCGGATGTATGAAAGATAATTATGTGGATATGATCGGGTCTATGGAAATTGATCTGTATATTAGGTCTAAAGGCGATCTTGGGTGAAAAGTTTATGAGGCGTTCAAATTTGGATTTTGCTGACTTTTTTCCAAGATTCCATCTTTTTCACATCTTACCCTGTAATGTTCGGGTTTGGGGGGGGGGGGGGGTGATCATGACTCCTTCCTTGGGACTGCCCTGGGCTTGGTCAGATTCGCACAACTTTCAGACTCATCAGTAGAATGAAACTTATTGCAGTTCTGCAGTTCTAGACCTACTTGCTCGGCATTAATGCCTAGTGTCACGAAATCATAATGCTGTAGGCTATTATTTTTTTTCTGAGGATGAAGCCCACATAGGTCTGAGACCTGTGCGTGGGTAATGAATTGGATGATGGTAATAGATGAGTTGGACCTACAATTTTAGGTGGGTTCCGAACCACCGGGAAGTGATTTTACAGCAGAGAGCAGTGTCTTTTTTGCTGGCCAATCTAATCGGTCTCCGATTTGAATGAGTCTTGACATCTTTCTGATTTCAATAATTATATTATTATTATTATTATTATAAAAATGAGAGTCCATCTCCCAATTCAATTCAGATAAAATTGAAACAATTTTCTATTATTCATTTAAAATTGATGTACCAGTACTGTTTTTTTTTTCAATCAATTTTGTCAGCTTACTATTTTTATTATTTATCTATCTACTATAAGTTACATACAATCTAATCTAAAGAAAACAACATGCTTCTCAGATCTCAGCGCACAACTTTGAAATATTTTGTGTGAAAAGAATTTGAAAAACTAATACTGTAGAAGCTAAGAGCACAGATCAGAGAATTAATTATTAATTAAATCAGTGTAGAAGTTACTAGAACGCAGTTGAAGTTGGCTGGATGTTGATGTTTCTACTTTCTGCTAAATTTAGCTTCATTGATAAGAATTTCAAATCTAAATAAATTGTTCCCAAACTGGAATTTATGACTTTCAGCCTGAATAATTATTGTTAGTTCAAAGAATTGTTTAATTACGCAACCAAGCTGTGAGTAATGAGGCATGGTGACGAATTTCCAATGCTGTAAACAAAGTTGGTCAGTCCTTTTAAACTATATTGACTATGACACACACTGGACGAATGACTAAACGTTTCCCCCACTTCCAAGCTCCGTTATCAATTCGCTCGTGCCTTTGTATTTGTGAATTGGCTTTCAGTCTCATAAAATCCGTCGAGGCATTGACAATAAATTGTGCGAGTCGATTCCGCGAGTGAAGCGCTCTCATTGGATGTTCTTTTTCCTTGCCACACTTGGTTTGTGAAACTGTGATTCTCATAGAAGGTTTGTTCTAAATTGTGCAACACGATCTTTGGACTTTTGTTGGTTGTGATTTTTTCGGGTAAGTACCGATTTACATTGAGCCGTTTCCATTTTTTATAAGATTATTCTACTTTCATTGCTCAAGATTTTTCAATGGTTAGAGCCAAAGATTAACGATTAATGATCTACTAAGGTCATTGAGCTTAGATAAATGGCGTTAGATAGCCTGGTTATAATATAACAGCTTACCTACGGCCATCGTAGAGTAGTGAGAGCGTCTGAAGGTTCTATCCAACCAGACATTTCTTACAGTATCATCATTCACCTCATTACTCAAGCACGTCTCAAACGCATTTAGGCATAATCTAATAATCAGCAAAGAAATAAAAAAATCATTGAAGTTTATACAATCCATTAAATAAAATAATATTATTGTATTAGTTAATATTTTATTAATTGAAGCATCCAATATCATGGACAATCAATCGCAGTACATACAGTAGCAGGCAATAGTTACATAGTTGTCGTATTATATAATAATGCATGGACTTACACAGCTTGACTTTCATCGTTATTTTTGATGATAAAATTGTTAGATTCTATAATTTGGAACCATATTCTGTTTGTCCAAATACACATTCCTGGTAACACAGAGTTGCAATCGGTTATACTGAGAACTCCTTGGAATAATGCGGCTGTACTAGTCATTCTCCATTTATGATGAAGATGTGAGCCTTCTAGTGTTCTAGTAGTGTAGAGCAGAGTAGAAAGCCGACATGCGCAAAGCACATTCATAAAACTGCCAAGAATTAGTTGACGAGCTATACCCACATAATTTTAGCTGTGTCCAGTATTGGTAATAGTCTCTTCGTAACAAACTTCATATGTAGAACTTCCGCTGTAACTTTTTCTGAATTTAGTGGCGTTCTCTAAAACTGACCCAACATATGATTTGAGATTTTGAAAGTTGAATATTTTTGGACGAATTGTAAAGAAAGAAAAAACAAAGTTGAAAGGAGGTCTGCTACAAGAAATTCAACTCGTGTTTCGTGTAGGAAAATACGGCTGTGGTTATTGGACAAGTTTCGGGTCTTCATCCGACCTCATCACCTGAGCAGCTGCAGCATAACGGTATTTTAATGACACAGGGCGACACAGAATACGAGAGTAAGTAGGCCTACATTATATTATGTGCTTGCCTTTTATTGCATGCGAAAGCCAACTGCAGTGCAGTGCCGACGGTGCATTGCAGAATGCAATGAATCTTCTTTTTACGATCTCTCACTGGAGAGAGAGAGTGAGAGAGCGAGTGAGCGAGCGTGACGAGAGAATATGGAAGGAGAAGAAGGAAATGGGAAACTGAGAGAATCTGTCAGAGTCATTTTAAAGGATCATTTCGGTAAATAGGTCATTTTGCCGCACCAAATAGGGGAGATACGTTCTAGCAGATGGGTAACATCGAAAGCTTGTTTATATGTTTATTATACAATATTTTATGAACTCAAAAAAGTTCTCTGAATTCTTCTCGTTTGTTTGTAATTAGCAGCCAATTCTATAGGATAGATTCCGGTTTTCTATCCATGTTAACTGTGTACTCAGCTATTCAATATGTTCTCAGCCTAATGTTTATTATGTAGAAGATAATAAAATGAGTTTAGGTACTTTTTGTCTTTTCAAAACGCAATAAACTTCTAGTTTGTCATAATAAACAGTATATTGGCACATCAACCTAACTAACACCTGTTCAATTTTGAACAATTAGGTTTCGGTCGATAAAACTAATTGTGTTTATTTTTAAGAAGGCGTATGAAAGACTTTGAACAAGCAACCAACTGCAACGGTATGCTCATCATTGCGTGAAGGATAGCAGGTATTGAGAGGAAGATGAAGTTCTGGATAAGAAAGGAAATATGTGATTAAAAATGAAATTGCTGCACTGAAAGCAGAACGTGTTTGAAGAACGCGATACGAATCATACCCAAATGATACAAATATTACTTCTTCGTCGAATGCTTCCATTTTCTTTCATTTCAAAATACAACCTTCTCAAAATGCAAGATGAAAGTAATTGTTAGTGTGATTTGAAAGATGTCTATAATTCAAAAAAATTGGTAGCTCCAGTTTTCAAAATTGTTATTTTTGAATTTAAAATTCTGTATTTCTCAAAGACAATAAATTCAATAACTTTTGGAACTATTTGCATGGGCTCGGTATTAATTAGTATTGTTGTGGACATGGAAAGAAAGAAAGAACAGTGATTTTGGGTGTTATCTGCTGTGTCAATATTAACTTCACCATTTTAAGCAGCGTGTTGAACTATCCCCGCACTCTCTTTGCCTTGCAGTTTATCTAAATATCATTAGAATGTTTGATTAGAACTTCGTGGATTTTATCGAAAGTTGTAGAATGTCTTCGATGTCTTGAATTCGATAGAAGTTGATAGAGAAATGGAGAGATGACTATTTCTTTCTGGATTATGAAAAAATGTATATATAGGAGGATCTCTTGTAAAAGTGAGTCTTTTTATTTCATTATTTTGTGTAAGATATAACCGATTAGTGCAAGTTGTGGATAATTTGTGTAAATGAAGTGCGAGTGTCAATTTAAAGTGTTGCCAGCATTATTTTAGAGATGAAACCCGTAACAGTATGATTAAGACATGAGTACAAACAATATTGATTATGATAGTGTAGTAATGATAGAATATTGTTGAATTTAACGCACAGAATCAGATACTGTACTAAATAAACTACGTGTGTGCTGAGCTTAGTGATATGTGGCTTGATTTATTAATCCATTTGATGAGTCATACAATTTGTCTCTTGATATCGTTTACATTAGTGAACAAATTGATCATGCTTGTAAATTACGTGCTATTTTTAAATCATGTTTCAAACCAGTTCTAAACGGTTGTTAGAAATAGAAAGTTAGTGCTTGATCATTTAGTGTGTTTGATAAGCAGTAGTTCAATGAAATATAGGAATATAAAGGGCTTAATAATCTCTCGTACTAGAAGCTGCACAGTATTTATAATAGTTGGTTCTGGTCTGAGTCTCCATTTGGATTAGGGATGGGTATCGATTAATCGGAATAATCGATGTTTTGATGAAATAATCGATTAATTTTTAATCGATGTTTTAGCTCTTCAATTAATGACAGCACCGATTATTTCATACCGATTAATCGATTAGTGGCATTATTCAATATTACAGGATTTAAAAAAAATATATAGGATTATAGGGACATAAATATGTAAATAATTATTGTTTTGAACGTATTTTAAGATTCATTTCTGATATTAATGATAGGGCTTTTTCTTTATTTTACGTTTTTCCCCTTTTCTTAGTTCCTTGACATCCTTCACAAGCCCTGCCTAATATAACCTCTAAGTCATAGGGTGGTCAATCTGCTGACAGTTGACAGGCTTGAAATAGTTTACGTTTTTCCTCTTGCTACAAACATAATATAAGTAACGATAACCTGATAACTTCATCGTTTCTCGGTTTTCGCCAAGGTGCCTCCAAAAAGTGTTGTTTGGGGCGCTATTTGGTATTATTTTGGCCTGTTTTTGTCATTTTCAAAGACGGAATTAATTGATGTTTGAAAATCGATTAATCGATGTTTTCAGTACCGATTAATCGGTGTATCAATTACTCACAAAAAATAATCGATGTTTTGTAGTTCGATACCCATCTCTAATTTGGATTGATAAGCTATTGTTTTTGACTATTGCATAAGGTATGTGCTGCTGCTACGCCTATATTATAACTACATGAGGAAAAGCCAGTTCAGTGTCTGAATGTGGTCTCCAGCTGCCAGACAATTTCGCTTTCGCTGTGAGGTGAAGGTTAAGGTCGCGTTTATACGTTATGCGGGTTGAGTTTTTTCTCTTTCTTCGGCATATCATTTCTTTGTTGTTCAGTTGTATCCTTGTATCAGTTGTCTAAACTTACATTTGCAAATCTAAAGGCTAGGCAGATTACAATTTTTTAAAGCTTCTAGTATTAGTACCCAGTATGGTCTACATGATTTTAATTTTTTTCTAATAGACGGGATGAATGTAATCCGAATTATAATTTTCACTCATGACAAATTAGTATTGTTTAAAAGGGAGTTTTCAATTTTTCTATAAAACGAGGAAAATTGTTATGAAGAGGATTAGGCCTATTGAATGAATGCAATCCTTATTAGATTTTCACTCACATTTACATGTCTATGTAGACGGCAATCAGGAATTTAGTAAAATCTTTGGAGACTGAAACTGAAATTATGTGTTTTGTTTAACCATTTTAGTTGCAAGGAATTGTTTTGTAATTTGTGCTTGGTTTTAAAGAGAGTAACTACATTGCAGTAAGTAAGTTACATTTACATTAACTTATATTCAGTGGCGTAGCATTCGACCAGGCAGTTCCCGGGGTGCGCAAGGGGTCTACTAGATCTTATAAGAGCTCAACACAAATAATTATAAGTGCGCGGTCGCTTGCAGTGAAAAGCATAGGAGAAAGGTAGGGAGACATTGTGGTTTGTGTTTTTGCTGAGTACATGATAAGGAAATAGTTATTTATGTATTAAGAGCGTCAAGCGCGACTTTATCGCTCGAGCCAAAACATTTACTGCGCGACGCGCAGTGCAGTGCACAGCGCAGTAATTTTGCGAGAGCGATAAAGAAGCTTCACGCGCGAAATACATACAATATTTTTCCTACAACTGCAGTTCTGGATTCCAACGCAATAAAAGTTTGTAGTTTGTAACATCACAGACCGTGCTCGGATTTGGTTAGCGTTCGACTTTTTTGAGGTTATGTGAATTTCACGGATTCCATGATCCACCAATGAGAAGTCATCAAAATCAAAACAGAAGCGTAAAGAAAACAGCTGGCGAGCGTAAAGTACTTTACCGCTTGCGGAGCAGTAAAGAGGTATTTTACAATTAGTTTTCGGTACGTAAAGAACTACTTTACGAGCAGCTGTAGGAAAAAGTAAATTGTTAGCCTCTGTCGTTAGAAAAGAGTCTGCTTCTCCCCACCCACCAATTAATTAGCTGCCAACGCCATGAGCCCAGATAAATAGCACGGTCTATACTTGGGGGGGGGGGGGATTCTTAACCGATTTTCTTTGTAGTGGTGAAGGTGATATTGTGGAAAATATCCATAATGAATAATAAGACAAGGTTGTCACAACCATATTTATTAAAAATATTGAGATACTAGTTTCGGATGTCACTCCATTATCAATCTCAAACAAACCGTTTGAGTTTGTTTGAGATTGATAATAGAGGAACATCATCCGAAACTAGTATCTCCATATTTTTAATGAATTTGGTTGTGCCATCTTCGTCTCATTATTCATTATATTGATGATTGATCTGTGTATTGATTTATATGTTAGCAAAATCACTAGCTCTATTGAAATTACCTTGAGGCTTTGGATATTTTATAAATTCTAATACAGATTATTATTATTATCGGCGGATTCTCCCTAATGGAAATCGACAAGCAGGATGCATCCAATCATTTTTCTTTCTGTTTTTAATTATTATTATTTATTATGAATTATTTTGTAATTCTAATTGTATTTTGTAATTCTAGTATTGAACATCAGATCACATAATATCAATAATGTGGAAAATAACGGTTTTTTTTTATTTCAGGTTCGTGACATTCCCTTGAAGAACTTTCAGAACTTGCCGAATTCAAGGTATTGTAATTAAGACTAAAGTTGGATATTATTCGCCTGTAACTTCTGTTGTATATTTCAAAATTATTTTTCATTTCAGTGTATTATAGCTAGCCAATGACTGAAAACACAGAAAATCTTTGAAACGTTTCATTCAAATGATTTATGACTGATTTTCCTGTTTATACCTGTTTTAATATTATAACTTACAATGCTATGCTTGTACTTCAGTTACAAAGTTTAAAGAAAAATTCATAGCTCTTTCCCATTTATGTCTGATCCAGCAATCGGTGATAGATTCATATTTTGTATGGAGGGAGAGACTTCAATTTGAGATGTCGTCCCAAATGCATAAAAACTGAAATTGGGAGATTCCCGTTTCACAATTTGTCATAAATCTTTATATACTGAATCGATAAACTCTGAAATTATCTATACTGTTATAAGATCTTAGATAACACGAGCTATTCTGGGAACTGATAAAATTAGTGAGGTATTTATTATTTACAACTGGTGAAAAATTGGACGACTTTAATTAGAAATTTTGAGTGCATGTTTCTCAGATCAGTTAATTTCTTTTGGTATTTAAAAATTATTTTAAATCTAGTAGAAGATTGTTAATGCTACATCTCAAGGATTAATGCTAGAATTTTTGGTGTCATAAACTACAATCAGTACATATTGCAAGGAAAATCGTAATTTTCCTCTTGAAAGCTCTGCTACAGATGAGGTAAATAGGCCTAAGCAAAGCACCAATATGCGGCATGTTGCAAACCACATCTGTTTAAGCTGTAAAACGTTGTGAATGTAAATCTGACCCTAAAATTGCTGAAAGTGGAAACCCGGATGATATTTGCCATACATTTCAATAATATGGGCTTTTCAGTGAACCCGCTGTGATTTCCCCTAAGACCAAAGTGGTTTGCGATCCTCCTCCTTCCCTTTCCTCTCCCTATCATCTACTCTTCCCCTCTTCCCCATAAAGCGACTGACCATCACTTATTTTTTCTCTCTCATATGGAATAACTCTATAGACTAGCAGCCTACCTACATACCATATCCTACTCCCCCAGTATGGCTCCCAAGTGAATAATATGGTTGCTTTGTCATTGCAATCAATAGGACTATATTGATTTGTTTGTTTTTTCGAATTGACAAAATTCCCAAAAGGATAATCATTTTATGTGGGAATTAACTGTCCAATTTTAATCTTTCTGTTGATCTATCAACAGTTTGAAACGTTAACAAGTTGAATTAACAAGCCTGTTATTACCGTTCTTTCTTAATTTATTTATCATGTTTGTATTTCTGTCATTGGAAATATTATTGACATTGCATTTTTCAATTGTCAATCAAGTTTTACCCGCAGAACTTGAAAGATGCTATCAAAATAATTCAGTAAGGTATAACTGTTTGGGGAGGCTGCTACAAATGTCATCTTGAGGAACTCTTCATAATGCAGAAATTAATAATTCACTCTATCTAACTAACTTAACATTTACTGAATTTCTGGTAATGACTGTCAGACAGCTGTACATTATGAATGTAGTAAAATACATAATAATTAAGAACAAAAGTACTTTCCCTTACGTCAATGACATTGTCAGCAGCCAATACAGTTTGAGACAAAATTCAAGTAAATTTGAAATTTATAAAACAAATATTGAATCAATTAAGAGACAGCTAATATACATAAATACCAAAATCATAATCAAAATTCCCAATCAATAACTCAATAATAGTAAAAAAACAAGAAAATGAAAATGACATCAGCAATTCTATCAAGAGCAACTACTTTTCTGATCTTAAATTTTGAAAAAATATGTTTTGCCATTCCTTTTCGGCCAGTAAATCCTTTCCTTTCTTCTCCTGCTTCCTCCTACCGTAATGTTATGAGAACCCTTCCCTAGTACGTGGGCAACCGTAGTTTGAAGGGGTTTCCATCTCCACATATAGTATAGTACTATTATTTTTAAATTTATGGATTTTACTGCATAATATTGGATTTCAGTTATTGTATTATAATATTTTCCTTTTTTGCATGTCTTGTATATGCATGAAAAATTTTTTCATTCTGTGCTTTGAGGTTTATTGATTCTTCATTGTCATAGTAGAATAGTACTAGAGATATATTATATTGTATTCCATTGATCGCGTAAATCAATAATAATTTTTATTCATTGAAATCACATTGCTATATACTTAGTCGTTAAAAGGTAACTGATTCTTGAAAGAATACTTGTATATTCAATCTATTGTGTGGAGTCGGCGTAGCAGAGTAGGCTTATCGCTGGTCTGATAAGCCAAAGGTCCTGGGTTCGATCCCAGTTGAGTACAAGATATTTTTCTCGAGCCACTCCCGTGTTTCGGAGGACACGTTAAGCCGTCGGTCCCGGTTGCATATAAAAAAAGCAGTCGTTAAAAAAAACGGCTAGGTGGAACTACCCGTAAGGGTCTCCCCACCACGAAAAGCCATACGAATGTTTTTTTAATCTATTGTGTAAGATAATTTGAATAGCATAGTTTGCATAAAGATTGTTATATAATTCAAAATTCCTTTATAAACGTCTGCAAGTCAAGAACTATGAAACTGAAACTAGGAAACCAGAAACTAGGGTTCTTCCGGTCTTATTAAACACTTGCACTACACGAGTTGTATGGCAAACTTTTTCATGTCATATTGCGCCAATTTTAGTTTCCCCTGAAAGCTGCACCCTTCAGCAGCAAACTTTTCTCAGTTCCGTTCAAAATTGTTACAGCTATTCTATGCTGCTATATTTACGAGAAAAGTTCTTGTACAATACTTGCATACTAAACTGTAACATTTGAGACAGTGTAGGAAAAATGAGAGGGTTGAGAAAGAAACGTGTAGGTAATTTCCTTAAAAACTTGTATAATTTGTCAAGTTCTTTACAAGAAAACAGCTAACAATGCGGCGATGTATGGACTTTTGCTCAAATTGCACTTCAGAAGAAAACTCTTTAACATTTTACTCATAACTAATATTGTTTGGTACCTTGTCATGCAATTCCTGACTTTACCTCTAGCATTACCACATGCTTCATTCATGATTAAATGCTATTGCATCTTCCTTGTTTATCCAGTTTGACCGTTTTACAAAGGTAAAAGTTGAAAAAAATCTGCCACTGGGGGGGCAAGTCTCTCTCTCTCTCTCTCTCTCCACCCCCCCTGTTAGAGACTTCCTGTGCTTGTTTAACCCTTTATCAATCCTCGCAAAAATTTTGGCACATTCCCGTTTTTCCTATTCAAAGATACCTGCAGTTGACGCATTGTTTCTTGAAGAAATATTTTCCTGTTGAAGCGTATGTGAAATTCAGTTTCATCTTGGAAAAAACTATTCAAATAGTTGTCAGTTTGAAATGAAATGCCACACTTAATTTGTCTCAAACACACTCACACTATTGCAGTTTATTGTTGTTCCACAATAAGTGAGTGAAGAGCGATGCAAAGAGGTTGGCAGACGACAATGGTGTGCAATCAGACGTCTTGAAGCTTATTGTCTTGCTCAATTGATCCATTGTTCCTTTTTCGACGGCAGATGCTGTCCGTCCTATTTACAGTGACTTTTTGCCATTCTCTTCCACTTAACAAAATTGTCGGCATTGGTGCAGTCCTTTCCTCTTTTTCGCACGCTCACTTACACTCTACACTCTGTTCCTCAATCTTTCTCTTACTGTTTTCATCTCATTTTCACCGTGTATTTGCAAAGAGATTGAATTTATTTTGTTGTGAGAAACTACGTAGTTGTTTTATGATAACGGTTCTGTTTTATCGTGGTAACTGATATGTTTAACTAATTTTAATTCATAGGAACAGTATTTTTTCACTGGAGATGAGTACTATCTTTCCTAGTACCATTTTTTTTTGCTAAATTTATTTCTGACCCCTAATATAGCTTCAAGCATAATTGATATAAATCGATGGTTTGCTCCACTCATTTATTCAAATTGGATGCAAGTTCTGTTCTATTTAACTAATATAAATTGTCAGGGGAAGTTTTTTTTTTGCTAAATGTTTTGCTAAATTTTTTGCTAAATTCATTTCAAATTACTAAAATTGCTCGAGTTATTCGAATAGTTTATTGCGCATTTTGTACTCAAGAGGATCACATATGGTGAATTTCATGACAAAATTGTTGGTCTATAGCCAATAATAGAAGGGTTTCCCAGGGATGCAGAATATGTCCGAACTCCCGAACATTGTTCGGGGGAAGTCGCCGAGGGTCTGGGGAAATTTTGGGGAAATAAAAAAATTAAGCATATTAGTTTTAAGATGATAGAACATTACTCAGACTTAAGTGCTTAAAGTCCGAGGAAATCTTAAAATAACACGTATATAATGGATATAATTTGTTATTTGTGAACGATAGAATATTACGCATCAACACAGTCCCGTCTAATTAGTAGTACCTAGAAGGAAAGTGATGACTGATGAGTCATTGTCTAATGTCGAGAGTGCCTGCGCGACCCGGCCGAGAAACCCCTGTATTGAAACAGAAGATGAAGAGCTCTTGAGTGGAAGAGCAAGAAATTAAAAACTGTTCAACAATTTTAATTTTAATTATTTTTTCTTAGTACGCTTCTCACTCTACAAGCCTGAATCATTTTATTCTTAAGTACTAGTGTAGTGATTACTGAATTTGGTTCATCAATTGAAATAAAACATGTGAGTTCAAAATGTGAAAAGTAATTTAAATCCATTAATCCACATTTTTAATTTGATTTCAATGAAAGCTATGAGTAATAAGTGAAATTTGAAGAAACAAAGTCAAGTTATATTGTCGGGTTTCACGACACTTATTTTGGGGAAATTTTGGTCTTTAAAATTGATTTTCTGGGGAAATTTTGGGGCTTTGGAATATTCTGCACCCCTGGGGTTTCCTACTTCACATATGGTGAATTTCATGACAAAATTGTTGGTCTATAGCCAATAATAGAAGGGTTTCCTACTTCGGCCAGCACCATTTTACCATTTCATGTCATTGATGTCCGTATAATGTAAATTTGGTAAGAAACATCGAGTTTCTTTGCTAATTTTTTATATTAATTTGTGGCCACCTATTGGGATGATTCAACTTCGAATTTGGTTTGGAATCTTTGTAAAGAGAATAATTTTGTGCTTTGTATTGCTTATAAATTGGGAGGGTGTACTTCCAGAAGAAATTGATTTTTTTGTTATGGATTATTTTGAACTAGGTCTATCTATAGATTGGAGTGAATAGCATTCATTTGGGCCTCTTGAATAATTTCCTCATTGAGAGTGTATTGGCTTTCTGAATTTTTATCAATTTCTTCGAATTTAGTAGGTCAGGCTGCATCATCTCTTCATTTCCCTATATAGTATATAGATAACGTAATCTCAGTTTTAGCGCTCCATTTTTCTTCCAAGAAATCGCCACTATTTTTAATTCTGAACACAGATAACTTTTGATAATAAAGCATTACATTGCTTATTTTTCCGTTGATTTCTTGCATTCCATTATGAACTATTACTACAGATTGGGAAGTATTCTAGTAGGTTAAACCCTCCTACTTCAGTTTCAATAATTTTAAATGAGAAGTGATGGGCCGCGAGTCGTGCCACCACGCCATACACATAGGTGCTCGTGCAGGTATCTGTCTAGTCAGATTCGATAAGACACGAGAGTTTGTCCTTTTTCTGTAAGGGTGATCGTTTGGTTTGGCTAGCCAAATGACTGTTATCTGATGCTGTAAAATACCTTACCGGTGGCTCGGAACCCACCTAAAAGTGTATCATCATCATCTAACTCATGCCCATTTACATGTGTAAAACCTTTGGGTTTTCCTCCGAAAAAATACCTCCCTTTATACTTGATAATTTATTCTCAGTTCATGAGTCATCATCAATTCAGTTGAAAAGTTAAAAATACCATGAAGTTTTGGAAGAAAATGGAAACTTATAACATGGCTATATCAAGCAACAATGATTCACTCATAAGCTTTGTCGATAAAAAATTATTTTTCTTCAATTGAAATGCCTGATGAAAATGAACGTCCTAATTTATACAGTATTTCCAACTTAGTTGAACTTAGCTGCTCTGAGAACGAGCAAAACAATTTTCGCTTCAAGCCCCTTATGAGTTTTTTTTTTTCATTTTTAAAAGCGAGTGGCCTTCACTGGCCCGATGGGACTCATTTAACACTATACTGTCCGTGAGCTGAACCTGTTATTATTCCTCTCAATTATTTAAATATACACACACACACACACATATATATTAGCTTATATTCTCCTTTTTCTCATTTGTCCACAAAACCCATGTTGCTTCGTTTTTCTTTCTTTCTTAGTTACTACTCTTTCACCTTTTTCTTATGTGATGTATTTTTCCAATTTTTTGTAATTGGTGATTCCAGAACCATAAGTTTTGTACGGTTTTGAAGATTTGAATTGAAAGTTGAGATAGCATTTCCCCATCTTTTTCCCTTGGTTTCCTATCGCTCATCTTCTACATCCCCTCTTTTTCTACCTTTACATTTTTATTCTTTCCTCCATCTCCTTCTCAACTAATCGCCACGCATATGGCGACTTTTGATAAGAAGAAAACGAAGGACACACTCATTTGAAGATGGCCGAGCTCCAAGCTAGATCATCTTTTAGCCAACTACAGTAGCATTTACAACTATACTCTTGCTATATCACACTACATATACCCACAGTATACCAAACTACCTCATTACCTACATCCTATGCAGAAGTCTTGAGACTCATGTGGGGATGTGGACATCATCCGACTAAATAACCAATATCATTGTCGGCAACAACAATTGATGGCTTTAAAATAGCATGCATTTTCAAGGAACCTACATCGTGTTAGATAAACAGAGGCTTGTAGGCTTACGTTCACACGCCTCTTGTTTTATTTGGCTGATAGCGTGTTTCATGCCACGCCACGTCTGAGCACCTTTCAAGCCTCCTCCTTCCCCTCTTCCTCTTCCCTCGCCATCTTTCTTTTGCTTGCGAGATGTCATGCTGAGTTGTTCACTGCAACAGCCCAAGAGGAACGGCATTACCCTAGGACATGCAACCCACAAGTTTCCTCACACAATCAACTTGCATGCTGCCGTGTAGACAACGAAAACTTCAACAGAAGTGGCGCACAAAGGATATCAATCAATTATTTGAGGCTTGATGTTCAGTGAATGTCTATGCCAAAATCTTGCTCATCTCTAAATTCAGTTAAATCTAAACCATGGAATGCCTTGAAGTCTCAATTCGGGACGTTTCAAAAACCATCATTTTTTATGTTTGATCCTGACTGGAATCTGAACATGCTTATGAAACATATGGCGTTAGTATATAATATACGCTAATTTTGATATTTAATAATAATATATTGCAAATATGTACCAATATTAATAACAAAATGGTAATATTATTACTATTTAATAGCCTACATAGTATTAATTATACACATAACACCTTGTAATAACGGGGCATCCCAAGACTGGCCCTTGTCCGGACTGCAATGTGAACAAACTAATCTTTTATTTTACCGTTTTTCAAAACACTTGAATACAAAACAAAATATTGAGAAATAATAAAAAAATTTAATCATTCATGAATGTATTATTTAATTCAATATTACAACTATCCACTCTCATGAGATCATTCCCTAAAAATATCTTGTTCTGGTTTCCAATTTTTAATCAATACTAAGTAATTTTAATCCACGTTGTGGCTGTGTTAGATGCATAGTCCAAGAATTGGGTTTGAAAGCGTACTGTCTGAAATTTGGCAGACACCTTCCTTATCGCATTCTGAAATAGGAGTAAAAGGACAACGACCTCATCGTGTGCGCTTCTCAGATATTCAAGATCAAATGTCTCAAAGATCAGTTTTTGCTTGTTTCCTGTGCGTCATGCATGATCCTAAGATTGTAGGAAATGCGCCCAAGGAACTTTGCGTAAATCCCCAAAAGTGGCCCTTTTTCGCTTAACCCTCGATCCCATAATGGGTTTTATTGGTGTATCTTACTGTTTTCTGTTCTCTTCCAATATCTGTGAATAGTCTGTGGAGTAACTACGATCTACTGCACTGTAAACTAACATATTCTTTCAGTACATGTTAAAAACTATGTACCTAACCTCTATCTAATTTAGAATTTTATCATTTGCTCATGTAATGTGGAGTTACCTAATAGTTGAAAAAGGTTATAAACCCGTGCTTTATTCGCTAAATATCTCAATTGCTAAACTGTGGTTACAGTTTTTAACAGTTATTCAATATTTTGTCTATCTAATGAACTTATCTCACTAAAACGTAGGGGGTGTCACAAAATAATGGTGAGGTATTGAACATGATTCTCAAACGAAAAGAGAATTGTAAAGGGAATTGCAAGCCCGTTATCGATACGGTGTCGCGAAAAAAGGGACCAGCGAAATAAGCGGCTATCACGAAATAGTATGTGCACCTGTGAGGTAACTACTTGAGTGAAGTTAGTGACCTGCGAAAAAAGCGACCATCATTGATTTTTACCTGTGTCCTAAGAGGTTGACACTTACTCTGGCATACTGATTTCCATCACACTTTATCCAGGCTTTGGACTGGCTAAATGATAGATGGATATTTCTATCATTTAGGCGTGTTTAAAATCAGCTAGAAGATAGCGTCGTCAGTAATTTTTTATTCTTTTTGAAATTTTTATGCTTTTTTCACATTTTATGAATAAATAAGATATATTAACATAATCAATAATCATATATTAAATAATAAGATATATTAACATATATTTACAGAATGTTAGGTTATGTTAGGTTAGGTTAACCCCACTATAGAGTGGGACGGATTTTCACAAATTCCTTGGATATACCCTCCGACGGATTTACCCTCAATCATTTTGGCCGCTTATTTCGCGCATAAGATCGGTTGAACGACCTCGAACGGGGGGTGGGCGAGACTCAGGTAGTTTAGCCGCTTATTTCACGCATTCCATAATGGTCCCTTTTTTCGCTGGTCGCTTTTTTCCCGTATTCATTGATACCTGCGCATTATTCTACCTGCTTGTCCCTTAGTTTTACCTGTAACCGTAGCTGGGCGCAAAGGTTCTTTGGAGCAAAGTTCCGTATACCTCATTCTAAACCCATTATACAATATTTCAAGAATCTCTACATGTTTGTTTATGTGCATTTTTATTTTAAAATTGTATAATGTATTACAATGATGTACGACGCTTAGAAAACAAGTTATTTGCCAAAAAACAACTGATTTCGTAACCTTTGATCTTGAATAGCTTGAGCGCACACGATGAGATCTTTGATTTTTCACCTCTTCTTTAAAATGCCATAAGGAAGGTGTCTGCAAAATTTCAGGTAGTACACTTTGTCTTTTCTTCGCCTTCAATACCTGTAGTGACAAACGAACGACTTATATAATAATTATAATCAGGCCATCAATTTTGTGGAGGCTGGACTAGTGCAAAGAAGCTACTGAGGCTAAATTATAAAAATGTATTAATAATGGTATGAAGTTTTTGTGCTAAGTAATTTTCTGGTAAATTATTAGGCTATTTGGGCTTCCAAACAAAATCAACAAATAATTTTATAAATTATTTGTAATATAGGATACTGCATAAAATAAATACCCAATACACTCGTGCGTGCTAGTCATAGATTACGTACAGATTCAAAATTTGATTTTCATACGTCCAGATTCTTTGTTTTAAGTGCCTTGTTGCATAATCGAGAAGCGGTGAGAAAAATTGGCGAGCTATGATGATTGCCGAAGGTGTTCAAAGGTCTCAAGGTCATCTCAGAAGAATGCTGATTTTTACTCTGTCTGCGCTGTCTAATTTTGGCGCGATCAAGTTTTCTACTAGACTGCTTGGCGCTTGGCTGCACCCACTTGCCAGGTTCACTTATGACTGATCTCACAATTGTGATGCCTCCTTAGCTATACTAAAAGCGTTAAATTTAGTATTTTTTGTACTTTAGTTTGTTATAAAAAACATGGATAAAACTATCGTCACTTATCGTTACTCTTTGGAGTCTGAATTTACAGAATAGTTGTCCAAAAAAATATCCGTATAGGGAATACTTTTCCTTCATAATTATTATTGATGGCTTGTTTCCATTGACTGAGTTTATTTTGTTCTTTTCGATTGCTTGACAAAGCTCGCTTAACAATAAATAATTGTGATCATTTGAATATTTAGATAATTAATTTGAACATAGCTATTCCTTCATTACTAACCTGAGAGCATCGAAGGGCAGTTTTTAGGGCGTGCCAATGTCATGTGTTGTCTAGTTGTTTCGGCCCTTTGTCATCGTTCCGGTCTCTGGGGCTTTGGGCTATCACAGATAACCTTGACCTGCTTCTATGATCTCTGTGTGTCGTTATGAACTAAGAAATATCCTTTGAAAGGATTAACGATTGATTGAAATTGAACTTGAGAATCATTTTGTTCTTTTTCTTTCAGAAAATATATTTATGTTATAGTTGTAGTATATAGCCGAGTCTCCACCAACCGAACATGCTCGGCGAACAGTGTTCATTGGAATTATCTGATGTCGCCAAACATTGTTTGGTGTTGGTTTGGTGTGGATGCCTTCTCGAACATTATGATCGGTGTGGTGGGAATAGTGGCGGGAATCTGTTGTTGGTCGTCACTGTTCGCTCACAGACCGAACATTTCAATTGAACTCACGAACATGTTCGGTGACCCATATGTTGAATGTTTGTCCGTTTTTTGTATTTGCCAACAATGTTCGGCAGTCATGTTTGGTTGGTGGAGACGGGGCTTATGATTTACGTTTCCGATTACCACATTCATTCATTTTCCGTTACTGTTCTAATCTTTTGTATTCTTATCAAGGGCGGATTAAAGGGGGTGGCGGAGGGGGCGACCGCCCCCCCCCGAGGGCTTGCACATTTTAGAAAATTAAAAAAGGTAACACTTGTGACATGCACACGGTTAAATTTTAATTGTCCCGCCACAGACGAAATACCTCCAACTTGTCTTACCACTCCGCCTCCGCCGGCCGGGAATTAACAAATGTTGTAATACTTATTTTGCCTTATTTTCTATATTACCTTTACTTTATCTTTAACTGTTGACATAATTTTAATCCAATGACGAATTAACAAATGACAGAGAATGAAGGAAATCTTATATCAAGTGAAATTAGTTTGAATAAGATTAATCTTTTATAGAATAGGTAGGGGCATATAAATCTCTGTTGTTTTTGACCTAATACATATTTATTGTAGTACTGGTATTATGAAACATGAAAGAATGTTGAGATTAATTTAAATATATATATATATAGGTCTAAAAATCATCACGATCACGAATAAATTGCTTAGACTCTGTTCATTTCTCTGTAAATTTTGATAAAAATTAAGCTAGCAAAGCAATTTTTGTTCAAGACATATTGCATTGTATAAAAAAATTTGTATTCCTAATTCCACATGAATATACAGAAATAAACTACTCTTGCTAGGGGAAATTTTATTGTTCTTAAACACGAAAAAATTATATTTCTACTTACATTTTAAGTGCTAGAATGGTGTAAAATGCGGTTAAAGGCTACTAAATTTCCAAAAAATTTATTCCATACCCCCCCCCCCCCCCCGGGCCAACGGGTATTTTTGGGGTATGTCGCCCCCTCCCATAAAAATTCATTAATCCGCCACTGATTCTTATTGCCTATAATTTTTATTACTTTAATGTGAAAACTATTAAACCTACATTACAAGCTAATGGAAACCTCAATTACAATTATTGACAATAATTTATTATCGATCTCAGTTAATATTTTCCAGTTTAGTAGACCTAAAGTTACGTTTCAAGGTGAAGTCAAGGCTACTTGATATCACTATGAGGTTCCACAGGTTTGGCAGTTAAGCCATTCTCAATCTCAATCAAACTAAAACTAAAATACAGATAAACTTGATTTTGTATCCCCTATATATCGACTAATATTATTGCTAATGGAATGCAAGCCTCTTATGGGCTTCCCTATGTTGGTGCTCTGGACTGAGATTGAATCTGATTTGCTTCACCTGTTTTAGAGGGTGTCACAAATCTTCGTCAATAACAGAGCTCAGCGTAGTTCAGCCTATTAGAGGCTCATATTCTACTAGCCAATAGTGTTAGGTCATGTAGATGACCCAAATGAAGATTATATAAATGAAGATTTAGTTTGATTGAAAGTGGCGTGACTATCGAAACTATTACAAGTAGTATCTCGATTGTTCATGATGGGAGGACACCATTTGTACGACTGTCGTTTTGACCGACCTAGTAAACAAAGGTGGTTCAGTCACATCTAGCCAGGTTAGGTTAGGTTTGGTTATGCAGTTATGGCTGCGCTAGCAGTAGGTCGATCAAACTGTTCATGATAGTTGTGAGTATTGTGACAACTTAAATCGACCGTGAAACGTAACTTTAAGCCTAAGAAACTTAAAAATCACATATAAACTGAAATCGATATTGAATTATGTCAATTGCAATTTTACCATTTTGTCAAGTTTACCATTGTATTTCTAAAATTGAATTATATAGATTAATGTGCCTGTGATATCAAGTCTTATTCAAATCACAGTATCAACAGTAGTGTACCACTCTGTCCATTCTGAAATGTTCTATTCCAATTAGCGGAGGAGTCGCATATATTTTCTCCAATTATTTTGGCTGAATTATATAGTTCTTTGTAAATCTGGATCGATCTTATTTATATATGACTAGTCAAAATGTATCTGTTGGTTTATGTGCAGTGTCATACTTTTATTGAGATAATTCCGATTGATACAATATAATGCAAATATTGGACCCTTGATCAAGAATGATATAAACTTTGCGACAGATTCGCCCTGAAAATATCCCGAATGTGAAAACAGGGTTCGGTTTTGCTGGCTGTAGATTGGTCACGTACACTCACTTGATGTTCGGATCAGTTCCTTCTTCCATTTCTTTATCTGTCTTTGTGTCTGAGTGGTAATATTGTTCTTCCCGGCACTTTGCCTTTTCACTTCCCCTTCGAGGTTTCTCCACCAAGTCAAGTTGTTCGCCCTTATCTGGAAGAGACATAGTGAGTGATTTTGAGAGTAAAAGAGAGTGAAGAAGCGAGAAAGAGAGCGTCTACGCAGCACAACCGTTGTTTGAACAAGAGTCCCGGTCTCCAGATTGGACCAGGCTTCTTTCTTGATTTAGTTCAACAAACATGGCCAATAGGTTTTTGTTTTCTGGATTTCACCTAGCTTGAAGGTGCAGTTTGTTTTACAAGACTGATTCTTTATAAGCTTTATTGTTTATTTGACAAAATTAGTTATAAATAATTTGTGTCAATTTTTCTAGGTGCTTTGAAATTACTTCTGTCTAGACTCACTCATTCGAAATTGGCAACCCTTGTAATTGACTGGTAGTGAGAGAACATCAAAGCTTGTATTTACTTAATGTTTTCATTCTAATCCAAAGTGAAACAATTTTTAATTGCAGTAAATAGGTAAACTTCATTTTCAAATTAGTTCATGTTTGTATTTTTATTCACTCAAAAATTGTTGTTCAACCCCTAGAACTATTTAATAGACGTTTCAGTTGAACTTGGACAGGTTCAAGGTACAAATTGAATAATTATTTCAAAAAAGGTTTCGTGACATTTATTTTTATTTTACAAATCATTGATACCGTCGGCTGGAAGTAACAGTGACTCCGCTGACATAAAACTTGTAAAAAAAGTTATATTTTGTTTACAATAATTTCTATTTTGAAGACAATACAGGATCCACAAAATTCCCAATAAATTATGCCTATTTGCAACTTCCATCGTTCACTGATGCAATAATTGTGAAGTCATATTGTTGTTATACTTTTGCATTCTTTCTTGATTACATTGCTTTAAAATGTATGACTTCTTTAATTTTCTTGTCATCGGCCTATTTTTCAGGGAATTGGTTCTGAATAATCTCTAACTTCCTAAGATTATTATAAATATTCTGTTTTTTCAATATACCTTTTGCATTACTGTCCCTAATTGAAACAATTCAAGTACTACTCTACTTAAAATAGTATTACTAGTACAGTATATAATGGGCCTTATATATGCTGTGTATGCTTAATTTTTTATCACAATTTTTTCTATTTTTGTTTGATTTCATGTTGCGTGGGCTATCTTGCCTTTGTTTTTAGTTTTCCTACTCTGCACACATATTTGAATTAATATTTTGAGGGTGTTAGCTTATGCACGTGCCTCAGAGCTATATTGTACTAGTAAAGCTGTACAGAGTATAGGGTATATCCTATAGTACAGTACAGGGACACTAGACAGATGTTATCAGCCCTATTTTCGAGCTCTGTCCACGATTTATCCGTCCATTAGCGTTATCTCGCTCGGACACTGTTTCTCTTCAGTCTCCTTGTATTGGTTCTGTTTGTAGTCTCCAGTCGTGTTTGTAAACGACGGCAAGCAATCCAACCCTCTTTACACCCTCATATCATGACGTCATCTGTGCTAGAGGGACGGTCGTGTCCGAAGGATAGGAATTCAATTGTGGACAAGGCAACAGCTGTATCTCCATCTTTCTCCCGGATCAAATGTTCCCAATTTCTAAATTATCCTTTAATTATTTGTATTAATATAATTCACGTCTTTGTTCGTCCCTACACATCATTATCTGGGATCGATTTTCGGCTGGTTCTGTTATTTTAATATTATTTATCCATTGAAATTAATGTGTAGAGTTGATGCTCCTCTCTGTTGGTCGAAGGTCGATTGCCGGTTAGGTCTGGCATCTCTATCGTACCAATGGGTAATTAATTTTATCTTCAATTACTGTAAGTTGAGTCGATTCCTTTCCCAATATGTCAGGATAGATCTGCAATTCTGGCTATTGAAATTTTCTCTCTATACAATTGAATTTTTCTACTTCATTCACTTATTTCTCGTTTACAATTGTTCATTTCTTCAATTAAGTTTTCTTTGTGATCATTTTCTCACAATTTAATTATTTCACAAGGCAAAAATGTTTTTTCCAATATCCTCAAAATGTGAGAGACTTTATAAAAAAGTCAACTTTTAAATAATACATTAAAGTTTTTGAATCTGGAGTCACAGAACGATATTTATAACATTAATAGATGTACATTGGATCTGGTAGCATGCGATAGACTTTGTAAAATCACAGTTGAAAGAGAGACGCCTTTAGTTCCTGAAGACAAGCATCACCCTTCATTGCATGTGGTAGTTGAGATGCCCTCTGTTTCTTTTCCTAAGCCCTCGGATCCAAGTTTATCTAAAATACAATTTCAGGGAAGGCAATCACTTGTTATTATACAACTCACTAAGCAATGTTGACTGGAACTATATAAGGCAATTCAATGGTGTTAATGAATATTTACATTCGTTAAAGTGAATTTATATAAATGTTTTGACATAAGCATCCCTAAAATGAAGCCATGCAGTGGGTTTAAATATCCACCCTGGTTCACAAAACAAATTATGGATGACTTGAAGAGAAAGAATAGATTAGCCAGGAAAAGAAACACTTCGGTTTACTATGAGGCTGAATTTTCTGAGATTGCGTAGAGAAATAAAAATCAATATACGTAGGAAATTCAGGAATTATGAAAGTGGTTTTCAGAACTCTATAAAGACTGATCCAAAACTCTTTTGATTATTTGCCTCAAGCCGAATCATGACAGGGTATCAAATATGCTGGTGATGCAATAGATGATGCTTTTAGTTCCTTCTTTTCTTCCATCTATCCAAAAAATAATTCATCATATTATGATCCTGCCGCTATTCTGAATTCTGTAACAGCGAATGGTGGCTCTGACTGTTGGAACATTAGTGAGTTCTCTCTGGATGAGGTGGTGGACGACGCCATTGATAAATTAAATGCCAAAAAACTTCAGGACCTGATGATATATCTGCTTATATGGGGAAGTGATAGCCGGGGGCCGTAGCTGGTATGTTTTCAATCAGAGATAAGCTACGAAACTCCTGGGCGCTCTTTGTAAGGGTGACCGATTGGATTGGTGTGCAAAAAAGACTCTGTTCTCTGCTGTAAAATCAATTCCCGGTGGTTCGGAACCCACCTAAAACTGTAGGTCCAACTCATCAATCACCATCATCCAATTCATTACCCACTCACAGGTATCAAACCTATGTGGGCTTCATCCTCCGAAAAATAAAAGAAAAGATATTCTGCTTATATAGGAGACAGTTTTGTTCTTTCCACATCTGTTTTTTGTAAATAAATAATTTCTATTACTGATTTAGAAAAGTTAATGTGACACAATATCTCCCAATATTCAAATAAGAAATGAAATTCTTGATAGATTACCTCAGATCATCCGGTTCGCTCTCCAGCTCTCTGGGGAAACCTGTGGCACTAGTATCAGTTGTCGACAGTTAGCTTATTAAATCTCAAGCTTCCTTCTAGCCTACCTCTTCTTATTAAACCTCCCCTAACTTCTTGTTAGCTATAATCGTCAGCTGTAGTGAGGCGGTAGCTGATTCAAGCGAGCTATCAGCCCCCCTTTCTTTAATAACGTTAAAACTTGTATCCAATTACAAGTTAACCAATTATTATTGTCGTTTGTACAAGAGAATGCTAGCGTCTAGTGTATTTTCCCCTATTCGAAATTCATCCCCATGTTACTGTCTCATGGCTTCCGCTAACGGACAATAATTGGCCCACGCTCCACTGCCTCCTCATTCTCAGCTCTGCTTGCCTTGCAGTCTTTCCTTGGGAAGGCTTACGGCTTTTCCTAGAAAACTTACTCTTGTGTTCAGGCCAGGCGCGAATAGAAACGCAAGATGGTAACGTGGCGCAGGGCGACGTTTTCTGGAAAACAGAAATGAATTGGATTGCGCCCTCACTTCGATTCCAACCCTAGGGTCGAGGTTAATTTATTTTTGTATTTTACTTTTGAAAGCACATTACTAAGCCTCCGTTTCTATTTGCTACTATTGCAGAATTGATATATTCATATATTTGAAAAACCTATTCAATCTTTCAAACCATCTTTTTGGATTCAGATTCTCCTATATAATACAAATTAGTACTGTACTAAAGTGGCTGAAAAGTCTGGTAAAAACCCCGGAAAATATGAATACTCGGTATCATTTTTCAAGTCATCAAAGAATGACTATATGCGGTTTTTGAACCGCAATTTTGATCTGCCGCATAGAAAGAACAAAATTTAACACATAAATGATCTTGTAATGTGTGTTCCTGTAATAATTGAGCAAAACTGTAACTATACCAAAATGATTTTGATGGTGAAGAGATTGAAGATATTGTTCTACTACTCAATCAATCAATCAATCAATCAATTTCTTTATTCAGAACATACATAAAATGTACATGAATGTGTCAGTAAGGTACATTAAAATGTTTAATATTAACATTTTTGGTACTAAAAAGTTTGCATCGTCAATAATTAATACAGTGAATTATTCTTAATTCTAACTGAAATTCAACAAGGGTGCTTTGTAGAACTGCTCAAAATTGTAACATGTCAAGCGTGTTAAATACCTTTTTAATTCATTTTTGAATTTAATCAGTTTCATTTCCTATGCTACTTGGCAGGTACCTCAAAAATTTAATTCCCATACATTACTTAAATTTTTCTTAGCTTCCCACTTTGCTTAAATTTTTCTTTGCTTCCCACTTTGCTTAAATTTTTCTTTGATGTGTTTTGTATTATAAAATTATTTTTGTTCCTGGTGTTATAATCATGAATATCTACTTGTCAAGGAAATTTAGACACATTGTTTTTTACTTGTAACCTCCTTCAACTATTTTTTATATTCCGTTTTGGAAATCTTTGTGGGAACAGTCTATAGACTAACCTGACTAAGACTAAGATTAGTCTATTTTGTCATTATTTATATTTGCTCTTTTGATGATCATTCACATGCCTCTTTCTTACTTATCTCCATTAAACTATAAACTTGTGGTGCACTAGCTTATCTTTCGTTAAAATGTTATTGATCACAAATAATAATGTTAAGAGCTGTACGATTTACGAGAGTTGAAAGATTCGGCTCTTCAATGTGGTTCACGTCAGAAATGGTAAACAATGCTTATCTTATAGCATTCAAAACTGCTTATAAATTGAAATTCATGCCTCGTGCGTCAAGTTTCGTTCCAGACGAAGGATTTCGTCTTCTAAATATTGTGCGTCTTAATTTCTAATGACCGATCCAAAGGGTATGATGACGTATGTTTGCCTATAATAGACTGTAAGCTGTTTATATACTATATCATTAATGCTTCGTCACTTATCTTATCTAGCTGGAATGTTTGTATATAGAAAGTTCAGATTATTTTCGACCATGGATTTATTACCAGATAGAGCAGCTTCAAGTCTGGAATTAATTGCTCTGCTAGTCTAGTTATTGTGATAGTCCGTCAGTCGTATAGCATCTTTTCAGCGTTGTCTAGAAATTTTGAAATTGTCATGGATTTCATACGTTTGGCAAGTATTATTATTTTAGTTACGTCTTGTAATTTTTCAGTTATTAATTTCTCTAACTTTCTGTGTAGTGGCGAAGGTGATATTGTGGAAGGTATCCATAATGCATAAAAAAAAGAAATTGTCACAACCACATTTATTAAAACTTGTTAGACGAGAGTCTGATTGAGATTGATAATTGTGTAACAACCGAAACTAGTTTCTCTAAGTTTTAATAAATGTGGTTGTGAAAATTTCGTCTTTTATTCATTATTAATTTCTCAGTAATTTGTTCTTACAGAAGTCATCTTATCGTAATCATAATCATTATTTTGATTTTGACAGTTCTCGTGGTTTTGATATGGCTTATTCCATTTATTTAATTAGTAGACTAATTTTCTCATACTAATCATCGTGCTTTTTATCTGTAAGAGTTATCGTGATGTCAGCATTTCCCCTTCAGTTGTATGGCAGTTACATTGATATTTTACTCGGTTTTATTCACCATCATTTCGTATGTCAAGATAAGATAGGAGCCGGGTTGACATGCAAAACAGAGTGGAATGAGTAATTCAAGGGTGGAAGAGGTTTTTCAAAATTGAAGGCTGTTTTTAGGAAGGCTTTCCATTATGTTTCCGGCTTTTCTGTTGACTGCTTTTCAGTTCTATTTCTTTTTTGCATAACCAATCTCAAACTTACTTCCACTCGTAAATAACATCTGCATTTTTAATCTGCCTACACAAATACAATCCTTTTCCCCAGCAAACTTGTTAAGTGATACTATTCACCCTGAAGTTTGTTTTACTCAGTGGAATTTAAAATGAATGTTTTAAGATTTTTCTGCTTGATCTAGGCTAATCATTCTCGCCTGATTTTTTTTCAATGGAATCATTCATTTATCGTGTTCGGCTACATAAATTAATTATTTGAAATGACGCTCAGCCTGTTTGTTAAATTGTTTGCTCATTTTGACTGTTGTTAGTCACTAGATAACGATGACGAATAACATTTTAAAAAAATCGGTTCTGACTTCAAATATCAAATTCAGTTGAAAAGTATGTTCTTAGGTAGTTGAAAACGTAGGTACAGTAATTCATTACTGTATACCTCTATAGAAAGTAGGTTATTCATTACTGTATATTTAGTTACTAAGAGATATCTAGTTCAGTATATGGCTGAGAGTAGATGAGGAAGCATGTAATTTCATACTCAGAATGTCATTTTCATAATGAATTTAATTATTCAAGACTATACAGGATCTACATCAGATATATAGATCAGAAATATGCCTGGTATATACTAGGAATATATTAGGTATCCGGTATATACTAGGAATAAACCAGTAGTATATTCAAATATACTAAATATATTCAAATATACTACTTGGAATATAGAATGTTGGGCTGAAACGTAATTTTTCATATTGATTATTAAAAAATGATGTCATTCATCTGCAATTTTATCTGCAATAAATTACGCCTCAATTTAAATTCTGCTCAATTTTGTTTTTCCTGTTGCTGTTTTTTATCACCATATCTCACATAAATTTACGAGCCATTCAAAGCCTTGTGCTAGGTGATGCAATCCTTACTGAAATTTATAATCATATAATAATTAGGGAAGTGATAGCCTCGAGCCGTAGCAGGTATCTGTTCAATCAGATAGATAAGCTGCGTTCTCGTAGGTGCTGTTTGTAACGGTGACCGAAAAGATTGGCCAGCAAAAAAGACACTGTTCTCTGCTGAAAATCACTTCCCGGTGGTTCGGAACCCACCTAAAACTGTAGGTCCAACTCATCAATCACCATCATCCAACTCATTACCCACGCAAAGGTCTCAGACCTATGTGGGCTTCATCCTCAAAAAAAAATAATAATATTTACAGAGTAGTGTCCAAAAAGCTGAAAAATTGTTTTGAGGGAGAGGGAAATGGATAGTACTTGATATTTTTCTATTTATAAAAAGATCGTAGCCAAATTATAAAAAAAAACAAAGACGCAGGTAATTTAATTTCATAATCTTATTTAATTCATAAAATTTACATGAATAGTTGGCGACGTGCTTTTTAACTAATGTTGTTGTTTGTGTTGCAGCTAGTTGGTAGTATGGGAGTGAGGCAGAGCAAACGATCGGGTTCAGTGGACATTTCGGGCACGCCGAAGAAGGGCGAAGTGGAGAATGGAGCCGCCGTCGAGGGTGGCCGGCTGGAAAAGCTGGAGGAAGGTGACGTCATCGCGGCAAAAACCCCCCAGGTCAACGGAAGCGCCCCTCACGCTGATCAGGTATGTCTTATCTACTATACACAGTAACCAATTGAAAAATACCAAATATTAAAATAGATAAGGTAGTTAATCTATTCTACCGCATGTTGCTCGATTTCTCAGTAGTTCAATAACTTTATCGAATCCATAAACATGTCAATTGCGTTTCTTAACACTATAAATCTATTGAATCCATAAATCTCCCTATAAACTATAATGTATACTAACTATATGCAAACTCCCTAACATTTTTTTGTAATCGATCAATCTATTTTCATTGTTGAAACCACATAATCTACCATTTTTATCAGCTGTCAATCATGTTCAAAACTTTTTAAATTTCGTGTTAAAATTTTGTCTAGAATATTTTTCAGGGAAATATAAACTAAATTATTACATGAAAAACAACTCCAGTTCAGTTGAGCCCAAAAGTATGTACATTCTTCTCTTTTCAACAATAGCTTCAGAATTCTAACATAATGGGTTTCAGTTATTGAGAATTTAAAATGGCAAGAAGTAGGCATATTTTGAAACTTTCGTTATGTCGGTATTTCTTGAAAACGAAGGTCGATAGGGTTGATATGTACTGGACATTTCTTGTCAGAAATTTGATACAGAACCTTGGATTAACGGCGTTTGCACTTTAGGTGGGGCATTCTGTATAAAAAATACAGTCTATATCATTTAATGAATATATAGATTTATTGAATCTTTAGCTGTTGAATGCAGCGAACACATAAGACCAAGACCATTGGTCTTATGGGTTCGTTGGTTGAATGATTTATAGAACGACTGAGAATTCCAAAGAGTGTAAAATACATTAAATGATGAAATTAAAATGGTTTTTTGATCTGATTTTTTTATTTGTATTCCAATCATAAACAGTTAATCTAATTTGAATTGAATTACATAGAAATTGAACATTTAACAATCACTCATAGAATGAAGAAGCTTATTGACATTCATTACTTTTTAAATGTTTCTGAAAGAAAAAGTAAAAACGGTTAATATAATAGTATTTAATACATCAATCAGAAATCTACTGATTCACATAGAATTGATGAAATTTAAATGACATAGATTACACTAATTTGAATTAGTTAAAAGTGGTAGAAATGATAAATGACAAAGTTATTGTCTGTTATTGTACGTATTATAAGGAATTGTTTAATATTGTTCATTTAAGTTCTTTGCTTGATGTTTGTTACTCAATTTTATTCAATTATGTTCTGTAATTCAAGCTAGGAAAATTAATTGTTACTATATCGATAAGTACTTGTAATACTTTGAATGAATATGATTTATTCGTGTTCTTAATTTGCCCAATTTGAGCCTAATTCTGCCCATATTTCAAGGCAATCTTCCAGTTGAGAACTGTAGACGTGTAGACTTTATATTTTGCTTTCATACTGTACAAGTTGAAAATTCGGATGTACTGTACTATACGATTGTTACGATTAATACTGAACTCGTATTGTTCTAAAATAAGGAAACAAGCAGGAAAATGAGGCTAGAAAAGCTGCGTTCTCCTAGGCACTCTTCGTGAGGGTGACCGATTAGATTGGCCAGCAAAAAATAAACTTATCTGCTGTAAAATCACTTCCCGGTGGTTCAGAACCCACCTAAAACTGTAGGTCCAGCTCATGAATCACAATCATCCAACTCATTGCCCACATACAGGTCTCAGACCTAAGTGGACTTCATCCCACATAGTAATATGTGGTTGCCCCTTGGCATATTTGGTTGAAGAAATATGTTGTCAAAATCAATATCATAAGAAAATGTTCTTAAAAAGATGAGAAAATTTATTTCCTTACGATGCAGTGGGTGTAATCCACCCACTATATTTGATCAACGAGATACTGATCCATATGTTCATGTAATATTGTTCTTGATTATTATATCTCAGCTTATTAAACCGTATACCATCATCCACTGTTGTATATGCTCCATAACTAAACAATAATTAGAATAATTCTTATTCACCAATAATAAATTATTGTAAAGTAAATAATATTCATGGAAGCTATGAGTAATAAGAAACGCTAGAACCGTCAGTAGCATACTAGTCAAATAAATTATTCGGTTCATTGTGTAGGCTGATTCAGCGGAATTCATTTATCGGTCAATTCTATTGAATTACTCATGACTCAGTGTTTGAAAATGTTTTTCATTATGTGTATACATTTTATAGATGACGCTCTTTTCAATTTATAGTAATGATTCTTTGACTCATTTTTCATGCATGGCCTATACAGTTTACTATATTACATACTGTACTGGTGAAAATATTCAGTACCTTATGCAGGGCCGGTTTAAGGCCCGAGCAACCCAGGGCGCCAAACTCTGAAGAAACTTTAGGTTTTTTAATTTTCTCATGAATTTCGATTGGAACTACATCAGAATAGACGTGAAAACGATAATTAGAATTATTGTTAATGTAAAATGAGCAGGACTAAAAAGTTTGTTTCGGGTGAAAACACAGGAAGTATTTTAAAACCCTTTCCTTCAATTAATTAGCTTGGCTTGCCAAGGAGCTCTGCGCTTGCGCTGTATTTGGGTTAAATTGAATAATATTAATTTTTGCCCCTTGTGGTGGGAGAGTAAAATTTTAAAAGCGGATTTTGTACTCATCTAGAGTTTTTATGTATCTGACACTTTTTGGCCACGAGGTAATTGAGAAACGGTAGTTGGTAGAATTTTCAACAATCGTTAATTTTGAGCCCAAATGCTGGAAAACGCTAATTCCAAAAATTGTCAATTTTAGCTTGACATAGGAAGTATTTCGAAAACTTTTCTTGGTGATTCAGCTGGCTCGCTTCGCTCGCCTTGACCCAATAATTAGGAGGGGGAAATTTATACAAAATTTAAGAAGTGATAAATTTCTGCGCCTCCTGGGAAAAATTTTGGAAGCTCATCTAGAGTCTTGAATGAACCTGGATACCAAGGCCAGGTAGGTGTTGAGAAACAATAATCACTGAATTTCCATAAATCGTTGATATTCGAAAATCTATTGCACACATCTGGGTCTACCAACCGAACATGTTGACCATAGATCATTTGTTTCGTTCATGTAGCTTGAAAATAATAGCTGTGTCAAAAAAAGTCAATTATTGGCGAATTTTCCAACCCGTTTCTTACCACTCGTCTAGGGCCTCAACTGAACGTATTTACTTAGTGGTTTTTAGTCAGTCAGTTGTATTTGGCTTTTATATTTATGTTGATATAACAAATATTTATTATTTTGTAGACCCCTGCTGTGGTGGAGGGGGGGGGGGCTCAAAAAATCCATGCCCGGCTGAAGATTTTCCTTGAGACGTATATAAAATTTTAATAGTTATATTCAATATAGTCACGACATCAGACTGTGGTTTTATATCACATTTAGTGTTAATCTTTATATAAAGTGTATGAATGTACTGCAGTATTTTATTTTGATCCTTACGTTCTGTTGGTAAATGAGAAATAGTGATGAAGTATGCCCTTTCAGAAAGAGTACAAGAGTGAAGTATCATCAAGTGAAATACAAACAGTAGTTGCTTCCTTTTGTGACAACGAATTCCTTCACGCACTATCTCTTTCTTTTGAAATCCAGTGTCGAGATTGTAGTGTGTGTTGGTGTAGCATTTTTGTTTATGGAATGTTACCGGACTACACATTTCAGATGGGATGGTTCGATGGTGTCACTATGAAAATACAGTATCATAATTATTGAGTTTGTAACATGGAATGAATTGAGTTTAATGAATGCAGATGTATTTTTTTGACTTCATGATCAAAGAATGCTTGGAATTATTTGCTGCAAGATTGAATGCCTAATCGTTCCAAAATACTAATAAATCCAGCTCAGTTGGATTATGAAGGTGCTTTTAAACTTCGGGGAGTCAGAACTAGAATAACTGCTTATCTGCTGAGCAATAGCATTTATGGAATTGCACTACTTTGATCAAATTTTAGCATTTATGGAATTGCACTGTTTTGAACAAATTTGAGTTGACAACAGCTAGCCTGGAAAATGAAAAGGGATGATCGAAGATATATAGTGAAGGAATTTTATTACAGAAATCTAAGAACAAGAACGGTAGAATTGTAAAGTAAATAAATTGAAAAATAAAATAAATCTATATAAGCTATGTTTATGTACATAATATAAATTAAATATGACTATCAAATAAACATGAATAAAATAAATAGAAACAGCAAAATCTAGAAACTGATATATTTTATTTTTTGAATTAATTTATGATAAAAAGGTAGGATCTACAGAATTGCAGTACAGTTCAGTAAAATAAAACAGATTTTTTATTATTAACTTATTTTCTTAATCTAGGAAAATCTAATTCAAGTTTCAATAAGAAAGAGTGGGTGGGAAAATTGAAATTCTACCGTGCAACTGCACTGTAGCTATGAATGCATGGTTAGTAAAAAGCAGAGGTTAAAGAATAGCCATTTAAGTGGAGCTCAAAGTAAAGGATGATGATTAAGAATCGTAAGTGGAACTGAAAAGATATGATGAATGAGAAGATGGCTATAGTGGTCTTGGCATTGAAGCCCGCCGCCAATGATTCCCGCCAATTTCGGCTGGCCCGTCACGTGGCCTTGGAGTTGAACAACTGGTGCTCTTTTCTCTAGCAGTTTCGTCTCATTAAATAAAACCAACTCGATGACTAATAAATTGAGCAGAAATTAATTGAGCTAAATTACTTAGTAGCAAGTAGCTGACTCCCATGTCTTATCACAATTATTTCTTGATAAATTTAAATTTAGATATTAAAAAGGCTACGGAATATCGATATTGTGAAATATCGAAATTTATCAGGAAGCACATGCTTTATTTTATCGGGAATATAAAATAATTCAATACTGTATTAGGTGGTAACACGTTTCAAATATTGGTTTTTTAATATTGTATAATTCAAAATGAATAAATAAATGATTTGTCATTGTTTGCTTCATCATACTAGACGCCTGTTTAAATGTTAGTTTCCAATTTGTAAACTTTTTAACTTGAACTTTTATCAGTCCCATCTAGACTATTCTTATTTCAAGCAAGTATTTTCTGATATTATATTCATCCAACAAAAATTTATAACTAGGCTTACATCATGTAACATTAATAATTCAATAATAGAAAATATTTTAAAGCAAAAATAATTAAGAGGAAGGTAAACTCCTAGCAGTAGAAAATGCATTCATTAATAGTAGTTGTGCATTACTTATTGATGAATATTTCCCTGTTTTTCACATTCAGTGTTGAATCACCACTCTCAGTGATGTATTGACACTCATACCATTCAATGTTTCCTCCAACTGATTTTTATTCTCTCACAAATACTATATCATCAACAGATCTTGACATCTATGAGCCCATAAAATGTCTCTAGCGTTTGATAATAATGTTCATGGTTGCACGCAATGTGTATTGGAAGGTGAAGGTCAAATTCTGATAAAAACTGAGGCGATACTTGGATGGAACGGATTAGAATAGGGATCTCACCCAAGGTCGTTCTTGATCTTTGTTACTGTTGGTCTCCTCTCTTGCTCTTTTGGTATTATTAGGTCTATGAAGATGTTTTCCTTTTCTGTCTCCTGAACTCCTTCCTTCCCTGAGACATCACCCTTTCAAAGTTTTGTGTCGACCAGAGAATATTATTCACAACGGCAGATAAATTCATCCGTTCCAAACAAGCATAAAGGTGAATCTTCTGTGCTCTCGGCGATCTCCATTGGAGTGAACCAGTTTTTTGCGGTCCTCTTCACATCTCTTGCATCTTCCCTCTTTTATATTATACGGTTATGAATCATTGAACGCTTTCCGGCTTTCCTTTTGCTTTCCAGCGTTCGCCGTCTTTATTTTTGTGTCCACGCATCCATCTTCTTACCTTGACTTGGCGTGTAATTCTATCATTTTATCTTTCTATTTGGTTGGCCTCTCTCGGCTCCCCTGCATCCCAGCGCGCTTTGCCTTGTAGTAGTAACCTCTGTCCTCTTTCGTTATTCACGCTTGTTTGCTCGTGATATTGCCCTTCATTGCGACAAAGTTTCTCAATTCAGATCGCTCTGCCTGATGCCTGCATGCTTCTCGCTCCACCTCTATCTTCTGCCTTATATTCCCATGCTTTTTCTGATTTAACCATCCTACCTACATCCTATCAATACAACTGTTTTTTACTTCGTCTTTTAAATCTTCTCATTTTTGTCAATTTGATCATTAATGTATTTAATTATTTGATTCCCATGCATGAAATTTTCCTAGTCATGCAAATCATTAGCTGTCTTTGTCATGGAATAGATCACTAGCTGCTCTTAAGGCTGTGCAATAGGGTTTTGGTCATATTTTTTTTCAAAATCTCTTTGACTGGACGTTATTAGGCTACTGAAATGTAGTCTATTGCAATTAATAAAAAAAAATTTAATTTTGTGATTTTTAATTTTAAAAATTGTGCTGGCGTACAGCCTTGAAGGAGATGATGCAACACTTGAATATACATACTTGTATGTATTTGTACGTCATTAAAAGCATAGCACGGTACTGTATTATTTTTCTGATTGCTTCCTGTGAGGCTTCTTCCCAATCCATCCAGCCTGATCGTCGTCGACTACAGTATATTAAAAATTGGTAGAATTAGTAATTGAGATGATTTCGTACAAATTATAATTTATATTAAAGACCATCAGAAGGTATCCAATTCAATCAAAAGGCTTTGATTTACAGTACATATTATGTCAAGCCATTTTACAGGGCCTTTCGGTTTGATGCAGCCTTATCGTGATGCTTATTCCTGAGCTGTAAAATGTATAAAAATAGAATTGCTCATTAATTGATCAATGTAATTTAGATTTAAAGATAACTTAAAAATAAGTTTCAACTATTTGACAAGTCCTTATAGATCCCTCTCAAATGGGTCTTTGAGAGGAGGTCATTGGACACTATCTATATCTATCTACCTTATTATTGTTGATATTTTCTCTAAAATCTTGGAAAGTTAATGATAAATAGACGAGAGAGGATGAGATTAAAAATGAACGCCAAATAATAATCTTTTACTTCAATATCTGGAGTTCTAACCTAAAAGTTTTGGATGAAATAGATTAATCAAAATTTGTGAAGGGAACAGTTTTGGACTCTTAGCATCTTTGCATTTATTGTTACTTTGTCTATGTAAATAGATGAATAAAAAATATGCCATTTTTCGAAAGAAGCTGTTGGAAAATAATATTTTGACTATCAAAAGAATTTTTGTCGTATGTGAGATTGAGGTTGATCTAATATTCTTGAATTTCTTGTTCCATAACGATCAGCGTTGTTAATATTAACTTTTTGTTGTAAATTTAACGGCTTGCAGTCAGTTTTATATTGTGAATATATAATAAATGTATTCACATTCGGCTGAACGATACCTGATTCAATACCTCGAAAACCGATTCAATACCCGTAAGGGTCTCCCCACCACGAAAAGCCATACGAATTTACTTTTACCTCGAAAACATTCGGCCGAATGTGAATACATTTATTATATATTCACAATATAAAACTGACTGCATGTCGTTAAATTTACAACAAAAAGTTACTAATATTCTTCATGAGTTGTTGTTGGTTACTAATTTTTCTCTGCATTTTTTCTCTAATTTTTACTGCATTTTCTCTCTAAACCTCTCGAACTTATGCCTAGTGTTCATTGTCGTATTGCTGTTTTACTCTCATAAAGCTTTGTCTAAATGTAGGCTATAGATTATTCTGTTATCAGATTGTAATTTTAATTGAAATGTCGTTACTAATTGGTCACAATCCTAGTTTGTAATCCCTTTTGTGGTTAGTAATGCTGATCGAAAATGTAGGAACACCAAAGGCGAAATTCATCCTCTTGGAAAATAGGATGCATGTGCATCATGTAATCTTCATACTGATCTTCCTTTTTCCATTTTCATTCTAGGGAGACCAATTTCGTACGAAATTAGGTCCACGCCTGAAAATTGCTGCTCGCCGCGTGTTGTGTGATTCTCCCACAAAACTGGAATTGTTCGTCATTGTTTTTCGTTGTTGAGGGCTGTGTTTTCTGAGTTGTTGACCCGTGTGTACTGCGAGGCTTGTTCCCAGTGAAACAATGCTCACTCTTCTTGTTTCCAATGCTCTCTTCTCTTGTAGCATGTTTGCTTGTGTACATTCCACTGTCTGCTTTGATTGTTCATCATATCCTGTCCCTTCCGCTACTGCAGTTGATGCCTGGTAATGGGCACGGCACATTGAACAGGGTCTCACACTTCATGAAACAATCTCAAGTACGAAAACTTGAGCACACAAATAACTGAACATTTGAAACTGCTTTGTTTAGCAATATGAAAATAATAGACGTAATAAAGCGCAACATTACAAGTTCTGGAAAACTGCTCATGTATTTCAGGATGACTGTTCCGTAAGTTGTTCGTATATTATATATATATAGCAATGTTCACTAGCAGTGGGTTGTAATAGTCAAAAAGTCAAGCATTCTTTATTAAATACTCTAGTTATATACAGAAGCACAAGAGTGTGTCCAACATAAAAAATGTTTAGGATCGTTGAAACAAAACAGAAGTTGTCAAATTTCACTAAACTTTAATAATTTGAGTCACAGGACCATGGTTTCGTTTCTTACTAACATATCTTCGGCTGTACTAGTAACGAAATCAAGGTCCTGTGACTCAAAATTATTAAAGTTTAGTGAAATTTGACAACTTCTGTTTTCTTTCAATTATTTATTTATTCATTTAACTAAAATACAGTCTATGTGAATACAACAGGCTATTGCCCAAAACTGCTTTTCACAAAATTTTAAAGTAGGATCAAAATCTTAGGTTATGTCACTGTTTCACTTGAAATTTCACCTTGAAGCACAATAATGTAAAGATTTCACAATATCAAACCAGTTCTACTAATTTTATTGTTTACGATCTTATTTATGAGCCTTGCTGGAGGCTCTCTTACCACAAGCGAGACTTGAAAAGCCTTTTCTTCAAGTCCTTTTTAAGTTGATTAAGCATCTAGGTAGTCTCCCTTGAGTTGAAGAAGCCTAGGCTCATAATCAAGAGTCATACTCTTATAAAATGTGAAGAAGTCGTATTTGAATATGATAAGGTAAAGAGATTGTAAATAGCGAGGTGGCATTCTAATCATTCTATTCTAATCCAATATTACCTGCAAACCATGATAATGAGTCTACCTTGGACCAACCCTTGGTGATAAAAGAGTATTCAGGTCCAATTTGTTGGCACCATATCAATAATGAAATAATGTTCTACTGTACAAGTTTTTCATTGGCCTACGCTATTTGCATTCATCTGACCAAGCTTGAAGCCTATCTTTAATTATAGCACCACTCCCTCTATAACAGACATACTGTTATCTGTCGACATAATCCTCCCTCTTTTTCCTCATAATTCTCTTGATGACGTCCCAATCTTTTTCAAGATACTGTATTGCTAATGGAGCGAAGGAGAATGATTCTGGTTGAAATTGCGTCTAGTTTTCTTATTTATTTATTCATTCATTAATAGTGTTGTTAATTAGTTGGCAGTTTATTTTATAACATCGTCGTCATCATAATCGGAAGCATAACGATTCATTTAATTTGGGATGTGGTTGTGTGAGTGGAATCGGCCGGGAGGAATTTGACCGTGTGACCCCGACCTGTGGCCCCGATAAACAAGGCGCTAATTGCTCTTCCAAGTTACTCCCAATCCCAACAATGAATAGCTCTTATCTCGAATGCTTGAGTCAGTCAACTTCCCCTTCCCCCTCCACCATCATCAACCCCTCACCATTCGCTCATCACCCACACATTAGGGCTCTAGGCCTAATGGTTGATGAACCAGACTATTTTTGGAACAGGGAAAGCTGGGCGTGAACGTGGTCTGTGACTGACAGATGAACATTCTTAACATTCCTAGTCGTGAAAAGAAGTGTAGTACATTCCAGATATTAATTTTGTATTTGTCAGCTATGAGCCAGAATCGTGACTAATATATTCTACTTGGAACTTGATATTTTACTAACAACGATGATACAGTAAAACCTCGATTATCCGTCACTCTTTCAACCGTAACTTTCTGTTATCCGTCATCGTAATGGTGAGAATGTTACGATTTATTAGCATACTGGAGTGGCCGTAGCCGAGTGGGTTAAGTGCTGGTTTGCTAGCCCAAAGGTCCTGGGTTCGATCCCAGTTCTGACCGAAAGATTTTACCTCGGGCCACTCCCGTGTTTCGGAGGACACGTTAAGCTGTCGGTCCCGGCTGCCTAAAAAAACAGTCGTTAAGTCACGTCAGAGGCCCTGAACTTGTTCAGGTGCGACCTGATAACTCTGACACCAGACCTGAGCCAGCCAGGTCACACGATATTATTATTATTATTATTAGCATACTATACAATAACTCCAAACTCTGATCGTAGTATATTTTTGATAACTTGAAAATGTATATACAATTGAATTATCCTTTTTAACTTATTTTATTTCCCTTAATTTCCCCAAAACATATCAAGTTTAGCGACTGTACTGTGCAGTTTATGATGAGGGCACTTCTATTATCCGTCTATTCAGTTAGGACCGTTTCACACGCATCGATATCGGCCGTACGATTTCAGCCGTTCGGTTGATCTCAAAAGGAATGGACAAAAGTGAACAAATTTTGAATTCCGGACGGTTTTTTGGGGATAGATAAAGATAAAACTACTTTATTTATATAGACAGAGACAGAAGTCTCTGAAGAGGAAAAGCAATGCAAATAGATAATGCATTGAATAAACAATGAAAATTATCGTACGGTCAAATTCGATGTGTTTGAAAATGCCCACAAGTTTTCTATACCTCTACCCATTGCCTACCGAACGGCGGCCGTCCTGTTCGAGACATTGGACGGCTGCTTCACAGCAACGGAAGGTTGTCATTACCGTTCGGCATGGTAATAATAAATTTCTATGTATATCGATAAGTATCGATGTGTGTGAAGAGCCTCATTTATTTCTTCGCGCCACTGTTGGATTGTGAACCGTTCGAGATTTTACCGTACGGATGAAATCGATGTGTGTGAAATGGGACTTATTCGTCACGGCCCGGGTCCCGAAAGTTAGGGTTAAAAGAGGTTCTACTGTACTCCACTAATTTATTACAAAATACGGTAATTAATATTTCCTGACCCCTCTCTCATTCAAATTCTCCAAAACTATGTTCAGAAATAATAATTCAACCCTCTATTGGTTAGTCATGCTTCGTGGAAGAGAGGACCATTAGTCTCAACTCCTCCCTTAATAAAGGCAATTAACTTCCCACTGCTTTGTAAAATATATATACTGTAAAGGGAATTAAAAAGATGAATCTATCTCCTATTAAATCGAACTAAGCAGTAATACTACTTTTAGGAGAGAGAGTGGTAAGGAAATACTTATTTCAGTATCTTGCAATAAATTAGTAAAATTTTATCGTAGTAAATTTTCAAGTTACAATTCTAGTATATTGGTATTAGTAATAAAGTAACACCAGTTATACACAAATACACCTTGGTGCTAACCAATTTATCGAATTTAGTGCTATTAGTGTCACTTCAATCAAGTTTTCCACAACTGCATTCATTTGTTCTGTTTTTTTTTTGTTTTTTGTAAATTAATCCAGTAATTTAATATTTACATGCGCGATCCAGTCTTGTTGGTGGCTTTATCTGTTCATTTTACTCAGATTCAAAATAATTGTATCAAGTATCTACTGATGACAATCACAATGTTGTTGAGAGTATTATGCAATGACCTTCAATTAAATGGGAATTTCAATAAAATAGTACTAAAACCCTGAAATTTTGCGGCGGAATTTTCCATGGCGTAATTGTAATAGTCTCACTTACTTCAGAAGCGATCAAGTGCGGTCTGTTTTCAAATCAAAGAACGTCGAGTGTTTTAAACGATAAACACTTGAAAATGAGAGCACTTCATGGGTCTAGTGAGTTAAAAGGTTGAAATATTTCGAGCTCAAGTGTTTGTGTGGCAACAGGAAGTGCAGTTGAGTAATCTCAATTCATTCACAATAATACCGTACCGTACGTTTTACAATATTTCAGTCAATGATAAGTATAGATAAGTTTCAGTACGCTAGCGATAACTTCCTACTTTTGGTCGATGAACTTTTGAGTGCATTTAGAATGTTCAAACTCAGTGATTCAATAGGTGAAAACTGATTTTTCTGATTGAGGCGTCCGGTCATAAAACATGGCAACTAACAATTACATTTGTGGGGGAAGAGCTCCGGAATGTTCACGTTGTTACATTACAAGCTTTATTACCATTTTTTTGGTACCGACGATTACCGTGTTTGAAAAATCTGTAGAACTAACTGAGAGATCAATCAATCAATCAGTATATATACATCCTAGAACATCTGAAAACTCAGACAGAGGATGAGTCATAAAATATTATAGTATTATAGGTCCAAGTTAAGGTTCGAAATGCAATATACGCTCTTTCCATCAGAACGCTCAATATTATTGCTGTAAAAATTCCTCAACCGAATAGTAAGCCCCCTCAACTAACAATTTTTTCAACAACCCTCTGAATTGTTTTATATTAACTGAATTTCTCAAATCTTGAGGGAGTGTGTTATAGATTTTTGGGCCCATATACTGTGGAGACTTCTCAAACAAGGTTGTCCTGTGGGCAGCTACCGATAAAGATGCTGAGTGTCTTGTATTATATCTGTGAAACTTATTGTTACGACTGAAGTTGGCCAAGTTTTTGTGGGTGTATGTACAGATTTCTAGAATGTAAAGTGATGGCAGAGTGAGTATCTGGCTTGTGTGGAAGAGTTCACGACATGAAAATCTTGGGGGTTTTCCATGAATAATTCTAATTGCCTTTTTTTGAGATCTAAAGACCTTAATAAAAAATTTAGATCTTCCCCATAGCGTAATTCCATATTTAAGGTAAGGAAAGAGATAACCATTATATACGGTCAGCAGTGATTTGAAGCTTAATGTATTTTTGAGCACACGTATAGAGAAGGAAGCTGAATTGATTTTTGAACAGATTTTATCAGTGTGTGCTGACCACTCCAACTTCCTATCTAGAGTTACACCAAGGAAATCAACAGTTAGGCTCTGCTGAGGTACACTCAAACTATCCAACTCACTATAGTCTCCACCTGCAAAATGGGGGGGTTGGAAGGTGATACACTTTGTTTTGCTAGTATTCATAGCCAGACCGTTTGCTGCAAACCATTCTTCGGTGTTACTGAGTTAATCTGTTATGTGGCTAGCTACAGCTCTCAAACTGGAATCTGAGATAATAAACGATGTGTCATCAGCATATTGTATTAAAGGGTTTCTAGAGCAAGATGCCAAATCATTTACATAGATAATGAATAGTGTGGGACCCAAAATTGAACCCTATGGAACGCCTGTTCTGATGTGAGCCCATTCAGACTGGAAAATTTTGTTTTCATGATGAATTAGGGTGGCCTGCTTTCAGACAAACCCAGTGATGCAAAAAACTCAATTCATGAAAAAATTCAGATGTTTTACAACCGGACATCGCAATTTTCTAAAACTTGTTAACAATTATCCTCTTATATTTTGTTGATAGAGCGTTTGCGCAAAACTACGTTAAATATAAAAATAATGCCAACCTCACCACTCTATGCATCTGCCTGCTCTAAATTCAAGATGCATGGACTTGATGTCAGCATTATCGGTATCTTCAACGCAGTTTTGCCGCAATCTCTCAATAGAATAAATTACCTATGTCTTCAACTCATATAACTAAAGGATAATAAATTTGAAACTGATATAAGTATTTCCGAGCACCACAACATTATCCACGGGCTAGCTTCATTATATTTTTCAAGGAGTAGATTCTTCAAGTAAATTTTCTTCTTCTTAAAAAGCCCTTTTTTTAAATTTCCCTTGAATTTTCAAGGGAAATTTTCGGGTATTCTTCGATTGGACATTATAGTTAGAGGCTTCTTTAAGTCAAGGGAGTTGAATCTCCCTTTTCAAGTCTCTCTTGAGTGCCTCAAGATAGATCAGTTTATCACCTTGAGAATTCAACTTGTATTACATTTTTTTAATTGCTGATGATGCCCACATGAGTCAGAGACTTGTGCGTGGGTAATAAGGTGAATGATTACACATAAATGCCTGACGGTGGAGCGGGACTCGAACCCACGACCACCCTTAAATTTGAGGAATATTTTTGGAATAATTGTTTTATTCATTTCCAAACTCTTCCCTTTTGCTACCCAAATGAAAGGCATTCACAGAGTTGATTGGACCGTTTACATTCCTAACTTATAACAACAAACAGTGTTTATATTTTTCAAGGAGTAGATTCTTCAAGTAAATTGGATTTTTGGAGATTAGAGGAATAAGTTGTAAATGTTTGTGTAATGCAATTAAGTGCATTACAAGAGCATCATGATATTTGGCGGAGCTTGTGGGAGTTGTGGGTGGGTTGTAGGAGCTCCTATTTGAATTAATGAACGAAGTTCCCAAAGACAACTCTGTCGATAACCACACCTTGTACTTTTTATCAGATCAAATTCACAAAAGCCAACCCTAAATCGTACTTTTCACCAAAAATTTCCTGTTGAATTCCTTTTACTGCAGATTCCAATGCTATCAGTCACATTTGAAAAATGCACTGAGAGTGCGTCATAGTCTATTATCTGATAACGATGAAGATAGTTGGTGTCCACACTCTTTTGGGAGAACCTTATCAAGGGGATTGTCAGTTGGGAAAGGATCACATAATGGATGAAGTGTGCCAGGGATCCATCGTATCAAGCCTGTGACACAATTCACTTTTCCTTCAACTTTCACATTATTTCTAATGGATCTATTGTGTGCGTTATTTTAACGACCTTGCGCCATGATGCCTCTCGTGCTCTAGTGTCGGTCACCCTTTCCATACAAATGGCCTTTCGCTGTAACTGTCGTATGGCATTTTAGGCTTGTTTTTCACTGCTTATTCTTTTCACATTTTTCTTTTTCTGACACACTTCATCCATTTTTAATCTTTTTCATATCGGAATTTGATGTATCCGTTTTGATAAAAAGCTTTGATTTTTTTGGAGGATGAAGCCTACGTAGGTCTGAGACCTGTGCGTGGGTAATGAGTTGGATGATGGTGATTGATGAGTTGGACCTACAGTTTTAGGTGGGTTCCGAACCACCGGGAAGTGATTTTACAGCAGAGAACAGTGTCTTTTTTGCTAGCCAATCTAATCGGTCACCGTTACGAACAGGACCTACGAGAACGCAGCTTATCTCTATCTGATTGAACAGATACCTGCTAAGTCTCGCGGCTATCACTTCCCTTTATTTAAACACATGAAAAAGCTCACAGAATACTCCGTAAAGAGCCTTATTGACATACAATAATTGAAATGTAACCATATTAAAAAAAAGAGAAGAAATACAATACTATCAAATAACGGTATTAGAAGAGACGAAATTGAGCCATAAAGAAACATAAAGTATGTATGAAAACCTACGTTTGGAAGATAATGAGCTCCATGAAAATATTAAAGTAGAAAAAAACATTTTTTAAAAGAAAAAAAAGAAGAAAAAAGGAAATAACTTATAGAAAGTAGAGTTTCGTAGAGAATAGCTCGATTACAAATTATTGATCATTTGAGCGGTATGATATTTCACTTTTTTTTAAATATATTTGATTATAACGTTCAGAAAAGGGATCAATGAAAATGTTCAGTCTATACAAGTAGGAATGAAAATGGTGAGCAGTTCTGATAAACGGGACCTGGTACAGCGTATTATTTACTCTTGGTCTATAAAATGATACATAACAGTATTTATCTATTAGAAAACAAGAATCAAAATTGTAGGTTTTATCCTGTTCCGGTTTCGATGAGCAGTATTTTGATCTTAAAATTGAATAGCTTTAAGAAATGGCACTTTATTCTTGAAGAAAATCGATTGCAATTGAATTAGAGGGACCAGTCATTTTTCGGGTGTAACTGTCAATTGAAATCCAACTACAGATCTCCAATAAAAAACAACGGAATTCCTTTAAAAAGATTTCATTTTTAAATTTTGAGATGGGCATCTTCCTCTAAGCTTGACCTCCATTTCCATAGGAGTGATGAGTATGCCCATTATGACAAGGCGTGATTGTGGGAACTCACTGAGGAAGCTAGCGGATTTGAAGCGAAGCGCTTTCGTTTGCTTGTGGTCTCATCTTTTGGGATGCTGTGACTCTTTGCCCTCCCTCCTGTTGTAGTAGCTTTCGTTGTTATTGTTGTCCAATTAATTTAAATACCCTCTTACGATTTCCCTTTCATCGTTGAATTAACTGAGCGTCTTCAACGGAGTCAGGCAGAGAATGAATGAATGACTCATTGTTACATCGTCTACTACTGTGTAATGAATGAATAATGCTCTAGGGCTGGCGCTAAACGTTATTGAGCGCTGTCACACATGATATCACATACGAGATTCACATCCGGAGTTAGTGCGGTCAGAAGTCAGCTAATTTGGATGATTTGTGACAGCTTACAGTAGTAGTTAATCAGTCAGTGTATGACCTACTTTTGTGACAGCCCATGAATGGGTGGGTGCAATGACACTAGTTGAGTGAAAATAAATATTTATTATTATTATTTTTGTGATTGGTCACTTAGGACCGCGATTTAACAATTTAGACATTTTTAATCTTTGATGATAATCTCGCAGCACTTGTCCCCGTCTTTTCCGTTCTTGTTCAGACAAGTTCATTGTTCTTCTTGTTCTCATCTCCTCCAAAAACTCTCGTGAAGTATCAATCTTGAGTCTGAAGCAGTTCCTTTTATGAATTTCTTCAAACCGTATGTTAAGCGTTGTAAGGTCCTTGTGACAGCCATCAAACCATGGATTATTTTTCTTTGAATCAGAATATTTGAAAATCTTGTGTGTAAATCGGGAAGGGTCCATTCTATAGAGATGTCCATAGAATTTTAGTCTTCTTTTCTTGATTTCTGAGTAGATTTAATAAATAAATATTTACATTAATTAAAGACTTTTCTTTTGCTGGTGGTGCCTGAACCAATTTTTTAGTTTTTTATTTCTGGTTAGTAAGGTTTTCTTTTATTTCCTTTATGTTAATTTGTAACCTTTAATTTATTGTGTTGTAAAGTTGTGGCAATAAACAATTGAATTTTCAACTTGTGTATTAGTTTAAACTTGAAACGTTGAAAACGCACCAGTTGTAGAATTTGATAAAGTTTTGTTCAGTTGTATCAGGTATAAGCATACAAATCCACAGTTTCTTACTACTCTACATGTTAAACGTACTTTAAACGCTATATTTTACTCAAAAACTTCAGAATCACTTCCCGGTAGTAGTGATTATATTGTACCTAATCATCATATATTTAATTTTGTAAAGCGATTCTTTGCGTCAAAATTGTGGGCGTCTGGCAAGTAGAAAGATGGGAGAGGGCTCAAATTAAATGTCTCTATTCCGTGATAGCTTATGATTATACTGAGTGAGTACTAGAAGGCATGTTTTCTTTAGATAGTTGTAGAGGTGGTGCTCAGTTTGTGCTCAGAAATAAATCTATGACTAGTTTTATTTTTCGTACAAAAATAAATATCAACAATGTTAATATGTTTTCAAACAACGTAATAATGTGTCCATTGAATGAACATTGTCATAATATTGTTACGGGTTCTATGTCTAAAATAACGCTGGCAACACTTGAATTTACAAATAATCTACAACTCACACTGTTCAGTAATTTCTTACAGAAAAATAAGCAATTAAAAACAGATAACACGATATTGTTGAACTGATAATGAGTTTTCAATAAACTGTACAAAAATCAATCACTAAATGTCAAAAGGCCGATCTAATATTAAATAATAACTGTACAATAAACTGTCCAATAATATTCAAAAAGAAACGTTGAGGAAGAACAATTAACTCACGTAGCACAAGTCCATAATACAGTCATAGGTAAAAGAATTATCACTATAGAACTGTCAAGAGAATTATCACTACAGACAACGAAAGTTCATTGCATGGTTTGTAATAGCGCCAACGGGATTACCTTGTCTGTATTAACGGAAACTGTCACTACTTCCACTTATCAACGTAGAACAAGAACTGAACTACTTAACTGTCACACTTGTTTATCACGACAAATTACAAACAAGACTGAACTAGTTTCTACAAATGCGTTCGCCTGAAATAGGTTTTTCAGCAATCGAGATAACTCTACATTTTTCTATCATCTTCTACCGATTTCTAAAATAAACAATCAAGGATACTCGAACTTTCCACAATATTCGATAAGACTCCATTAATTTCTAATCAAACAACTAGAACATTCTACAAATTACCAAGTAAACACCATAAAAGTGTCAAAAGCAGAGTAATTAATTGCTTAAAAGTAAACATTTGCATAGCAGATAACACAGAGAGCCACTGTTTCTTCTTTCTTTCTATTCTCTCCAATTTCATATTCGCTACAATATTAACAATGGAATACTTGAAAATGTGGAGGGAGAAGCTAAGGACTACTTGAGTGTGGACGAAATTATCACTGATAAACCCGCTGAACGTTTAAAATATTCCAATAGAATATCTAGACTCAATCAAACCATCAGGAATGCTACCACATGAACTTACACAAAAAATTGGTGCTGTCGTGATGTTGATAAGAAATATGGATCTCGGGTCAGGCTTGGTCAATGGCGTATGACGAATTGTGTTGGGCCTTTACGAAAGGTGCATAAAGTTAGAAATAATAATAACTGGGTCTGGGAAATATAATGTAATATTTTTAACAAGAATTAGGCTTATCTCAACAGACCCTAATATGCCTTTCCATATGTCAAGAAAACAATTTCCAATCAGACTAGTTCTTTGTATTACCATCAATAAGTCCCAAAGCCAAACCTTCAACAAAGTTGGGACATACCTAAGTGAACCTAAGTGAACCGTTATTTACTCATGGGCAATTATATGTTGCTTTGAGCAGAGTTAAATCTCCGGAAGGAATCAAATTGTTTATTGAAAATAACAACTAAAGCAACCAAAAAGACTGTTCTTACACAAAAATATATAGTATACTGTGGAAATTCTGACACAGATAGTTTGATTGTTAGTTCGTTTGATTTATAACAGTATAATGATTTGTTTTATATAGTAGTGTTTTTCTGTAGGGGCTTTTGTCCCTACTAGTTTTTTATTAATCCCTTTTTTCTTGTTTCCCTTGTAAAATGAGCTATAATTAATTTCTTCCAAATTGCCCGGCCCCAAAAACAGCTGACTTTGAACTTTCTGAAATTCTGTTTACTCAACTTTTGATTTTCCGCCCCGATGTCTTGGAACAATATTTTTCAAGAACTTTCCTTCCAACTTCTTACCTTTTCTACTTCAGTGCCTGCTCCACGTAAGAAGTTAATAATAGCCAAAACTTTTATCCCTTATAATTTATTCGCTTTGCATTGGCTGTGTTCAGTTTTTTATACTTTCTTTTGCTCATATTTCATATCCTCTCTCTTTCATTACTTGAGATCTACCGTCTGTTAATATCTCCTGAATTGTGCCATGTTATCTATTTTCCACTTTCTGTTCTACTATTCTTCATTTCTCTCGCCCACAACTAACTCATCACTCTTCCTTCTCTTTCTATTGCGTTAAGCTTTCAACAAAATCTTGCGTTTTCAACTTTGAACTTTTACTTTCGTGACTAATGTTTTTTATGTGAACTATGAAAAAATTTTGAACGGTCTACGTTTTTTCATCTGTCCGGTATAAATCTGTCTCATATCACGAAGTACTTGAAACTGTTTCCTGCTCGCGTGATTCTTTCAATCGATTGTGAAAATAATTTTTTCTTTGTGCAGTCATGGTTATTGCTTATTTTCGGTTCATTTCAATTAATCTATTTACATTTTGTATCCGATTCATCCGTCTTTCTATGTATTAATATAAATTATGAATATCGTTCTATCTTTTAATATTGATATAAACTATGACGTAATATCGTTCTATCTTTTACTTGGCGGGCCGCTTAGCGCAGTTGGTTGGGGAGTCGCAACTTCAGCTTGCTGTCGTTTAAGTGGTCGTGGGTTCGAATCCCGCTCCACCGTCAGGCATTTATATGTAATCATTCACCTCATTACCCACGCACAAGTCTCAGACTCATGTGGGCATCATCAGCATTTAAAAAAAAACTTGATGGAACCGCATTGTAGTAATCAATCGATGTACCCAATATCGATGCCGATACATTTTTCAGTATTTATTGACCAATTGTATTTAATCAGAATGTATAAAAAATCTATCACCTTTATTGAGAAGTAAAAAAGTACTTGAATGCGTACGGCTTTTATTGGTGGGGACGTGGGGAGACCCTTACGGGTAGTTCCACCTCGCCGTTTGAGCCATGTTATTGGAAACATGGTGAACCTACAATTTTAGGTGGGTTCCGAACTAATGGGAAGTGATTTTCAGCAGAGAACAGAAGTCCATGAAGTTAATTCTAACGATGAACCGAATAGATGTGTGTCTTTGAACGGCTACGACGTTCCAAAAGCTGGAATTTAGCCTTAGAGACAGGAAAATCCATTCTGAAACGTAGCTGCTGGGACAGATTCTTCTTCTTCTTCCCTTTGCCACGTTGTGTATCGAAATCGATTTTACAGCAGAGAACAGAGTCTTTTTTGGTGGCCACTCCAATCGGTCACCCTTACAGAGAGGGCCTAAGAGAGTGTTGCTTATTTAATCTGATTGAACAGATACCTGCTACGGCTCACGGCAATCACTTCCCCTATTGAGAAGTAACTTTTTTTATGTGAGTATGCAGGTGGAAATCGAGCCCACATAACCAATGGATTTTTTGTTGTACAGTCTAGACCTACTCACTATAATAGACCGTAGAAACATGATTTAATAATACTGTTATGTATATGTATAATATCTTTTAATCTGTAATGGAAAAGGTTGTTATTATGAAAATGAAATGTGATTCTGAAATTGAATTTCTTCTACCCCATAGAATAGAACTACTTCAGCGTTTTATGTCGAAGTTTTCTATCCACCAAAGGGACTTTGTGCGGTCGTCCATGAAGTTAATTCTAACGATAAACCGAATAGATGTGTGTCTTTGAACGGCTACGACGTTCCAAAAGCTCGAATTTAGCCTTGGAGACAGGAAAATCCATTCTGAAACGTAGCTACTGGGACAGATTCTTCTTCTTCTTCTTCTTCTTCTTCTTCCCTTTGCCACGTTGTGTATCGAAATCCCTTTGAAGACAGAGAAGAAAACTACCTGTTCGACTGTGTAAGAGCATTTTCAACCCCCAGGAAAGCTATTCGGCACTTACAAGAACCCGAAGCATTAAAAATCTTTTCTCTACCGGTTCTAAAATGCGTGTAACTTCCATAAATCCGTCTGATCCTTTCCCATTCAACAGTAGACCAGTAAATTATAGGTTTTTTAATGTCGGATTTATATTTAATACAGTTAGAAATGAAGCAAACGGTATATATTTTTATTCTAGTCTTATATTTTCAGACTAAACACGGATCTAAGCAAAAGTTATAGATTTTTATTCTAGTCTCATATTTTCAGACTAAACACGGATTGTGTTTGTGTGATTTGAATTATAGACTCAGCTTACAATTCCGGATTAAATACAGTTGAAAATTATAAGCTCTTCTTAGAAGGGATTTTTATTTGTGGGCAAATCCTTTCGAATGGTACAATTGGGGTACAATTGTACCACATCGTCAATTAAAATTATAGCTCCAATTCATTCAAAATGATTATTTCAATTTTTGAAATAAATTAAATTGAATGTCATATTACATAAATCCTAATTCACAGGATTTAAAATTCTGGTTAAAAATTCCATCATCAACAATGTTATTACACTATTATTATAATTTTTTATTTTCTTGGAATGTCAATAATTCGAAGTATGAGTAGTCTTGGAAATTTATAGCATTATTTATTACTCATTGACAAGCATAAGTCATACTCTGAGACACATATAAGTCATACTCTGAGATCTGAGACACACAAAATTGCAATTTGAAAATTGAAATTGTTACTTTTATTTAACTTTTTCTTTTTGTACTTTTACTAAGTCTTGGAAATTTATAGCATTATTCATTACTCATTGACAAGCATTAGTCATAATCTAGATCTGAGACACACAAAATTGCATTTGAAAATTGAAATTGTAACTTTTATTTAACTTCTTTCTTTTTGTACTTGTACTAAGTCTTAGAAATTTATAGCATTATTCATCACTCATTGACAAGCATAAGTCATACTCTGAGACACATATAAGTCATACTCTGAGATCTGAGACACACAAAATTGCAATTTGAAAATTGAAATTGTTACTTTTATTTAACTTTTTCTTTTTGTACTTTTACTAAGTCTTAGAAATTTATAGCATTATTCATTACTCATTGACAAGCATTAGTCATAATCTAGATCTGAAACACACAAAATTGCATTTGAAAATTGAAAATGTAACTTTTATTTAACTTCTTTCTTTTTGTACTTGTACTTAGTCTTAGAAATTTAAAGCATTATTCATTACTCATTGACAAGCATTAGTCATACTCTAGATCTGAGACTCACAAAATTGCAATTTGAAAATTGAAATTGTAACTTTTATTTAACTTCTTTATTTTGTACTAGTACTAAGTCTTAGAAATTTATAGCATCATTCATTACTCATTGACAAGCATTAGTCATACTCTAGATCTGAGACTCACAAAATTGCAATTTGAAAATGAAATTGTAACTTTTATTTAACTTCTTTTTTTTGTACTTGTACTACGATTGTTTCTACCACTTTGTACGTATGCATAGTACCATAGTCGATTTCGACTTTGAGTGACTTTTAAGACGTCAACGCTACGTTTTGGTCCAAAGAGCGTACTTTTGTACCACTACGGGTCTCAAAATGTAATAAATAAAATTGCGTGTTTGGAAAAACAAAATAAAATTCTGAGCGAATTCTATGATTCTTCAAGGAAATTCACATATTTTTCATTAATGTTTATTGGATGTGCTCTTGATTTTTCCCAAATTATCCAATTACCGTATTGAGTATTTCACTTTTTCAGATTGCAAAGCTAATAATATTATATTGTTATATTCCGAAGCATTTCAATTTTTAAATACCTTAAATTACAGTACTGGAAAGTTTTTCAAATCTTTCAAGCAATTGTTCACAGAATAAAATTTGCAGAAACTAGGTTAAACGTCAATAGTTTTTCTATAAATTTACCTTTTCTAACATATAAAAAAAAATTCTAATAAATTTAATCGATAATCTTGAAAAAAGCGTAGAAATTTGCAAAAGACGTAGAACTTTTTTCGTGTATGGATTTTCTTGTGAGTGCACTTGATAATGATAATTACTTGCTAAACAAGTTGTAAGCGATGATGCAAAAATTAATAGTAGTGTAACTAAAGCGGGCGAGCATTGAGTGGCTCATCTGCTTGCTGGCTCTGACAGCCGGTTTCTGGCTCTGTGACTCACGGTTCGCTTGCTCTCGCTGTAAAAAAAAAACACCGACCATGGATAAAAAAGCGCGGGCCAAACTCGTCCACCCCCTTCTTGCAAAGTGTAATCATAATTTCTCACTCGCAGTGCTCTGGTAGCATGACTTCCCACTTCTCTTCTCTCATCCACAAATCGTTTGTCAATCCTAGATATTTGCCGCGCAGTTTTTTATTACCAGTTTTTTTATGATTTTCTTTCTTCCTCTCAGAAGACCAGTCAAGGTCATTTTTCGGCGCGAAACACGATGTCTTCCACGATTGCTTTTTCTTTTTTCTCAGCTGCTGTTTGTTGTGCCCTTCCTTTCTATCTTGTTCTATCGTCTTGTGCCACTATTATTGCCGTGCAGGTTCTTTTTGGCTCAACCATATCTAAAGACTGAATGTGTTAATGCTACTACTACTTGGACCCTTACATAGAAATTAAAAAGTTGAATATAATGCAATTGTGTCGACTGAATAATTATAATTACAATCAACTATAGGTCAACTTCTTTCGGACTATTGCAGTTATCGTGGTGGTTTTGAACTCAACACTATTGACTTGATCGATAAACGATATAAAGAAATCGCAATGCAATTGATTTGATCGATATTAAGTATACTCAATAATATTGATTGTAACTTAAGAATTCAGTAACGACTTCAGTGACTAAAGGTTTTATTGTTAACCCTTTAAAAATATTGTTATATTGTTTTATTGTTAGTCATTTAAGGGTTACATGGTATACAGTACTCTCGATACTGTACTACTGATTTGATCGATACACAGTACTCTCAAGACTATTGATTCCATCGATAGCGAATGTCCTATTCACAAACATTTTAAAAACATATTTGTTCTGTATTTGTCAAAAATATAAATTGAATGATCCCTAAAAATTTAATGAATAAGCTCGATAAATGAACCCAGCATGAATAGTTTTTGCGGTGTTATTGTGTTTTTAATTGATTTGAAGTGTTTCTAATTTATAACGGCTTTGAGCATTATTTCTCCTACGCTTTAGGGGGATCTAGAAGCTATTTTGTCATTTGTTTTCGAGACGGGTACGAACTAAACGAAAGCAGATTCTGTTTGTAAACAAAGCGACTGATCGCATCGTCTAGTTTGGTTGATCGGCTTTTTTATTTGTAATGTTCATAAAACTGTCTTTTTGTGTTGTTATATAATTTTTTTGTCATTTTAACGTTTTCTATGTTTTGTAGTTTAAAAGAATTGTTTTTGGTGAATACTAATATTGTGTTTATTTTTGTAGGAGGCGCCGCTGGTAAATGGTGGCGGTGAACACGCAACTCCCGAAACACCTGAAAAGAGCACCGAAGAAGCGAAAACGCCTGACGAACCAAAAACACCTGACACACCGGCCACGACTGAGGCCGACTCGGATACACCGGCCAGTCCCACCACTCCGGCCAGTCCGCCGGCCGAAAACGGCTCAGCCACACCCGACCAGACGCCCTCCAAAGAAGAGGAGGGCAAGCCCGAAAAGAAAAAGAAGGAAAAGTCCAAAAAGAAATGGTCGTTCAGATCGATCAGCTTCACCAAGAAGGACAAGACCAAGCCGATTGTCACCAAGGACGAGACAGCTGGCAAGAACGGCGAAGTCGCCAAGGACGCCGCTCTGCCCGAGGTTAGTACAGTACAATACTTCCGAAAAACTAAAACTATTCAATATTGTATTAATAGTACAATATTATATTGTAGGCGCTACGGTATATATGAAGAATTTCTACAGAAAATATGAAGTTGTAATTAAGTTGGAATATACTAAAATTTTAATAATCCGTAACAAAATTAGATGCTGCCGGAAATGGTTATAAATTTCCTTTTTCAATTAAACCCCAAAGTAAGTTAAAATTCAATTATGGTTTAGTTAGTATAGCCGTTACTTGAGAAAAAGTTTGGAGTTTACATAAGGGAGTTTGAGTAAAACTATACTAACCTTGACGCTAATTCCAACCTGATCATTCTAAGCCACCCCTTGCTCGAAATTCAAGATGCTATAGAGCAGGCTGAGACATAGAGTGGTCAGGTTAGAATTTTTTTTTGTTGCTGATGATGCCCACATGAGTCCGAGACTTGTGCGTGGGTAATGAGGTGAATGATTACACATAAATGCCTGACGGTGGAGCGGAATTCGAACCCACGACCGCTTAAACGACAGCAAGCTGAAGTTGTGACGCCCCAACCAACTGCGCTAAGCGGCCCGCCAATATAGCGTTATCGTTAGCGCAGTTTTGCTCGCTTTTGGTAACGCCTAATCCCCGCTATTAATATTGTAGTAGCCTGTCAATCCCAAAAACAGTCGTTGAATTACGACAGAGGCCTTGGATTTATTTAGGTACAACCTGAGGTCTCCAGACCTGAGCCAGCCAGTTCATACGATATTATTAAAGGCCTAATTGTATTTTTCCATTATTTATCTATTACTGAGGATAACCATCTTCTCCCAACATTCTTCTACTTGAATTTTACTTTTTCCGCTCAAAATGTAGAAATAGTCTTCAATATCTTCAAGTAACTATTGTTACTAACTTTCCAGTCAATACACATCAATCAGCATTTCAAGCAACTAAGTTCATTTATTCAAATCTTGGTGTTGTGCGATTGCTGACTTGTTCCAGCATCTCAGGTCCTTGAAAATCGTGATGAATACACACACGATTGCTTTGAAAGGTTTTTGCCCTCGTTGTCTGTTTTATATCGCTGGTTTGGTTTGTGGCGCGTTGACTAACACCTCTCATTAGGGAGACGTGTTGTGTTTTGTACGGTGGATTTTGAATAGTATGGTGTTTGCGCGTATTGCCGCTTCTTGTTGTCATTGTGGTGAGCGATTATGGTTTGGTGTACGGGAGGAAATGAGGAGGAGTAAAGAGGAGTACTCCTCCTCACTCCTTGCTTTTGTTGAGTGGACACGCGCTGTGCCTCCTCACTCCTCACTGTTCCTCCTCATCTGTGATCCTGTAGCCGAACACACACCTGCTCTGCTCAGCTCTACTCTGTTCTGCTGTCGGACAATGCCAACGCCATATCCCCGGCTCAAGGCATCAAAAGGTTCGTTGACCTTATCCCTTTTATTACTGCCATTATTCATTTCTTGGCCAAAATGGAACCACCTCATCCACTTTACGTCATCCATCCCAACTTCTTCATTTCACATCATCCGTTCTCTTAGCCTTTCCCTGTCTGGTCGTCTAAAAAGCAGGTTGAGTGAAATTCTCCTTGAATGGTTAGCTTATTGGAAATAAAAACTGTCCGTTGGAAAGAACGTTGGTATGAAATGTATCAAGAAACACAGTTTTGAGAAAATATGGAATTGTTATGTCATCGTCCACGAATAGTGGAACGTATAAATAAAATGTCATTCCTTTAGTTGGTTATAGGCTTGACTAATCTTATTACTAGGTCAATGGCAATGATCTTCTCATTATATCCACGGACTGGGACTAGGCACATCTACTTCTTCAGATTTTTATATATTGCCTTTTTAAATAGGCATTCAATTTTCAAGATTCATCATTTTGAAATATTTCCCTGACTCTTCCCACACCTCTCTTTCTTGTAGGTCAATATAGTGGGGCATTTTACATATTTTTACTAGTTGTTTTTGTATTGTCTTATATGTTCTGTTCAATAGCTCCAACTGATAGTTCTTCGCGGAAGTCTCAGCTAGCCTCGAACTTAACGATAAAATGCTGGCAGACGATGCTTGAACGACAGCTGTAGTGGTGTAACCGGTTAGAGCCACAAAGTATTGAATTATATTCTTTTAAACTAATTATAAGCTTGTGGTTAGGGCGCTTATCTCTTGACTGCAACTCGTGCGGTCACGGGTTCAATTCCCGTTCAGCTTGGCACTAAACACAAGTCTCAGACTCATAAGGAAATCAAAAATTGGGCCCTGATCAAATAAGTTTTCTAGTCTCATTTTAATCATGTCCTAAAAAACATAGTAATAAATTTATCATAGGTAATTTGAATGTTCACAGAAAAGTATGTTCATGCTGAAAACCAGCGAATTTTTTTATCATTATGTGGTTGTAGTCTGTGCCGTAGATGGTTATAATGATAAGCATATAAAATTAAAAATCAATTTTTTCTCTTATTGCATTATAAACTTCAATAGTTTCATAATCCTGTTCAGCATTCTGTTCTGTTGCAACCCTCAATCCATCACCAGATTAATTCAATATTAAAATTCCCTAGGAAATCAAAAACGTAAATCTTGTGAAATAATATTTTCTTTTTAGGGCTGTGAGGGTACTTGGTAGTTGTAGTAGCAGCATATAAATCGGCCAGGGTTTGGATGAGAAAGAAAAACAGCTGAAGGAATCGGGAGATTTGAAGTAGAAGTGCTCTACTAAGTAATACTCCGTGACAGTGTGCAGCACCAAGTCTTGCCGGTTGCTTACTTCTCCTCACGGGCCAAGTGGCGCTCTCTCACACCCTTCTTCTCCATCATTGATGCTCCTCAGCAACCATTTCCTCTTTTCCTTCCCTCCTCATTGCCCTTGACGCCTTATCATAAGCCATTAGTGCTCAGTCACTCGTCTTCTGGCTAGCGTCAGAAGCTGCACCTAAACATCTCTCCTTTCTGCGCCCAGCCCTCAGGCCACGGCCTCTGCAGCACACTGTGTTTACACTTAATTAAAGTGTCAAGTTGCCTGAAGAACAACGACCGTTTGTGCCCTACAGAGGGCGTTGAAGGGTGCCAAAGGGTGCTTCAACCTCCCACCAACCACTCCCATAAACTTTTTTATTTCCTTCCTTCCTTCTAAAACCTTGATGCTACTTGGTGCAACTCCACCCGTTGATGACACAGCGCTTAGGAAACTAATAAAATGTTTTTCTTCACGATTTCAAAGTCGTGAAGCGCGTCAATCAGCAACGGTTTTTTCCTCTAGTGCGCGCTCCTAACTTTTAAGGGTCTTTGAACTTTTTGAAACAATGCTGCCTCGAAATAAATTACGGCGGAAAAAAGTTGGGGCGATTTGATTATGGTTGAGTTTGCTTCGCAGATTCCTTTTTTTTATTCGTTGACTGATGAAGATGAGTTTGTGCAACAGTTTCGTATAATAAAGTTTACTCTTCGAAAGTACCGGTACTGTTCTAATTTCAATTCATGCAAAGTTTCAACTTTGCTACATTAATTGTAATTTTTGAATTCGCACTTCCCCTTTCACAGTGTTGCACTATAATTATTTCTTGGTCAAAATGAATTCAATGAAATCTATTTGAAACCTTTTCTTAAAAATCGATTTTATTTAGTTTAATAAAACAACAAAGTAGTAAATTTCTACTAGACAAAATTACTTCAATACAATGAAGCTGCTCGTATTCATCGTAATTCACAGGTTCAAATAGCAGCATAAGAAAATTATTGGAAATAAGTGGCAATCAGCATTTTTAGCCAGTAAAATTTAGGCTACTTGATTTTTTACTTAAATGTTGTTTACAGTGAACTCTATTACAACTTTGTTTTCATCTTAAATAATGTGCATAGAACTGCTATATTTGAATAAATATAGCAATATATTTATTCAAACTGCTATATATCAGTTTGAATAAGTTATATACTTATTTTTTAGTAGGCTACAATATTCCATCCTTGTTATATACCATAAAGTTACATTATAGGTATATTATTTGTCAAGCAGAATTAAATTCCACTTACAGGTAGCTGTGCTTTTGCCTAATTATGTTAGTGCCTGTTCACTGATAATCTAATGAAGACAAACAATTACTGTTTATGGGCTTTATACAATCTACTATCTACAATAGTGACATACTCACCTCAATCTTCCCAGATGTGGTATGTACTTGGAGATTGAGACGTGGAAGTCTATCCACTAGTAGATGGACTGACTTGTGTAACGGTGAATTTACACAGCGCTTATTCAAGAAGATTAAAAATCATCATGCAATTGGGTAGTAAAATATTGAAATACGTAATCTCAGTACATGTTGAAAATTCTTCAACCCTTATTGAATAGGTTGAATACTAGTTCCGTTGTACAAATTATAGGTCTGACCTGATCCTTGTTGATTGATAACGGGCCTGAATCTTCTGACAAATGGGTAAATTCATGAGGGATGTGGGGAATTTAGATTACATGAAACAAGAGGGGTGAAACAGCATGACTAACCGAAGAGACCGGACGTGAAGCATCATGGGTAATTCCTGGTAGGAAACCGCGACAAGTCATGGTGCAAGATGTCTTCGTTATGCTAGTGTGAGATGCACAGTGAGAAGGAGACAGAATTATCGAGGGCGAAGGAGAAAGAAGGTAATAGACGAGCAAGAGACAACCCCTTTTTGCTGTTCCTTATTTGTCTGAGGAATTCCCATCACGTTCACCTTACTCAGTCGGGTGGGATATCATTCTGCAGTTCTCTACACTATCTTCCTATTCCTCTTTCAATTACTTTCATCCCCTCTTTCTTTTCATGTTCTGTTTCGCATGTTTCTAGGTCCTCTTTCAACATTGTCTGAGTTTGCAGTTTTTGCTCCTTTGAGTTTCATCCACCACTCTCCCCTCAATCCTCTTTAACTCCCCTCATTCTGTTCTATTTCTCTGATTCCTCTCTGTCCTCAACATCCTCTGTATCCTCTTCGCTGGATCAGTAATTATTTTCTTCTTTTCCATTCCTCATAAATTATTATTATCTTCATCTCTTCGGGATAAGTTTATTTCACGGAGTGCATTTATACTGCAGATAAAATTCACCCTTCTCCTTTGCTCTCAACTCATTTCTTTCTCGGCCGTGATCGACTTTCTGTTTTTTTCTCTCCAATATTCGTAAGTTAATGTCATATTCTGACCTCCAACGCATCACGTATCAACTCCTCCCACCATGTTTCTCATGGCTATCATTGAAAAAGTTATCAACTTTCACAGCGTTTTATCATTCCCTCTATTTCATATTTTTCTCTCCTCTAACTTCTATCTTGTTCGTACACATTTTATCACCACAAGTAGACCTCATCCTTATCTCTTTTTGTGAAAGTGTACTTGTGTATGTGTACTCTTGTCGTCTGACGCCCGTCGTCACCCCATTTTTCACGGAAAATCCAGCGCTATCTTTTATTCATTATCACTACCAACTCAACCTCATAGTCGGGTTTCTAAGCGTTGATTCGCACGTTTGAAATTGAATCCTGACACGCCAACTTCATTCACATGTTACGTCTTCATACATTTTTTAACTCTTTCCCTAGCGACTACATCCATGACTAATGCACTTTCCGGCAAGCATGCTTGTGGTAAAGGCTCTAGATCTTTTTGTCAGGAGTTAATAGATCTTTCTGTCAAGTGAGTAAATCAGTGAATCTTTTTCTCGTTCGGAGGGCTTTAGTAAATGTTTAATAACTAGTCAGCTTTTGAGTGGCTGTAACTTCAGGTACAAAATCACTTCCCGGTGGTTCGGAACCCACCTAAAACTGTTGGTCCAACTTATCAATCATCGTCATCCAACTCATTACCCACGCACAGGTCTCAAACATATGTGGGCTTCATCCCCAAAAAAATGTTGAGTGTGGATGTGTCCTTTTCTCACAGTACCTATTTGATTTATGAAAAAGCTAACTATTCCTATATTTTTGTATAATTTATTTTATGCTAGGAACTTCCTAATGAAATTGATAGTCTCTTTCATCACCTAGGATCTGGTATCCAAATAGACCCAAAGAGTTCAAATAAGAATATATAACTACTAATTGAAAATAATATTTTCTAATTTTATTTATCTAAAATTTTTCCATGAAAATTTAAACAATTTTACATGATTTTCTTCACGTCTGGTCGTCGTTTTGATGTGTTATAGAATTAAGAATGATTTATAATTTAATAATTATTATTACTGTATTATTATTTCAAAAAGTAATTGACGAATGACAATAGACAACCTGACGAATGACAACCTGTGTAATTTAATGTAATGTATTCAATTTTCCATGATTTTACAGAAAGTGTATTAACATTATTTCATCTATATATCAACTTAGTGGTCTATTTCTTGATTCTAATAGTTGTTCAGCAGCCTAGATCCATTCTTAACCCACGATTTCTGGAAAAGTATTTCAAAGAACGGTAAAGAACGAATCTAATTAAGATATGTGGCGCAAGTTACTACAAGAAGAGAAAGGTAACCAGAAGTAACGACATAGACGACATAATAACGTTTTCAAGGCCTATAACTTCTGGTACCCTGCAGCCAGTTAAAGAGTTGTCCCATTTCTTTGCTTAAAAACAAAGAAATGGGACAGTAACTATATAGAGCATACTAGCGTGAACTCTAAATAAAGTCTAAGCCATATACAACTATAGCGTTTTTATTTAGTTATATTTTTAAAAACTGCCAATTCTAAAATACAATAATTTTATTTTGATACTGTCTTTGGCGAATGGAAGGAAAATCGTTCGTTTTCATAATTACAAAAAAATCCCAAAACAATACAAGAATTTCTTCTAAACGATCGTTGATCGAAGATATCTGCCTAGCTATATAATTTTTCAACAGATTATTCGACTTACAAACCTGTAATACGTCTTGCTTTTGACTAACTTATTTCATGGACTCTGTTGAACTAATATAACCGAAAGTAGAGTTTATTTTACAGCTGTAGATTTATTTAGAGCTGGTATTATAACTGCAAGATAGTAGTCTTTTCCCCGGTTGCACAAACGTCCTATAATAATGGTTCATCATCCCTTTCATTTTTTTATCTACGACCATGTCATAATGTATACATTACAGTTTCACAATTGATGCCAAAATTGATAGTAGTCTTTTCGAAATGCTTTTTGAAACCCGTTGCATAATGAGCTCATTATAGTACAGGTTCTACATTATAACACGGGTTCTGGACCAATCAGAAGCATTTTTGATGGAATCAATTTCGTAATTCAATATTGTGAAACTATCAGCTGATTTGATCAAACTGCTACACCAGCTGCTTTAACCTAACAATCTACTATAACTTCTCGTATTTGAGATGAGAGGTTAGGTATCTCTGACAGTCACAGGTAAAATGAAATTGTTTTAATTAAATGTATACTAGTGGTCGTAGATAAAATAGTGTATGCAACGATTTTATTTGGCCATTAAAGCACTCGTGAGATATTTATATTTATAACTTACATCTAACTCGTGCCTTAATAAGGGTCAAAATAAAATCGTTGCATAAACTACTATTTACCAAGCTGATAAATAATAATAAATGCTACTATGTATACCTATATACATGCTAGCATTTGTATATTTTGTATACCATGAATGGTGGAACAGATACCTGGTATGAAATGTATAAATGTAGTTTCATTATTCACGCACATGCGCCATCTTGTTAAACTCAACTTGTTATAACCTGAAACAAGCTTACTATTAAAGGCCAATACTAGTCACTAATACATGTATTTTATAATTCTAAAAGCTAAATTACTCTCCAAACCATATAATATGATTAAAACATTATACAATTTATAACGAATTATTTAACTAATTTACTATATTTCAAGCTCAGCTAATCTTGGAATTTGACATTTATAGTTGGCTCTGTTGGCTGCATTTTAATCTAGCTAGCATTGCTGGAATATCAGAACACTTTTATAATGAATGGTGTGATGGTATAAAATTAGCATGGTATGATACTTATAAAATTGATTAAAAGTGGAACGGATAATGAACCTATCTTTATGATAGGACGTCTGTACAACCGGGGTAGGCTATATATATATCTGCTGTCTAATCCTGATCCATGCAATTTTATTTTCGTCTAGAGTGGTTGTCATTACTAGTGATCAATTTTTCATGATGGAAGAGAACAATTTAGACCAAAATCGATACACAACAAAAAATGCACTTTTGTAATTGAAGGCTGCAATGTAACTCTAAAAATGGAGTAGTCAAGTTGTCTTTCAATTGATAATCAATTTCTTTTGTCATGTGTCACCTGGCTGTATAATTTTTTTAATTTTTATTCATATACTTTTTTGTTGTGGCGGGGGGGTTGGGAGTTGGATGTTTCTTATCTGGAATTCATAAATAAGTACTACTAGAAAATTCTGAAGGTATTTTAAATTGAGTTCATACATTTTTCTGTAGACAAAAAATACTTCATCAAAGAAATGAGTAGTGTAAGTTTCTAAGCGATTATTGGTTGATATAGCTAGAATCATTGTATCCTAATAATAATTTATTCCATTCTGTACTGTGACTCTATTAATAAGGATTGTTAAAAAATATTCTACTTTTGAATAGGATATTCTATTGAAAATGATTAATAATAATGATTAATAATTAAAATTAATATTGAAATGATTAATATTCTATTAAATGATTAATGATAATTGAAATTAATAATGACTAAATGATTAATAATTTGATTAATAATGATTAATATTCTATTGAAAATGATTAATAATCTGATCATTATAATGAAATGATCAGAAGTTGGGTTTGGGTATGTTCATAGAAAATTGATAATGTTATCTCATTAATGTATTAATTTATCTAGTAATTAGATCGGTTGCAACTTTCCAACGTACTGCAAGACCAGGTTGGAATATGCGCTCAATCTCTTCTCTCCAACATGATGTGATCCATCTTCCCTTTGTTCCTTTATTCTGTGAGATTTTCCCATCTATTTTCCTGTCAAATGTGGTTGGCAACAGTCCCACAAGCGTCAATATTTATTCCATTTTGCCCTTTCCTGGCAAACAAGACTCCTTCCTTCCCAATATTCAGAAAAGAAACACCTCTCAAGAGCCCACATTATTGTTGTTTCGTAATAAAACTCTTTATATGTTGCACCTGTATGTTATAAGTAGGTCAGATTTGTTCTCCTGTTGACAATTAATTGCTTAATTTGTTTGTTGACAATTAATTGGGAAATAATTACTTAATATTTATGAACCTAACTTGAGCCTCCTTATTTCAGGGGATTTAAGGAAGTCTCAAGGTAGTTTGATGAATACGGGCCTCGTCCATCATTAGCAACTTTGAGAAAGTCTTCCTTTCCTGAAATCTCCCAAGTCCTAAATCTCCTGAGATTTATTTTAATTTATTTAAAATATTGAATATCATTCAGACAGTTTTAAACCCGTATCATCGAAATCCTTTCAAATCTTCTTATTAATCTTCCTCTCCTTTTTTCCCCTTTTCTACCTGCTCTTTTTCCTCCTCCTCCTCCTCCTCCTCCTCCTCCTCCTCCTCCTCCTCCTCTTCCTCCTCCTCCTCGTTCACCTCAGGTGGTGATAACAGCTCATTTCGTATTGACTAGTTTGATTGTTCTATCGGATGCCCTTCTTAACTTCAGCCTGAAGACAAGAATTTATTTCAATAGAATTATTTTATATACCTCCACATTGGTCCTCCCTGCACCTCCCCTCTTAGTTAAGTGGGAGAAAGGGACAATTGTCCCTAACTTCGCCTATTTCTGTAAGTTATCACTCTGATAAATTTTTCAAAGTTTATTGATTATTTCAATATTTCCAAAATACATTTACATAAAACTAACAAATATTGGATGCCTAATCACTTCTGACCTCTCAGCATTCATAGCCTACTGGTTTTTTATATTATTCTTGAATCTCTGTGTTGCAAATTGTTATAATTATTATTATGATTATTTTGAGACTTAATAACTTCTCATGATTCATTGCAAATTCACGCGAAAGTCATTTGTATCTAATCACCCACCATCAAAGATATTGGAAATTGTACTCTCAAAATTGTTACCGTACTTCATTAGAAATTTACCTTATCAATCAATCATTTTGTCAATTTTCTTGTCATTTGACATCTCAAAACGTGATTGATCTTTTGATGGGTAAATGGAGAGCTTTTCATGTCACAGATGCTTACATTTGGGTTTGATGGTAATCGTGTCTCCATAGTCGATGTAGATAATATTGATAATCGTGTCAGCATGTCCTGTTTCGGGCAGTGGGCTCGGATTGAGCCTAGACCAGGTTGGTGAGACGGACTTGCGTGGCTCGCACACTGTTTTGCCTGGAAGTGCGTTTGCCTCGCCTTGCCACTATGTCTGCATGGAGTCGGTGTGGGGGCGGCACAGGCTGGAGGCAGCCGGCTGCCGGTTTGCTTTGCGCTTTTGCCACGCACCGCACGACTGCGAGGGTGTTGATGGAGTCGGCATGGCTCGGTTGTCATGGTAACGGCGGCTACAGTCACCGGGGTGAGCGAGCGTGTCTGCCGATCGATCCCGGGATGGGATGCCGTCGCCGATTGCCAGAAGGAGAGAGACTCTTTGAAAAGTGAGAGAAAGAGCTGATGATTCTGCGAAGAGGGGGTTGGAGAGGTAAAGCTGATGCAACCCAACAACCCCTTCCCCCTATCACTTCATTATGTTTGCACCCGAACCCTGAACCCCTCTCTCCCGTCTGGAACTTCCTTTACTGTGCGTTGAACGTCTCCTCTTGGGAGGGAGGGGGGTTTAACTCCGCGGAAGTAGCAAAGAAGTGCACACAAGCTACAGAGACAGACACTTGCCAAAAATGCATCTCGCTTGATCTGCATCAGTTTTACCTCGTTTATGCACTTTTTGTGTTGCATTTGAGCCCGTGCACACTTTACAGCTGTTGCAATTAGGATTCAAATGGTGGAATCGAATTTGTCTACTGGAATGTTTCACGGCAAACCTTCGCACAGAAACAATCTTGCTAATAATCTCTCCTTTTATTAATTTTTCATCCAATATCAATACTGTTCGTAACTTTGTTTATTTAGTACATACTAAGGCCTTCAAGCAATGTCAGCGTTTAAACTGAATTTAATCTAATCTTTGTTCAAACTAAACGACGGTTTACCAACATGTCTCTATGTTTACACTAAACTCAGTTTAATTAAGAAGACCCATAATCATGAGTCTAACAAGGGAGACTTGAAAAGCACTCAACGAGCTTTTTAAGTTTCCCTCGGGCTTAAGAAGTCTCAAAGTAAGTTCATAAATACGTACCTAACTCTTGAAAGAGCATACAAATTCACAGTTTGAACCAAGTTGTAAAACTATTGAAGTACTAACCACCGTTTTTACGCTCATTGTGCATACCGGTCTAAGTTGTGATTAGTAACTTATAGGTATAGTATGCCCATTGCCCAATACAAGAACAGTATTGAATGAAAAGAGTTATATATGTCCTAGTCCTTACCACACCCTCTTAGGAAATAAATAAGGACAGCTATTATAATTATTCGTTCACTCATCTTCCTCTTCTTGTCTGTTTTAACCCTTTTATCAAATCGCCTTAACGTCCTCTTCGCCTTTATCTATTTAAATAATTTTTATCTCAACCGTCGTCTTCATGATATCGAAGAACAGTATTCATTTTCAACCAACACCAAGAGCTTCTTTTTTCCTCTAGATTATCCTCCTTTTGTTCTCAGATTTCTCGTAGTCCCCGTTCATCACCAGCTTTTAAAACACTGCTCTTAATAATGCGCTAACAATGGCAAAGAATAACAATGAACTGTTCTGTTTGTTTTTGTTTGCTCGCTTTATTACACAATACTTTTTTTTCTTTTACACAGAAAATCTCTTGTCGTGTTTGAAGCATATCGTTAACTGCTCCTTCCAGGTAAATGCTCTTCCCTGTTGTGACTTTCAGATTAATGAGTGTTTTCAGCCCCAAATGTCGGGTCATCCAACAACCTCAAGACTGTTATTGTTCAGCAATTTGTTTGCTGTATTAGCATTTTTAAGCCAATTTGGTGGAGGATGTCACTTCCAATCTCTTCTATTAAAATATCTGTTGAATATTTCTCCCATTCAAATGACTCCAGTGTAAAATACTAAAGTCAGTAAACTCATAATATCTTCAATAATTTCAAAGTGCAGTATTTTCTTTTTAATATTGGATGAACTTCTTGAAATATTGTACAGTAGTTGCATCATACTTAGAAAGATTTGTCTACCCATTCTAGGAAAAAGTAGTAGAAAAACTTCTTGAAATATTGTACAGTAGTTGCATTATACTTGGAAAGATTTGTCTACCCCTTCTAGGAAAAAGTAGTTGAAAAACGTATCAGTTTGCAGAAAAATAAATCAGTGTATCAGAAAATGTATCAGTTTTGCAGCTGAAGATTTTTCAATTAAATAAATAAATAAACTCCTGGATTTCTTGTTCCATGACGAACTGCGTTGTAAAAAAAACTTTTCAAGTGAATTCAACGACTTGCAGTCAAATTTTTATTAAACATAAGTAGTAGTTCACTTACTTTGTAGGCCAAACGTTTTCGAGTTGTTGAAACCCATCTTCAAGGCATCCTAAATATCGATATTGGTTTGTTGGTTAGAAGAGCTGTGTTGTATAATGTGGTCAAAAGTGATCAAAACACCTTGGAACAATTTGAAATTTACAAACACACCACACACAATATCACAAATCACACAAACTTTTTGACCACATTATACAGAAACCACAGCTCTTCTAACCAACAAACCAACATCGATATTTAGGATGCCTTGAAGATGGGTTTCAACAACTCGAAAACGTTTGGCCTACAAAGTAAGTGAAATACTACTTATTTTTAATAAAAATTTGACTGCAAGTCGTTGAATTCACTTGAAAAGTTAAATAAATAAACCTTTAATTGCATAAAACATTTTTACAGCAAAATCAAAAAATTCATTGCAATTCAGCAGCTGCTGAGGCTCTTTTTAAAAAAAGGACTAGTGTGTATCATTCATTCTTTGCGGTTCAATTCATCATAATAAATCCATGTTCTTATAGCTGTCATTCATTCTACTCTTTATAAAGTCATACATTTTAAAAAAGATCTTAATTCTCTCCCATTCTTTTCTCTGTCTTGCTACTCTCTGCCAAGTTCCGCCACCGCACACTCTTCTAAATTCTTCGTCCCATCTGTATGTTGGTCTATAGAGGAATATTCCTTTTTAATGTCCACGGATACCATTCCAATATTCTACTTGACCACCTTTCATCGCTTGTCCTGACTATGGCCGGCCCAATTCCATTTTCTCTACTATCATCTTGCCAATATCTTCAATTCTTGTTACATTTTTAGTCTATGATTTTGTTTTTCTGTCTCTTCTTGTTACTCCTATCGTTAATCTTTCCATTCACCGTACAATAGTTCTGAGTTTTCTTATTACTTTCTCATTGATCGTCCAGGTTTCACAGCCGTATAATATAACTGGTAGAACAACTGGAATAATTTTCTTTTGCTGCTCATATCAAAAAAATTTTAAACCATTTTCTTTTAAAATTAAAAACTTCACGTTTCTCAGTGAATGTTTCTCAGTGAAAACTCATTCACTAGAACCTGATTTATCAATTTTCACTATTCAACGAATTGACATTATTCTGTTTTGAAAAGTTGAAATCATGAATTTATCTACTTATGAATGATGAGGTCATAGGTTAAAAATTTTCAAGATAAAGCTTTTGAGGCCTCAATGCGTTAAAAAGTGACTGATCGATAAAAATAACTCTTTAGAACTGAGAAAACGTAATGAAGATCTGTCTCAATTTTTTGATCTGGTGAATAATATCTTATTATTTCTTTCTAATTTTTTATTTGATTCAATTATAAATTTCAACTTTGAGCAAGCATTAGTTATTATGAAAAATATGGTGAAGTCTATGTATTATGGTGCTGTTTAAAAATGGCAGTCATGCATCTTTTTAAATGTGGCAGTTTTAGTTTGTTTTGGGGCAATTAATACTGAACCAGTGAGAGCTTGAGATCTTCTTACACTGAACAGCTTCATTATAGTTGATGTTTCAAGGAAATATTATAATTAAATACTCGATTGGTCAACTTTTCTCCAATTTTTAGTTTGATTCTTCAGATGGACCTCAGATTAAAACATTAGCTAATCAAAATAATCATTTTAATGTTCTTCTAAAAAGCAGGGCAAAGCTAAGTTGTTTATGAATTGTGAGCAAACGTTTTGTGTAAATATTTGAGTATTTTATGATGGATTTTAGACTTAAAACAAGTTTGTTGCCCAGAAAAGAAACCATAGTATGAACGTGGGTGAGTACTCCATATCATTTTGCAGGTAGGAATAAATTATTTATTGTAGAGATTACTCATTTGTATGTATGGATTTGAATTTGACTTGGTTGATACAATTTTGGGGGCTTTTGAAAGGAGAATAAGGATTGAGATGAGTGAACAGCACTATTATCAATCAATCAATTTATTGCCAAACACAAAAATAATAAAAATACAAAGCAAATTTGACTTATAAATAAACAAAGATCATAAATAATGATAAAAAATAAGACAAGTCCACGATCATATATGTCATTGCACCTCCAGCAAAAGTATAACTTGCTCGCTGGTGGGAGTCGTAATTAAATTCTATTTTCATATTGACATAGTGCAATGAAAGAAAAATCAAGTTAGTATTTATGAAAACTCAGTGGTTGTGATTTTAAAATTTATGTAAATGCAATTTTAGGAGAAAGAAAGAAGTACGATATAGAAAGGAAGGAGAGAAAGGAAGGAAAATATAAAAGTATAAAAGTCTGCACAATAGAAACTAATATCATTTAGTTAGATGAAGGTGAAATTTTGAAAAAAGTTATCGCTTATCCATTTTTTTGGGGGTGAAAGTTACGAAGTTTTCTGGAAGTATATTAATTAATTTAGTGCTTAAATGGAGAAGTTGTCTCTGAATAAAAGTGAGATTACTACGGAAAGCTTTATATCTCCTTATAATATTTGGTCTGATGTCTGAATGTATATATAGGCTCGTTTGATTCCTCGAAGTTTTGTCGATATTTATTAATATATCCTATCAGGTTCTTAATGTACAATTGCCTCACAGTCATTACATCAAAGTCCACTAACTGAGTAGAATAATCTCTTGGCTTACGGAGTATAGTTTTGATCACTGCCTTTTGTGTTATAAACTATTTAAATGGGTGTCATATGTTCCACCTATCATATTTTATGAAATTATTTCAATTTAATTGGTGATATACATTTCAATTTGAAAAATTTGTCACTAGCATCATCTTTGATTATGTTTTCTGGAACGTGATTCAATTACAATTACCTTCTCAACTAATGACCATATTCTAGAGTTTAGAGAAGCTTCTTATAGTGCAGTATAAAGTGTTGCGCTTGAAACTTCTTAGAGAAGATTGATGCTCAACAATAGATCTGGCTGGTCAAAGTTGTAACTTCTTACGTTGGAAATGTTGAACGCCATCTACTTAACGAGGTGATGAAAGGCATGAAGTGCAGAATGGGTATCAGGGCAGACGGCAGACCGCAGTCGAGATTGATGGCAACAGCTCTAGAACGAGGAACGAGAGCAACCTTCTCTGACTAATCCTTGCCTGGCTTCCTCGCCACCTATTTCTGGGTCTGCTCTTTGGAAAAATCCTCAATATATTATTGTATAGGCTAGTAGTTTTTTACAAGCTGATCTTTTGAAAGAAGAAACATTTCTGCAAAAGCTTGAAACGTGTTCTCAAAACATCACATTGAACTAGGAAATTTTTCCTTCATTGGATAACACAGCATATTGAAACCTACAACGTATGATCTATTTTGCTCCATAAAATTGCTCGATTTTCAAAGCATATTGAGGTAGGAAATTTTTTTCCAGATCGGTTCAAAAGTTATTAGGAAATTAAGTATCGGATCAGTCTATTTCCTGGATGATCTTCTGCCTGCCTGCACGGTGGTAGATATCCAGATGTCCATAACAAATATGACTGATGTTATCACAACCGCTTTTATTATAAAAACACAATAGTCGTATTCTTGAGCGCGTCTCCACCAACCGAACATGCTCGGCGAACAGTGTTCGCTGGAATTATCTGATATCGCCAAACATTGTTAGGTGTGGAGGCCTTCTCGAACATTATGATCAGTGTGGTGGGAATAGTGGCGGGAACCTGTTGTTGGTCGTCACTGTTTCACTCACAGACCGAACATTTCAACTGAACTCACGAACATGTTTGGTGACCCATATGTTTAATGTTTGTCCTTTTTTTGTATTCGCCAACAATGTTCGGCATACATGCTCGGATGGTGGAGACGCGGCTTTAAACTAATATGATTTGTCCGTAAAAATAAATAAATCTGGCTCATTCTACGGGTGGTACCATCTCACCGTTCAGGCTATGTTACAGGAAACATGGTTAACGTACAATCTTAGGTGGGTTACGAACCATCGAGTAAGTGATATTATAGCAGATTACGCCAAGCAGTTCGATAATTCAGCAAACAGTTGAATATTTTGTATTCTTTGTACTATCTGGAATGTGGGTGCAGATTGAAGTTTGAAAATAAATTTTCCCGTATAGTAGTTTTTTTTTTCAAATTTGAAGGTGCCACTTGATTTAGTCGAACGAACTTCGCCAGGCTGTTGTTGTGTCCGTTGCTTGGTAATTTAATCTCGGTAAGTAGTCACCAATGATTGCTTTGAGGGGGTGAATTGATACTTTGCGAGATTAAATACTGGCATTTACACGGAATGGGGTGGGATGGAGATTTGAGTCAGTTGAAAGAAGTGAGAAAAGGAGTGTGAATGTGAGTGAAAGAGCAAACTTTGTGACAGGGAGCGAGGACTGGGTAGAACTCAAGACATTATGAAAGTTGAAGGTGGCATTTAGGGGGCGCGGGGGTCGTTTGTGGGTAGTGAGGGGGGTGTAGTTACGAGAGTAGAATGGTTCCCCCGAGCAATTTAAGGGGGTCTGACTGCTGTAGGCCATTATAACGCCAGTCGAGATACGCTTGATGGGGTACACATTATCCACTACCATCCTCTATACCGAAGGAAAACCGGTCGTCTGTTCCATTGAAAGACCGGTTGCAAAAAACCAACCCTACAAAAAGAATTTCCATTTTCTGAAAAATTCCCAGTCAAACCCGCTCGAAATGGTCTAGAGTTGTAAGCGGGAAATGAGATCACTGAAAATACCAACAGAATCTGCTGTAAAAGCACATAACCAAGTGGATGAAAATTCTTTTCCTTTGAGGGTGTTGAGCATGAAGCGTTTCACTTGTAAAGCCTTAATTCGAAATCAACTGCTTTTAAGATGTAGCTGGCCTTCCTTTTTTGTAATATTAAGAAATAGCACTCTACTAAGTTCTTTATTATTACGGAATAAGAAAAGAAAATCGCTAATATTGAAACGAGTAGACATGCTTTTAGAGATGAGCTTGTGTTGAAGAAACTTTGTGCTCAAATTTAGAATAAACTAATTAGAATTGAAAAATAATTTTTAATTCATTTTATTTATTCATTCAATTTATATACTCTTAAGTTAGGCATAGACTAGTTGTATTATCAATTATTTTGCTTGCTCTAGTGTATTTCTCTGGGCTATATTTTCTTATGTTTGCTACATAGAATGATGCTTGTTTGTATCCCGTAAGTCGATTCCCGACTGTGAATTAAGATCTCCGCAGTAGCTAAATAGATTAGATTAGATTATTTACTTTATTCATGTAGATTACAAAATGCACAGTCTTAGATTCTAGATTATGATAGTTAAAAATATATAAGTACTGTAATTATTGTTCTATGAATTTTACAAATCAAAACTAAAGAATTATTCAACGATATGAATATAAGATGCAATTTGATAACGATAATATGATTCCTGGATTTCTTGTTCCATGACGAACTGCGTTGTTAATATTAACTTTTCAAGTGAATTCAACGACTAGCAGTCAAATTTTTATTAAAAATAAGTAGTATTTCACTTACTTTGTAGGCCAAACGTTTTCGAGTTGTTGAAATCCTAAAAAGGATGCCTTGAAGATGGGTTTCAACAACTCGAAAACGTTTGGCCTACAAAGTGAGTGAAATACTACTTATTTTTAATAAAAATTTGACTGCAAGTCGTTGAATTCACTTGAAAAGTCAAGATAATATGATTGTGATGTATCTACATGAAACGGCGAAGTTTGAACATATAAATGTCCATTCTTGGAAGAGGATATTCAAGAATATCCTTCTCATCAACACTTGACCGTAGATAGATATATAGATAATAGATAGATAGAAATAGTAGTAATCATTCCTTCAGGAGGTTAATGTTAGATATTATTTAGCATTTGATCATTATTTTTCACCATTCATACCATAAAAATGTATGAGTGTTTTGATATTCAAATTAGTTTCTGCATATTAAAATTAATTATATTCTTTTCTTCGAAAATTGAAACTACTGTATTGATTTTTGAAAATTTGAAATCATTTTATTATTTTTTAGTTACATTAGTTATTTGTGTAACTAGTGCCCAAAGCAACTCATTGCTGCACAAGAGAAATGCATTACGCTCGAGCTGAAGGCGAGCATTGTTCAATGAAACACTGTCTTAAAAAATTTAATTCATAAAAAATAACGTAAAACAAAAATAGCTGTAACGTCTTCCTGAAACTCATAGCGTGAAGTTTCTTGCATTTTATTTAAATAGTTATTTGTGTAACTAGTGCACAAATTAGCTCTTTGCTGCACGAGAGAAGTGCATTACGCACGAGCTGAAGGCGAGTGCGGAATAGTTTCTCGAGTGCTGCAAAGATGATTTCAGCACGAGTTACACATTGTTTTTCCTTCAATTACCCAACAAGCGACTATTTATGCACTCATTTTAGTATGTAAAACAGCTGATTCCTGCACTATTTCACTTTGCCGCACTCCACCTGCCTCTGCCACACTCATTTTACTTTGTCGCACTCCAATTGTGCCATCTGTAGGAAAAATTTAATGTGTAACTCGTGCTGAAAGTATCTGCTGCACGCGAGAAACTATTTCGCACTCGCCTTCAGCTCGTGCGTAATGCACTTCTCTCGTGCAGCAAAGAGCTACCTTGTGCACTAGTTACACAAATAACTATTTAAATAAAATGCAAGAAACTTCACGCTATGAGTTTCAGGAAGACGTTACAGCTATTTTTGTTTTACGTTACTTTTTATGAATTAAATTTTTTTAAGACAGTGTTTCCTTGAGCAATGCTCGAATAGGTTTGAATAAACACTTATTCCACAAACAAACTCAGTTTGTTTGAGATTGACAATGGTATAACAACCGAAACTAGTATCTCACTATTTTTAATAAATGTGATTGTGACAACTTCGTCTTATTATTCGTTATGGATATCTTCCACAATGTCACCTTCACCACTACAAAGAAAGTAAAAGGATTAAAGCTATGGTATAATTTTGTGCCAAGAAATGGTCTTCCAAAAACCATTACAAGTGAATCTCTATTATGCTTTACTAGCTTAAAGTTTTCACGTCCCTTCATAGTCTTAATAAATATTGCATTAAACACGGATACCTGTCTTTCTCTGCCTGGAATTTTTTCAAAATTAGTTTAGGCGCTAAATTAATAAACACCCTTGTTAGCTCAACAGTCTCGAGGATCAGTCTTGATGGAATCATCAGCCACCGCCTTGAAGTATTGCAACAATCTCTCGTTACCTCCTTCAAAGCATCCCCCCTCCCCCACTTTTGAAGAAGCTGTTGAGGTAGCGTAGAGTCTCATTTTTACCCGCGCGTTTTCCGCTTTGGGTGGATCTCATCGCAGATAAGCCCTCTTGTACTTCTTATTCATTTTCTTTTTCTTCTCTAGTCGAGGATCCGCAGGGAAATTTTTTATTTACAACTATGAACATGACAGACGCGTGCAAGGAAGATGTTTCCTGCTACACACTTACATTCGCTTTCTGTTGGGTACAAACAGGGGGTGAAGGCAATGGCTCCTTATCAGCACTTACTTCTTTCCACTTTTCCCAGTTCTCATCTTTCACCTCTACTCTGCTCTTTTTTGTGCTCCCGTTTTCTCCTTGAGGAAAAACGAGCTACTCCACCAATTTTTCTCCTTCTCTATCCTTTTCTATGCGCATAATTCTGTTCTGTGTTGGCTGCAAGCTTTTTAAATCAAATCTGTTGAAGGTACAGATCTGTCTCATCGCCCGCATTTCCTTGCTCGTTCTCGTTACAACGAGAGATGATTGAATCTTGCACCCGAAGGCACAGCAATCTCCCCAAATCTTTCATCTTTTTTGCATCTTTTAGGGAATTTCAAGCTGCATAGCCAGACTTAAGATGTAGTTTACTGTACTTGTGGTCTAAATTCACCGTTGACATTGAATGTCATTAACTGAGTCCTGTGCCTTGCACAGCCAAACAAAAAATGTTTTACAACTGTCTTTAAAACAATAAAATGAGATATGAAACTCAAGTAAAAGCGAGGAAATATGCATTAGTATACTTCTAAAGAGATTGGACATTGAATTTTCAGTGAGACGTTGAACATTCATCTCTAGCTTGTTTCACTATGTTTTCATTCAATAACATTGAGTAAACTGAAGCTATGCCTATTGATAAAAGAGCTCACAGAAATTTGGGAAATTTTTTATCAGCAAGGTTGCAAAATTTCGTTGAAGTGTCATTGAATTGTTGTCTAGCTTTGGCCCATTTTTTCTTAATTACATTTTTCAAATTTGATTCTTGATTTTTCTCCATGCCCTTCTTCAGATCTAATTTCTTTTAAACTTCTTTTTCCTATCCTCCTTCCCCGAAGCCAATATATTTCACTGCTCCCATGAGAACTTGAAAAACGGAATAATTTCTTCAGCTTTAAAACAAAATCACAATGAAGATACAGTAATACTATTTTATTGTAATTCTAATCACAAAATTGCGCTGATTATCTTTATGTCATCTTATGATAAAATTTCTAATGATGTGCTTTCTTTGTTTCAGGTTTGTTCTCAATTTGATCACTGCTCGTTACTCGCATTAGTGGTGGTTGGTAATGTATGTATGGGATACTACCACATTTATGTTATGACATCAGTAAATTAGAATTTGGCAAAAATTCAATAGTATTTTTACTGTTTGCAATATAGAATTTATTTATTCATGGTGTGGTTAAAATATGCAGCTATTCACCTCGGGCCACAATAAGACTCCCATTTATGTATAATGGATTAGTACACGTCTTTTATTGTCCTTGTAGTTCAACTAGTAGAAACAAAAAGCAACCATAGAAACAAAAGCCACAATGCGTACCTATAAATAGTATTATCCTGATTAGAATTTGTAACTATTCAATCGAACAGTGGTCTTTGAAGCTGTGTTTTGCAGCCATGAACTGAACTTCGCCATTGGCGAAACTACTCATAGCCTTCTTTCTCGCTTGCTCCTTAATTCCCTCTCTCTTTTGACCCAGAATATCCTCTCATTGTCGAGGTGTGTCCGGACCGCAGACTTTGAAACCGGAGAAAATCCTCCTGTCTCTAGGTGGCTGAAGGGGAAGCCACAAAACATTCAATTTCCTCTTCTCTTTGTGGGGAAACTTACTTTTTTCTAAAGGATCGATCGGTTTTCAGTCTTACGGAATAGAAGGCGCTTTTGTGGTAGAATGACGCATGCTGCAGTGCAACTATAGGTTACATGCGGCGCCCCTCACTAGACAGGCTGTCATCATTTTGTGCAATTTAATCTGTTGGCAAAATAAGTTTCTATCATACTGCGATTCCAATATGGAATGAAATAGCTGACATGAAAGAAACAGATTAAAATATGTCCATGCTTATCTGTTTGAGATTGAAATAGAAATCCACTGATATTAGAGAGATTGAATAATAACACAGATATTGTCAATTTCTACTAGTTTTTATTACGCAAAACCAGGTTTCAATGCTCATGGCATTATCATCAGTTGCATGTTGAGTTAAAACTAAAATTCTGAAAGCAAGATGCTACAGAGCAGGTAGATAACTAGTATTCAGGCTAGCATTAGCGTTATTGTTCCCAAACTCTCTAATATCTTTAACACTGTTTTCAGAGATATTGTAGAACTGTTCCATGATTGAATAAGAACACAGATATTGTCAATTTCTACTAGTTTTTATTACGCAAAACCAGGTTTCAATGCACATGGCATCATTAGTTAAAACTAAAATTTGGTAACAGAGGTGTTTTGCATTCCCCCACTAACCTAAAACACCTGTTACCAAATTTTAGTTTTAACTAATGATGCCATGTGCATTGAAACCTGGTTTTGCGTAATAAAAACTAGTAGAAATTGACAATATCTGTGTTATTATTCAATCATGGAACAGTTCTACAATATCTCTGAAAACAGTGTTAAAGATATTAGAGAGTTTGGGAACAATAACGCTAATGCTAGCCTGAATACTAGTCATCTACCTGCTCTTTAGCATCTTGCTTTCAGAGCAGGCAGATAAATTCAAGTTAGCTCTATCGTATTTTTGTCACAAACTCTTCAATCCCTGAAAGATAAACTATATATATTAAATAAATTGAAACATATTTCAAATCAATTCGACGGACTTTGATTAAAAAAAAACTCCTGCCAGGTGAATTATGTGTATTAAGAATGAATGAGGTGAACTTATGCAAAGCTAGATCTTGCTGGGAAATCGAGCCCGACATTTATTCTGAAATACAGTAAAAGCTGAAGAAGGAAAATCGAAGTAGGTATCGAATAGTTATGGCCATTATTTTACCGTCATTGGTGCTTCAGATTTGAATAGGAAGGTTTATTTGTGAGTGGAGTGCATTTGCAACAATTTATAGTGTGGCCAGTCACACCAGGAATTGCTTAGGCATTGAAAATTCATTTCTCGCTTGGACCACCTTGTGCATGCATGACGAATGAGCAGGCAACGGTCGTAAATTTTGAGCGGCGCGGGTTTTGGTCGTCGGAAACGTCGTCCGTCCGGGCCTCAATTACCTCTCGCAACAGTATCCAATGGTTTCCTGGATTTACGCCAGAATTTCTAACCAGGCTAAAAGGGTTTGGATTAGCCGGTGTTTGTTTCGGAAGAGCGGTGGAATGGGGTAAGTGCCAGAAATGATACAGAGCAGCCTGCTGACAAGCTAGTATGCCAGCTGATTTGAACTTCCCACTCCACTCTCCATTTCATGTCTCTCTGGGTTGGAATGATCCCAGGATTACTAAAATCCCCACTTCAGATTGGAAATGGGGAAGAAGCGAAGATTAGCCAAATTCGATCGGGATTCACTCCTCACCTATTTCGTGAAGTCCCCCAAACCTACTACACACGCCTGCGTTGCCACTCCATTATCTAGCTGCTCCATGCAAGGCTGCACTGATATACTGTAGTAGTATATAGTTAGGCCATACTCCCATGTTCCTTTGCTCTGCAGTCTGCACCGCCCTTTCAACCTGCTCTTGGTGGTGTGAAGGTTTGTAACTTGAGGGCGGGCTTATAACTTGCTACATCGTGAGAGTTGCCGCAGTTGTTTGAAAGCCTATTAAGTCGACTGTGAAATTCATATTCTGTATGAATTTGTTGGAGGGTTAGAAGAGAATTAATGCATTGAGACTAACTTAAAGATGGCTATGAATTTAATTTGAAATGTAAATTGATGCGATTCATTAATACTTTTGGGTGTATAGTAGTTTTTTATTAACTTTTCATGTGAAATTTAACGACTTGCAGTCAAATTTCACATGAAAAGTTAATATTAACAACGCAGTTCGTCATGGAACAAGAAATCCAGCAATGTAGTTTTTTATTTAATTTATTATTCTAATCTACCTCGATTGGTTAATTTTATTAAGGCGCAGGACTGCTAGGATGGCTGACCACAAATAAATTATTGGGATAATACCCAGAAGAAAATTGATTTAATCGTAATATATTCAAATTTTTGTATTAATTCCTCCTATTTTAAATTTATTTCTAAACGTATTTCAGTGTATTTTTGAAAGCAACTAATTTTAATAGATTTATATTTTTAATTGAAAAAGGGTTTTGATAATGTTTATACAGTTTCACTCTCTATTAGAGATGTTGAATAAATGTATACATTGAACCTAATTCAAAAACAAATAAAAAACATGAACATAGTGCAAAAAATATTCCATTTAAACAATAAGTGTTCTAAAATAGGGTATTATTTCACACGATATTTAGACCAGCTAAAAAATAAAAATAGTGATGCTACTAAAACTATATAATGTATGTCATAATAAATTATGTAAAATGAATCATGTAATTAGAATATCAATGGAAATGATTTATGTTACAATAATCGATAGAATCTAAATTTTCATTGTATCTGAATGTAAAATTAATATTTGAGGATGATCAGTAATAGTGGGGCTGATACTGTGGAGGTGTGGATCAATAACAATATTTGTACATTCTTCCTTCTTAGATTTCCTCTTCTATTTAGGCCAGGCAATTAAACCGAAAAAAGCTGTGGTGGAAAAAATTGATACAAAGCTGGATTTTTAATCCACTTTGAGCATCCCACAAAAGGTTCCCCCAAGTTTGCGAAAAGATCTGGCTTGTGAATCATTTTTGGGGGCCAAATTGTAGGTAATAGTTTCTTCTTTGGCACTATAAGTCTAATTTGTCTGGGCTAATAATAATACGCGTGACTGCCTGTTCTAGCCACTGTTTTGTTGTAATAACACCTTATTGCCAGTGGTCAATTTTAAAGTTCATAAATCAACCCTAATAATTTTATGAAGTACAGTAGTTCCAATCATCCATCATTATATCATCTTTTTTTCGGACTGTGACTGTGATAGTGCTTTGTTTGAAATAAAATAATATTCTTTATCTGCAAAAGGCTTGTGATAGTGAATAATTATTGTGCTTCAAGTGAAAAAGAGACCTAACCTACGATTTTGATCCTACTTTAAAATTTTGTGAAAAGCCGATTTGGGCAATAGCCTGTTGTATTCACATTGAATGTATTTTAGATAGATAAATAAATGAATAAATCATTCTCATTGATCAACGTCACTGATCTTTTATTTTTATTTTATCACTTCTGCATGACTTTTGAATGTTATTTTTGTTTCTGGACTACATTGTTCATAAAAGAAGGCCAATTTCATTGAACAAAGAGTAGGCAGAATATCTCGTTGCCAAAGCAGCAGCAGTAATAAGGGCTTCTAATAGCAGGAATAGGAGTAGCAGTGTCAGTAGCTCCCCTACTTGGTTTTCCCGCCGACATCAGCTGCTTACTCTTCAAGCATTGACAGCTGGTGCACAGCTGCCTTCACTGAGCCATAGTGTGTGTGTATGTTGTGAGCTTGTGGCCCCCTTGGAATTTTTCTGCTCCTCACATACTCAAATAACTTCCTAAATTTGAAACACTATTAGCAATTCCACATTGAGAGGCTGCAACTGTTGAAAAATGCTCATTTGATACAAAAATAGCTTGCAGTCAGTAGCAGCATGCACACCAAAGTAGTCCTGTTAAAATTGGTTTCATGTTATGTGGAGATGCAGTATTATGAAATTGATAAATTTATCATAATTTATTGCATTTCTAAACCAAAGATCCATATTATTTGAATTAGATAAAAAGTGTTTCATTGGGTATGGAGTTGCAGAATTATGTCATTGATAACTTTAATCCGAAAATAACTAAAAATTAACTAAAAATAGTTATTTCTAAAGAACTATTATATCGTTAAGTAATGAATAACGTTACGGTACTTATCTACGATACTAACTTCTGAAGTACAATTGTTTAGAGTTTTTACTAGTTTTTTTTTCTATTTTGAGGCCACTTTAGTCAATATTATAGTAGAATTATTATTTATTAGCAGAATTTAGATTTTATACATTGTCTAGTCAACACTGAATTATCATCTGCACAAGTATAGAACTTACTATTCAACTTAATATAACATAATATTATTATTTATTGTAGAGCTGATTTTGATCTTCGAATATTCATAATCCGTAAGAAACCATTCAGAGGAAAATTGCACTTACTACTGTAATATGCAATTTAAAGTACGCAAAACATATTCAGGTTTCCATACCTCTTGAGTAGGTGAATTGTCTATTGAACAAAGAGACTACAAAGACACTACAAAAGTAGTCTGTTGAGGCTCCTTACAAAATTTCATATAACTTAAAATTCATATTAATCAATCTAATATTAAAACTGACACTGTATTTCACATTTATATTGATCATATGAATCTCATTCATATTAATCTCATGATTTAAAATTCCTCGAATACATTGTCTTTCCATCTTATTCTCAGCCCGCCCTCTAATTTATATCTTTCCCCTTCAGACTTTGCCATTCAATACATTAGAAGGCTGTGATTTTATGATAATTCTCATACTCCATTAACTTGGAGATGTCTTGAAAACTTCTCTTCTGTTTCTCTACTGCATGAAACTTGTATTCATAACAAATATTTCATTTGTATGTGTCAATTCAGTCTGTTGAGGCTCCTTACAAAATTTCATATAATTGAAAATTATCTCATATGATTTAAAATTCCTCGAATACATTGTCAGACTTGACCTGTGTAGCAGGAACTAGATGTGTTGTTTTTTTAAATTCAGAAAATGTGGCCTTAAAATTCATCAGAAAATGTCGTCTTAAAATTCGGAAGGAATGCGTTCATTAAAGAAAACGCGCAACAAATAACAATGTATTGACACTAAGGTAAAACTATCCGTGCCACACTTGAAATTCAATCAGTGCTATGTTTTTCTGTTACCTCTTTGTGCATTGAGTGAAACGACCTTAAGCAGGCCTTGTCAGGTGTACAGTAGCAAGTTGTTTATCAATAAGCTTCGTCACAGGCAAGCATTCATCTTCCATCTACCAATCGATTGTCTCATCTATTAATTTAGGTGTTCTAAGTTAATTGAAAAGTATTGTCATTTTATCATTGATTCAAATCTGTCATTGACAACCTTTTTTCATTATTAGCAACTATGTCAATATTGTTATGGGTTCTATGTCTAAAATAACGCTGGCAACACTTAAATTTATCACTCGCACTTTATTTACACATATAATCACAACACTCACTGATCAGTAATGTCTTACAGAAAAATAAGCAATTAAAAACAGAGAAATCGATATTGTTCAACTAATAAAGAGATTTCAATCTGTACAAAAATCAAAATCACTCAAAGTTAAAAGGCCGATCTAATATAAAATAATAATTGTACAATAAACTGTCCAATAATATTCAAAAAGAAACGTCGAAAAATAACAATTAACTTACGTAGCACTAGTCCGTAATACAATAAAAACTATTTAGTAGCTCCCTGGTATGAATTAAACAGGAAAAGGATTTATCACTATAGGCACAGAGAAAGAATTATCACAGAACTTGTTTATCACGACGAATTTCAAACAAGACGGAACTAATTTACAAAAGTCTCCCTCTATTTATATAATTTTTCATAATTGAGATATCTCTCGATTTTTCTATCAACTTCTACCGATTTCTAAAATAAACAATGAAAGATCTTCACGCCTTCCACAATATTCGATAAGTTTCCATTAATTTCTAATCAAACAACTAGAACATTCTACAAAGGTAAACACCGAGAACCACTTCTTTCAATTCAATTCAATATCATTATTATTATTATTCTTGTTGATTTATCATTATTATTCATGGTTAGACTTGTTTGAAACACAAATTATGCTTCCTCACTTATTCACTGTTGTCCAATTTTCTGTTTTTATCATCATTTATCCTTGTAAAATCAACGTCATGAAAAGTTTTTATACTTCAATAATTTTTCGGTGATCCTTAATTTCACCCACCTTTCAGTTTTTCCAACGATTATTCAAGTTTTTTCAGATCCAATGCTTCTGTTATCTTCAGCATCAATGCCCAGTTGCCAATGCTTCAGTTATCATACAATCATTATTTTGTTGTCGAAAAATTGAGAACCTTTTCTTAGATCCAAATAATTTTTAGTGTCTTCAAAAAATTATCATTTCATTCTAGGTCCTCCAGATTGATAACATGCAATAATTTTATCTATTTGAGATTTGAGGAATGCATTTTGTCCAAATCGTCTTGTAGTACTTCAAAACTTGAAACAATTGAGTAAGATTTGCAAGCCTCGTTTTTATCACAAGATTTTAATAGGTCGATTTTCATTGATTCTTGAACAGATTCCGATTGAAGTATTCGAAACGATTTTGTTTACCAGAACTGTGCCAAAAAGTGTAGGTTTCGCCTTCAACACTAGCACAGTGTTACAAGTGAGTGAAGTTGATTTTTCAACGTCGGATACGGTCCAACTCTTTATAAGCGCGTCGAAGATGACGACATTCGGAAGAAACGACTGAATCAGTTGACGTTTGCTTCCAACAGTTCGGGGCGGCAAGTGTCGGCGATATTTCACCGAAAATTGTTCGGCACCCAAAAACTACTACTATTGCTCCCCCACTGACCTTTGCCGTTCTTTTTATAGAGCAAACGGCAACGCCTACTGGAATCATATATTTCATGGACCACAAGAAAAAACATCTAGAGGTGTTTCAACTACGCCACAACCATAGCAATAGTGTCTAAACTATGAAGTACTCCCATTACTTTTCAATGATTTTTTAATCCAGCTCTTTGTGATCCTGTTGACTGCTCATTACCTGCTCTCAAGTACACAATTTACAATAATCCAACAGGGAATATAACAGTATTAAATTTTTGTTGTAAATTTAACGACTTGCAGTCAGTTTTAGATAGAGGAAATGAAAAAAATGTACTCACACGTGGCCGCGTGTGAGTACATTTTTTATATATTCACAATCTAAAACTGACTGCAAGTCGTTAAATTTACAACAAAAAGTTAATATTGTAGATTGTTATGGAACAAGAAATCCAAGAATATAACAGCTTTAAATGACTAGAAAATACCCGAAACAATTGAACAATTATTTAGTTATATTCTTAGAACTAGTGATATTAATTTGAAGTTATAAATTGTATATTTTAATCAAATTTTATTCACTTGATTTTTTCTTCAGAGATATTGCAGAACTTGATATTAATTATACGATGAATGGAATGATGCTAACAATTCTACATTTTTTAATAAATTCTAAAACCTAGATATTGTGGATATTAGAAACATTTGTTGTAGGATTGACAACATCAGTGTGCTCATTATATTCATCTAATATCATTTTGACCTAACCTATTCACTTGAAATACAATAATAATTGTAATTAATAAATAGGTAGCAATATAGAAATAAATATCATATTAATAGAAATTAAATGAAGATAAAGAAATATTGAAACAATTAGAAATTTATTTAAAGTAATAGTTATATTTAAATCTAAACATATTTGCATTTATTCATGAATACAGTAGGCCTATGGAAATTCCAATATGATGTTTATTAGAACATTTTCAATTTTTTCAATCTTAAACATATCTGAAGTTCATGTATAGAATGTATAGAACTATACATTCAAAAGGATGAAGAATCTAGGTATTATGAAGAGTTGGAGTAAACAGTAAAAAATGTTATTAGGCTAAAGCCTATATGTAGTAGAAATCACTTATTCTATAATGATGTCAGTCATTCTCTTTTGAATTCAATTTGGAATTTGTATCATTGATGATAAACGACTTTGATGAATTTGACGCAGAACATCTGTGTGTTTGTGTGTGTGTTTTAAGCAAATTTTTGGCCGACCAAATGCACTTGAAGTTGATGCACTTTTTGCTTGACACCCCGGGTTCTTGTGCTTTGCTATATGTTGACGGAAGGCGTGGTGCTTCCTCCTCAAACCTCCCTTTCCCCTTATTTACTCACCTTCCTCTTCCTTCTCCTCCTCCTTCTTAACGCCCACTATATCTCATTGCTCATGTTGATGAAACCCGAGACTCTCGGTTTACTCCCGACCTTGTTGAAGACTATTTTTCTCATCATGTGTCTGTCGTGTATGTAAATAAATAAATAAGTTGATAAATAAACCCTACCTGTGTGAGTGAGTGAGTGCATCCCTACTACTCTCCCTATAAATAGTTACATAAATACCCTTGAATCTCTCAGTCTGCTTGCTGCTGGTATCCTGAGCTGTTGTACACATTTCCAGTCAATACGTCTCTTGATTTGCACGTTCGTCATTTAGTTCAATTTAGTTGTTTGTTGATAGTTTTCACATCATGAGTGAGGAACAGAAGGATGAAACTCCCATACAGGTGATAAACTCCAATATAGTGCTTTAATTATTCATAAATAGACATATTCATGAATGGTAGGAATAATATTCGAATGGAAACCAACAAATTTTATAGAACTAACAAGGAAACTCTAATATAAAAATTAAAAGTTTGAAAATTTTTAATTTTTTTTAAAGTAATTGTATAATTTTGGAAGAGAAAATCTCAAAATGCACTTGACAGCAGTGCTACTTTTTTACCACTGCCAAGTGATTCTTACCTCAATTGAAAACCCCATCACCACTATTCTGTTGTGTCCAAGAAGTTAACTTTGTTGTTAAAAAATATTGTGAATTGATAGAAGAAATCATACATTGATAGCTGTAAAGTATTGATTGTTGTACATTGATCCCCCCAGCAACATGTTCGGTGATTATTTTCTATTAGAATTAAATTCGGTGATAATTTTCTAATTAAATTCTATTTAGTACTCTCAAAAACCTAAAAATTGACTACTTTTATAAATGAACTTTTAGCAAATTCACTATAATATTCATTAGTGTAGAATACTTTATTCAGAAATACCGAAGACTCATACAATAAACCAAGTGATTCTTGTTGATTTAGTTCCAGGTTTAAAAGCTATTCAGTATTGATATTCAGTACTGCGCTTGAAGATTGTGCATAGTTTACTAGAAAACACTGTACTACTAGCTGAGAGTTATTTATATTTTATTTCCGTTTTGATACAGTAATAATAATTTTAATGCAATCGATCCCCGTATCTACACATTAATAGAGAAGTACTTTATCAAAATAAAGAAATAAGTGTCTCACTTCCTCAAGGATAAAATTTTGTAAAAGTTGAAAATAGCTGAAATTTTTATGAAAGCAGTTGGTAGGATGAAAGAGTCTACTACCAATAGTAGAGCTGGAACTGTCACCTTAGGAGGAAAAAACAGATATTGCTTCCCAAACGAGTTGAGTCAGTTTCATTCATGTAGGGTTTTTTGTAATTAGTCTTCTTTTTGTGATCTCCAGAGCTGTTTCTCCCGTCTCATATTACATTTTTTGTGTTCTTTGTGAGAACTCAGACTACAGTAGTTCATAGACTCAAGTTTTTCCGGTCAACTCAATGTTGACAGGGCGCAGAAACATACATCTCGTTTTGTCCTACTACACATTCCTGGAATCGCAGAGTTCCAAGTGGCTATACTGGGAACTAGTCATTCTTCATAATATGACAAAGTATGTGAAAACATCTCACGGCATAGCATTATTGTAGAGCCGATATGCGCGAAGCAAATTCATAAAATTTTCAACAATAAGTTGATAAGCTACAATAATCTAATTTATTGTATATTTTGTTTCATTTTTATTTGTATCAGTTTCATTTACAAATGTCCATTTGTAATAAATCTCTTTTTGTGTCCTGTGCTTGAACTTTCATTTTTATTTGTATCAGTTTCATTCACTTTTGCCAATTTGTAATAAATCTCTTTTTGTGCCCTGTACTTGAAAGTTCTTGCCGCAGACTCATCTCAGTTACATTTGTCTTGTGCTCTTGTGAATCTCCCGCAGACTAGATAGATCGTGGCCCTAGCATTCATCATGGTTCTTGCAACTCATTTTGCATCCAGCAACTGCCAGCCAAATCAGATAGGCGAGCCCCTTTGACGGCTGATTCAATTCTCATATCTTTGTGTCTGGATTAATAACCAACGGTCTCCTTTGTATGTGCTAAGAGCTTCAAATTGCATCTCGTTGCGAGTTGTCTTTCTGCGCAGCCTCATATCACCCAGCATCCAGCATAAGGCCAGTAACCGGCCCTTTTCTCTAATCCAATTTTCTCTCTGTCTGACTTTGCAAAAATGAGCTGCCATAGCCTTAGAATTGGATCTTACATTGTTCTTTGTAATGGAAAGTGGCAAATGATGTCTAGAAAAATGAAAGTTGTAAAGTCATTATTTTCATTTAGCATCAGCAGACAGCATGTTGTTGGTTGTAGTATGTACCCATATGAAATATATAAAGCAGAATTTATTTTCATTGTCTTTTTAGTTAGATTATTTTGTTGAAGTTCCAATCCACACGTTTTTTACAGTTGTATTTAGTTTCTGTGTCAAATATGTCATGTTTGTATGCTAAATGTGGAAATTGTATAAAAACCCTGAAAATAGTGTTGGAAGTACTTACGTTGTAACAATATTTTGAAATTCGAATCAATCAAAAATAAATTTATTTTATATTTCACAAAATAGAACTGAATGAAATAACGATTCCTTGTTACTTCCTCTTCCATTATTGCTATTGGCTGTACTGTTGCTGATAAAAATAAATTGTTCTCATTGTGCATGTTTATTGCACTACATTATGTAGGCTATATTTAGTTCATTGTGTTGTAAATCTAAATGAAGATGTAAATATGTGTTTATCCATCATAGAATGGTTTATTCATGATTGTGAAACATCTAGAAAAAAGTGCTTTGAGAGAAAAGCTCTAAAATCATCCTGAATTTTCAAATTTGCTCAATAATCCTTGTTACGTTGTTCCATAATTTATTACATTGAGGGGAATTCATGTGATGCCATTTTGTATGTATGATACATTGCCAAAAGCTTTAAAATTATTTTAATTGGTTCTCTCTGAGTCATCTTGGAAAAAATGAATAGATCGTAATATTGAATTATTATTTAGAGCTGTAAAACTCTGGGTTCTAGCAGGAGTGATATTAAAAAAGTTGAATTGCTGATATATTACAATTTTTTAAGTGGATGTTGAAGATATGCAAGTGTTTGCTTTTGACAAAAGTTATTTTGAGGTTCCAATAACTCACTTATACTGGGCACCGTTCTGCTAGTGCATTGAAACCTCAGTCATCATTAAATGAATGAAATTTTGTTGTTCAATTTTGAAAGATTGAAACTGAAATTTTTCACAAAAGTGTAAAAATGTAAGTTTTCTAATTTGAAATCTTTTCCAGGTTGCTGAAACTACTGAAGCCCCAGCTGCTGAAGCAGAAACAACAGAGAAGGTAGCAGACGCTGAAAAGGTATGGAAGGATTATTTTTTCATTTTCATCAAAACTCTTCCATTGCTTTTCTCTCTTTTATTATCAATATTTATTTTCAACTCATAAAAATATGGGTGGGAGAAAATTTTAAATAGCCGGTGAAAAGTTGAAGTTTGGCAAGTTACCAGCTCTAGGTATCTCACCATTCATTATAAGAATTTTGTATTAAAACTTTAATAAATCAATTTATTTCTGGACTAGCTATTCAATCATTCTCATAAGAGAAATTGAAAGAATTTGAATTAGAGGTTATTTTATATTTTCCAATAAACAAAATTTTGAAGACTATATTTAGGCAATTGGTATGGTTTCATAACCATGCTTATTCATGTAGCCATTCATGTACCATTCATGTAGGCAAGCCTTACCATAGAAAGGTGGAGTAACAATCATTTTATGATGGAAGTCTTGACACTCTTCTAGTTGAATACTTACATTTTGTTTACAGAAACAATGCTTATACCAGATTATTTCTGACTGCATAGAATATTTCGTTTGAAACCACTTTCTCACCTAAACATAATATCCTGAAAAAATATTCAAATTAATTTATTTCAAATTAATATACAGTACATAATACTTTGGCTGAAGTAGTCAAAGTTCGTTTTTAGCATTTATAAGTTACTGTTGGAATGAAGACAAATTTAAAGAATAGAATAAAAACTGCAGCACCTTCCATATGTGAAATTATATTTAAAGGATAATACGAAAGCTTGCCCTTCGGCGTTCATCCGAATTTTCAACAAATTTTATTCAATATATCATTTCACCAAGGTTGAATGGTAGAGAAGACTTTATAGTATTAATTAACTCCACCCAATAAATAATTATTTCATTTCATTTTTTCACCCCCATTCCTAGAAAATCTTAAACGCCTTCTCACATTTAAATATGAAAATACGTTTATTAAGTTAAGTAGATAATACAGTTATGAAAAAAATTTAGAGAAATGTGATTTATAAAATGCAAATTTGAATTGTGTGGCAAATTCTATCGCCTTCTTAATGAGCTGTACATATCCAAAATGTACTGCATTATGAAAATGTAGAGAAATTTGATTCATAAAATGCAAATTTGAATTGTTTGGCAAAATTCTATCGCCTTCTTAATGAGTTGTACAACATTCCAAAATGTACAGCATTATGAAAATATAAACTTGAAAATTACAGCATTATGTAGTTATGTATAATGCTTTTGAATCAATTGCTAATTTAATGCAGTTGGTGATAAGGGCTCCCAACATAATTCGTCATCATATTACACATTAATGTTTATTTATGCTTTTTCTCCTCATAGATGATCAGATTTATTATTCCTTTAATATAAATACAGTACTTGATTTTAGAATGTCGCAGCTTCACTGATGCGAGTATGAATGAGTAGAAAAATTTATCGTCTCTTTTTTATCTTCAAGTGTAATTAACGTTATAATTATTATTGACGATAAAACTCCCATGGAGGAAGACGTTAAGTATTTCACTATTCGTGTTGTTTCTTCTTATTGTTAGCCCAGTATTTGTATCCTTTGTGGGAAGTTCTGTTTTCTGTCTTAACTCCACTTGGGTCTATACTGATTTGGTCGCAACTCTGGGAAGATCAGACATTCATACACTTTCTTCCTGAACTAAATAATTTACTTTATTATTATTGTTGTTGTTGTTGTTGTTGTTGTTGTTATTATTACTATTTTATTTATTTATTTTTTTTTTTTGAATGACACTTCTATTTTGCATTGGCTAATTTAGCAAAATGACACCCTTTCTATTTCGGAATATTTAGGAAGCTCCTTACTATTGATGTTGTGCACAATATGACAGCTTTCTGCATTAAATTTTGCTCCCACACAGGCAGTCTCAACTTTTTCATCCTCTCAGGCAGCTCTTTTGGAATTACACTTGTAGCTGATATTATCAAAGGCATAATTGACATTCTCTCTTGCCTCCACAAATCTTTTATCTCCTCTGCCAAAGGCAGATATTTGAGCAGTTTCTCATCACTGTATTGCTTTATGTTGTGTGTGTTTGGTATGCCTATGTCTATTAAAAATGTGGTTTGGCTTTGTTTGTCAATTAATATGATATCTGGTCTATTGTTGGCTATTGTTTTGTCTGTGAGTACTGATTTATCCCAGTACAACTTGTGAGTTTTATTATTATTATTATTATTATTATTATTAGTCCGTATAATTGTTATTATTTATTGTAACTCATGTAATTGGCTGAGTGGTTGATTGGTCTTCTTATAGTCTAAACTTTTCCACGTCCAGGAAAAATGAATAAATCATTCTATTCTAATGTTAAATTCACGTTTTCTAGGCTCCAGCTGAAACAGTATGTGAAAAGAAAGAAGAGAAGGTTGAAGAGACAAAGGCAGAAGCTGTTGTAGCTGCGGTGACAGAAGCAGCGGCTGCAGTAACAGAAGCAGCAGTCAAGAGTGTGGCTGAGAGTGTGGTAGTGGATGCTCCAGTTGTCAGCACACCTGCGCCAGTAACTGTCGAAGCACCAGCTCCTGTACCAACACCGGCAGCACCCGAGGAAGCAGCACCGGCCCCGGCCCCAGCCCCAGCCCCAGCTCCAGCTCCAGTTGAAGAGAAGCCAGTTGTCGAGCCAATTGTGGAGCCAGTTGCCGAGCCAGTACCCACACAATGTCCCTTGCCCAAACCAGAACCTGTCAAAGAGGTGAGTTACTCCTTGGTGAGTGTCTTGGTATTCAGCCCTTGGTATTCGTCTGCTTTCAATACTTGCATGGCTATATTGGTTGCTAGCTGCTGCTCTGATCTGCGTTTATAGCTTTCCTCAAGTAGTAGACGATGTGGCCGCAAAATGCAGTTTTTTTGTTAAACTAAATTCGGGTCTTTTGCATTTAACCCCCGCCAGACCCGGAAAACTTTCTAGATGATTTTTTTCGCTTTTCATAATGGAAAACATGCATAAAAAATGAAATATAAAGATTTATAATCATATATGAAAAGCTTCAATAGAATTTTCCAGGTAGTTTCACATTGTCACAACACTAGATATTCTTCCCATACTGGTATCGAGACTGCAATTAAATTTTTCTTTTTCAAAAACAAATTCTTTCTATATTTCTCAAGTGATTTACCGTAATATATGTAAATTTTTTAGTCACTGGCATCTATTTCAATCACCTTCTTTGTTTATATTCAAACAGCGCATAAAAAAGTGGCTGCTTGAGTCACCAATAGAAGAGGCTGACCTTATTATAAAAGCAAACTATCAGCTCCAACGTTAATGACTATTTGACTAACTGACTGACTAATTGACTCAATAATCGACTGGCTGACTGACCAACTGCATGACTGACTTTCTTACTGACTGATTCATTGACTGACCTTACGTCCAAGCACTGTTCACCCCCCGCTCTGTACCGGCCATCTCAACAAAAAATATCAAAGCACGTGATAAAGTGCTATTGTGTCCTGGAATAACACCACTAGTGGTGTTGTATGTTTGTTGTATTTATTCACTTTTTCAAGTTATTCTTCCTGAAAATTCAATAATGTCTTTGGTCCACAAATGTAATTTAGATGGCAACCCAGCGAACGCACAGGCAATATAGCCTATGTTTGCTGATTCCATAGGACCAGCTTTATTAATTATATTTCATGTACATTTCGTGTTATAGGCTTTTTAAGGGGTTCAAATGAATCTTTATACAACGTCTGTATTATGTATGTATCATGATTTTTTAATGGAATAAATTTGATTTGATTTGAAGCTATCAAATCACAAATTACCTTCAAGAAGGCCATATTATACAAACATAGAAATAGGTTAGGTTATTGCTTATAAGTTAGGGTTAGCTAAAAAAACCAGCTAAAAAAGTGCATAGCCTGTAGCCTATTTTATAAAAATTGAAATAAAAGATTTATAATCATATGAAAAGCAATCAAATCACAAATTACTTTCAACAAGTAGGCCATATTATACAAACATAGAAATAGTCTAGGTTATTGCTTATAAGATAGGGTTAGCTTGAAAACAAGCTAAAAAAAGCATCACATTTATCGCAATTGACATTATTGTTTCAAAGTGTTAATTAGACATTACACAAAAGTCAAATTAACTTGATATTATTAAAAAAACTTCATGTGACTGGCAGGGGTTAAATGCAAAATGTCCCTTGATACGTTTAAGAGTGCGTTTAGACCATGTTAACAAAACACTATTTGTAACCATATTTTACAGATTTTCACAAAGTAAAACAGCTTTCAAAATCAAACTTGTATTACAGCGTTTATGTATTTATTTATTTATGTCGATAGTTTTTCATTTTCTTATCAATATCATATGCCAACTTTGTTATAAACCTTGTTTATGAAACTTTGTTGTATAAAATGTTGTATGGTCACAACGCACCCTTTCAATTTGTTAACATTACTTAATAAGATCTACGAAATTGTTCCATTGACTAATTCAATTTTTCAGAAGATCCAGATGAATAACTATTTGTAATTAATTGTAGTCATTCACTAAAGAATAATATTTTTTTTTGAGTAACAATAACATTACTGTGTACTGTGCTTTAAAAGTCATATACCTATATAAAAGTATATATATATATATATATATTTGGTCGACGTGGTGAACCGTGTTTTGTAGCAATTGTGCAATATGTACCTGTTTTGTGGTCTAATTCATTCTAATACTCTGGTGGTAACGTTAGCGATGGATTTCAAACCAATTTCGTGTTATAATTTTTTGCAATTGAATAATAATGACTAATTATTTTTAATTAATAGTTATTTACATGAGAAATAATGTAGGTCTCCTTTCTTGAAGTAACAATAGAAACCTTGATAGTATTTGCGATATTGCAATTAAAAACTGCAATCGAAAGCATGTTTGCATTCTTCCCAATTATGCTTTGAAAGCTGTGCAATTCTCCATTAAATGTTCAAAATTCTATTCATAAGTCATATTTGTGTTGTTTTGAAGTTGTTAAACAATGTCTAAGGTTGAGCAACTTCAAAATAAACCATGTTATTATACAGGAATTATATTAATATTAAACAGTATGCTCTTCCTAAATAATGAACGGAGATATAAACAAAACTAGTTTTAGTACATTTTCCCTGTATCAGTATTAGAACTACTTTTTCTCTAAATCTTAAATTATTGTTTTTTTTTTAATGTTCAATTAGGTGTTTTTCAGAATTTCTAGTCTATCCAATGCACTATCATAGATTTAAGCATAGGCAATCTTTATGAAGTCTGCTGATACAGTTAGAGTGCTTTCACAGTGGAGCATCAAATATTCGAGGATAATCATCACAAATGGTGTTATTCATGCTGTTATCATCCTGCTCCATTCTTCCATGCGCAGCATTTGTTCGATTATTTATCATCGATTATTGGATGCTCCATTGTGCAAGCACCATGAATTTCAATTTATTCATTCTTGAGTTATGTCGATAATCTTGATTATAAACGGCACAGTTTTGTACAAAAATGTAAAATACCGGTGTGTATTTTCATGGACCCCAAACCAAAATATTACAACATGTACTCTACAAATTACAATAGTTTTATTATCTTCTCTATTAGAGTACTACATAGTTTCATAAATATAAATTCGGTTTGGAGAAACCTGTACAACAAGTCTATTTACGATTTTTTCGCTTGATACGTGCACGAGTCTTGAGACTTGTGAATGGGTAATGAGGTGAATGATTGGACAAAATATCACAGGCTAAACGAGATTCGAACTCGAGACCACTGGAGCAGCAGCCGGCTAGTCATATCAGAGACAAGCGCTCCCACTGAGTCGAATTTTTAGTATCATTCTTTCTATTTTCATGAGCAAGTGGAATAAATTATTCTATTCTACTTGTCCACTGTGGCTGCCACTAGAAATCTTGAATATTTGTTCCAGAATAAAAAATATACATTATTGTGAACCGCTAACCAAAACATTATACGTGCATGACAAATCTACTTACATAAATGTACGAAGTTTCATAATAATATAGTGCAATTTGGATAGAACTTTGTCACACAAATCTGCAAGCATATTAGTGTTAATTCAATTAGTCTCTGAATGTCTTTCCAATATTCAGAGGAGTTTACATTCACATTAAATACAACACAAAAATTACAGTACAATTTTCAAAAAATTGTGCTAAAAAGTACAGATTTTTTACAGATGCTTCTAGGCTACTCGATTGGGGTTAAAATTGAAACAGCAGCTGCCTGAAAGACTGGTGACATTTTTCGTTTATTTGTGCATTTTTTGTTGAGTGCTTATGTTTTTATGTTGAGCAGCCGGAAGTAGTAGCCGCCGCTCCCGCTGATCCGGTTGTGCCTGAGCCAGCAGTAGCTGAGCCAGTTGTCAGCATTAGCAGCGAAGAAGTGCCGCCTCCACTGCCGGCCAGTCCACCTCCAACCGAGGCGCCGCCCCCAACACCCGTCGCACCAACTCCAGTTCCAGTCGACATCCCCCAACCCGAAAAGGAAACCAATGAGCCTGAGGTTTGCCATACTTCTGATCTACTCATCAAAGAAAATTGTCCTATTTTAAAAATTCAGAAATGGTACTACAGTATTGTAATTGCAGAATTCGTACAGAATCTTAGCACATTAGTTCAAGGTTTATTGGAAATTATCTTTGGGCCACTAGATGCAGCAACAATAACTGGATCTTGATTAATGAAAGCTGGATTCGTCAGAAACGTCACTTTATATATGGCTGCTGATCCTCTTTTCTTCAGTTCTTCCATGTTACGAGGGTGGTGATTATTCACGTGGTGCTCATGCGATCGTGATGTTCAGTCACGATCGCTCAAGACCGCGCTTGGATGGGTGACCGTTCTTCTATGATGATGTTATAAGCATTATTATCACTTACCCGGTGGTTCGGAACCCACCAAAATTTGTAGGTCCACCGTGTTCTCCGTAACATGGCTCAAATGGCGAAGTGGAACGGGTAAAAGCCATGTGCTTATTATTGTTATTATTATGAGGTATCTTAGAAGATATCTTAGTTATCTATCTCGTGATATGAGCTGATGAGAGCCGAAGAACATGAAAACAGAAGCCATAAGTGTTAATGTAAATACATTATGTAAGGTTATAACTGAATTAGCTGTCACAGATCTTAGCCGTTTATAATGCTGTGAATATTTTGCAACCCATCCAATTTTTTTTAGTATGGTCTACTAATAATATATTATAAACTGTTGCAAATTACATTATTTTGAGTTATTCTTTTTAAAATTAATTACTTGTACTTTCAAAACAAAATCTAAGCTATTATGAATATAATGTGTGAATAATCAATATTAGTCATTGAATATGTCGGAAATTTAGACTAAATTTCGTCTCAAATGAGAATTTTTTCGAAAAATTCCAAAAACTGATCGTTATTGTTTCAATTTAATTGACAATAATGCGTCTCATTTCAATTAAAAATGTGTATTTCCTTCGAATTTCTCTTCAAAAGTTGATATTTTCTTCATTATTTCTTCCAGCATTTTATCATTCTTTGTTTTTATATCTTAAAAATCACATTAAAAGAATTTTATTGATGAATAGCTATTTAATTACAGCTATTCTGAATGTCATGTAATCCCAAGGTTTGTCTTATTTTTCATAGTCTGATGCTTACAATTTTATTATCAAGTGAAGACAGTTTTAGACATATTTTATTTGCTCATTCTGTGGCCACCTCTTTGTGCAACATGCTTGCTGTTTGCATTCATATTCAATTTCTTTTCAGCCTTACTCAGATGGTAGTGTGTCTGGCTAGTTAGTGCTTCCCTTCTATAATGTCCTACTTCTATGTAAAAAATTCTAGTGCTCCTCCATGTTACCGAAATAGCAATAGAAATGAATAAGTCACTGGAGTCCTTTGAACTTAGATAGCTTTCTCGCACATTGCTTACTTAAAAATATTATTTCCGCTTATGAAGTTGCTAGTGCTTGAATCAAGTGAACAATAATTGCTTATGCATGTGAAATTGTGTAGTGTGAGCCTAGATTTAGTGGGGGTGTTGGTGTTGCAGGAAGTGAACGGTGGAGGTGAAGGAATGGCTGAAGTACCAGGCGACTTGGAGGAAGAACAGGAGGAAAAGTCTCTCCCTCTCCCCCCACCCCTTGTCAACGGATTTGGTGATGAGAAGGGCCACGATTCGGTAATCATTTGCACACTAAATTCTACATTTTACTCCTGTGAACGAATACTATGTACACTACATCCTCCTATTATAGTGGTGGAATCCTACCTACCCTGAGCTTTAAGCTTGTGCTTAGGTGATGAGGTGAATTGGTGACGGAACTATTTTATTATTCGAAATATTTCTGATATATTCGAATATATCTATATATTCTAGTGCTTAAATCACACATAATTATTCTAAATTGATGAATTATTCTTTCCAGTCCTGTGGATGAAATAAGAAGTAAAAGAAACTATTTTGTTCATCTAAATTGATACTTTGTGGCACTGACGATGATTTCATTTCAATTGTTTTAATCTAGCTCAATTGTACAGATGTCCATGGTATACAACCATGGTAAGCTACTGAATTTGTACGGTTGAAGCATGGCTTGATTCTATGGTACTCCTTCATGTATTCTTGTGGTTGATATAGAAGGATTTTATTATATTAATTTACCATTTATATGAGTGATTACAGAAAAATATCAATGAGAAACTCTCAGATCCAAAAGTAACTATCGTACAATGGGATTTTGAAAGTCATTTCAATCATTTTCGAAAGTAAAATCATGTTGCCTGAACTTGATCGCTAATGAAGTCACCTAACCACTTTTATCCAATGCATTTTACAAGTTTATTATGAATCAAACTTGTATTTTTGAAATCATGTGTGTAAATAAATGAAACAATTGTTAACTGTGAGTAATAAATTATTGGAGTAGGCAAGATTATTAGTACAATAATGGATCATTTAACGGATTGAACTGAGGAAATGCTTGTTAGAATAAGTAATAAAACTTTATAAATGGGAAGTTATATCAGAGACAAAACCTCCAAGAGTTGGAATAAAATGGAGTGAAGAGAGAAAAGCTGAATTCGCACAAAAAATTAAAAGCTGGTGGTCAAACAAGAACAAGTCCAAAAAATGAACCATCTTCACTCAGCGTCTTCCACTTTGGGAGTTTTACGTCTAATAATAATAATAAAGAAAACTGTGATCTGAGTTTAGAATTACACAAAAAGGCTATGTTTAGCCGTAGACATCATACATTGAAGAAGAGAGGTCTTAAGATAATATAGATAATAATATGATCTTCATTGAGACATTGATCTGAATATTACATGCTGATCTCGAAGATCGATCAATCATAATTTTCATTAATAACAATCAAATTTTGATAATCAACTGTCAATGTCCAACCTTTTATGCTCATAAATGCATCAGTAAAGTCAGTAAAATCAGGCATTTACATCTGTCCTGGTTTAACAATATAATAGTCTATTCTCTAGTTGATCAATTTTTACTCCAATATTTGTCTATTAAATTTCATCTTTTAGTTATGCTCATAAACGCAACAAACCTTCTTTTTTCCAGTAAAGTCTGTAAAATCAGGCATTTACATCTGTCCTTCCATCTGTAAAACAACCATTTCTGTCCTGGTTTAACAATATAATAGTCTATTCACTAGTTGATCAATTTTTACTCCAATATTTGTCTATTAAATTTCATCTTTTAGTTATGCTCACTTCTTTGTAAAGTCTGTAAAATTGCATTTTGCAATTGTGCAAATGCATTTACATCTGTCATTCCATCTGTAAAGACGACAATTTCTGTCCTGGTTTAACAATATAATAGTCTATTCAATAGTTGATCAATTTTTACTCCAATATTTGTCTATTAAATTTCATCTTTTAGTTATGCTCATAAATGTATCAAACCTTCTTTTTTCATCAGTAAAGTCTGTAAATCAGGCATTTACATCTGTCATTTTATCAGTCCTTCCACCTGTAATAACAACCATTTCTGTCGTGGTTTAGCAATATAATAGTCTATTCACTAGTTGATCAATTGTTACTCCAATATGTGTCTATTAAATTTAATTTTTTGTTATTGATGATGATTTTTTCTAATACGAACTGTTTGTTCTACAGGTGATCGAAGACGTTATCAGCCAAATGGAGAAAGTAGAAATTGTTAAATCTTTGGACTTTAACACAGATTTTAACACAGATATTCCAGAATTGAGTTCTGTTGAATGCAACAATGAAGTGAGTACAGTTGAGTATCCCTTTTACTTATATCTTATAGATGTTGTTTTGTGATGTGCACGTGTGTGTTTCAATGTCTACTTCTGTGTTCAAAAGATGAAAGATTTTAGATGATAAATAAAACCAAAAAATTTTGCCAGACTTTTGTATAAACCTGGTTTTAATGCTCCTTTAACTTTTGACTCAACTCTCCACAATTATCTCATCATCAGTTCAGTTTTGACTGAACACTCATTTGAGGACATGAGCTTTGCCACAAGGTTTTGTAGTGAAAGTATTTACTGAATTTACTGAGAATTGTCAATATTTGTTTCCATTGATCACACGATGGAAAAGTCCTACAATAGAATAGAATGTTTTATTGCCAATATCAAAAATATACTCAAATAGAAATCATTATTATGCATTGTAAACATGGCTATTCTAAGACATAAAGACAATACACAGCAATACTATATAAACAAAGACAAAAATACTAAACGCAAAGAAATCAAAGATTTCCGTCCGCGTTCAGGAGTTTATAACAATAACAACAAAAAAAAAAAACATTTTTTTAAGAAATGAAAATGATGAGCACAACATATTAAGAGCAAATATCTCATCAATAGTAATAAGCGTTCTGTAAATCAAATGAACACCACCAGTACATTTGATATTTATATGTATTTATAGATTTACCTTATCCACCACCACCATTGCATTTTTATAATGATAATTAGCTGATGAAATTAAAGCCAGATGAGATAAGTCATTTAGACAAACACAACAAGGATTGAGGGGTCTGAAGGTGCAATCTCCAGGATTCAATAAGGGGTGATGGATGTAGGAACGAAAATCAATCCTGTATATGGTACCAGCTCTCAACCACATCAATATGGAGGGTCAAAATAAACTTTCAGAGATTTTTTATACTTCTACAAGTCAATATTATGAACAATTTGAAAATCGTCCATTTATGTAAATAATTATTGCAATTTGTCGTTCATGATATTTTTACGATTAAACATCATTTATTGGTGTGGGACCCTACTTTTCCAGGGCAGTTAAAAATGCTCTTATTTCAACCTGATTAGCTGATTATAACCTTATTTTATTCCTGGATTTCTTGTTCCATGACGAACTGCGTTGTTAATATTAACTTTTAAAGTGAATTCAACGACTTGCAGTCAAATTTTCATTAAAAATAAGTAGAATTTACTTACACTGTAGGCCGGACGTTTTCAAATCTTTGAGATCCATTTTCAGAGGCCACTGAAAATGTATCTCAAAGATTTGAAAACGTTCGGCCTACAGTGTAAGTAAATTCTACTTATTCTTATTTTATGTTGATTGTGGACTATACTATATGGGCAAGGATGCACCTGAATGAATCCTAGTTTGGTTTGTGTTTAAGAATACAAAATACAAATCCTGGGTTTAACTCCACTACAACTTATTTATATCTGAGCTATATAGCATCGAGTTTCATTGCTTTTCAGGTTTGGTGGAATTACTTTCAAGTTAATATAAATATTGAATATAAATTTGTAAATTATTTATTCTTCATTTAATATTGCATCTGTTGACATTGACTGAATATTAATAAGTTATTTAAAAAATTATCACAAATAGTTATTCCTGCAATTGTATAGAGATGATACATAGTACTAATATTTCAACTGTCTTCCCTCAAATTTACGTTTGTGGAATTTCAGACTCTAACTATGATGACTCATTATCACTTGACGAATATCTTTGATCTTAATTATATGGCATAATCTCTTGCTCATTTAATGAAAATTTAAAATATTTATGTATGTTAGCATGATTTAAGCTATCTAATGTTGTGTAAGGTAAATATGTTGGTTTAATGTTTTTTTTTATCAGAATTTTATAGTGATGATTAAAGTGTAGATAGTATGATATTTAGGTTATGCCGTTGGCAAAAATTGATGTAATTGAACCGTTTTGATATTGAAATTACCGTACTGTTTTGTTCCGGTGATAATAAGACTTTTGTGTCAAGATATTCTATTACTTTCACCCAAGGTTCGTAGGTTAAAGATTGAAAGGTCACAGATCATTGTTGAAAATGGTGGAAATAATGATGTGACGTCACCGCGGCGGAATTTTCAAATTTTTAACAAGTTCTTATTAAGAATCAATTGAAAATCTCTCACTATTATTGGAAAAACTTATATAACTAAATTTACTATACTGGTAGCAGCCTCGGAGCATTAATTTTCTATAAATTGACCACGATTAATACAATAATTATAACACCAATTATTCACATATAACTGAGGTGGTGTCTTACCTTACAGGAGGCAGCGTGGTGTAAAACGTGATATAATTCCATTTAATTCTGTCTCACACTGGAATTTTTACTTGAGTTAAAAACTAAAGAACTTTACTAAGCCTATATTATAATTACATTTCACTTTAAATTAGGCCTACACGATTTTAGAAAAAAATTTAGCCTTCATCAATAGGTTAAAATGCAGATTTGTGGGATAGTAACGTTTTTTTATCTTTACTTGAAAATTAAACTTTCTCATTCGGGTTGCCTTTCTCTTTATAAAGAATTCTCACATACTTTACATTATATTTTGTCCAATATTTGCTAAAATATGAAACGGGTTTTATTAAAGTCCAATTGAAAATGAAGTTGATTATAATATAGCCAAGGCTTATTAAAGTTCACTAGTTTTCAACTCTAGTGGAAATTCAAGTGTAAAGTAAAATTTAATCAGGCTGTCTTTTGTAAGGTAGGACACCACCTCTGTTATATCGTCATATGTGAAAAAGTAGTTTTATAATTGATGAATATTGTATTCATCGTGGTCTATCTACAGACAATTTATATTTCATAATTGAGAGCCAATGTTCTACCATTAATGTCAATGTCAAGACTTGCTTGTTGTATCGATTGATTTTCGTTTGCTTGACCTTCACAATGAGTTATTGACCTTCAATATTTTTCAAGTTTATTATATTGTTGATTTGTGTCTGGTCGCTAGGACATCTGTTTCCTACTTGTTTTCATGGCTGTTTTCCTATTGGGAGGCTATTTCTTGTTAATAATGGGCGGGTCCAGTATCAACCGATGACAGGCCTCCAACGTTGAGTGTTCCCTAAGAGAGGCCCAGCCTATTAACCAATACTATTCGTCTAAGAAGAGTATATATTGAGCTACTCTGTATTTTAGTTTTACTGTATAGTATCTCGATTGTTGAGTTAGTGGTTGTGACAACATCTGTATTATTATTATTCAACGAAAATTTTAAAAAGTTTTATTTAATTTGTGACATGACTATATTTTTGTAGCATATTTTCCTTTCTTTTCAATATTTATCCTTTTTTTCATTTAAATAGTAATCGTGAAAGTTGTACAGATGTATCATCTACATTTCAAGTGAATTTTCATTTTTATATGTCTGGTACTTGAAAAATTCCATATTTTTTCGCACTAGCTATTTACTGAATTGCTTTTTTGATAGGTACTAGGAAAATTTTGAACGATTGAGGCTTCAGTAAATGAAATTGATAAGTTTTTTATCCATTATTATTTTTATATATTTTACTCTTCAGCAATTAAATTCCTCTCTTGATTTATTTATGAAGAATCTCAGCACTACTGTAAATGAAAATTCAATGCATAAAGATGATTTATGGAAAATGGTACTTTTTCATAGACAGTAGAATTCTGGGTTTTTGGTGTTTGCCTTGTTACAATTTTGGTTGTATTTGCTCTTTTGTAAGATCAATATCTTGAGTATTGTTATGGGTTCTAACACTAATATAATGCTGGCAACACTTGATAGTAACACGCAAAACTTTATTAAAACATCTAATAACAGCAGACACTAATAAGTAATTATCACTCAAAAAACCTATAAAACAAACAGTTTAATAGCTTTTAATTATCACAGATTATTTCAATATCAAAATTAATCACTATCCAAAGTAATCAATAACAATTAATTAATGTCCAATTAATACAATAATCTATAAACTTACTGACGCTATTTCAAAAGAAATTCTGTTATCACTCCCATCACTAATTCTTATCAATTACTGCCACATCTAAATCTTACAATTACTGCCACAGAAATTCTCACACAAAAATGCCGGAACACAATAATTGTACTGTGCATAGCTCTGCGTTATACTGTTTAGTGACACAAAAGAAGAACGTAGAACTTTCTCAACGGAGAACTGTCACATAAACTTGTTATCACGCTGGAACAACTCTGACTGAGTACCCGTATTTATACAAAAACATTTTTACTAGAAAATCCGTTGCTTTCACATTAGATTCCAGAACAGCTTAGAATCGTGCAGCAGCCATGAGAGATTGAGACAGTAGACAGTATTGTGAGCATTGCATTTTTTTATGCGAGAATTACTTTACACCAGACCACTGAGCAAATAAACAACGTCATGCTTGTTCAACAGTATCACTTCTGCTTGTTGTAACAGCATCAATTTACCTTGATAAGCTACCATAGTTACCGTTTTCGTGTTTTGACATTCTCATTATTTATTTAGTACAAAGCATAGATGGAAGCTTACAGGCCTACGCCAAAAAAAAGCTTCCTTAACACGGTTTACATGAAATCATTTAACTGTATAATCATTAAAGTTAAAGATACATTTTTTAAGACAGAAAATGGAAAAATACTGTAAAAGTATGCAGACTAGAATAATAAATCAAATCAAATCAAATTGGTTTTTATTTTCCATGACAACACATTACAAGAATTAAACATACAATAACGTTACATCTTCTGCAAACAAATAATGATAAATAAAACTTACAGTTGAAATTAAATAATTAATCGGATTAATCCTAATAACCAAATCCAACTGAAATACATCATAGATACAGAAAATACAACACCATTTTTGAGAAACTTCATGAAAGCTCTCCACAAAGGCGAAGCCTGTGTGTGGAAGAGGGTCTTGACAATAATTGGCTAACGTTGGATTGTTCTCGTAACTACATCAATCAAATTCTTGAAAAAAGAGGAAAACTTATCACGAGATATAAGTACCTTATTATGGTATAAATGTTTTTTTTTTTATGAAGCCCACATAGGTCTGAGACCTGTGCGTGGGTAATGAGTTGGATGATGGTGATTTATGAGTTGGACCTACAGTTTTAGGTGGGTTCCGAACCACCGGGAAGCGATTTTCAGCAGAGAACACAATTATTACAGATAAATTTTGAGGTTGCAAATAGAACATACTGAAAAGTAATATAAAAAAGTAGATCAATAAAATAGAAGAAAAAATTTTTTTTAAGAGAAAAGAAGAGGAAAACGAAAAGAGTAGTTTGAGAAGACGACAGATAAACATGAGAAAATATCACATAATTTTCAACTGAGGAGATTGAATGCTTTTACTTTAGGAGAGTTCCGTTTTTCTACAAACATATCCAAGGCTATTTATCAATCTGGGAATTCTATTGAGAGAATTCTATTGACAGCACCTTATATGCTTGTGCTGTCTTCTTTAGCTAATTTCCGGCTATGAATGAATCGTTAGACCTCATCTGTATGTTCTAGTTTCTAGTGCATTAAGGTATTCATTAAAAATTCTTTCTTAACTATTGAATATCAAACTGATGAAATTTGTAAACCGGAAGTGTAAAGTGTGATAGAGTGATTCTCATTTTGTTTTGTTTTTGCGTTACAGGTTTCTGATGATGCGGTAGCAGCCACAGACTAGAGCAGCCGCAAAGCATGAAAGAGGGCTCACGTAAATATATATATAAATAATGTATAGTTGGATAAAAGTGGAGAGAAAAATTTGTAAGAACTTTCTTCGTTCGCCGAAGTATTTATATGTACATGTCACTATTTGAAGATGAATTTCAAGTGACGGGTTCAATGGATTTAAGCGATTACAATGCGAACAAAATAAGAACTGAAATTAAAACAAATTATTGTCGTTACTTTCTACAACTATGGTCTTTCGTTGAACAGTGTTGTTACTGTTGAAAAATTTTGTAAACGATTCTACAAAGTGGGATTCTTTCAATGGCATTTCGTCTAGACGGTGAAATAATTAAAGTGTTTTGATTGCGAATTTTAGAAAAGAAATCAAACATTTTTAGATTGAAAGCTTTGTGCCTTGGGAACAATTTTTCTCAGCCCTAGGCTTTCTTTTCTACCGCACACTTTTCTATTATAAAATGTACTGATATTTACTGGCCTATAATTCTGGAGCTTACAACATTTTTTACAACCGATTTTATACTGCCTCAAACTTTTTGAATCGGACCAACAAATATTTAGGCGAAATCAGTTATTTAAACTATATAGAAAAATTCGCTATTAAATCGAAGGCCAAACTTTTTAAATGTATTTTTAATTATGAATATCACATCCTAAAAGTTTGTAATAATCTTTTTATTTCATTGAAATTTGAAAAAAATTAACGAAGTTTCACCGAATTGAGATGTATAAATACGTTTATCACTATTGTAATCAAAACTGTTGGAAAGGAAATTAATCAACGAAAAAAGGGCTAGATTACATGATATATATGATGCTTAAATAAATGTTCATTGGCGTAGATAATTAATTCGTATTTTATTTAACCAGTTGCTCTTCCATGTTTCAAACCCTAACATCAACTTGGTCTAAATTTTTGTCCTATCTCCCATCAATTTATATTTCTAATCTAGAAAATCCGTTCTCAGATATCACAAATCTTGAAAAAAAATGAATGATTTAGTTTTTTATTGACGTGAGTTTCTTAAATTCTCATTTCCAAACCTGATTTTGAATATCAATTTCATTGGCTGAGATAATTAATATTTTGCATGTAGCTTTGACTATATTTCCATCAATCTCTATTTGAATCTAAATGTAAGCTCAACTTACTGTAATGAACCACAATTTATTCCTACGCCAGAGGTTTTTTGGTCTTATAGATTTCTAGTTGATGAATTTTGTTTCCAATTGATTTGATCAAGAACGTAATAAGAATAATTTAGCATGAACAAACAACACGAAACTTTTGCATGGCAGTATGCATTCATATTATCATTCATAAATGTAGAATAGATTTATAATTATTATATTAGTAGCCTAGCCAGTTTTTGATTCTGAATAATCAGTAATGATATTTACATTGGAATGTTTGTTTTTATATATATTATATATTTCACTGCAAACGTGGATGCGGATGAAAGAATGAGAGGGTAAATGAAAGTCCGCGTTAAGCGACTTTTTGTTTGTAAAGCTTTTTATATGTATTAAATATTATTGATAATTACTATATATAGAAATTGCTAATTGAAAATTGTAACATAGTTTTTTTTTTAAATAAAGTTTTAATGCAATGCTTATTATTATCATTACTTATGATGTATGTAATTTTAGTCGCAAGATTGTATGTGTATAAACTTGATGGATGATTGATTGTGTTAGTAGGTGATGTGCCAGCTCCGCTCAGGCTACGGCTCTTATCAACTCAAAGCCAGCGCACACTTAAATTCAGTCAGCCCAATGCCCACTTAGCCCAATCATCACGAAAGCAACTTTATTTACAATTTTTAAATTATCAAATGGGGCAGGGCTGGGAATATATATTTTTTTATCTATTTTTTTATTGTTTTCACGTGTAGTGTTTAATCCTCTTTGAATGTTCATTCTAATTTGGTCATTAGAATACAGTTCTGTGTACGCACAATTGTCGAGTGGCTTGAGTCGAACAGGCGTTACAATCAGGAGGTTTTTTGGTCTGCAGTTTTATAAGCGTCCACCGAAACAATCGAATAAGAGAATCTATAGTCGATTTAAAAGGGACGTTAGGTTTGGCTTTGCGTTTGATACAGATATCGATTATTTCGATATTAAAATTTCCATTCGATTGTTTCGTTGGACGGATACGGAACTGCTATTGGTTTTTGCAGCTAAGAGATCGTATGTCATAATGATGAAAAAAGAAAATCAGAACTAATTTAGAATTATTTTTTAAGATCTCCATTAAGGTTGTTAGATTGGAGTGGGGAAACTGCAAACGAATGAAAGTACCATTGGTTGTGGTGATTCCCTTCATTACAATATTCTTGAGGAACAGATAGTGGCTCTAAATTAGTTATAGATTAATTTCAAGACTGGCTATTGTTTTCGTGATTTGTTTGTGATTAAACTTTTATAATCCAGAAAAATCAGGGAAATGCTTGAAATATATACATGTAATAATAATTGTAATACATTTATATTAGTCTAGTTGTCTATGAGTAGAACTATTAGGCAATATCTCTTTCTCTTTACAGGTGCCAAAACTTTAAAACTTGAGCTTGGTTTGTATAACTAGAAATATCAAACCATGTATTGATAATATCTATAGTTATAACAAAACTGCTCCAGATAGTTCAAATTATGTCATGTTTGACAGCATTGCCGTTCAAAATGAGAAAGAGAGCATAGTTATTTGATAGAAAAATTTTTTGTATACAGAATAGCATTTGTGAACATTTTCGAATTTATTCATTTTTTTAATGAATATTTATAATATTATTAGAATTGAATACTGACATTTTTCTTCCCGTACGTGATGGATCTTAGTAATACTTTTCATTAAACTTGACTGATGAGAAATTTTGAAGAACTGGTTTCTTATTCCATCCAAAACATAAACTAAGGTCAAGATATCTTCAAAGTTTATTACTGTAAACTTAACAAAGACTCGTTTTGATAAGCAACGAAGCTGTAATTTTTTGTGTACCTCCTATTAAAATTGTTGAATTAATTATTCTAAAATTATGTACATAGAAAATATCAGCTTTGTAAATGTTTTACTATAAATTATTGTATGTCAATTTTAAAACTAACCTTCCATTTATATACATCATACCATATGTATAAATAATATAAAAATTAATTTCAATTGATTTGATATAAAAATATATATTATGATCCCCACTCAATCTTATATTGTCGTGTGAATGTGTTTATAGATTTTAAAAATATACAATGTTTCAAATTTTTTGTTCAAGTGTTTTTCTCCATTTGAATGGCCTTTATTTCCTTTTCCCAGTATACAGCTTTGTGAAGCCGAAGTTGAAGTATGTCCAAATGTAAAGTTTCTTCGGACGATCGAGTTCTAGATGATTAATTCAGATTTCTATTAGAGCTCATTTCCACTCCCCCTTCCTTTCATACTATTTCAATTACAATGCAAATCTGAGAGTGTCTCTTCGGTACTGGCATTGAATGGGTAAGTTCTGAGAGCTTGCACCGATAGACGTCAGCCAACTACTCAAGAGAGATTGATAAATCTGTCTGGCTGGTGGATAAGATAGAATTTATTATACTTACAAGAATCTTAATAAAACTTGGAACCTCCGGTCTTATAAATTTACCCGACGATTGAAAAATTCTATAGGTGGTGAACCATGAGAATGACATCGGCCTCCACAACACCAGTTGTCAACCCATGTCAGTGGTGCGCCACCCATAACTTATCCGCTAGTCATTTATTAGTTGGGCCATTTATCCATCTCTCCTGATATGAGTAGGCTAATCACGTCTGCCGGTGCTGGCTGCCAGAACTCACCCAATGATACAAGTTAATAGGATGTTGGAATTTCTCAATTATGCCTGGTTGCAAGAGCATTCATTGAACGTATAATGAAGAAAATGAGGATGTACATTTAATGCATGTTCTTGCAACAAATTATTCATTATTCCATTACATAGGTACCGTACTCGTAGCTATTGAACCCAAACGTCAGCTTAAATTCGTCTTCCGAAATATGAGACTATTTTTATGATTGTATTTATATACGTATATACTTGTATGGTTCAAGCAGTTAACAGTGTATTTATAATATTAAGTTGCAGAAAATTGCTCTAATGCAGTCAACATGATCATGGAATGGGAATGCAATATTGGCTGACAGAAAACCTAATAGTCAGTTTAAATTTGCTTGAATCTGAATTTATGGACCGGATCCATTTATATTGAGTTGACAAACATTCAGCATATACAAATATCCATAAAATGTACGGTACTTAGCTAACAAGAAGCATAAGTCTGCTGAAATTTGAAACTTTCAAGACAGAATCCTTATTAAGATTCTATTTAGGATTCTTATTAGTCGTAGCAGGTATCTGTTCAATCAGATAGAGATAAGCTGTGTTCTCCTCATCATCCAACTTATCAGCCACGCACAGGTCTCAGACCTATGTGGGCTTTATCCTCCAAAAAAAGTTATTTCTATTACTTATTTATCATAACTTGGTGTAAAAAGTGTTTTAAATTTAAAAAATCTGATAAGGATTTTTCGACTGCTGCATGGGCTGATACCTGAGTCATTAATTCTCACTCCACAAGAGTTATGTACTGTACATAGTCTAGCTACAATTAGGTTGGCGGAGGTTGATACCAGAATAATTAATTTTCACTTCGCAAAACAGAGTTGGGGTATAGTGTAGAATTACATAGCTAATCTTAACATGAATGACTTCAAAAGGAAAATATCCAAATGGCTTATTTTGAATCCTTTTTTGTAATGTAAAGGAGTATCTATGTGTTCCCACTTCTGACATTGCCTTTTTTTGTTTGGGAAAGACTTTTGGACTTTTGAAAGACTCATGGAATTTTTTTGGACTTCTGTAGTTTGTTGAGTGACCTTTTAATGAAGCTTAGCCTATACCAGACAGCGTTTTTTGTTTTGTCTGTGTGTTTACTTGTGAGTATTTTATGGAAGTATCTTATTGACGCGATCATATGCATTAAGGCACTATAAAGACCCCTGAGCATAATAGACATAGTAGATGACAAATGAAGTGAGGGACATGAGAATGAAAGCTAAGTGCTGAACAGTAAAACATTTTGCACTTTGAATTGATCTTAAAATTCAAACACCATCCACTCCGTCTATCTAACTCAAGCTTTTCGATCGAGTTCTACGAACCAAGATGGCGGCTGAGCATACCTTCTTTTTACAGAGCCCTAATATGCATAGGAATGCCCACAGATCAAGATCATATTATCTATCTATTTATGATGGGGGGCTTCTGAGCTTCTAGCTTACAGAATATTACTGCGGTGTATCACTAGAAAAATATAACAATTTAATTTAAATGTACCTAATCGATTTTACGATAAACTGAACAGACTTTTGTCTGAAATTGAATGGAATGAAAGAATACCAGTTAACGAGTTATCGGTGGATAGGGGATGGGAACATTTATCGATATTTTCAAAAATGCTGTGAATCATTCATTAGAAACACTTCCCAAACTAAATACATTTATGAGCAAACCCAAGGTCTACTTGGATAAACAATTATTTAATCAAACAATTTAGCATTAGAACTTATTTATATAAAAAACTTAAACAACCCAATAATGAAGGGATAAAAAAAATACTGCATATTTAAAAAAGGTTACGAAAATAAATAAGAGAGAAAGCAATATTATTTGTTAAATCTTTTCGGGGAAATTCTAGGCAATAGTAGAAAGGCATGGAAACCATTGAACTAAAACGATAGGACTGAAAAAGAATAAGGAACCTCTTAAAGTCATAATAAATGAGCAAGGAGAAACAATCCATGACGGCAATAAAATTGTCAATGCTTTTAATTCTTAGTTTTTAGCGTTGTTGTTAGAATGAATTCTAATAAAGATGAGAACTCAGAACAGAGCATCTAAAATTAGGTTTCCATACAGATCACCTGGTCATTTTATCTTTGTGCATCCAACGTATCCGTAAGATGTAGCACGAATTACAAGAATTTGTAAAATAAATGTTCGCTTGGATAATATGATGGATTAACAACCAGCATAATTAAAAAACCTTCCCAAAATAAATCAACATATTAACTGATTTGACTAATTCAAGCCTAGCGGCTGGGGAATTTCCCAATATTTTTAAGCAGAGTATAGTCATCCCAATACCTAAAAAAAAAACAACAAATTGTAAAAATACAAATCAGTTTCACCCAATTTCACTTTTACCTGTATTTTCCAAAATGTTGAAAAAAGTTTTATAAGAATACCAACTTTTTCAGTAATAATCAATACGGTCTTCGTGAGGGAAGAAGCACGGAATCAGTGATTATTATATTAGAGAGATTATTTCATTTGCAGACGATACAGTAATATTTTATGCTGCAAAAACAAATAATAAACTTGAGAGAAGGTTGAAATCAGATCTTTGGCATCTGAGATGGTGGTTTTGTGAAAATGAACTAATTATAAATGCAAATAAATCTAATATTCGTTTAATACGTTTTGTCAGCAAATCATAGGAAGAATAAGATTTATTTCCCAATAAAAACAAAAATACATCAATTTAAATAAAGATATTAACTAAGATTCTAGACTATTTAGTTACCCATATTTCGACCCAGCAAAGCATAGCTTGAGCGCCAGACCGACCAAGGAGACATAAAATAGTAAAAATCACTACAGCTACAATATAAGAAATAATAAAATAAGCTTTGATGTAACATTACATTTAAGTAACATAACATTTGTTGTTATAATAGATCTAATCATGATGATCTCATCATTAGATTTTTCAAATATTATTTAAAAGTATTCTGTTTGTTTGAGATTGATATAATGGTGTAACAACTGAAACTCCTCACTATTTTTAATAAATATTTGGTTGTGACAACTTCGTCTTATTATTCATTCTTCTAATTGTAGGTACCGTGAGTATTAACTTAGAAGATTTCTTACGGTGCGGCACATTATTTTTTTTATTAGGATGAAGCCTACATAGGTCTGATATCTGTGCGTTGGTAATGAGTTGGATGATGACGATTAATGAGTTGGACCTACTGTCTTAGGTGGGTTCTGAACCACCGGGAAGTGATTTTACAGCAGAGAACAGTGTCTTTTTTGCTGGTCAATATAATCGGCCACCCTTACAAAGAGAGACCAGGAGAACGCAACTTAGGTCTATCTCTATCTGATTGAACAGAATGATACCAGCTACGGCTCACGGTTATCACTTCCCTAATTTCAGTACCAGTAGGCTTTCTCGGCATCCAAAAGTATATTGAAACTTATGAAAAACAATATAACTTTGATGTCATTAATATTTTTATTGTGATATCATAGTGGTTCAATTTTAGAACTATCCTACTCATGATAAATTTGTTCAATCCATTGAAAAAATTTTGATTCAGCTTATAATTTTGAATTTCGTGCCTTTTATGCAGGTAGCGCTGTAGGCTCAACATTAGCGCTACCATTTGTTGAATCTGAAACTAAAAGTGACATTACTCGAGCTGTGATTGGTGTTTGATAATGAGCATATGCGCACTGTAATCTTTTTGGCTATTTACGTGGTCTGGCGGAAATATTGTTCACTTGGTCACTTCTGCTTAGCTCGCCTGGCCCTTCCCTTTCTGCCATTTTCTCTTTGTTAGCCGGTTGCAAAGGTAATTCTGAATTTCCATTATTTAATAGATTTGTCAATAAAACTATAAAAACTTTTGATTTTCAACATTACTATAACCATTGAAATGATGACATCGAATAGACTAACAACATGTTATCGACTTCTTTTCAGGCCAGTTGGAGGACTAGGGTAGAAGAGATTTGAGTTTCCAAAGAGAAATTAGCGGCTGTACTATGTACGGCAATTATAATAATCACCAGAACAATGCGTAAGTTATATTATTTTACAAACTTTGGCAGTCTAATTCATTATACGTTTCTATCTGGTATCTACTTCCCTAATTTTTGACCTGAATCCACCATCTTGTTTTGGGCCTCTAGAAATTTCTATCCATTTCGAGAATGAGAAATGTCTAGAATACTTTTCAATGTTGCTTTTATGTTGATCAAATTTGATTTTATTATTGTTATATTATGTTTTTAAAATTTACGATTTGGAACTGTGGCTCTGAAATAAGCTGTGAAATCGAGTGAAATACTGCATCGGCTGTAAGTGAAATGGAGATTTTCACTTCCGATTACGTCGTCTGAAAATGAAAATTTTCAAAAAATCAATACGGCGTTCTCGATTAAGACATTGTTTATTTCGAATTTGATGCTAGAATTTTCTTAGAATTGTTGATGGAATGACAGTCTAATTAACTGACGTTTTCTTATTTCATATTGCGAATAATTCAATGTAGGTCACTTGTGCATAATAATTTATTGTCGATCACCTTGTAATTATTCAGCTTGTCAAGTTTTACATTTCTTTATTGTGTTGGAAATAATTGAAATTTAGTCAATGATGAATGGGAAATTTAATGACGAGATGTAGATTTCATGTTAGATTGGGTGTGTGAATTTGAAGTTTTGAGTTGGCGAACAAGTTCATACAAACATATTTTTGCTGCACAGTTTCAAAGCATGTCAGGTCTACGTCTTCGTAAGACCGATAGCGATCAATTTTTATTTTGAAAGTGTATCCTAAGTGGGTAATACTAAACTAAATATTTCTCTTGAATCTCTAATCTAACATTTTGACATTTTCCAATGTAAATGGATTTAAATCCTAAGTTACACTGCGAATAGAAAAAATGATTTTCAACCGACATTAATATTAGGAATAAACTTTCTAAATTAAAACTAACAAATAGGCTAATTGTGTTACGTTGCATTTCATTTTCACAAAATTATTTTATTTATATAAGACTAGTTGAGGCAAGTAAAAAGTAAGTTAAAGCTATTTTGACGTAAAAAGTAACTATAAAGTTTAGTAATACAATTTGAGTGCCGATTTTATGAATATGTGTACTTGAATGTTCAATAACTTGAATTACTTGAATGTTCAATAACTTGAATTACCTGAATGTTCAATAACTTGAATTACTTGAATGTTCAATAACTTGAATTACTTGAATGTTCAATTTTATAACGGGCTAAGAAAATGTTTTTAATATGCCGGTTATTGGGTATTCTTGAATTTGATATTAAATTGGATCTCAAGATTCAGAACCGTGAATTTTTCAACTAACCCACCAGCAGCCAATATTAAGTAGTAATTAGGTTAGGTTAAGTTATCTTGTGTACATTTTTAAGGACCCGGCAGGGCCGTATTGAAATCATGCCGTTTTCCTTCCGTCAGGTTCTGCAGTAGCTTGTCCGAGTATTAATTCATCCGATACCCAAATTCCTGGATAAAAGTAGCATTTCGTCCGGTTCGTTTTTCGCTTCTATGATCATTACTAACGAATAGCAATTCGTCCGATCCTTGAGTCTTCTACCCGACTTCAGAAACCCTTCTATTATTTGTTCATTGACCAGGCATTCGCACTTTCTAAAAGCCATAAATCGATATAAATAAAGTGAACATATTTTTTCCAAAACACTACCCAAACATAGTGCGCGCTCAACGCGCCTAACCAACAAATCCTTCCCTGGGTGACTAACAAGGCTAGATGTGACTGAACCACCTCATTTCATTCAGTACTTTGATGCATAAAACAACATAGATCAAGCTAATTTGCCATTGAACAATTTTGATCAAGTGATGACATTGCTAAAATACTACCGCCCCCCCCCCCCCCCCCAAACACAGGTATACATTAGGCAGGTATGCAGACATTATCGTTTTTCAATGGTGATACTGAAATAAATGAATCTGGGCTCTTAGTTTTCAATAACGATCTCTAAACATACGAGAATGATATAGAACTATCTATAATTATACTATACTATAAATTGACTTATGCTCTTAGAACTAAACATACTTATATTACATACATTCGGTTGATTATATACTGTTGATTGATTACATGGGTTAACAGTTAGTGTCCTTCAACAGATCTTGTTGTTGTTATTTGTGAAAAGTTTTGTCGGACGAACTGCTACTACTTCAGGTATACGACCCCAAACTACCTGACGAACTGCTACGACACCGTCCGTCGGTGCCCTAGAGCTTGAAAGAAAGACGGTAGACTCTTGAAACTTGGTATATAGCTTGTTAGCTTCCTCATGTCAAAGTGAGATTTTGGAGTTTGAGCGTCCAATTTAAAAATAATTATGAAGTAAAACACATTGCCACATAGGATCTAAGTTAGCTTTGGGTTGTAAAAATGAAAACATTGCACAGCTGGTTCATTTCGAATACAAACGATTTCGAAGGTTGCTGCTTAGCCCAATTATCAACTTCATTTTTATAGTGCAACCGTTTTCATTGTTAATTGTGTTGAAATCTTTTCTTGAATTAGGCTATTATAAATCATCTTATAAAACAAAATCAGGAAATATTGAGGCATGATATATTTATGAGATCTATTGTTTGAACAACAAGAAGAAACGAAACGCTTTTTCAAGAACTGCCGATGCAAGGTTAGGTTAAAAACAAGTTTGTTCCGTTTTTTGAGAATTGGAAAATTGGTGAAGGAATGACGTTTTTCAGTTCAATAGCATTGAGTAACTCATATAATTGCCAGAAGATCAAGATACAGGGTCAAATCTGTGATATGCAAAACACTTCTTTTTCATACTGAAAAAGTGTACAAATAGAGCTGAAATTTGCAACTTATGATGCGCCCACACACTGAAGCATTCTCCTCAAACATGGCCATAGCACATGAATGCATAGCCCACATTTTGTTGGCCACATCTGTTCATAAATAAATGTTGAATGTTAATCATATTTAATGATGGCTTATTTGATCATATATACGTATATAAATAATTATTACTTACTAGAATTTTACTCGATCTTCCCCGGGAATTTAGTTTGGAGATTTTCTTTTCTGGTAGATAACTTATGGTAGTGGTCACAAAAAATTCACACGACATTGGGAAGGGTGAGTGAAGTACCATACAGTGCTTACGTATACTAAACAGTTCATCTGTTTGAAAAGAGAAGTTCACAAATGAAATGTTTTTTGCACTGATCGTGTGAATTTTTAATGTTTTTTTTTTATAAGTAAACTACCTTTTTAGCAACTTTGCAAGCTCTACCCACCTGCATAGTTTTTTGTTTAGTTCTTTAGATTGATATATTATAGGAAAAGCTCAAAATACACTATAATTAAGCTCGCATGACGCTGGGTAATTAGCTGTCATATTGATACAGAGCTAATCTGTTGCTTTGGCTTAAGACATATCGGCGTATCATCTATATTATCACAATGTGACGTATCGTGTTATCAGCTGTTCTATGAGATTCCTGCACCTAAACACATTTTGAAACAGTAATAGTGCTCATAAGTAAAATTTGAACATAATTTTGAAAAGTCTGAAAGGAAAATAAAAAATCTGGCTTTGAGGTGCACTGAATCGACTTAAGAGGAAGCTTTGTTCCAAATCGCCGTTTTTTTTAAATCCGTAAGACACACACACACACACACACACACACACACACACACACAACTACTCTCTCTTATATAGATAAATATGAATTAAAAAAAATATTATAATCTATTTAAAAGTAATAGAAAAATCATTTTATATTAAGTCAATCATACGCAATGAACAGGTGAGTGGCGGAAGGCCGATTCCCAGTCCTTTTTTCAAAATGGCACAGTACCTCGCTGTGGGAAATCATCGTAAACAAATTGATCTATTTGGCTGGACCGTGTGCATGCGCATCAAGTCTACCGCAAGCCAATTTTCTGCTCAGGACAGAATTTATTCGAACAATACATTTTGACTAATCATCTTTAAGAAAATTGAACTTAATCTAGGGTTCTCAGGCAAATGCCTTTTCTATTACTTTTAAACTAATATAATATTGATATTCATAAATAACAATTAATTATAGTTGTAAATATAATTAAAAAAAGCCATCATTATACATAATGAACATTTAATATGTATTGATGACCCGCTGAGTGCCCAAAAAAATGTAGAATATGCTCGTGTGCTACAGCCTTGTATGAGCTATAGTCTGTTCAGCGAGCCTACGGGGTGGAGTAAACAAACATGTGCGTGCGTGCAAGCGGAGACCCAACGAAGCCCGATTCACAGATAGCCTAGTTTTCGAAACGCATCGAACAGGCAACAGGCCTACCCATTGAAAACGACTTTCAATAATCATTTTCAAACAGCTACAGTACTTGGATAATACTTGTTATTTCTTGTAAATGGAAATGCACACATGAGATTAATGAATTATATGAATAAGATGGCTATTTTCTTACCTTTGATGCTTAGGTAATCTATCCAAACATTCAGAAATCACAGTACTTGGATAATACTTGTTATTTCTTGTAAATGGAAATGCACACATGAGATTAATGAATTATATGAATAAGATGGCTATTTTCTTACCTTTGATGCTTAGGTAATCTATCCAAACATTCAGAAATCACTGGTATCACTAGTATTAGAATTGTTCATAAATGTGTCGATTGAATTATTTTTACCTATACATTTGAAATGAAAATACTGACTTGATAACTGAATTTAAAATCTAATATGGTCTTGAAATAATGCAATAATAATTATTTATTTCACAAACTGGAAGTGCGACAACAGCTGTTAAGAATGAACTGTAGGTGGCAATGAATGTAAATAGGCCAACCGACCGATGCCAGTACAATTCTCGGAATTCCTCACTCACACACATGCAAAGTTTGTTTACTTCACTCCGTAGGCTCGCTGAACAGACTATACAGTATTTGAAAAAAAATTGTGTGTGAACGCAACTTGAAGGGTAATTAATGAATTATTTTGAACAGAGTGACGTCATTTTTTTGTGAATCGGGAAGCATATGATGTTTATAGAATTCAAAGAAGTTGAGTAGTGCATAGGCCTATCAGCACAACTGATAATAATCTATTTTATGTAAATTCGTCGGGTCCTTGGATACTCCGTTAAGTTGGTTTATTTATCAATCAAATGTCCACTGGTTATTCTTATGGTACGTAGGCCTAATATGTTTTTGTAACGTGGCAGCAAGCTTTTGGAAATGTAATTGTGAGAAATATTTTTTCATCAATATTGAAACAGGTTTTGCTAAAGGTCTTCCTATAAGTTGAGTCGATATTTATGAATTTATATAAATTTTTTATAACTAAAACTGTTGAAATTGTCATTTTATGTTTTAATATTAGAACATTATGTTCTTGAATCAAAACTGTAAGATTTTCAATAGATTATTGCAAATGAAACGAAACTTTTAATTGATACTAACTTAATCGATTACTGTTTCGTTTTAATCTCTGTTACAGTGTTACAGTGAAAGTTTTATTTTCAAAGAATAATTTGATACAAGAGTTCATACCAACTCAAAAACTTGAAAATTGCTATTTTAAACGTTCACATTTCTGGAAGGAATTGAAATGTGCTTCTAATACCCTACAATCGTGATCTCTCATACAAAGTGTATGTAAAACAATTTCTTATGGCATTAGGTAACATTTCAACATTTTTTTCATTTTGTTACAGTAACTTTAATAGGTTTCGCAATAGCAATGATCAGCAGCAACAGCAACCGTACAAGAATAGGTTCTGGGTTCCCAGGATCGATCAAGTCAACCAGAATGGCCTTATAAACGGCTTTGAAAGAATGGCAATCGGGCCGAAAGGAAAGGGTACCATGCCGGGTCAGGGTCTTAGAAAGCCTATTTGGGACAAGACTGCCCTCATGCCATTTGAAAAGAACTTCTATGAACCGCACCAGGATGTGAAAAATAGGTGAGACATTTTGAAGACATTGTCCAGTAGAACTTGCAAATTTTTTTGTGTTTCACTTGACATCAATATATATTGCAAATTTGTTTTATACAAGGAAAAATAATATGAAGGTCGAGACGTCAACATCAAAATCAATACTCTTCTATCTCTTGACATATTTTGTTTTAGAAAAGAAATAGAACGGGGTTCGCCCGTTGTAGTTTTTATATAAGTTGTACAGCTGGTATTAAAATACTAAACTATATTTACTATACTTATGGTACTTTACTATACTTTACTAAATATACTACTACTATATTTATGGTTGTGTTCATGAACCTGAGTTCATTAAACTGCCCTATCTTGCCTTGCATAGGCTATTATAATAAAAACAGTACCTCGTAGGACTCATTCCGCTAGTGCAAGTTGAACAATGGTTAAAATACGACGGTTCTTTTTCTCAAAAATAAGGCATTTTTTCGATAATAGTAAACGTATGGCTTTTAATGGTGGGGAGACCCTTACGGGTAGTTCCACCTCGCCGTTTGTGCCATGTTACGGGGAACATGGTGGACCTACTATTTTAGGTGGGTTCCGAACCACCGGGTGATAATAATTTTTTCGATGTTGATGTTTATAAACTTGCAATTAACAACAAAACTTACTTTTGTGATGAATGAGTAGTTATAAAACACGTTTAAGGATTTAAGTCCCATCTTCAACTCACAGGGAATACGCATATTATTTTCATAGATAATTGGGATCAACTTGTTACTAATATCCAATCGGATGTTTGTTTTTTGTGTGGAGGATGGTTATCACAATTTAACAATGTATCAGCAACAAAGTTAAAATGCATTTTGTATAATAATTATGGACAGGAATGGGTAGCTCAAAGTTCAAATATAATAATAATAATAATAATATCGTGTGACCTGGCTGACTCAGGTCTGGTGTCAGAGTTATCAGGTCGCACCTGAATGAGTTCAGGGCCTCTGACGTGACTTAACGACTGTTTTTTAGGCAGCCGGGACCGACAGCTTAACGTGTCCTCCGAAACACGGGAGTGGACCTAGGTAAAATCTTTCGGTCAGAACTGGGATCGAACCTGGGACCTTTGGGCTAGCAAACCCACTCGGCTACGGCCACTCCATATTAAGTTCAAATGATTTGAAACTACATTAAATCAACTTTCTTTTTGATTGAGTAATACAAAGTTTCTATGATATTTTATTCTAGGAGTGATGATGAAGTAGGAGAGTATAGAAGTAGAATGGAGATTACAGTGAAGGGACAGAACATTCCTTTTCCATCTCAATTCTTCAAAGAGGGCAATTTCCCCACTTATGTGATGGATGTCATTATGCGACAAGGCTTTTCTGAGCCAACCGCCATTCAGGCACAGGGCTGGCCGATAGCGCTAAGCGGACGTGATCTAGTGGGCATTGCTCAAACTGGGTCTGGAAAAACATTGGCTGTAAGTAGTTATTAATCGGACCAACATACAACAATACCTTCAATAATTTATACATTAATAGTTTTGTAAAAATTTTCTCGTTATTAGGTTCGAGAAAAATTTAGTTTTAATTTATGGTTGCAGTTGAATCCAATTTTTACTAGATGGGAATTCAAGTAAATGATGGACGAAATTTATTAATGCCTTCCTAATTTATATTCAATTAACACCAGTATACGTTAATTATGACATAATAATGGAAGATTTCCACTTCAATTTCTTAGTACTGTAATTCGAATAAGTATTGATTGTTGCACAATTCTCAAAGCATTGGAAAAACTTGAAGCAGTCGACATTTTCCAGTAAAACGATTCTTCGCAGTTTCTGTAATCAATAACATTTTGCTTCTGAGAAAAGGGATTAATAGAATTTCTTCCAATAATTTTATATAGGCTAATATTTAATATCAAGCGAAAAGAAATGGATTAATAAAAACACTTAAGCGGAAATTATGACTCACGTTATGGCGTGAACGCCTTTTCACTCTGATGCTAAGAGCATCGTCAGATGACCCACAGTACGCTGACTTAAGGCTCAAACTAATGAGTCAGTGTACTGTGGATCGTCTGACAATGCTCTTCACATCAGAGTGAAACGGCCGTCACGCCACAACGTGAGTCATAATTTCCACTTGAAAGTGTTGGTTAAGTTTTTATTATATATTAGTGGAATCAAGATGGATCTTCAACATCATAATTTCGCAGAAATGGATATTTGAAATCGAGTTTTATGACCATGGCAAATTGATAATATTGAACATTAGATGTATGGTCACAAATATGTGAATGCAACTGAGTACCTCTCAGTTTGTGAACATTTTTGTTGCGAAAATTTGATTATGTATTTCCATATTACTTTTTCACTTGATATTTAAACATAAACAATTGTTGATAATATTTTACTGGCGATTTTAACACTTACTTAAGTGTGAATAAGTAAGTGTTGAATCAGCAGTAAAGTACTATCAACAATTATTACATTTTCGTAGAATTTTTCCTTCCTCTACTGGCCAGTCTATTGCAGTTGAATATCCATATTATGGGGTTCTACCTGGTATTAGAAATGCATAATTAAACAGAATTGTATAAGCTACAGTTAATGTTTATTAAAACATAAATTTTTGAACTATCTTTCAATGAATTAGTGAGTTTCTTGTACTGTATTTTTCCTGTACTTGCTTCATGTGGTGTCCTTTTGCTTGTTGTTCATTGCAATTTTAAGCGTTTCTATAGGTACTGCAGTACCCTCATATGGCAGTGGAGTGGAATTGAGTCTTCAGCAACCCATGAGAGACTACTAAAGTTTGTAGATGCGTGGCAATAGTGTATACACGTCTGGATCACACTAATCATCCAAATATTCCTCATACTAATTTCGAAATCCATGTTGTTTCTGGTAAAGTATTCTTTACAAGTGACACAGAACTCAACTCTTTGAAGACTCAGTAAAATTGGATTGGTGGTTGGAATTTGAACAGTTTTGCGAGTGACCACTTGACATTGCATTCAAGTTTAAACAGCATTTTGTGCTCTTTCGAATTACAAAGCTGTGTTCTAGTTCCTTATCAATTTAATTTGCGTTCATTGCATCTAATAGTTGTGAGTTACAATGTGAGAACTATCTGAACTGAACTGAACTGAACTGTGAAAACTGGTCATAAATCACAATCATACTGTACAGTATAATTTGCTCGTGATCGAACTGGGGATGAATTTCAGAATGGGCCTGGAAAACTATTGTATATATTTTAAGACATTTATTGTGTAGTATTACTCTACAAATAAATTTTTAATTAATGGTTTTTCAACCAATCATACATGTACCAGTGCTTAACCACGGTATTTGCTGCATTGTAATAAGTTATGAGTTGTCTATTATTTATAACAATTGAGAAGCTTGACTCATTGAATTTCATAAAGTATTTCAATTCCCCTACAAAATTATGTGATTGATAAATAAATTTGGGAATTGTGAACGTTTCAATAAAGGTTATTGCACATTAACAATAGGTATTGAACATTGAGCTACACTTTATACACTATATTTTTGTTGTGTTCGACAAAGATTTGGTGTGCGTAGGGGAGTTTAGGTAGAGAAGATCTTAGACGTGGTTAATCGAGTTTCTATTGAAATCAGCATTTTTTAATTGAAGCTATTGTACTGATTTTCATTTAACCAATCTAAATCTTTACTGAATCATAACCATTCCATTACCTTTCATATTCTGTTAACAAAAAAGTAACTTTGAAAAAGTTAACTGAGAATTCATATCCCCGTTCAGATGTGTATTTTTCATTAATGTTATTGTACTGCTTTCATTCAACCAATCTAAAGTTTTACTGATGTGATTCACAACCATTCGATAACTTTCCATATTCTGGTAACAAAAACAATTTTGAAAAATTGCAGTAGTCTGTTAATAACATATTCGCATCCCCGTTCAGACGTGTATTTTTTAATTGTGCATGAATTGATATTTCCAGTCCATAAACTTGCATATTCTTGTAATAAAAGCAGCTTTGCAAACTTGCAGACTTTGGAAGTCTGTTGATGGTATTTTATGAGTTGTTGAGCATTCGTTGAAGAATAGAAATTCCAATATAATTTATTTATCTGTTGTTTCTAGTACATTCTACCAGCTGCAGTCCATATCAAGAATCAGAGCAAGCTGAACAGAGGCGATGGACCAATAGCGCTGATCCTGGCTCCAACTCGTGAGCTCGCCCAGCAAATTCAGTCAGTGGCGCACGATTTTGGCGGCACCTCGTCGATTCGCAACACATGCATTTTCGGGGGCGCGCCAAAGGGACCACAGGCCAAGGATCTGGAGCGCGGCGTTGAGATTGTGATCGCCACGCCAGGCAGACTCATAGACTTTTTGGAGCGCGGCACCACCAACCTGAAACGGTGCACCTATCTGGTGCTGGATGAGGCCGATCGCATGCTTGACATGGGCTTCGAACCGCAGATCAGAAAAATCATTGAACAGATCAGAGTAAGTAGCTTTACTACACCAAGTTGAATTATTAAGTCTTTTTTTTTATTCCTCAACATTATGCACAAGAAAATACAGAAAAAACGAAGAGTAACTTAACTTAATAAATAAAATAAAAAATACAACTAACTCCTGTTATTAACTAACTAGAATAGATAAAACTAGTAGAAACAAAAGGAAACTTAATACAAAAAGTAGAGAAAAAGTTGTCAAAAATGGAATATGAGGAAGGTCCCCGCATGGGTCAAGCCTGTGCGCGGGGGCCGAGTTCTGTAAACTACTGTGTAAGTTGGAGGAAAACGACAGTAAAAGAAATATGTGTAGAAATGTTGAACAATCAAGAATTGAAGGAAACAAGAGGAAAACAAGGGAGGGAAATAATTCGGAAATATATCAAAGAACTGAACAAGCCTGAGACATGCAGATACTATGTGTGATACATGGGTCTTGGGAAACTATTGGCAGCCTCTCTACCAGCTTCCAGGAGCCAAAATACTAATTTTTTTTATAAGTGTAAATGCTGTATAAACCAGTGCGCAGTGCAGGTGGAATTTTTAGATACAATATGTGGATTAAGTGGTACGCGTTAGAGGCAGTTGATGATCTATTGATGCGAGGAGTGGTGATGCCAATATTGATTCTATGTTGAGTCAGATAATTGTGATTATTAATTGCTAACATGCTAAAATTTCTTTTGTAGCCATACAAAAGTAGGGTTTTTATAAATAACTGCCTAATATTAAGAACTTTGAAAAGGTTGAACAAGCTTGCAGTTGGAAAGCGGACAGGAACACAGAGAGCTGTCTTGATAATAGCCTTCTGTGTGATTTCCAGACCTCTAATCACCGTGTTTGTTGATCCACCCCATACAGCAATACCATATTGAAGGATGGATTGTACATAAGCATAATATACCATTTTTAATTGGCTGTGTTCGAGAACTTTAGGCAAAACTGAAAATATGTAGATAAATTTTCTCAACCTGGCATTTGTTGATTTTGTTATGTGCTGACCAAGACAGCCTGCTGTCAAACACAACACCAAGATACTTGTAGCTGTCAACCAATCCAATGACCGGACATTGACAGACCCCCAAACCATCACAAGCATGCAGATGCAACACCCGGTCATGGACGTCTCCAGTCACACGCAATGCCAGCTCCATGCACTTTGTCTTGTCCACATTCACAGACAACTTATTGTGGTCAAACCACTGCTTGACATCCCTTAGCCCATGGGCAGCGCTTTGGTATGCCTCAGCCCATGAATTGCCCTCAAAAAGCAAGGTTGTGTCATCAGCATACAAGTACATGATACCATTTTGAAGATCTACAAACGTATGTGATTTGAATGTCGTTGATCACTAAACTAGTTCATAGTTCAGGTACTTGAAGAGTCTTCGGTCGTCCGGCCACCGAACGCTGTTCTGTGCTGGAACAGCTGTTCAAGCCGGCCACCGAAAGTGATGCTGTGATACGCTTTTCCGGTGGCCTGCCGTTCATTCAATACCATTGATTCGGTTTGAACAGCTGTCCTAGCACAGCACAGCTTTCGGGCGTTCTCAAAGTTGAAAGTTCTTGCACAGTAACGTATCCAATACTCGATGACAAATACCATCAAAAATCAAACACATTCTTTGGAGTGGTGGTGGTATTGTGTATTCATTCTGCTTTTACACACCATTCCACAGCATGTGTTCGATTCTGTGATCGTGATTATCCTCGTGTACTGGATGCTCTACTATGTAAGCAGCCCAAATGTTGCCAGCAACACGTTGCTGGATACTTGATAAAAGGATACTACAGTATTAAATAAATAAATAAATAATCATTTTATTTGTTATTGAGCTTTAGCTCATACAAATGAGTTGCATATAATTCTATAGTTGCATACAGTAATAACAAACATAAAATATAGGAATCATCACCACATAACAATATAAATCGACAATGGATATAATAATAATATAATAAATGATATTCAATATAGGACATAAATATATCAGGAAATTAATATTATGATTGCTTTGAATGTAGGAGATCAGCCTGTTGTTTCTAAAATGTAAGTACGTAAGTTCAAAGCGTTTACCATAAATTTGTATACATCTTTCATTTTATTCACAGAAACATTAGAAAGAAGAACCATAACCCTATCATTATGACTAACTATGTTATTAATATACTTTGATGAGAATTGTTGTCTCAAATCAGAATACATAGGACACCTGACTAGAATGTGTGTTGGGTTAGTTTTACTACAGTATTAACATTTTCTACTTTCTGTTTACACACTCCTTCCTATTTGATATCTATGTTACACTATTTCCACTTTGTCTTTGCTCAAATCTGGAGTTATATTTTTGATCATTTGCCATCCTCAATCCTCCATTGAACAGTGCTTTTAAGACAATGGTCAATATTGACTACAGTTATTAAACTTATGTATGAATAGGTAATTCTAGTGGTTTGAAGTGTATTGTTGAAGAAATAAGTTGAAAAGTAACATCGGACTAATATTTAACCAATTTTGTTTAAATTGTCCAACCAATGATGCTCTATCGTATTTGCTACTTTTGATATGCAGTGATGTAAAAGTTACTAACTGAGGTTGCACAATTAGTAGTTTTGCCGTTGCTTTGACTGTTACTTTAATTCAAATTTTAATTATGCTTAAAGATGTCAACTTTAATATTGTATTTTTTCTCGTTTACATTTCCCCCCCCCCCCCCCCCGTATATCACATTACCTCGAGCTGTTAAAAGGATTGAAACTTTTCACCTGTCCATTAATTTTCTACAACTGTTTGAAACTCAGATACTTCTCAGATGTGTTGTCCTCCCTGTTCAGCCTCAACTGAGCAGCATTTAGAAGCCCTTGAAATGGGGCTATACCGTAAAGTATTGAGAGGGTGTTATGGATGGATTACGTTTCAAATTACGACATTTCAAAAAAAGAATATGGAAAATAAATGAAATTTCAATATAATGAAGGCTCTGAAGCTTGTGTATCTTTGACATTTAATGAAAAATACCAATATTGCTTTAACTTGTAAATCAGGGGAAATTAGAAAAAAAGAAATTTTGTAAGAGGTCATAGCAGAAAGATAATACAAAGGAATGAGAATTTGAGGACATTGTTTTGGGTTGAATCAGCTTAGTTGTTCATCGCGGCAGTGAATAAGGCCATCAAAGCCTGGTCGGCGATAGGGGTTCCCATCATACCACAGAATAACATTATTTATTCAAACATTCATTTTTATTTAAATAATTCATTCATTTCTACATCTGTTCGGTTTTTTTGTCAGGAATGATCACATCTATACTCATTATTATTTTTACAAAATCGGAGCTGCACAATAAGCGTGAATGTGTATCATTTTTTTTTGTCTTTCTACTAGTATTTTTGAACTTAACCATTATTATTTTTATTATTATATTTTGTTTTGGTTTGTATTACTGTATATTTTCATTGTAATTCATGGACGTGGTTAAGTGGGAGAGTAGACTTTTCAGTCTAAACTTTGCCACGTCAAGGAAAATTAAAAAACTATTCTATTCTAAAAGCCAAGAAAAGAAGAACAATCCCTAAAGACAACATGTTAAACTCAGTATTGAAAATATTAAGTTGAACAAACTACTACAGTGATGCTTTTTAATCACTTGAATCTTGCTTCATTCATACGGTTACTTACATAACTACTTACTGTATGCTCTGTGACTGATTGGTGCACAATTTATCATCTGCCAGAGCTTGTTGTTTCTCTTTGAATTCATTAATTTTATTATTATAGATCCAAATGTGTATTAATTTGATGTGTTCGGGTGTGTTTCAGCCTGACCGCCAAGTTCTCATGTGGTCTGCAACGTGGCCAAAAGAAGTTCAAGCTCTGGCTGAAGATTTCCTGAACGATTATGTGCAGATCAACATTGGATCACTGGAGTTGGCTGCCAATCACAACATCAGACAAATTATTGACGTGTGCAACGATTCTGAAAAGGAGGCAAAATTGATGAAATTGCTGAAAGACATTGGAAATGAGCGTGGATTCAAGGCTATCATCTTTGTTGAAACTAAAAAGAAAGTTGATGATATCACAAAGCTCATAAAGAAAGACGGGTATGCTTCATTTTAATTTTTTAATTTTAATCAAACATAATTATTAATCGACTATTAATTGTCAGAATTTTCTTCAATTTTCCAACTCAAATCAATAAACATACCAGCTCAAATCAATAGATGTTTTTGTGTCATTTAAAACGATTGAAACGCTTCATTTTATTATATTAAATTCTCATAATGATATCTATAGCATATTGCTGAGCTATATGTGAATTTAACAAGGATGTTTCAGCCTCTGCAACCACAGAGGGTGATGGCTCTTTAGCAAACACTTTGGTGCTCCTAATTTCTCATTTCAAACGTTTCTCTGACATTACTGGAACCACCTTTAATCGTGCTTGCACAGGGGAGCATAAAATATTCAACGAAAATAATCACCATTGCAAAATCAAGCACATACTGTGGAATGGGGTGACATATTGGTGCTGCGTGAATACCTTCATTCCACAACATGTGTTCATCGTAATGGATGCTAGCTGGCTAGCTAGCTAGCTAAGGAATATTTATTTATTTTCACAATGTTTTTTAGAGCTTCAGATGATAAGTTTACTTTCTACTATTGTGTTCTTTATCGAATAGAATTGCAATATTTTATTTTCATTTTCACAGATTTCCTGCAATCTGCATCCATGGAGACAAGTCCCAGCAAGAAAGAGATTATGTTCTGTCAGGTGAGTGTGTGTGTGTATTTGATACTTGGTTTTCCTATGTATAAGCAATCAGTTTTTGTTCTTTTCTTTGCTTTTCGTATAAAACAAATTTGAGTCCTAGTATAATAGAATTTATTTACTATTATCGTGGAACTAGTGTATTTCATGATCCACATTACTGATCATTCTCAATACATCTGAATATATTTTATCCTTATCTAAATTTAGGTGTTGTAACTCATGGTGTTGAAAATCAACAAGACATGTCTCTTGTTGATTTTCAACACCATGAGTTACAATAATATTTGTTGCCGTTCATTTTCAATTAAAAATTTTATTTCAAGAAAAATTATATTGTATTTTTGAAATTTTCTGTACGCTTGATTTTTTAATGTAGTTTATTAGTCAAGAAAATTATTTTCAAACTTGAACATTCATCACATGAACCTATTGCATCCAAAATATTTTATATTTTCATTCAACTGTGCTATAAAATTTTATTTTAGATTTTCCTGTGTGCAACATAATTATAATATCCTTCAAACTTGGTTTTTATCTTTTTTTATTTGCAATTTAATTTTTTTTGAAAAGTGAAGAAAAGTAGTGGAATTTTCCGAAATTCATAATTTATTCTCCTCCTTTATGATAAAAGTCATGCACTTTTATCTTTAGTCATCTGTATTTTGATTATGAAAAATCAACCAACTTTGATTTCTATCTTTCTAAAGGGATTGAAATTTTTTGAAAAAAAAAAAGAATTGATACTATTGTATGTTTTGAGATTTAAAAAAAATCTTTTACATTTGAGAAAAATTATTCTACTATTTTGGTGATGAATTGCCAAATAAACCACTAATTCGATTGTTTCAGAATTCCGTAGTGGGAAATGCGCAATCTTAGTAGCAACAGATGTCGCCGCTCGTGGATTAGGTGAGTTTTTCGTTTAAATTTTGTACAACTTCGAGTCTCGCGTTTGAAAAAAGACCTATAAATTATTATTCATGTTCAATGAAAGTTTTAATTGGTATCCTGTAAAATATGATAATTATTAATTTACTGTATTATGAAAAATGAAAGTGATCCCCCCTCCTATGAAATTTTATCGCTTTTTTGGGATGCCTTTCTGATAGTTGGAGTCTCACAAACAAATTTCGAATGATAATTACTAAACTCCTTTTTTTTTTAAATATTTGTTTGAGCTCTTCAATGAAATATTAGGTTTTTTTTGGAGTGCATGAAAGTTTTTGAAAAACTGCAGTCTAAAAATTAATGAAGATAAAAAGGTGAAATTGGTTTCAAATATTGTAGAAATCATTTTCCCGAGAGATTCTGAATATTATAAATTTTGGGTCCGATATTAGTGAGATATAGCCATTGTAATTATTCAAAATTGAAAGTCGAAAAATTTCTTATTTGGGTCCTATTTAAGGTACAAGTTTGTAACTTGTATAAAATTCTCTAACATTTGAGTTCTTGAAAAAAATGCAAGTTACATTTTCGTCCGTCGCTTAGTTTGGTTTCAAATCCAAAATGACAGTTTTTCCAAGATGGCGGCCGAAGTACAGCTATGTTTATTGGGACTTCAGCATATTTTTTAGTCGTATATACCAATTTTCAGCGGTGTTGGAATTTTTTCCTTTCTCACCCGAAATTTCCGCTTATCTTATTTTAGAAAATCGTATTATAAATTATTGTATTAATTTAGTCTATTTGCAGAGAATAAGTTAATTATTCCGAGGCTGCTCCCAGTAGAAAATATAGTTATGTACGTTTTTCAATCAGAGATTTCGCATCGATTCTCCATGAGAACATGTGTTGAAATTCGAAAATTTCTCCGCGTTGCTATCAGAAATGTTATTTTCCAAATCTAATGACTTTTCATCATAAATAACGATAATATGTGAGCTTTCAACCTTTAATCTACAAATTCTACTTAACACGACATACTCATAGGGTAAGCTAAAACCAACAGAAGCAGAATTTATTTTTCAATTTGAATGATTAGTTTATCGTTCAATTGGTAATTATATTAATTACCCTTGGGACTATGGACCACTTATAAATGCTGACTATGAAAGATATTTCTGTTCGATAGCTATTTGAATTGTTTGGAATTATAGAATAGCAATTGTAAGCCGCTATGTGTATTTCAGGTGAAGACACGCCAATGATAATTTTTTTATAAATAATTTATTAATTTTATACAATGATTAATAGTGTTATTTTTTGTTGTCACAGATGTTGAAGATGTAAAGTATGTGATCAATTTCGACTACCCCAACACATCGGAAGATTACATTCATAGAATCGGGCGCACCGGTCGTTGCCAGCAGGCGGGCACAGCCTACACGTTCTTCACGGCCAACAACCAGCGTCAAGCCAAGGAGCTGATATCTGTGCTGACGGAAGCCAAGCAGGAGGTCAATCCCAAACTGCACGAACTGGCCGCCATGGCCAAGAACTCCATGAATGGCAAACAAAGTAAGTTACACACTGTTTATCACTGATTACTTTCCACTTAGGTTGCAGCTGGGCAGAGAAGAATCTTAACTTGTGATATAATTTTTTTTTATTTCTCCAAACAGCGTCTATTTTGGTGTCCTACCAATAGACGTCTCGTGCATTTGGTGTTTTGCTTTTTTCAAATTTATTATTGTAACTGAATGTTTGCGACTATGGGAGGTGGGAATAAAGTTGAGTACGCACTTCGTATTCAATAAATCGGCGCTTTGGATTCTTGCTATTTGAAGTGAATACAAGTTGAGTCTATCACAGCTGTTCCCACGCCTTCCGATCGGACTCTAATCGACTCAACAGATCACAGGCATTTATTGAATGAAAGCCATTGGTTTGAACAGTTGTCACAGCACAGGTTTCAGTAGCCACCCTTGTGAACGAATAGTGTCTATAATTATTTGATCTGAGAGGCTACATGAAAGTCGTGCATCTCAGCTTTTGGATAACGGAAGTACAAAGTATTATGTAACTAGTAGTAATAATTACCAAGCAACTCATATACAGGGTGATTTTTAAGTATGGATTTATATTGCGTAACGGAGACGTTCTTTGCGAAAGAAGGTTATGCGGATCTGCATAGTTTTAAAAATTTAACTTTTTGTTGGTTTTGAAATTTTTGTCCGCCATCTTGGATCCGCCATATTGGATTCAACTTCACTTTTTTAAATGGGATGGTGGTCATATGACACATCATTTCAGCGTGAAATTTCAAGAAAAAAAAACAATGGCGTAAACCATTTTTCAATAGATGCCTTTGTTCGCGATTTATAAGCATTTAAATTTGCAATTTTGGGAAAATTGTGTTAGCAATAAAAAAGTTAGAACGCACTGAAAAAAACATTTTATTGAATTTTTCAGTCATAAATTATCTAACAACTAAGTTTAAATGGTGGTAAGACTTGATAATTAATAAGTAATTATGTTTATTATTCACTAACCACATTTCAGCTACCGATGTTAATATCAGCCAGTAGGTATCATTAACAAAACAAAAAAAAAAAAAAAATGGAAAAAATAGTAGTTTATGCAACGGTTGTATTATGAGAGCCTTTAAAGCACGAGTTAGATGTTAGTTAGGGCACGAGCGAAGCGAGTGCTCTAAATATCTCACGAGTGCTTTAAAGGCCAAATACAACCGTTGCATACACTATTTTATCTACGACCACTGATATACAACGATAAAAACATTTTCAGAAAAAGAGTCAACATGATTTGCTTCTTTCCAATCAATGGATTGACTGTAGGTTTTTTCATACAAACTTTTCGATTTCTCAGGCAAAAGGCTCTTCAATGCCGAATTTGCCCTTTCAGTTATTTCTTCGGGTGTTGAGATAATTTCATTTTCACTGTCACTATTATTCATGTTTAGTTGGATAGGTAGATCTATCATGTACCGGCACCAACAGTTCAGCCAAACATACGCATGAGCAACATAACCTATACAGTGCTTTTTATCAGATGCGATACTCTTTTGTTCCGTTCCAGTATTTCGAAACTGGAACAGTGAACTAGGGTCGTGTTATAATATACAAGTTGTACTGTAATGAGGTCATTACAGTACAAGTTTCAAATTCCATTTCGAAAAAGCTACTGTTTCGATTTCAATTATAAAACTGTAATGATTGCGTTATAACACGGTCGTAGATAAAAGGTTTTATGATGCTGGTATTACTAAAACTTCATTAACAAAACAAAAAAAAATGGAAAAAAATGTTTTATGATGCTGGTATTACTAAAAATTCATTAAATTTCGGTTGTTAGATAATTTATGAATGAAAAATTCAATAAAATTTTTATGCAGTGCATTCTACCTTCTTCATTGCTAATACATACAATTTTCCCGAAATTGCAAATCTAAATGCTTATAAATCGAGAACAAAGGCATCTATTGAAAAATGGGTTACGCCATTGGTTTTTCTTGAAATTTCACACTGAAATGATGTGTCATAAATGACCACCTTCCCATTTAAAACAATTAAGTTGAATCCAAGATGGCTGACAAAAATGTCAAAACTAGCAAAAAGATAGATTTTTAAAACTATGCAGATCCGCATAAGCTTCTTTTGCAAAAAGAACGTCTTAGCTACACAATATAAAGTCGTTTCCATACTTAAAAATCACCTTGTATTATCTAAATCATGGTTACTTCTTAAACGAGACTATATTTTCTAATTTTCTTGGCCATGGTTTCTTGGTTTGACTTACATCTATAAAACATTACGTTTGTTTTTGTCTAACCTAAATTTATGTCTATTGAAGTATAAAGTGTTGTTGATTTTATTGGGAAGCATCATATAATGCCTTTGACGTGTGCTGTGATGTAGGATTTCATTTGATTTCTCTATTAAAATGTTTGAGCAAATGACATGCATATTTTTACATAAGTTGTTCGTTGAATTTGGTTTTATGCAGTTTTCCGAATTAGTAAGGCCATATTGTATTATATTGTATTTCATAAATTGTATACTACCGGTTTACCCGTGCTTTGCAACGAGATTTAAGATAGAATACTTGTTAAGTCTCCAATAATTAGAATTCTAATTGTTTGTAATATTCTCATAGATTTAAAAAAAAAAAGAAATCAGTCCCACTACTTTCAGAAACGATTCTGTATAACTAAAAATGGATGTTTGGATCTAGATTTATCAGCTGAGTAAAATGAGCTATTACACTTTAAGATCGAGCCACCTATTTTAAATTAAAAATTTTCAAAATTAGGGACATCACAGATTTTTCAACTGCCTTGGCAAGCAGAGGAAAATGAGCTGTCACATTATATGAAGCAGTAGATTTCTCAAATTTGAACCCTCCCCCTGTCAACCGCGCAAAGTTTTTTTTGGTGGGTCGGGGGTTCCAAGTTTTTCCGTTGTTATGGGCCCTCATAAACATTAATGTGATTCAACATTTCCACTTAAATCACTTGCATTCATTCAAATCATACACTTAGATTTAAAAATTCCTTCCCCAGAAATTGGCTGAAAATCTATATCCCCCCCCTGAGCCCCCTAATTTGTCCAGTTTATTACACTAGTTTAGTGGTTCTCGCCAACATTAATTTATTCAAACATTCCCCAAAGTTTTATCGCAATAGGATGATGGATTTAGGAAAGCAAAAAGGAAATACAGACATAGCATTTATACATGCATATACTCATTTTTATTCCCCTGCAATAGTTGAATAATTATTGAGGAAACTAAGTTTTGGGAAATCCCCGTTTAAGCCTGAATTATTTTGAAGAGCTGTATTTCATATTCAATTCATTAGATCCTTCATTTTCATTCATTCACTTATATTCTACTTCAAGTAACTTAATTTCATGGTTTTTATTGATTTATTTTTATTAATATCAATAGAGAAATTTTTTTTCGTAGAATGATCGTTCAAAGCCCATATTAAAAATTGTTATCAATGAAAAAATCCTAGATTTATTTATTTTGATTAGAATAGAGATAATAGTTTCTCTTTTAAAACACAATTCAGATTAACTTATGAGAAAAAGTTATGCAAATTGATTCATTTGCTATAAGTTATTTTTTATAAAAAACTTTTACTGACGGAAGACTCAAACCCGAGCCCTCAAAGATTGATGTTTGGTATCTGGATTTAGACCGCCTTTATCAACTGATTAAAATGAGCTATTACACTTTAAGATCGCGCGTATCGTTAAAAGAGTGGATTTTTGCGCCCCCTCCTATTTTAAATTGGAAATTCTGAATTTGATGATGCACTCAAGCTCTGACAAGTCGCAGATGATGAATCCCAAGTTCAACCAGCAGAGTCGGCCTATTACTACTATGTTATATATAGTCCACGACCATAGACAATCAATAAACAATTGGAACTTTTTAAACTTTCAACATTAATTTTGAAAAATCTGAAAATGAATTCGAGTTTTAAGGTGATGCACTGAATGGAATTAAAGGAAGCTTTGTGCCAAATTTAGTGCTTTGAATCGTTGCTGTTTTTCTGTAATCCGCAAGACTGCCACTAACAAATTCACACAATTTTTTATTATAAAAAACGGCAACAATATCTTGAGCTTTTCAACAGCAGGGCACAAAGCCACACCTCCTCTCTCTTATTATATAGGAGATTGGGTGCAATATTCCAATTATTTCATGGCATTCAATTTTAATGGCAGCTGCAGAAGTGCAGTAGTAGGCTAGGGCGTTATCTAAGTAAGACTGATTAAAAGACTGAGTGAATTGTATCTCTAGTCAATGTATGTTATACTTTGTAACTGTGACTATTATTTGTAAAAACATGTGACTGGTCTGTGCATTGCGACCTCCTCAATATTGACAGAGCTTATTGTATAATGACACTGTACTTAATGGCCAATAAATATTCTCGATTCTTTATTCTTAAAAGCTACTCCTGGGGACAAACTCGAGTCTCGTTCAGCGTGGCATATTTTGTGTAAGCATTCACCTCATTATTCACGAACAAGTCTCAGGCTCATTGTATTACACTGTCTGTTAGTTTGAGTTCATCAAGAGCACGATTGAAATTGGATTTTTCTTGAATGTATGTTATATTTTTAAATAATAATAATAATAACATGTTTCATTGTAACTGCTGATTGTAATATTATTTACATAAGATTCGTAATTTATGATTTTCAGATCGCAACAGGTGGAACAATAATAGGATCAGAGATAATACGAACGGATTTGTGAACAAGGGAACATGGAACCAGAGCTCGATTCAGGATGTGAAGGAGTTCAAGCCTAGCCAGCCGAACAGATTCCAGGCGGGCGGTCAGTACCATCAGAACAACGGCGGCGGCTACAAGAGCCAGAACTACCACCAGGGTGGAGGAGGTGGCTATCAGCAGAACGGCTACCATCATCCGGCGGCTGCCAATGGCGCATATGTCGGCGGATACATGCAGCAGCAACAGCAGCAACCACAGCAGCCACGTCCCTACCAGAATCAGCGCAACCAGTATGGAAATAGCGGAGGCGGAAGCCAGCACAGCCAGGAGTCGCAGAATGGAGGAGGATACAATGCAGGTGGTCAGGGCGGATATCAGCCAAGAAACTACGCTGGCAACAACGCTGTCGACAGAAACAACGCCGCTGTCAGTGGTGGCAATGCTGGTGGCGGCGGCGGCAACTATCAGCAGAGATACCAGAGGTACCAGAAGTACGGCCAAGAGAACGGCAACGTCTACTCGATGCCGCCGCCAATGATGATGCACTCTGGCTCTGACCAGTCGCAGATGATGAATCCCAAGTTCTACCAGCAGAGTCGGCCGCCACCACAGAGCAGCCACTGCCACTCGCCTCCCATGCCCATGGCCATGCCCTTCCCGCCCTATACTGCCTACAGCATGCAGACTGTTCAGCAGTAAACACTCTTCATACACTACTTGCTATTATTTCTTCATTCTTAATAACCTCCATCATTATTATTATATTACCTTATTATTATTCCAAAGTAGATAGTGAGAATGTGTCACACACTTGTGCTGCCAATATTGTTTTTCCTTTTTTTTTTTGTCAATGTATACATTAATATTATAATCGTAAATGCTATTGAAATTTAGGTGTTTTGGGTTTGCACCACTGATGTGTGCACAATAATGTACAACTAACTTAACACACGTTATCTATCATGTGTTTTGCTGCACATGATGATTTCTGATAGCCTTTGTATAAAACACCAGAGTGTCTTCTTATTATTTGTGGTCGGTCGATTGATTGTTTGGAAGCGTTATTTTTATTAGTAATGATAATATTAATAATAATTACTATACATCTACTATCGTCTGATACTATCTCTTTATCATACACACAATATTGTTGTCCGAGTATATGATGTGGCCACATTCCAATCTTTTTGTCTTATTCTTTTTCCTTACGATAATAACTACTATTAAAACTATGTATCTCGGTATTTGATTATTGTAGAATTGTAATAAATCTCTGTATGCCTTTGAAATGCACGAAACATTCAGAAGGGGAGGGTTGGGAGCTAAAAGCGAATCATTATCATCAATCAATCATCATCATTAAAAATGTAAATGGAAGACTACAAATCTTGTCTGTTTTCATTGAAACTATGGAAGGATTTACACGATTACATATTGTCACGAACGACGGTTGAAAATTGTTATTATGTTATTCGTATTTCTTTTATAATTTTTTTTTTACAAAATAATAATTACCTGTCGGTATTTTTGCTTCTCATATTTGTGATATTTCAGATTGGTGCTGGATAGGAAACCTATCTCGTCTAATTATAATGTAAGAAAACTAGATAATGTTCATCCAATTTCACTATGTTTTTTTCTTCCCCAGCCAGACAATCTGGCGAATATTATTTTCTTTATCGAATAATTTTATCAGTGTAAATAAAATGATGGTGTCATTATTATTATTTCTATTCACGTACTGATGAGTAGAGTGTGAATGAGCAAGATGCGTTTTTTGACGATGAAGATGACATCTATCATATTATATTATTATAGTTTGTTGTGTGTGTTGATGACAGCACACAATAATCTGCCTAGACCAAATTATGTATTGTTCCTTCCGGTGCCAAAAAACAATCTGATTACTTTTTATCTAGCGCATTTGTTAACTGAAAAACACTATGTTGTTTTGTAATAATGCTCGGAAATAACGAATAGGAATTTTGCAAGCAAAGAAACTGATTTTGTCTTCTATTTTTGGCCGTTTGTAAGTGAGGGAGGGAGGGAGAGAGAGTTACGTAGCGAGCGAGAGACTGGTTAACACCCAGAAATGTTCCTTAACCCTCTATTATAATAATAATTAATTATTGTAACGGTACGATCAGTCCACCCTCAAGGGTCGTGTACATATGTAATACCTACTAATAGTTGTTTATAATAATGATGATAAATTTAGTAATGTATTAAGTCTATTGATTATTCTAATTGAAAGCTATAAAGGAAGACCTTGATTACACTTGAACTGTGATATGTAAATGTAGAGAATAATATTTTAACTTAAGTTTGCATCGAATCTTGTCTATCGTGTCCATGAGAAAGGTCGGTTAGAACCATCATTTATACAAACACACACACATACTAGCATCAAGCAACGCGTACGTACTGCAGTAGTAATTTGCAACTGAAGAGGCGTTGGTCTTTTGAGTGACCGAAGCCCGAAATCGAGACGCTACAGTATTTTGATATATAAATTATTATTAGTACTACTATTTTACTGATGTATGTCGTCGGCCTGCGCCGTACGGTTAACCTATTGTGATATTTTTCTCAAAGACTGATATAAATGATTAATTACACGCATTAGACTGTTTTTAATAATAAATCGGTGACGTAATGCAAGCTTGTTTTCCCTGTGAAGTTTGCTAGCAGGCCTGACCTAGTAGCGGTTGTTAAGAAAATTATACGACTGCTTTCAACCTATCTGGTCTGTATGTTTTTTACAAAGTTATTTTTTTGTACAAAAATTATATGAGCACATCACGCTAGATCGTTTATATGTGTGTGAACTACATGTATGTAAACTAGTTGTTTTAATCTTGCTCATATACATTAATATATCGATATTATAATATACTAAGGAATTTCAGTCTTTGTACGGTATATTACAAATGTTTTATTTTTTATGTTTACGTTTGATTTTTATCTTTTTGAAGTTTAGAGACGAATGAATTTAGATAGCGTTGTATATTGTTAATCGAGTAATAAACAGTAGAGGTAGGAATAAGTCAGTATGTGTTTCGGTTCAAACGACGATCTTAATAAACGGAGCTCTATAATATGACTAAGATACGAAGATGATGAGATCTCCGCCCACCTTTCTCGTAGGAAAAGATGAGAACAAATTATTATTCTAGTAGTTAATGGATAAGAAAAAACTTACAATCGCAGTTGTTGTAAAAGTGTAATGATGCAGACCGGATGACTTAAAGAATAATTATTGATCTAAACGAATGGTATTTGAGACATTAAATAGCAAAAGCTCGGTGTTCTTGATTCTGTGCCGTGCAATTTTTTTACCATGACAAAATGAAAATTGTGAAAATAATATATATATTTGTATACTGGTAAAATATATAGGTCAATTTGTTATGATTTCTTTCTTTTTAAATAAGTTTTTGCGACCCTTGTGAAAGTGTGGGATGAAAGATGATATATTTGCACAAAGCCTTTTGTTTCCTTTGCGGACAAACGCTTGGATAGCAAGTGTTTGTTGACAGAGAAAGCAGAAGATATTGTGATAGTTTTTATATGTATAAAAAAATTGTCAGAAGATCTGTAACAATTTTTCTATAGAATATAATGAACGAGTAAAACTCTTCTGTGAGTTTCTTCAAAGTGCATTTCTTGTATGTAATACAGTATTATTATTAGAAAAAATAAAAATCATGCAAATCTCTATGGATTGTTGAAGGTTTTTTTTAACTTCTTCCTAAACACCTTACATTCTTGTCATTCGCTCTTACATTTTAAGTGTAGATGCACCTTTCAAATTAAATGATTTTTATAAAATTCAAATTAGATGATTTTTATAAAATCCGCATTTAGATGATTATGCATATAGGATGTTAGTTGACCACCTATAACTCAAGAACGGCTCAACCGATTTTAATGATCTTTATTTGTTGTATTCGTATCCGCTCCAGATAACAGAGTAAGCATTAAAATGTCGGAAAATTAATTGAAATTGACCGATACAACGGAGTGTCCAAGGACTTGACGAGTTAAGTTATAATAATTATATTGGGCATAAATATGCACCAGTCAACCATACTAAACTTTCTACTAACGTAATTCTAATGCTCGGCCTTCAAAAAACATCATAATATGCTTCCCAATTCACAAAAAATGCACGTTGGCAGTTTTTGAAAATGTTTGCTTCTTCATTTTCGTCGATTTAAAATAATTTAAGAAAAGATTTCATCCCAATCAAAAATTGAAACCAACGCTTGCACTGTAAAAGATGGAGTTGATTGGGCTAAGCATCAGCTTTTGTAATAACCAATGTTTTGATTTTAAAATGTAAACAGCTGCCAACGTTTTTATTTTCACTAGCCCAAACTAATCTAGAGCCTATAGTGGAATCTGTCTTACATCATAATTATTTTTATATTCGACCCTCAAACTCCAAAATCAATAGCGATCACACTTGGACTATTTAGGAAGCTAAGTTACCAATTTTTAAGTCTGTGCGCTAGGGCACAGACGAAACATGGACCATTGTCATACCAGTATGTTCTCGAAAAGGAAATGAAGAAAATGGAAGGGATGTGAATAATTATTGAATAATATTTATAAACCCGATCAGCACTGTAATAAAAAATCTGGCGACATTCGTTTATGTTTGGGCGCAAGAAAGGCTTATGAGATTATCATCCCGGGATGTCTTATTATTTTATTTATATGTTATGTTGCTGTGCTGTTGTGAATAAGGATGTTTTTTTAAATTATTTCTACTGTTTCGTTGATAGGTATGTTGGTATAATTATAGATTTGTTGTATCAAAAGGTGCAAGAGTTGTGAGGAATTTGTGTCTTCTATTTTTTTTATGAGGTCGCTACTGTTTTTTATGCATTTGTCGTTGTTAATAATGTCAATTAGTTTTCTGAGTGTTCGATCTGTGTTTTGATATTTTTTTTATCTGCGTTTTGCTAGTTTATAGGCTGGGACCTGGGACTTCTCACATACTTGTGAGTAGCTTCTTGTGAATGAGGAGCTTCTCACATACTTGTGGGTCTTGGTCGAGGTTCTGGTCGTGCTGTCAGACCAGTACTGGTCTTGTTCTTGGCCATGCTAGTGCGTGTTTAACCTACCCTAGGTTAAACACGCACAAGCACGACGAAGACCAAGACCAGTACTGGTCTGACGCAGCACTACCAGAACCTCGACCAAGACCAAGACTGTATAATAATGTCGAGAAAAACAACGAAAACATCTGAAAACGACGATCCAGTCTGAAAATGGATGTCGTGGAAATAGCAGCCGCCAACATTGTACCGGAAATAATTATGTAAAAGCTAAAGCCGTGTCTCCACCAACCGAACATGTCTGCCGAACATTGTTGGCGAATACAAAAAACGGACAAACATTAAAAATATGGGTCACCGAACATGTTCATGAGTTCAATTGAAATGTTCGGTCTGTGAGCGAACAGTGACGACTAACAACAGGTTCCCGCCACTAACCCCACCACACCGATCATAATGTTCGAGAAGGCGTCCACACCAAACCAATTCCAAAAAATGTTCGGCGACATCAGCTGATTCCAGCGAACACTTCGCCGAGCATGTTCGGTTGGTGGAGACGCGGCTTTAGAAAAAAGCACTTTGTACACTCCTTGAGAGCAGAGAGACTTTTAAAAGGATGGATTGTTAGTTTTTATGCTTATTTACGTGAGCATGGAGAAGAGTTTTTTCAACTACACATGAATGAGTAGTGTTGAAAGTTTTGATAAACTGCTGGTGAAAATTGCACCTCACATAAGTGGAACTTAATGGTATGCTGAAATTAATTACTGCTATGCACTTGTGTATCAGAAATGAAGAAATAATGCTACTAGTAACGTTAAGGTAAGTTTAATAAATGAATAATATTCTAAGAAGCATAGTAAATGAATATAAACTTGTGTACAATTGTGAAAAATTAATTGTAAAAAATTAGTTACAAAATTTACATTCCAGTCTTCTTTCGATCTAGCAACTGTTGTTAACGTCATCAAAACATTGAAAACACAAGCTGGTCTGGCGCTTGGTCTGTGCGACCAGAGCGAACAGCTGTGGTCGTGCGTTTGTCTTGCGTCTGTCGTATCTTGGTCTGTCTAGTGTGCGTTGCTCCATATCATTCCATGTTCCTGCTCGTGGTCGTAGACTTTTTTTTAGATAAAGTCTTGGAGACTCCAGTCTTGGAGACAGGAGACTTTAGATAAAGTCTTGGAGTACATAAAACAAGTTAGACACACAATTATACAATCTTATACACTAGTTACCATAATTTATTACTATATCAATTAGTTAAGGTGAGGCTTAATTTTGATGTGAAAGGAACTTTTTACACTATAAAATGTTTTATCAACTAAATATTTCTTCAATAAATTATTGTTTTTTTAAATATTTCTCATTTTCAAGACTTGAAAAACTGCGGTAGCTTGTAGAGTTTCCTAACAATATAACTAGGTTTTTGTTTAAATAAGCTACTATTGTGACTCACCAAGTGGTAATCTCGGCTTCTTGTACAGATTGGGGCAGTCAAACCGCACTGTTTTAAGTATTAAAAAACAGAAACATTTTTTATTCATATATTGAAACAAATCAGAACATAAATGGAAATTTTGATTTAAACAGAAAAAATGTTCATTTTTTGAGGACAACTTCAGTAAGGTGGCGACCATTTTTACACACTGTCAAAGTCTCATATTGAAATTCTCACTGACACGTCACAGAGTACTGCCGGTGTTATTGCACGAACTTCTTGTTCGATTCGAACTTTCAAGTCCTGTACTGTTGTTGCACGAGTCATAAAAACCTTCAACTTGAGATATCCCCGTAGAAACAAATCACAAGAGCTCAGGTCGGGTGATCGTGGAGGCCATTGGTTCCTATTGATCAAACGGTTCGAAAAACCTTCCTCAGAAGGTCCATTGTCCATTGACACTCTGGCTGTATGAATCGCTGCTCCATCTTGTTTGAAATAAGTGTTTTCATTCACAGGAAATCGTTGAAGTTCGTCTGGAATGAGGAATATTTCCAGCATTTAAACATAGCGAGGTGATGTTACTGTATACGGCTATCATCATCCTCAAAAAATACGGACAAATGATTCCACTTGAAGCACACCAGACAGTCACTTCGGCCGTTCGTGAGGATTGACAGCAGCCCAATAGCGAACATTTTGTTTATTGGTATACCCGCTTAAATGAAAATGAACCTAATCGCTCATCCATAAGATATGGGCGAGCAGCGGGTGCACATAATGATCTTCGGCCATTTTCTAAATATGCTGTAACAGTGAAACCTCTTTGTTCACCAGTCCAACGCTGCATGGCTACTAAATTCCAATTGTGTAGAATGGTTAGGTCACCCCTTAATTTTCCCACTACTAACCCCATCCACTATACCAGCTTTCTTAATCGTGCGTTTTACTGCCCCACTCTGTATTATAATCGTGTGCGTCAAGATTTTGGTTAATATCACTCATTTTACATAATGGTATAAGTAGCTTCATACACGTATAAGGAGGGTACAGTTAGGAGACCAAGTCCCTTGAACAACGGCCCACACGAATCTAACCTACTTTCTCTTTCCATACACCCAACATGTTTTGGATCTTAAACACCCTAAAGGTTTTTTTTTGATTACCTCTTGGTCGTGATAGTGCGCGTTAACCCTTATTTATCATCTACCATATATATAACAGCATTAAAACGTTACTGTAAAATGCAATAATGATATACAGGAAATTAATAAACGGATTGAGATGTAAATCGAGAAGATGAAAATCAAGAATCGAGAGAATGTTTATGGGTTCAACAGTTGAAACCATTTATTTATTTTTCATGTTATTTAATTATTATTTTTTTGTTATATTTGTTGTGTTTTGATGTTTGTAAATTTTGAAACATTGTAGCCAATTCCATAAATTTAAAAAAATTGAGAAACTGAGAGGATTTTGATGTTTTAAAAGTTTTTATAAGGTCATATAAATATAATATGTTATTAAAAAAATAGTTGAAAAGAAAAGTACATACAAAATGTTTGATCATAATATTATATGCTTGCAAATAAAATGAAAATTGTTTATGGAGCAAAATGGAATGGAATTACTTCAACTTAAAAAATCAAATAAATGTTGTTTAAATATGTGATAATTTTGATATCTAAATGTTTTGCAAACAAGATCAACATTATAGCTGCCCAGTACCCTATAAATGAGACACCCTGAGCTCATTGGACGCTTTATTTTATTTTTTTGTCACTTGTTTACATTTGCCTAAAAATTATGTGGCCCCCTGACGTTGAGCCCCGAGGAAACTTCCCCTTTGCGCCCCATCCCCACTGTAACTTCAACTACAGTATATTCTTTTTTCTAGCTGTAACGTTATTTTCTCTTCACGTATGAAAACGTTTTTACCTCCAGTAACTGATATTATCGTATTTTTATTGATGCCTCATTCTTGGCGCCTCTTTTACAGGTTCATGGGGGGGGGGGGTTTGAACCGCCCTGCCCCCTTCATACTACGCCAAAATGAATCTGGAAATGTTTGGAAGTGGAAAATTGCATGTTTTGTCAAGCAGATTATTGCCAACATGTTGGCATGTTTGAATTTCGCGGTTAAACATTGTTGCCAACGAATACGTTGTGTAACATCACAAAACGTTTCTCAACATTCCAACATCTATAAAAAAGAAATGGAAGATGTTAATGTTATTTCATAATCCTATATTATATGTTAAATTATATGATTTTTTAATGCTCATGCTGTAACCTATCAGCGAGTTTGTAAGAAAAGAAGTTCTAGAATAGAAGTACGCAGGTGAATGCGCAGACGTGTATTGCGAATATGGGTGCGATAACAATCAGCAAACAGCTGTCTGTCATCTGCAATCTGTTCCTTGAGTCCCTGTGTCCCTGAGGCTTTCAGTTTCTAGTTTCCAGTGAACATCTGATCAATATAGTCAACAAAGAACAAATTTTTATTGTTGAACATTATTGTTATTTTATTTAATTTATTATTAGACTACTCTTAAAATTGTTAAGAATTTATAACTTTTAAAACATGAAGTACTAGCAAATGGAATTCCAGTGACTCATTCATAATTATTTTCATTCAACGGATTCTAACAGGTAGGCCTACGCATTGCTGCAAAATTTTTATCGCTCAGTATATTTTGACCTGCAAAAATAAATTCTAGTTCTATTATCTAATTGCTGTTCTCTTATCTATTGTGAGTAATTTTCAATATTCTTGTATCAATTTTGAGTTGAAGTTTGACTGAAGAAATCCGTTGACACTGTGATGTCATAGCCAATTGAACGCAAAAATAAGGTAACACTCAACAATTCAATGAGGTGTGGAATGACTGAGACTGCCATGAATGTTAACCATAGAACTATAACCTAGTTTATAGTTCTATGATGTTAACCCATCATCCTTCATAAAATGTATCATACATTTAATGTCCACTGACAGAGGCAAATTTATTAAAGAGTTAAAGAAATACTTCCTAGCTCGGCCTTACTACTCTATCTCAGAATACAAAGACGACCACACATTTAGAAAACTGAAATAAAACTCCTGACATCTACCTGACTCAGGAAACAGGATGAACTGCATATAACAAATAATAAAAAAAAAAACTAATCTGGGCTCACCAGGGCGTGTCCCAAAGAAAAAATGACGATTCCCCGGTCTACTGACCGTCTGGAGAAGACTTCAAAAGTAAAGTAAGTAAGTAAAAGTAAAGTGTCCATCCTTGTTCACCGTCGTGTAATACCTAATTCGTGATCTACTCAGCTAATCAAGGCGATCCAAATTCAGCAGGAATGTATAAAATGGCTAGTAATATCTAGATGCTTCTAGATTAAGTTTTTCCTTCGTATTTGCATGGCAAAGGATGTGTTTATGCTAGAAAGAGTACACCTCACTTTGCTAGATTCATGGATAAGTGGTTGGATGAGAAGTGTTCATCCGCATTCATTAAGGTTAAAGTTAGAATTCAAGGTCCTCTCTACCACTCAACCCTATTCATACAATACATACCAAACAATAAATATTATCACTGAGGTAAAATGAATGAATGAATAATTTTTATCCTAGTCAAAAGCACAAAACATTTCTTACATAATAAAAGTCTCTTACATTACAACGAATAAAAATGTATAAAAAAGGCAAATAAGAGGTATATCGGAAAAGGCCAAGTACGCTGAAACAATTGAAAGAAAAATTCATTAAATTAACGACAATATTGCATGCTAATTTCAATTGTTGACTGTTGATTTCATATCTGGCCGTTTCAGGCGATTAGTCAAATGTCGCTGGTGCTTAATTTTAGGATTTAATAGACATTCTTTAATAACACCATATGCATAATATTAATTTCATCGATTTCTAGAATTTATTTGCCATTTTCAATACCTAGTTACTTACCAATTTAAGGTCGATTCACACACATCAGTTATGGCGCGTCACAGTCACAGTGACGTCTCAGTTCAGTCACCGGCACATATGGTAGCAATCAGTCACCTATATTCACACACAACAGTCAAGTCTCAGTATACTTGGAATCTTACAGATCATACAGTTCCACATGTTGCCGCACACACTCGATCAATTTTTCATTCATTTTTAAATACTCAAAACATTATAGATGCCGTCTGTCAGGCGTCCGAACAACTTGAGAATATCGGGAATCAGAAATCTTGCTGTGAGTGTCTACTTCTGACTGGTGACAGACTGAACATAGACTGACGGGTCGGCGCCGGACAAGTGTAGACAGCGTAACTGGAAACTTGAATAAGAATATATTTTTAGACTGTGACGAGTCGGATATATCGGAACTGAGACGCGCCGTGACTGATGTGTGTGAATCGACCTTTTCCAAGTACTTGGCAAAGAATATGATGTAAATGTATGAATGGAGTCCCGTAAGCCGATTCCTACTGTGGGTGAATCTTCAGACGTCAATATGTGAATAAAGATCACACATTCAGTGAAACCGAGTGATTGAAAATGAACCAATGCACAGTTAAAGGAGTGGAGAAGGGTTAGTCAGACATGGCAGGCAAAGTCAAATCAGGCACGGCCGCCAGTTTTTAATTCGTTTTTTTGGATGGGAAGATGAAAATGTATTGTCCTGGGATCTGGGAAACGTTATAAATATATTGCGGTAGAGAAAACATGTGATAAGAAAGAACAATAATTGGTGGCAAGAAATTACTTTAGTCTCCTTCCGAATTTGTCTGCCGAATTGGCTTTAGATGTTTTTATTTTTCGCTTACATAGCCTACTTGCCTACTTTATTCCTATGATACATACGTATTCTACTATTCTCAAACAACCTTAATTACTTCCTCGTTTAATAAATATGAAGCTCTTCATAAAATTCTATGTTAGTGGGAAAACGTACTGTATGACTTATAAAATTATTTTTCCATGGTAGACGTCTTAATTTCAGTTCCTCTTCACTATTTGCTGATTTCATACTAGTTATTTATAATTGGAGACCCCGATTCCCGTAGTGCAGCACTGTTTAAAATTCTCACACAGTCAACCATATACTTTTATGATGATAAAAAAAGTAAAAACTAGGTTGAATTGGAAAAATCGATATTTCCAAATTTTGTAGTTTTTTTCTTGGGATCCATTGGAACTACAATAATAAAATGCAAGTTCAAATGTATTTTTAATGTTTACAAAATCAGTCGTCTATTAGATTTTTCTGTTTTCTGGCTACTATAATTTGCGTATTAGACAAGGATAAAGACAACAGGAAAGTAATGCAATTGTTGCTTTTTCGCAATCATAACAGCGATATTGTGTCGATTACATTGTTTTGGTTTCCTCGTGTGTTATTATAAAATGCAACGACGTTATACTCTTATACCATAAAAATGGTGATAAAAAGATAGGATGACGTGAAGTGTAAAATATTATTGATAGAATTTTTTTTAACATTTTGTTATTGAGATTGAATACATTTCTACTAAAATTATTCAACAATTTAGCTCTCAAATTATTCATTAGTATAATCTATAATGTAGAAAATGATGAGTAGTTGTCACTAGCACTAGCCTTTACTTATCTTTATAGATTTTGCTGGTTGGCGAATATTAAAGCTACCGTAATCGTATTTATGTATTCATTTTCAAATTAATTTCATAAATGAAATATAAAAGGTAGTATCGTACTATACCGTAACCATAATAATGTAGGTTACCGTATTTCATTTCTATGTATATGGAGAAAGGTTTTTAAAACATTAAACTTGACAATATCTATTCTGGATTTGATTTTATTAAAAACTGTCTGAAACCGAAATAATTGTAGATTTTGCAACACATGTATTCAAGGGTGAAATCAATGTATCTATGAGACAGTAGTTACTATTATTTGTGTTTTCCATGACGAAATACTTGATGAACAATCTAATATAAAAACTAAGACTGTATTTGTATTTAAATTACGATTTTTACTCACTTCTATGGGAGGCATGCATTTCCTTTCTAAAGAAGCGAGGCTGATGAAGCTTCACTTTAGAAGCGAAATACATCCCTCCCATATAAGTGAGTAAAAATCATAGTTTAAGTAGAAATATAGTGTCAGTTTTGATATTAGATTACAGTTATTTGTAATTATAAAGAAAAATCTATCAGGTTTGGCTTTTCAATTGATGCAATTAATTGTAAAATAATATAATGACAGATTATTGTATCAATGTTTAGTTATTATGATTGAAGGCAAGAGTACAAAAAATCGTACAAAATGCACAATAAGAAACGAGAAAAAATGAAGAGTACAGAATAAAACGTGACACACAATATTTTAATTACCTTAGTAGAGAAAAACTAAGATAGCCTTTGACTTCTTATTTATTTTTGTTTAATATCGGAAAAATTCCGCTTGCATTAAAAAATGAAGAATTTATTGAAGCTTGAATTAATATGGGAATATATTGTTTGTAAATTAAAGTTTTTACAGTGATAACTCTATCTTTTTAATTTTTCTAAATTCCTTTGTAAGCCTGCGAAAACTATTTAATAGTTGAATTAGCACAAATTTTTGGTGAGAAAGGAAACAATTCCAACACGCCTGAAAATCAAGTCATGCGTACAGAAAAACAAGCTGAATAACGTACTAAAAGTCTCAAAGAATCCTAGCTGTGATTTGGCCGCCATCTTGGAAAAACTAAAATTTTTCGACATCATTTGTGTTATTTCAAAATTGAGGCCAAACTATGCTTTAGACAAAAAAATATACTAGTGTTTTTTTTTAAGACAGAAAATTTTTCAATAATTTGATACCAGTTGCACCCCTGTACCTATATCAGGTACTCGGCTACAATCAAAATATTGGTGTATAATGTACAGTTCAATAATTATAGGGACCTGAATTCAGCAACCCCTTGTGGGGCCCCCCTGAAAATCCCAACAAATTTTTGGGCGACCACATGGAGTTTCTGATAGCTTGGAGTCTCGAAAACTAATTTTTAAATATAAATAATAATCCCCACTTTTTGGAAGCTTTGTTTGAGATCTCAAATGAAGTTTTATGGTTTTTTTAGGGTGCATACAAGTTTATGAATAGCAACAGCTCAAAAACTAGGTACTGAAGATAAAAAGTTGAGAATTTATTCAAATTGTAGAAAACTTAATTTCCCCGCGACGGTTTTGAGTTACACCAGGTATCGCCATTAATGAAATACAGCTGTTTCAATTATTCAAATATAAATTTTTGAATTTTCCCAAAAAATTATAGCCGAGTACCTGTTATAGTTACAGGGGTGTAACTGGTGTCAAATTACTGAAAGTTTTCTGTCTTGAAATAACCCTAGTATCTTTTTTGTCTATCTAAAGCATAGTTTGGCCTCAATTTTTAAATAACACAAACGATGGAAAATTTTACAGTTTTTCCAAGATAGCGGCCGAAGCATAGCAAGTATTCTTGGAGGCTTTTAGTATGTTATTCAGCATATTTTTTCTGAACATACAACCCGATTTTCTGGCGTGTTGGAATTTTGTCCTTCCTCACCTAAAACTTGTGCTAATTTGACGAATATAAATTGTTTTGAAAGATTCTCTTACAATGAATTTCCTTTTATATTATGAGTTGTCTTTAAAACGTCAAAAAAATTATATCAACTCCAAGTCTCATGTCATATTATATAATATTTTTATGTGTGTGCTATTTGTGTTCAGATCAAAATATTATTTGATATGCGCTTTTGGTAGCTGCAGCATTTACACGAGGATCGTTCTGAGTAAAACACTTTTTGTAATTGAGTGAAAATGCTTGAGTTATGAACGTAGACTGTCACATTTTATGAACTGAATGCGCTTTTTTGATACGAACATCGTTTTTAATTTCCTTTAAATGTCACGTTCTGGCCACAGGCTCCTCATTTGATGGCGTATTGTTATTTATACATGATAGTATCATAATAATATATTGTATATATAACATTATTGTATTAGTCTGTATAATTATTTTATAAGTTATATAATAATGAAACAATTGCCAACAATACACTATTAAATTATTATAATAGAAGTCACAATTAACTTGAATGAATGTCATCATCTTGGAATTCATCTTGTAAATATTGGAGATGAGATTGATGTATGGTATTCTAAATGACAGTTTTCTATCAAGCATTTTTTCAGTTATTAATTTTTTTCTGATTATTGTTGCACTTCGGACAGAACAGTTAAAACGTCGCAAACAAACTCATAAAAATTCAGACTTAATTCATTAATCTGCAATGCAATTAGACAAAACTGGTACATTGTTTTCTGTGTTAGTTTGTACCGGTGTTAAATGTTTTCTTTTGTGCTGTTATAACTTACCATTATAATTTCTCAATTGTTTATCTGAGACCTGTTTTTAGAATTTGAATTATTTTTCTTGTTAGAATCTTATTCTTTATCAATAATTATGCCTAACTCCAAAACTTGTATGGTAATGGATTCTTAGCAAAAAAAAGTGTGTGTGAATAATTACATAGTTTGCTCGCATTTGTATTTCGTTCTCAGAAATCCTTTATTTCTGGGCTTTCATAGGCGAACGAATTGACCTTTTAAAGTTTATGATCTTTTTCTCCAAGTTAACAACTCTCCAATAGCGCTCCATTATTCCATGCTATTTTTATGTATATATTTTTTATTGTAAATAGCAATTTATTGTTAGCTACCTATTAAATTTTATCGTTGCTATTTGTATGATTTATTTACTTACTATGCGCCTCACAATAATACACATCTTTGTTATGGCGTTATTGAAAATGTCTATTGAGATCTAATCACGGCGTTTAATTTATTTTTCAGACTTCCATCATGACTGTATTAGCTGTGGTATCTCATCAAGATGCTGTGGTATCTCACCCGAGACATATCAGTCCCACTACTGTGATAATTGCCAGTACTCTTCTCATATTCTGTAGTTTTTCACTTTTTGTCAGGTAAGTTGTCTGTTAGTAAATTTGTCAGATTCGTAGTATTTTAATATTTTTCATTTTGAAAATTATTGCAACATATAGATACTAGACAAACCTCTCAACCAGGTTGACCAGGTTGTCGTTGGTATGCTTTGTCGTTGGGATGGTTTGTCGGGGTGTTAGTTATCTCAACAGCACTTGACAAAAATAAATTTACAAAAGATTCAACCTATAGATGTGTAGTGTGTAGAGGTATAGATAGAAGCCTATTACTGTTTACCTTTGTTAGGTCGTCGTTGTTTAACTGCACTGTCAACTATCACTCCTCTTTCTCACTCTCTCTCCGTCTCACTTTCTCCTTCCCTAGCGATTTTCAGTCATCTTTTCCTAGAATTTTCTGATTCTCGATCTTTCCACATGCTTCTGGCTACCCATTGTTCTCTATTGGGTGATACCTGTCAACTACTAAATGGTTCTAGATTCTTCCAGATTTTTGTAGATCCTTATTGCTTGTAACCCACAATCATATATACCAGGGACCAGCTCAGGAGACCTGCAAGTCGGAGTGAAGTCAGTACCGGCGGTATATCATGAAAAAAAGTTCAATGTAGTTGTCACTGTATGAGTCTGGGTGTATAGGAAATCTTGTCAGTTATTAAGATTCATTTATCAAGTTGTTTAATAATAAGTTGGGTATATAGGCAATTTTGTGAGTTATTAAAATTCATTTATCAAGTTGTTTAATAATAATGATCACTTTCTTCACTGTGTGTAAGTTTTGTGTCTGTAGTTGAGCTTCTACACATCTCGGGAGAAAATCTTAAAATTGCTTTGATCAAAGAAAAACTGCGAGTAAATTGATTTGTATAACTGCCCCTTTAGCTGTCAGCTTAGTGGAGTGATTTGTAGTTGTGAAAAAGATTTTCTTGTATTATGATGGAGTACTGATTTAGTGATTATAAAAAAAGTGTATTGTTTATAAATAACTGTAGATCAGATCATTGATTGTTAGCTTCTGATCCTGTTTTCATTGTAGAAGTAGAGCTGGTAAGGTCATAATTGTAAACTTGTGCCATTTATTTTGACATGTTGCTAAGTATTGGTTGTGTTGTGTTTATTTAGTGAAATCAATTGTCTTGTTTTGTTAATTAGTCATTCTTATTCAAATAGAACCCCCACTTTAAAAACGTCATAGTATTTTCATCATTGAAGATCTGTGTATGCAGTCATAAGGTTTTTTGAAATCTACAGTAGTCGTGTTTGTTTTCTTTTGTAGTAAATCATTACTAATTTTAAGGTGATCATTTGTTCTAAGCAACTTATCCATGGTCTGAATTCTCCTTTATATTCTCTTAGCTCCAGTTCAAGTTGATCCTTGCACCGATTGTACAGAATTCTTGTCATGATTTTGTATGTGAAATCTAGAAGAGAGATTCCTCTGTAATTGTCTGGGTGTGTTTACTATAAAAACTTTATTAATTGTTTTTGAAATATTTAGATATTTTTGTGAAGAGAATCTGCGGTAGCACGCCAAACAATTTCCTACCATTAGTTTCTTTGTGACTCACTAAATGAAACCATGTCTCTTGAACAGCGGCCTACATGAATCTAAGCTATTTGCAATTTCAATATATCTAACATTGGAACTTGAAACCCTATCAAGGTTTTGTTTTGATGAGTTACCCCTTTACTAAAATGGGCAATGCGTAGGTCCATTGATGGTCAAAAATTGATGGATCTCTCTTGAAATAGCAACAACCTCTCTTCAGTGGCGGCGGCTTCATGAGAGCACAATAGCACGTGAACCCCCTACAAAATTGTACAATTAATTATATTTTATAATACAACAATCTTTTGTCAAAACCCGTTATGTGCCCACAACTCTTAAATTTGTTCCTAATGGCTTTTAACTGTACAAAATAGTGTTTTTTAGTGACGAGTGATTTTTGAAATAAAACGGAAGGCATTTAAGTTGATATTGTTGTCGCTCTAATCTTATCTGTCCCGGAGAGATTATGGTCTGCCGAAGTATCTGACCTGTCTCAACTATAAGATAACGATCCACTTTAATTGAGCGAATGTGGGGAGCGGCTAAGTCCAGTTTTCGGCGTCGTTTCGGTAACCATTCCCAATTGTGTGACAGTTACTTGTGTCATTTATGTGGCGTCAACGGCTTCCTCAACTAGCAAACTTCAAGACATGACGGCATTCTGGCCACCTCAGTAGTCATTTCAATTTATGTATGTTTTGTTGTGAAATTTATATAGTGTGTGAATGAAAAACTACTCTAAATTTTTTTATTATCTAGCACCTACAGTTTGTATCAACTGGTTACACAAGCGTATGGGAAAAATAGAGTTGTGGATAACGGATTTTGACCCAATATTTTCGATTTATTATTGTTTCATACAGATTGCTGGTTATCTCAAATTTTGTTGAATTAATTTAGAATGAATTAATTCAGTTGCACTTTTTACTGAATCACAAGTAGTTTACGTATTCTAGCTGGGAAATAGGAGTTTAGGTAATATTTTTCCTATATTGGCTGTTATCAAAACATATTGAAATTTTATTTATTGACAAAAGAGAAAATCTTCATCATAATTTGTTTTGTGAGATATGGATGCTTTTAAAGTTGCATTTTTGGGACGCAGTTAATCTCTCCTATGGATTAGTTTAAACTTTTAATATTTTTTAAATAAACACACATTAGTTAACTCTGTTTAGGTGAATGAACAAATTTCTTCTATTAGTGATCGATTATAAACTACTCATATTTCTATTAATACACGTATAAAATTCAGTAGAGCAAATAATTTTTATATTTATCAATGTTGCGTTCACATAAAAGTTAGGTCTAAATAAACATTATCGATAAAATTAGATAATATTTTAGTATTTCATATGAAATTTTTTCAATTTGTAACAATTCAAACCCCCAAGTTTTTAAAAATTGAGAAAAAATTACTTTAAAAAACTCGTAAAATTTGAAATTAATAAATTATGTTTATGTCTATTTGTCAGATTGTTAAATTGTCTTTCAACTCAAACTAACTTGAACAAATAAATAAAACTATACTAAATAAACTAATATAGGCTATAAATTATGTTATATTATTCTCAAATGTTTTTATTATTCATGATAAATCATCAAGAGTTTAAATCAAATTGTAACAAACACAATTTTTAAATAATAATTATTGTACAAATGCTCATAAAATTAGTGCTCATAAATACTCACAGAAGTAAGTTCTGTTGTAAATGCAGGCCCATAATCGTCATTAACATCAATAACAACTACTGTTTTTGGAGAAAGCAAAACACAACATCGCCATGTAAGGTAATGAGTGAGCAATGTTTGTTATTAAAATATTGTTTTTAATTTTCAAGTCAATCTAATGCATTTGAATTCTTGAAATCAATTTTTATTCATGTAGATCATTTTCAATGGAAAGGTAGTGTATAAAATAAAACGTTATTTCATTTTTGAAAATCACGATTTAAGAAAAGAGTAACTAACATAAGACTGCAAATTTACTTCTTCCTTGTGTAATGTTATTTGAGAAAGCAGGCAAAACATTATTGAATTTTAAAATTAAAAAACATACAGCACTGCTATTTTTGATAAAATTAACTGTTTCAATTCATTTTCTTGACAAAATGACTTTTAGGCAAAATATAAATTGGGGTATAAAAGGAAAACAAGGAGTGAACCAACATTTTCTATGTGTCTTCCATTTATTTTCATAAGTCGAAATTAAACATCCTAAAATGATTTATTAACTGCACAAAACATGAAATAATCAGTTTTAAATCAATAAAATTTCATAAAATAATTCTAAAATATACCTAACCCAAATCTGTATCAAAAACATGAAGTTTAGTGTATTCTAGTGTATTCATTGTCCATTTGTCCAAATCTGTATTGTTGGAAATGTATATTTCGCACCTAGGGCCGAAAATGTGTGTTTGCCGGCTCGAGATCGCGGTTTTCAAGTTCGAGACGAAGTCGAGAACTTGAAGCGTTTGAGAGCCGGCAAAACATTTTTGCCCGTGTTGCGAACGCTATTTTTCGCCACACCACAAAAAAACAAAACAACAATGTTAAGTTGGAAATTTTGAAAGCGAAATTTTAAGGCTATGGTACTTGCAAGAATACAAGGAACGGCTATCACCTCTTTATCCAACCTACAGCGCTCTGGGTGGGCATTTTGTCAACTACTACAACTGTACACCAAAAGGTTAGTTGGTTAGGTTTTTTGTTGTTATTCCTGTTCCTGATTCAAAACCTGCATAAAAAACCAAAAACCTAACCAACTAACCTTTCTATTAGTGATGGGCGACTCATTCCTTTCTGCAAGTCGACTTGCGAGTCGGTCTCAAGAGAGCAAGTCGACCGAAGCTAAAGTCGAGTCGAAGAGGTGCAAGTCGACTCAAACACGACTCAAGTCGGGTTGAGTTGCAATTTCAACGGTTTTGTTTTTTCTCTTGGCTCTACTTTAGTCGACACTATCAACATATCAGTCGTGGGTCGTTCATGCTTTTGAACTACTGTAGTTGAAGATAGAAAAAGAATGAGGATTCTTTAGTATATTCACCAAGACGGGAGTGATATAAATTAACAATTCATTAATTCGGACAAAGATCAATAGCATATTTATAGGGCCAACAATTTACAATAGAATTCCACTGGAAATGAAAGAAGAAGGCAATATTAGCAGATTTAAAAAAAATAGGGATTGGTTTTATAATATTGGAGTCTGTCGTACCATAGATAGGTTCTCATAGTGAATAGGATGTGAATAGAAATACGATTTTGCATACTTTAGGTAGTTTTAGGTACCATAAATAGTTTTTTGTTATTGTATTAGTTATAAAGGCTAGTTAAGAATAGTATTAGCTTGATCTATCTTGAGTCTAAGTTATCTTATATTGATGATCACCAGGACACATAGTTTAAAAGTGAGTTTTATTTTTAAAATTTAGCAATCAAATGACTGGGTTTTCTATATAATATATTTGTAATGTTTGAGCTTATATCAATAAACTCGTCCTCTGGATGTGCTTTCCATCATGCAGAAAAATAATTATTATTATTAATCATTAATATATAAATATGTAGGCAGTAGAGAATATCGAACTGAGAAATGCTTTTCTAAAACAAAAAATCACAACCGAAATTGCACTCGCAAGTCATACTCTTATGAAGTCAACACATCTCGACTTACTATTCTAAAGGAATGTCTCATGTCTTGAGTCGACTCAAACTAGACGACACGACTTTACATTAGATGACACTGAACCGAACAACTCAACCATTCAATGACACAACTGAAGTCGCAAAGTGCATAGTGAGAAAAACGAAAGTCGTGTCGACATCATGCATGGCAAGTCGATTGAGTCGACTCAGTGTGCAAGTCGACACAAAGTCGACTTTTGAGTCGAAGTCGCCCATCTCTACTTTCTATACAAACAGTAACCTTTACCAACAGTTGCAGTAGTAGACAAAATTCCTAAAAACAAAAAACCTAACCAACCAAGAGAGATCAGCAACAGTTGTAGTAGTTCACAAAATTCCCACCCAGAGCTCTGTAGGTTGAATAAAAAGGTTCTATTGTTTGATATCAAAACTACAAAATATTACATATTAAGTTATAGAAAGTGATCATTTTTGACATTTTAAATACTACGACGTACATATTAAATTATAAAAAATAAACATTTATTGATGGTTTAAATCTTTTTGTTTTACATAAAAGTTGGAAGGATTCATTTTTACAATCATGACTGCTGTATCCAGACACGATCAGCTGTCATTCAAGGTCATTTTCTTTTCCACCCTAGGGCGGTAAACGTTTACAGACCTCGTCGGAAACCAAACACTTTCGGCCTCCATATGACGCACGAAAAACAGCTCATTACGTCCTAGTGTGGCGAAAAAATATTTACATCCTAGCAAGGTAATTAGAATTTCTTCTATTTACTTTGGATTGTAGTTTCTTTATTTCTTTCCAGTGACATCCAAAAAAGTTAAATTCAAATGTCTTCCAAAGAATTAGCTCAGTGATTTTTTCTTGCTAAATCAAAATCAAGTTTTAATACGAGTTTTTAATCTTTCATTATCTGGAAATGCATGCAATTTATTTTGAATTTGTGATGAATTAAAAAAGTATTTTCTTTCCACAGAATGCCTCAATTGAATGCGTCTGGTGATTGGGATATTCTGATATTTACGCAGCGTTGGCCAAACACAGTTTGCATGACATGGGAAGAGCTGAGTCCTGGTCATACTTGCACTTTACCCAACACTCCTCACTTGTGGACCATTCATGGTATTTGGTAGGTATCGATATGAGAACTACACTCAATTTTATGTGTGATAATCAATCTTCTTCATAAACCTATTACATTATGCATTCCCCATTAATTAGAAAAATTTGAGAATTTATTTACTCCAAAAGTTGAGTTTTTCTTTGTAGATGTGTGGTATTATATAACTTGCAAGGTCAAAATGCCAGGTCTAGCCGGAAATAGTCAGAAACTGGATGGGAATGGCAGGAAAACATTTGCAATTATTCTGTGATGTTTTCCATGACAAAATAATTGATGAACAAGCCAGGGGCGGATCCAGCAGCAGATTTTTTGGGTGGTGGGGAAATTGTTCACCTATGATATTATATTTTAAATACAAATTTTAATAACATTTTAATGTGTATTGTTACATCACACAAAGCAGTGGCATAAATAACTACAGAGTCAGTCAGTCTAGGGGGGAAAGTTGCCGGGAGGGTTAGAATCTCGGTACAATAATTGCAATAGTAATACTTTGTAATTTGGAGTAGTAGACCTCTAAGATAAATTGAAGCAAAATCCAATGCAGCAGTGGATGGGGGTTCCGGGAACTCCCCGAGAAAATGTTTGAAAATTACCTCTCTAAAACTACATGTCAAGTGATTCTAGACATTAATTCCTCTAACTATTAACACTTCAACCCACGTTATGTGTCAAAGTAAATTTTGTATAGTTCTTGTGTTATTACTGACTGGGAGATCCGGGACCTTACTTGAAACTTCCACTTTTCTATATTTGATACCTCATTGCTCCTGATTGGGGTAGTGTATAGTACCGTAGGCTACTTGAAAATTTCTATCAAAATAATTGAGGGGTACTCCTTGAAAACTATTTAAAATAAAACTCCTACAAAGCCATAAGCTCCTACAAAGCCAGTGATTCCAGACATCTTTGACTCTTGCCAAAAAATTGTCCCACAATGGCCTGCTAAAATTCCAAATTTTCTTTTGTCCTGGGGAGGGAGGGAATATCCCCATGATTTCCCCCCCCCCCATAGTTATGCTACTGACAGAAGCTGTTAATGAAGAATGGAAATAACAAGAAAAATTACATACATTATTCGCAATTGAAAACTATTCTGTAATCAGCCAAAATCTCCCAACAAGTTTTTGAGAATGTAGGCTCTAGAGTGATCTGAGTGAATGTAAAGTAGTGCTAATACAAGGCTGCTTTTTCTGCCATAGTAGTCCTCAGCCATGTATTGATAAGCTGCAGAATCCAGAAAACCCTTTCAGAACTGGCATCATTTTCAGACCAAGTACTGAAGTACACAATATTTGCAATAGAAAATTAATTGATGGTTAGGCATTGCTGTCTCATTTTTCTCGCTTGTCAGCGACTTTGGAAAATCTCCTTCATTTATTCTATTTTTAATATTATCCTTATTTTTTACCCTTTTTCGTCTTTTTTCATTTTCATCTCTCTCCTCCCAATTTCGATTGTCATCTCTTTTCCTCTTCTTCACTGCTTTTTATCATTTCCATTCGTTCCTCTTTTCTTCTTTTTCTCCTTCTCCTTCTTCTTCTCCTTTGGGGGAGGGGGGAATCCCCCCCCGTGGATCCGCCACTGGAACAAGCTAATACCAAAACTTACACTGTATTTCTATTTAAATTATAATTTTTACTCGCTTATACTGGAGGGATCCATTTTACTTCTAAAGAGAAGTTTCATTAGCCTGCCACCAGAGGTAGAGGTTTGGTGAAGTTAGGATGAGAGGCCATTATGTAATTGAAGATTGTGTTGGATTTGAATTGTGTTTGGTCATTGAGTTAGTTTGTTCTGTTTGAATATAAATTTAATGCTGTTCCAATGTATTTATTTTGCGGAAAAGTGCGAAAGTGTTGCAAGTCAGATTGGATGTTTTTGTGTCAATGCCCAGTGTTGATTAAGTGATCTGCAAATTTTGATTCAGTGTTAAAATGTAGTGCTTGGATGTGTTCTTTGTATCTGCCTGTTTATCCTATAATAATAACTAAACTTTCACTTTTAAATACTGGTTTTGATTTAACGTACTTCAGTGAGTGATGACAAAGGAAGATAATAATTCATTTTCGATTATGCTATTACTTTGTGAAACTAAGAACTTCCACCTGTTCAAATATTGCCAACAGTGTTTAAAGTGAAAAAAAGTTATGATTCTTCAACCAAACAAACATTTTATAGCAAATTATGAATAATGAATTATTTTGTCATTGGCTGAGTGATTAATAAATAATTGGCCATGATTGCAATATATAATCAATATTCAGTATTCACAATGATTCAACCATACGTAGGGCCAGTTTCATAACTAAGTAAAATAGTTATTTGTAACTAGTGCGCAAAATAGCTCTTTGCTGCATGAGAGAAATGCATTACGCACGAGCTGAAGGCAAGTGCGGAATAGTTTCTCGAGTGCAGCAAAGATACTTTCAACACAAGTTACACATTACATTTTTCCTACAGTCAAAAGTCAAAATATTTTATTGTAGAAGCTGTTGAGAACATCAATTGCATTACCAACGTCAAATAAATTGAACCATAATCACAAGTAAGAAGTCATGACAATAGATATAAACATACTCAAATCCATACCAACATAAAAAAACACTCCTTATCAAAACAGTTGCTAACAAAGCATACTGTCAACTACTTCATAAAACTTGTCTATTTCATAAATAGGATTCACCAACAAAAATTGTTTAACTGTATTCATGAATATTTTTGATGATAAGTTCTTACATTCTCAGGCAAGGCATTGAAAAGTTTCAGAGAGATATAATAAAAAGTTTTCTGAGTATTTGCATAGTGGCAAAACTTCAAGACTAGTTTATTCCTACCTCTAGTGTTATAACCATGACACATACCCTGCTGAACATAGGAGTTACAAATTTCCTTGACAAGATTGTGACATTAATAAACAATTAAAGCAGGGAGTGTCATAATTTCAACCAATTTGAAGCTATCCCTACAGTGGCCTCTTCGAGGAAGTCTACATATCAGTCACACACATTTTTTTGCGGTCTAAATAATCCAATACTATATTTTTGGGAAGCCCACGATAATGTTCCATAAGACAGATAGCTATGTATAAGAGAAAAATAAACTGTTTGCAACACTGATAGGCTTACTCCTGTTCTCAATTTTCTTAACATAAACAATCCCTTACACATTTTACCTGCAACTTTATCAATATGGTTATTCCAATTCAGTCTTGAGTCTACATTAAAACCAAGAAAATCTATTTTCAAACCATCAAAATTAACATTGTTGCCATATGGCACACTAAGACTCTGAATTTTATCTGAGTTTAAACACCGTAAATTTTTGTTACACCAGTCCTCAATCACTAGTGTAATATCTTCTATTAAGTGCTAAGTTGAATTTTGTACTTATACAAGCTGCCAGGTCATCAGCAAACAAATATCCTTTTGCTGAGGGTCCAATTACACGTGTTATGTCATACACATAAATATAATGAACAAAATCGGGTCCAATATTGAGCCTTGAGATACCCCATAAGGAACAGGCAAGTAGTTAGATTCAATACTGTCAAACTCATCAATCACCATCATCCAATTCAGTACCCACGCACAGGTCTCAGACTTGTGGCTATGTAGGCTTCATCCTCGGAAAAAATTATTATTAAAACTATTTTTTGGACCTATTACTGAAATAAGAATGAATAAGATCTCTAGCAGATTCTTCAAAACCATAAAATTTTAATTTGTTCAAGAGAACTTCGTGGGAAACTGTGTCATGCGCTTTTGACAGGCCGAATAGTCTTATATCAGTCTAATTTTTATTTTCCAATGATTCTAATAGCTGATTATATGGGGAAGAGGGGAAGTAGTCGCTTTTACAGTTCCCAACCTATAGCCATACTGACACCCACTGAACAGATTATTGACCTCAAAATACTGAACTATCTGAATATTTAACAACTTTTCAAAAACTTTAGAAATAATTGGAACAAGAGAAATAGGTCTAAAACTATTACACTCAGATTTAATACCTTTCTTATATATTGGAACTACCTTCACAAACTTAATGCATCATGAAATAGAGAGTCTAATATACAGCTATTTACAACGTGAGTTAACACTTCACTTAGTCTATTTCTAATTTTAAAATTATGGTATTCATACCATAGACATCAGCACATTTGCCGGATTTCATGTTTTTTATGACATTCTCAACCTCAATCTTACTGACTAATCTGAAACTGAACTTAAAAGAATTTATTGCTCAGGCCATCGAAGTTTGGACAAATTGGACCACAATTCTGCAATAAATCTGCAGCTTACAATGAGACAGCATTGGATGACATCAAAGATGACCTGGACGAATATTGGACAGATATTGAAGGCACCGGAGATGAAGGCTTCTGGAAGCACGAATGGCTGAAGCATGGCACCTGTGCTATGACTGACAAACTACTTACCACTGAGCGATCCTACTTCGATCAGGGACTAGCTTGGTCAAAGAAGTACAACATTATTGACATTCTGGATGCGGCTCAGATTATGCCCGGCGATAATAATCAGGCCTATAATGTGACTGTTATTGCTGAGGCCGTACAAAAGTTTACTGGAAAGGCTCCTCGCATTCAATGCATACACGATGTGGTGAGTGCTGTTTCCATATCATCTATGAACATACAATTGAATTCCTTTACTTACAATTATTGGATTTCTTTACATCCATTTCGTTACATACCATTATTGTACAATGCATTCCACTACAAACATTCTTTATGAAATGCATTCCAACCCAATTGGTTTTTATTACCAATGAAAGTTGTTATCCAGAAGCGAATTCGTGTCTATGAGAGTTCGACTTGAGAATACCAATAACTTGTATTGACATACTAGTGTTCCCATAATATTATTAAGGATACACTAGTATTGAATGCGAGTATCCTTGTACTTGGAAATCTTGATGGGAAATAACACAAATAATGAAATCTTTATTGAATCGGAAATTATTATTGAGAAAACTACAAAGATACATAAATAACACAGAGAGGGGGGGGGGGTCCACAGTATAGTTCCGATCTTGAGGTGGCAGAATATGATAATTTTCAACTGTTATTTTATAATAGCCTATGCTATGCTATTTTGAATAAATAGATCATGTTGATGAAGTTCGAGTGAAAAAATGCCGCCGTTTATCTTTACATTCTTGAAGTTATTCCCATAATTATAAAATAGTAGTTTATGCAACGGTTGTATTATAACTGCCTTTAAGCCACAAGTTAGATGTTAGTTGGGTCACGAGCGAAGCGGGTGTTCTAAGCATCTCACGAGTGGCTTTTAGGCTAAATACAATCGTTACATATGCTACCGTATTATATTTATCTACGTCCACCAATAACTTATTTTTATTTACTAATCTCTTGGATAGCTTACTCAATACATATTGTTGACTATCGGTTGTGAGTTTGGAATCAGATTCAAACTCAATTTGGTTTTGAAATGTTTAAATCAGCTAATGTGACTATTGCGTATCACTATACATTTCCACACTAATTTGGAGAAGTCCTCACTGAGTTCTGTTTGGTCTAGAGCCAATATTGTAAAGTAACAGCACTGTTATAATAGCTTCATTAAGCATCGGCTTGGATTAGGCATGTGTAAAATCAGCTATTATGACCTATGGCATTACTCTTTCACTTTTAAAAACTATAACTTATAACCTAGTTGTAGATAAATGTTGTTTGAGTTTGACCTGTTTCCAATAACTGATCATGATTGATTAATTTTTACAGAAAACCGGGTTGCCATTCTTATTCGAGGTGCGAATCTGCTTCGACAAGAATCTAACACTGGCGGATTGTTTCGGTACTCGTTCTGGCGAAAACAACTGGCTGTATGGAAGCAGGTGGCGGGGCAGCAAAGTGGTCACCAATTGTCCGCTGAATAAGCCCATCATGTACCCGGGCAGTGTTCCCTCGGCACACAGGAGGCGCGCCCTGTTCGACGAACCCGAACAATTCCTCGTTAAATTCTACAAAACATTAAAACTTATTATGTGGGCCACATTATAAGATTGCCAGTGAAGGATTTTATAGACAGAATTGAGAAATATCAAACACACGGGTCAGATGATTATCTATAGATATCACATATCCATTATTCTGGCACAAGATATATTATACTTCACGCCACGTAATTAGGCGGCTCAAAGAAATTGCGGAGTAGTAAAAACAAACTGACAAACTATATGACTGTTATTGTCAGATTTGTAGATTAGGCAATACGATTCGAGTAGTGTTGTCAATTCGTGCATTGAGGTTGGTGATTTTCTACTATCAGCTGCTGGCATGGTCCTATATCTAGCAACACTGCAATTTTTCAGAGCCAACGAATTTGGTGGCGTGAATTATAAACAAATTGGCAACACTCAAAATTTCTCCACCAATACGCCATCATGAAAACTTTGTGAACAAGGTTTTTTAGTCGTGTTTTTAGCATTGCAGCTATCATGTCTTGGAAGTATAAGAAAGTGGATGGAGCGTAACGTATGAGTTACCGTCTATGTTAAAAAGTGTAACCGGAATGAAGCAAGCAAGGCCCCAATGCATTTGACCTAATGCCGTTGGTGGCTATCTTTCCGCGAAATTTAAAAGTAGTTTACTTTCACAAGAATCACTTTCATGTCAATTCAAATGTTTGAACCACGCTTATCATCCATCTATGGAAAACAATTCGCTTCTCAGAATGTTTTTTTGAAAACATTTATCAAGATTAACTCTAAAACACATTCAGTCGTATTACTGTAGTCACAGGTATATATAACTATAGCAACATTAGTATATATCTATTGTGGAGTATAGCCGCCGAAGATGGCATCAGCTACACTTTTGATACATTGTTATACTTTCCATGCTTCATGTAGTTAGTGATTTGTTTTCATATTTTATTTGCATAGAAGGGAGAAGGGAATACAGTACTTTAAAAGAAATCGCTCTTTATAACTAGCTTCTTACTCCGATTTTGACATAGGCTGAAAACAACAGATCGACTGTAATTTTCACTTCTGTTCAGTTTCTATTCTGTGATTCCGGTGGGGCTGAACGATGACTAACTTGAGACTTCTAGGAAAGGCCATGGCCGAACCGAAACCACGATCTAGTTCATTCTAATTGAACCAGGCGCGTTTTTGAGGGAAGGGATGGGTTTCCGGATCGGAATCCCCCATTAGCAATTCAATTAACTCTACTTAAATGTTCTATCTGAGGTTTATGCAAATTTTTGATCCGTATGTGAATAAAAAATATTGTATTAATGTTTAGAACTATTCAAATTGATTTATTATTTTATTACTATTACTAATATTACTCTAAAAATATCAGAAGCAAAACCGTAAACCTCCCCTTATAAGACGAATGCAAATCTTTCATCTACATCTACAACGTTAGGAGCTCATTTTATGTATTCAATTTTATTTTAATTGAATCAGGCGCGTTTTTGAGGAAAATGAGGTTGCCGTATCGGAATTTCCTCATTAGCAATTCAATAAACACTACTTACATTTTTTTAATGCAAAAAAATTTAATCCGTATGTGGTTAAAAAATGAGTGTTTTAGTGTCTAGAACTACTTGTAATGCTGTGTTATTATTCAAATTTATCTAAGGAGGAACTCTGAACCTTCCCTTATAAGACAAACAAGAATCTTCAAACTTGAACGTCTTCCTGTATAGTGTGAGCTGTGTGCATCTCAGCCAAGGACAGGCTTATAGGGGTTTATCGCTGGGTGCAAAATTATGATTTTTGGAAGCGGGAAGGCATAACAATTCATCATATCAACATTCTATAATATTTTGATTTCATACAAGTTTTAGGAACTTTATAAATCTTTCAGTACAACAAAATACATATCCAAATGAAAGCTTGTAAAGTAATTCCAATTATAGTAGCAGACACCTAGGTTTGTAATATTATAATCTCGAAACAGAGTATGGACTATTTTAAGTCTTGTAGGGTGACCTTAACGAGACATCTACTCATGAGGCTGATGTTTAAACTGTCATATATGCTTCTATATAAAGTAAAAGTTTAGTATTAGAGTCACGTCCTCATGACCCTTTACCTGAATGAACATGTGGAAACTGTAAATTGGTTTTATAGAGTCAATAAAGACAATTATTCGGAGTTTGCTATTGAGCTACTAAAAATACTAATACAGTTGACTATTAACACTCTTAGTACTGAATGTGAAAACTATTATAATTGAAAAAATGTTGAAGCTCAAATGTAAAATGTCTTCTCTCAAAGTACCTCTTTTATTTTGCCATTTAATCTATCAGAAAATATATGTTTTTAAAATTCTCAACTCAACATTTTTCGATGATTTTCTAACTATTCACTTTCAGTTCCATTGAATCTTATGTTTAAGAATTTTTAAATGTTAAATTTTTACAGTAGAAATAATTGTTAGCTATAGAGGTTTTTGTTTCTCAACAAAATTAAAGGAATGATGCTGTGGATTTTTTTAGGAAATATAGTCTAGCTTACAGGGTTTCGTTGTTATATCTTCATTAGGATTATCATAGAAATTTCATTCATTTTCACATGCCTTACATTGATTGTAAAACTCTTAACTTTTACATTCTTCACATTTCAAATGTTGAGGTGGCCATAGTTTTTGTGCTTGTGCTTATCTGATTTTATTGGTTTGGTTAGAAATTTGTGTAAATCCAAATTAATCTGAAAGCCGATTGCATAGAGCCGATCACTGCCTAGAATGTTTACCAGTGATAGGCATTCAAACCATGATCCCCGTTTGTGCTTTCTTTTATATTTTATTCAGTTTTCATTTTGAATTTTTTTATAGATTCCATTTACTTCCATAGCATTAAAATAGAATAGACAATAATGATTTTCTCGCAAATTCCTAATTTATGCTTTTCATACTCTTCATCATGAAGCTACTTTACTATTATTGCAATAATAATGACAAACGAATCTCTTCTATTGGGGAATACCTTTGAGTAACATTACCTTTCCTTAGGTCACGGTTAATTACAGTTTTAGATGGATAACTTCAGACTAGATGTAAATGATATACTTTTCGTGTGATAAATACCAAAGAAAACCTTAGTAATTGGACAGTATTCATCTTTTCAAAATAAAAGAAAAAGCTTTCGGTGATTAATAACTTGCAGAAGAATAGTCTCCACTCTCACCCCGTAATTTGAACTTTATCTTATATTCTTGTGTGGATTACTTTTATTTAAAACGTGTAGGTTGCTTAAAGTCGGGACCGGAATAATGCTTGTTTTCTTTGATATTCTACAAGAAATAAAAAATGTAGAGTCTTTCTTGAAATCTATGAGCGTTTGTATGAATAATGTTTGTATCTCATCACTTGCATGATTATTCATAAGCAGCTTTGGCTTGGTTGACTCGGCTGATATGAGATCAATCTCAAAGAAATAAGTAGATAACTAACCAATTACCATAGCAGTTTTTGAATAACATTCTCTACATTACTCTTTTCAAACAGTAGTCAACACATACTTCAAGCGTACAATATAGTTTTATTCGCCAGTGAGTTACGAGAACATTATATGCTGCTATATTTGCTCTCGTTCATATTACTTTTGTGCACATTAATTTATTGCACTCATTTGCTCATATCTATTCCGTATTAGTATCTCCGTATCTCGTATTAGTTGAACTCGTATCTTTGGATGTTTCAAATACATCTTCTGAAGACTCCTTGTAAAAAACAATCCAAACTCCGGTGAGTCCGATCTCACTAGATGCAAATCTGCAAGAAAGTAGAAACCATCAGTCAAAGTAATAGTAAACATCACTATGTATCATAATGAACATCTCCAGGACTAAATTGTTTTTAATTAAAGACTATATTGATGTCCTGGTTGTGTGGTCTTTCTAATAATTGGTTTGCTTTGAATCTCCTGATCATAATATCATTTACATACATAACGTTATAGTGGCCTACTTTTTATTGTAGTATTTGGAATACAATAATATTTTTATGTCTTCAATAGAAATGGAAAGTCTTCTAAATGATCATTTATACAAAGATAAAAACTTTTACAAATTCTAGAATTTGATGATTATTATTATAATTTAAAAATCATTATATTTTTTGCGCACTGCTCATTATTTTTTTTGAGTTTTATCAATACTCACTAATACAGTTCCTTATTCCGTAAACTGTTCAATTTCTATTCCACATCTTACTAGGTTATTCAATTCTTTAATTAAATTTTGATCCAAATTATAGCAGAGAGAAACTTTTAAGTTTGTGATAACTGTGAAATGTAAATATTATTGTCAAATTCATATTTTTGTATTTTATTTTACTTTTAATCAATAAAAATATTAATGTGTTGATATAAGTATTTTATTTCATGATGGTTTTGAAACTAGGTGTATAAATAGTGGAATTTTTTGACATTTATGCCCGTATTTATAAAGGTTCCTTGAGTGTCTTTTGACCTGAGGGACTCTTGAAATGCCTATTAAAATACATTACATTTACAAGAGCCCCTCGACTCAAGATACATTGAAGCAACGCTCATAAATACGGCCCTCAGTACCAGTAGAAAGTGACCTTAAAAAGTCTCAAAACTTGTTGTTTCGAGTATTTTGCCTTTTGATATGCTTTTTCCAAATTTGAACTTAATAACTTATTTCTATTAACATTTTTTATAAAAGCTTGAATTTTATTATTTTTTCTCAGTTTGATTTTTGATTTTCATGTTTTATTTATCAGAAACAAAGAAAAATGAGTTGAAATAATTATAAAAGTATATCTTATGACGCCGAATTTAAACGAATATGGTTGATTAATGTCTGATATGATGGCTTTTATCTACAATACCAGTAGAATAATGAAAGTGACTTTAAGAAGTCTCAAAACTTGTTGTTTAGATTATTTTGCCTTTTGATAAGCTTTTTTCAAATTTGAATAATTCAATAACTTATTTTTATCATAATTTTTATAAAAGCTTGAATTTTATTATTTTTTTAGTTTGATTTTCATGTTTTATTCATCAGGATTTCAGGAACAAAGAAAGATCAGTTGAAATAATTTTAAAAGTGTACCTCATGACGCCGAATTTGAACGAATATGCTTGATAAATTTCTGATATACCCTAATGGCTTTTTCTTTTTAAGTTTCTAACTTTTTGATGTAGGAACTTCAAAGGACTGGTTTTCAAAATCAGAAGAACTGTCACGTGGAGGCACTGTTACTGCCTTGTTAATGGCAAACTTCGGTTATGAAAGCTCGGTCTAACTAAAAGTTATGAGCTGAGCACATCTCGGAAAATCGTTAAATCTGCCGGTCGGAAAAATTGAAGTGAAGTACTCTTGCGTGCTTAATGAATTCATGTGGCTGCGATATTTCATGATAAAAATCAGCTTACACGGGTTTCTCGCATCGTTAAAAGATTTTCTGCCTGGCCTGTCATAAAAAAAGTGAACATCAGACATTGCGTCCTTCACGGATTGATTGAATTTACAATTTATTCATACTTTTAATCATAACTAATGGTTCTTTCCGAGTATTATCACTCTTGATGGTTGTTAACTTTTCCAAACTATTAACGATTTTTTCTTGCTGATGTAATGATTCTTCCACATAAGTCTGAGGATAAAGCGTGGGAAATGAGATTCACCGGTGATGGCATGATGTTATGAATGTTGGACCTATAGTTTCAGGCGGGTTCCGAACCAACGGGAAAGTGACGAAGCATATAACGCTGTTATAGCAGCCGGTCACCCTTCCAATTGCAGTCCCGGGCACCCGTGACTGAACATTTTGACCGCCCTGCTACCACGCTTAACGAGAAACCTATTTATTATCCTGTTGTGTGATTAAATTATCATAGTATTACTATATTGGTCAAATCTTGGGGAAATTTTAAAAACATTTCTTAGCATGCATCTAGGTCCTCACCGAGCATTGGAACATGGATAGATCGATATCATAATTCAACCTTTTCGGCCACCTCAGTTCTTGCGCCCCTGCAGGAGCCTAATCACTACCAGTGAAGGATTTTCACACGTTTTGGAGCCCCAGTCCAAAGTTCCAGCGCGGCCCCCTGATACTGCGAAATTTAATTAATTTGTAACCATAGTTTTTGGTCGAAATCTATTACTTTTGTTTGTAAAAATAAATTTAATTTTGAAAAATAATTCCTCTGAAATAGCATTTTAAACATTTTTAACATTCAGGGTACCGTATTGATGATAATGATATGGAGGGAGAATTTGTTATTTACAATTTGAGACTGATTTTGCATTTTTAATATCCAAGTTACAGGCTTACAACTATTCTAAAATAAAAAGTCACCATTTTCCAAGTATAGGGGAAGCATGAATACAATTAAAATTCCAAATTATGGTCTGAATTCAACATGCAACATATGAATTTGGATCGCCTTGATGAGCTGAATAGAATTAGGTATTAGACGAAAGTGAGCGACGAATTGTTCATGAGTAGGGGTTCAAGGATTACCCTTGGTAACCCTTTTCACATTTAAACTGAGTACAATTTTGGGCATAAAAGAGTTTTTATGATAATAAGGGACCTTAAAAGCAATAATGCTAAGTAAAGTACTGCAACTAATTTTTTTAGGGATTTGGTTGAGACCCTTATTGAAATGTTAGGGGGTTTTCGAAACTATCAACATATTTTAACGACTCTAATTCGAAAACTACTACAGCTAAGAAGGTTAAATTAATTTCAAATTGAACCTTACACCGTATTCTAAAAAGCCATATATATAAGTTACGAATGTGTGTTCCATCATACATTAAATAACTTACGTGTGCTAAAATAAATAAAAAATAGAAATTCTTATTTTTAGTTTTAGAGAAGCAATGCACTTGGAAATTCTGGATATCGGCAAATATTTCTATAATTTTAAACCAGTTCTGGTTTCAAATTACAGGGATTTTTGTCAAGTTTGAATTAGTATACAAGCTAATCCGTCCGATGAATGTTTTTGGAAATGGGCCTATCTAACAAAAACCAAAAAGTCTATAATATTAGGCTTCTAGGTTTTTCGAAAATTGTGGGGTAGCACCGCAAAATTGCGGGATGAAAAACCTCGTAATTATGGCACTTTTTTGGATTTGGCAAAATATTTCAAAAAATATTAGTTCCAGACTACTCATACATGTCCAAACAACATACCAAAAAACAGAACTGCAGTAAGTTTTATAAACAGGAATGTGAAAAATGATTAGACTATTTAAGCAGGAAACCCACTAGCCCGGCACCGGCGGCGACCGGCGATAACCGGCGGCGACCGGCGATAACCGGCGGCGACCGGCGATAACCGGCGGCGACCGGCGATAACCGGCGACGGCCGGCAATTTACAACAATAACCCACTAGCCCGGCATAGCTCCGGCAGAAACTGGAGCTGACAGAAGAAATGCAGCAGTTGCAATGGAGAGTTCGTCAGATGAGGAGTTATTTGTGATAGTCGCGGTGTGTGCTGAAGAAGAAAAGAGACAGAAACTGAGAAAGCAATTAATAAAAATAATAATTAATTAAAAACAAAATTGAATTAAGATAAAAATTAAAAATGAAATTGAAATAAATTAAAAATAAAAATGAAAATTTATTTTTATAATTAAAAATTGAAATAAAAATTAGTTAAAAATAAAAATAAATTAAATTAAAATAAAAAAAAATTAATTAAAAATAAAATTTATTTAATTAATTATTGATTAATAAAAATAATGTCATGTTACTATTTCAATTTAATTTGAACCAATAACAAAAATAATCCATGACATCGAAATTCTGTCACTGGATCGCCTTTTGTGACTTCATGTCACCTGTCATGCCTGCTATCTCGTCCAGAACTCAATAACTTTTATTACGGTACATCACAAAATCATGTTTTAATTTGTTATTGGTTCAGGTAAGTATTGATTAGTAAGATTTGAGATCAATGTGACTTATTTATCTGCAGTATTTTCAAAACAGCTATTTAATAATTTAATCGTCACTATTTTACTTACTAATCAATACTTAACTGAACCAATAACAAATAAAACATGATTTTGTGATGTGATAAAATTTATTGAGTTCTGGATGAGATAACTGGCGATTAAAAGGTGACATGAAGTCACAAAAGGCGATCCAGCAAAAGATTTTCGATCTCATGGAAAATTTTTGTTATTGGCTCAAATTAAATTGAAAAAGTAACATGAAATTATTTTTATTAATTAATAATTAATTTTATTTATTTTTAACTAATTTTCATTTTATTTTTATTTCATTTTTTTAAATTTTTATTATATTTTTATTTTATTTTATTTCATTTTATTTTTATTCTATTTTTATTTTTATTTTATTTTATTTTTATTTCATTTTTATTTTATTTTTATTTATTTTTTTATCTTATTTTTATTCTATTCTATTTCTATTTTATTTTTATTTTATCTTTATATTATTTTTATTTTTATTTAATTTATTTTATTTTATTTTTATTATTTTATTTTTAATTAATTTTTATTTTTATTAACTGCTTCCTTCGTTTCTGACTCTTTTCTTCTTCAACACACACTGCGACATACTGCGACACATAAAGAACTCATTGTACCGTTCACGCAGAATACTTGCGATACTAGAGAAATGCCGGACAGGCTGCCCGGCAAGAATGCCCCCAAGAGCTTCTGTCGCCGCCGGCCGCCGCCGGTGCCTGAATGCTTCTGTCGCCGCCGGCCGCCGCCGGTGACGGACAGATATAGTGGGTTGCTGTTCAATGAAAACAACGCAAAGCAATGTTGCCGGTAAGCATCGATCGCCGCCGGTGCCGGGCCAATGGGTTTCCTGCTTTAGCCGCCGCCAGCAGAAGTCGAAGCTTGAGCGCCAACAGCGAGTTAAAGAGTAGCATAATCATTCATGTACATTGTAGGCTACAGTAATAAGCTTGGTGTCTTGCGAGCGAAAAAAGAAGCGATAATTTTGAAAGAAGAAGAAAAGGAAAAAATCAGATTGAATTACTTATACAATTTTTAGATTTAGACTAATTAAAAATTGTTAAACAAAAAAGAAACTGACTTCAATGGAATGGTAATCAAAAATTAAATACTCACAACTTGCGTACTAAAAAGTAAAAAATGTATTCATATTGGCGGGCCGCTTGGCGCAGTTGGTTGGGGCGTCGCAACTTCAGCTTGCTGTCGTCCAAGTGGTCGTGGGTTCGAATCCCGCTCCACCGTCAGGCATTTATATGTAATCATTCACCTCATTACCCACGCACAAGTCACGGACTCATGTGGGCATCATCAGCAAAAAAAAAAAAAAAAAAAAAAAAATTTTAACTGAGAAAATATCAAATCCAATACAAGTAACCTTTTAAGTAATCCGCTCCTAAAATGTTACATAGAATTCCACTATGTGGTAAATTCTTTGACACTAGTTATCCTTTTTTGTGGCAAAATACTCAGTAATATTATTGTGATTATCATAATACTGTAACTGAGTGTAACAGATACTGTGTTTCGTGCTTCATTTCTTTATTGAGTGTTTTACTGTTTTTCAGACATTTCTTTTTACAGCATTGAACAGTTTATTGGATAGTTATTTATTAAATTATTGATCGGTCTAATGATAGTTATCAATATTAGTTTTTGCAGGCCTACAGCGATATCGAAAAATCATTATTAGTGAATTTTATTGATTTGTTTGTTTCTTATTGGTTATTCTTGTGATTAGTATTTGTGATATTTTATATGTATGTATTGTTACAAAAGTAAACAAAGCAGTTATTTACGCATTTGTTCTACATCCATTCATGTTTTGAGTAATTTGTGTAAATGAAGTGCAAGTGTTAATTTCATGTGTTGCCAGCATTATTTTATTGACATAACAATATGTATGGAAAATTTTGACTTAGTTGTTGCTAGCCTACTCAAGTTAGACTAACTTCATTTATTTCTGTAGCAATGTGTTAGATAAATTATCTTCAGGGCGGAGTTAGGACTCAAGTTTACTCAAGGCCTCCTCTTCCACTTAACCCATAGATAGGTACAAATGATTGGTTATAAAAATACTTAATAATGAACTATTTTCTGAAATAATTTTTTAAATCTTAAATTTTTTCATCTATTTTTTAAGATTACAGCCATAATGATTGCTAAGATTGAAATATTATCAATATATATTACAAACTTGAAATGTTATATGTAGGCCTATGTATTGTTACAAAAGTAAACAAAGCAGTTATTTATGCATTTGTTCTACATGCATTTGTTCTCATTCATGGTCAAACATGACTTGAAATCTGAACCTTCTCATTCTGTCTTGTTAGATGTCTTTCTCACTCATATTCTTTATATATGCGTCCCTTGCACTCAATTCAGCTTCTCGACAATTCTACATCCTTCCGAACAATCAAGGTCGTATTCTGTCACCTTCCAGGGCATTCTTGAAGCATCTAGAAGCCACCAGTTCTTGGAATTACACAACTATGACAGCTATATAAAGAAGTTACTGTACTTATGCAATGTAAATAAAATTTGAATTTGAAGTCCACGTGAACAAGCTAGTTGAGTCTTACAAAAGCTTGCGTGATAGTTAGTTTTACAAACCCATGTGACAGATTGTGTTACAGATCTCGTGAGAGAGACAATCCAGTGTTGTTGGAATAAACAGCGCTCGATTTCAGTGAAACGTTCAGAGACAAGTGTTTACTATTTGTGCAGCTTACTAATAGTTTAAAGACATTGTGTCAAGTGATATTATTCGGGACTGTCAAAATAACTAATTGGACTGTGTTTTTGTAAGTGCTTAGTTGTTCTTTTATGATTTCTTTCTACATTATTGTACAGTTTATTGGACTCTTGTTTCTTTTACTATTGATCAGCCTGTAATTAATTATTCATTAATTCTTGTAAATAATTACTGAAAATAAGTATTAGCTTGTCATTTGTTGATCTGTTTTTCTTTATTAATTGAACTTGCAATTAGTGTGTGTAAATAGACTAATTTGTGTAAAATAAAGTGAAAGTGTGAACTTTAATGTTGCCAGCCTTATTTTAGTCATTAGAACCCGTAACAGTATGGAAAATTGTGACTGTTTATTATTATTTATTATTATTATTATTATTATTAAATTATTGCTAATCAAGCTGAACTCTATTCATTGCTAACCTAACTTTATTTATTTCTTTTGCAGTGTTATTTTCAAGTTTCTTGTATTTGGTTAGTCTCCATTTTTTGAGATTATTATTTATCCTGGCAACTAAGATTCTATAAGTAGAAATATGATTTTACCATGTAATAATCACCATTAAGGGCAACATTACTAAGTTATCTATTCGGAAGTCATTTCAGAAAGGTTTGGAAGACCATTTACGAAACGACTTAATTTGGATGAACGCCAGTCGTTTCCATTGGATATTAAAAGGAAGACTGAAATTCAATTATAATTCCGTAGTTTTCTACGTATTTTCATTGGCTCATAGTCCTCTCTTTCAATGATCGAATTGGATCTCCTTGCCAAGAGAGAAATTGGGTAGCAATTCAACCATTTAATTTTTCGAATAAAATTTTGTAATTTTCGAAATCATTGTAATTGCTTGTACTAGAACATTATATACGGTAATTCAAATTTGTTAGAAAACAATGAAACAAGAAGAGACCTACAATATTTTGAGATTTTAAATATGGATACCTCAATTTTATTATTGTTAATTTTTTTAAATATATGAATAGGCCTATGATTTTTATTTGATATCTATGGGGTATTCCATACCTATTAAATACTGTTACAAAACTAGAGGATAAAACCTTAAGATACTACTTTTTCTTTTTATAGTAAATTCATCGACTGCAACGACCATAAAAAGTTAATACCGTATTAACAACACAGATCGTTATGGTATATTAGAAACTTCCACCAAGCTCATCTTGAACTTGTTCACCTTATGGTGAATTTATTAGCATGCTTCACAAGTTTGGTCAATTAATAGTGTTTAACTTCAGTGAATTTCATTTAAAAAATGAAGAACTCAATACCATTGATAAGTCTGTGATGTTCTTATATATTCTCTGTGATGTGATGTTCTCTGTGATGACATTATATAAAAGTGAAATACAGTGTCAGGTTTAATATTAGATTGTCCATTGATAAGGTTGATTGATCGTACATTTTCAAAATTACAGCTCAAGTTTTAAAAAAATATAGAACTTGATAAATCAAACTATATTGAAAAAAGCAGAACAGATTTAAATGGCAAATCTCAAATTCATTCATGTCAGTCATTTGATTTGATAATAGCGAAATTGAATATGACTAAGGCAGTTGGGAAACCTGTGTGGATCGCTAAATCCTATGAGAGGATTTGCCGTTTTTCAAAGTAGCATTTACACTAAAATAAAATGAAAATGCTTTGTTTCACACCCTACCAACCAATTGGTTAATAATTTATAGGTGTTTTTAGTCGAGGCTATTCTCATATTTTTGTCATGCACCCCTCTTGCGTACTTTCCTATTGCGATTACCAGGCATGAAATTGGCCAGAAACGAAGTCCCTTCTGCACTTAGTCTGTTAATTGAGTTTGGTCGCTATCAATTAATTCGCGACAATTGAAATTGCATTGCTTCCATAGCAGCAGTGGTTGTTTTTGGGGGAAAAAACCGAGCAATCTTCTGGCTACAGAAAATATCTACTTGTAAATTAGAAAATTCTTGTACTGTTACCGTACTTATTATTTGTATTTTTTAGTACCTGTAAATTGGAAAATTCTTGTACTGTAACTTATTATTTGTATTTTTTGGTACCTGCTTGAACCATTTCAATTTGTCTGCTTTCCTTCTTCCAGATTCAAGTTTTTTATTCTGTCTTCGGACTACAAGAGCAATAGGCAACGTGCATATTTGTGCAAAATAATAGAAAAGTGTACATTTGATCACACAATATGCTATATGATTGCTGAAGCTGATGAACCCTCTCTTTAGAAGTGAAATACATCCCTCCAGTATAAGTGAGTAAAAATCACAATTTAAATATTAATAGAATTTATTAATTTCGAATTCCTCAAAGTGCTATTAATTTATACTGAAGACTTCTGCAATGACGAATATTGACAACAGCATTGAATAGCTGATGGAAATCGATGAATGCTACTGTACGAAAATAACAGTCACCACCGGGAATTGAACCGCTGACCTCCCAATTGCTGGCCGGGCGCCTTGACCACTAGACTATAGTGACCGTTCATCGATTTCCGTCAGCAATTCAATGCTGTTGTCAATATCCGCCATTGCGGAAATCTTCAGTAAAATTAATAGCACTTCAAGGAATTTAAAATTAATAAATTCTATTTCTGTATATTTTTCAGTTAATTCAAACTAACTTAAATAGAAATACAGTGTCAGTTCTGATATTACAATATAAAATATTATTATGAACTTACCGGGTTGTTCTAGAACAGCTCAGTCTGTTAAAAATTGAGCTTAAGAAGCTGATTTTGATCACATTTGTCATATTTCATCACATTTGGTAGCGTAGTATTTCCATGGAAGGACGTAATGGTGGAAGGTGGTAGAACAAAAAAGAAGTAATGGTAAATCCTAGAATGTGATGGGGAACTTCCTTGAAGTATATAGATACCGCTTATGGCCATGGCTAGTCTTGAGTTTGGAGTAGCATCGTCGAGACCAGGAAGCTTAGAGAGCATAAAGTGCACAGTGGCAGTACTAGTTTGTGATTGAACACAGCAACAATAGAGTGCATCATGACAGCTCGAGTAACAGTGACAACTATTTTTGTATAAGAAGGCTGTGTATTTGTGATAAGAATTCGTCATTGTGAGTATGTGCTTGCATTTATCTACAACTTGTTAGTTATAAAGGACTGTGTGTAAATAGTGAGTGCTGACAATATTGAGAGTAATTGGTCTGTTATTATTTAATTATTCCACTTACGTACATCAGCATATTTGACATTTATCATCATTATTGATAAATTGTTAGAGATCGTAACCGATATTGGACATTTATTTTGGAAATACTAATCATTCTTTAAATTAATTGGACATTTTTATTGAATAAGTCTGTAAATATTTGTGTGATGAATCTGTGAAGTGTGCTATTGTGTGAATAAAATTCTAGTTTTATCTTACATTTTGCCAGAATTATTTTTTAGTGATAGAACCCATAACAGTATATATAACTCAAACATGTAATACAATAGTAACAGCAATAGCAGCATTTTCATTCTCCAAGAGACTTAGAAATCTCTCAAAGAGACCTCTTCAGTCGTTTAAATGTGCGAATGTTTTTGTGAGGCATAGCCTAATATCGAGAGAAAAAAACTAGAAAATATATGTTTCGATTGCTTTATTGAGAAAAAACAGCATGATACAATGTGATTGTTACATGTTTTGTTTAAAATGTAATTGGGTATATATTGAAAAGTCATTTTCTAAAGGAATTGTCAAAGTAATGTAATTGAACACATATATTGAGTTAATATGATTTCTGGATTTCTTGTTCCATGACGAACTGCGTTGTTAATATTAACTTGTTATGTGAATTTAACGACTTGCAGTCCACAATCCATTTTGTTATGATTGACAGGGAGTAAAAGCTTTCCATAATTTTTAATAAGATTTCTAAATAGCTATCTTCCTTTAAACCAGTTGACTTGCAGTCGTTAAATTCACATAACAAGTTAATAATATGATTTTTTGATGGGACAAATGAAGGTAGGCAAACAACTGGTTTAAAGGAAGATAGCTATTTAGAGATCTTATTAAAAATTATGGAAAGCTTTTACTCCCTGTCAATCATAACAAAATGGATTGTGGAACTTCCACTTAGCCAATCATATCGCTCAGGATGCTGGGACTACCAATCACCAAGGTGCTCTTTTCAACTAATTGGATCTCTTGCTTTTAAATGCTAGCAGCTTTAATCACAAAACTGCAACATCTCCGAACTAATTTTTCAACTATGTAGTAATTTAAATCTTAATATGGCATGTGAATCTCAATTTATTAGGCTACCGTACACGAAAAATGTTATAAAATAATTCTAGGTAAATTGATAAACTAAGTACTTCAAGTCAGGGAAGCTCACTCTACTCCAAGGGCGAACGTGCATTCCCCCAATCAATGACGATCACATCACACTTGAACTAAGAAGAAGCTATCTACCAACAGTGGCGTAGCCAGGATTAGATTCCGGGGGGGGGGGGGGGGGGGGGGGAGGTGCTCACCAGGGGGGGGGTCTGGGGAGTAGGAGGGTCCGGATTTTTTTAAAATTTAGTGGTGTAAAAAGCTAATCTAGACAACTTGTTGGGCACTAAAGAACAAAAGAAATTTTTGATAAATTACTACCCAAGAACCTAGGTGGTCAGGTTTGATATACTAGTATCTGTGACTATTTTGTGTCAAAACCCTTGAATTGGAACTAACCATACTTAACTTATGTACTGAATCTCAAAATTAATACAATGATAATAAATTGCATTTCAAGTTTATAAAAATACGACTCAAATATACATAAATAAAGCATACCTTTTTATAAGTTTCATATAATATTTATGTAATTAGCCTAAAACGCACCCAACCCAAATATCATGAAATCTGAATTTTTTTATCATAGCACACTGATTTTACACGCTTGCATAGAACTTGCATTTATTTGTATGTTTTCATTTATAAAATCCCGATTTCATGAACTTTGAGTGCATTTAGGCTAGTGGGTTATACTGAATTTTAACTTCAAAACTCAATTTTCTACAAGATGAGTTTATGCAAAATGGTGATTTATCAATAATTAACAAAGTTAATCCACTTCAAAATTGAAAAATTGCGTTTTATTTAATGTAATATTTCAATAATTATGGTAGTTACAATTTCTAACATGTTTTATTCGATTTAAATCAAAACTATCCATTTGAACACCTAAATAAAGAGTCTACAAGTTTCTATATGAGTAAATATTGAGGAAATATTTGAAAAATACATTAATCTGACTATCGGACAACGGCACGATTTCAATAAGGTCCTGTCAGGTCCTTGATAGAATCTGCGTCCCTCCAATGAAATCTAATTGAAATTTTAGAGTGGTGGATAATTGCAAATTCCATCATGGGATTGGTATTGGTCATTAGCATTAATATTGATGGTTTATTTCATATAACAAGGACATTTTTTGCAAATAATTGAATAATATTATTGAATGTATCGAAAAATGACAAAAAATAATTGTTTCTGAATTACATTATCACAGAATTACTTTACATTACATCACTTTACAGAATTAATAATTACATTAGGTACTGAATGACAAAATATTTTCAGGTTAGCGCTTTATTTCTTCTATTTTTTCCAATTAACTCAATTAATAATTTTATAATCTAATTTAAAAACTGACACTGTATGTATTTCAATTTAATATTTTGTCTTTACTCACTTATATGGAGATACTGGAGGGATGTATTTCACTTCTGAAAAGAAGTTTCGTCAGCCTCACTTCTTTTCAGAAGTGAAATGCATCCCTCCATTATCTCTAATATAAGTGAGTAAATACAATATATTGAATTGAAATACAGTGTCAGTTTTGATATTAGATTGTTCATCAAGTATTTCGCCATGGAAAACATCACAGAATAATATTGTTATAAATTTATATATTTTTTATATTTTAAATAATAATTAATGTTCTATGCTTAAAACACATACAGGAGCGTAAATACCTGTATTTTCTGAAGTGTGGCATTTTGATAGCCAGAAATAATTGTTTGCTATATTTGTCTCTTCGTATAAATGAGCACGAGGTGGTCTCAAACGCAGCGTGGTAGCCTACCAATTGTAATCCCAGCCATTATACAGCGACTGATCATACTACGTTCAGTCACTCCTCAATCAGAATTCCTACTGAATCGTCATCATTCACATTCAATGCGCAAGGTGTGAGATTGAATGCGGTGAAATCACGAAATCACAATCGAATAATTAACGCTGCTCTCTCCACTCCATCAGTTGCACATCTGAAACGAGTCATTGCTAATTTTGATTTTTTTTTTTTTTTTTTTTTTTGTAGATTACGTCTTGGAGACTCCAGTTAAGGAGTATAAGACAAGTCAGATCAACAATATTATACACTAGATACCATAATTACTTCAATTAGTTGAGGTGAGGCTTAATTTTGATGTGAAAGGAACTCTTGTACACTATAAAAAGCTTTATCAACTAAATATTTCTTCAATTGATTTTTAAATATTTCTATATTTTCAAGACTCTTCAAAAACTGCGGTAGCTTGTTGTAGAATTTCCTACCAATATAACTAGGTTTTTGTTTGAATAGGCTACTATTGTGACTCACCAAGTGATAATCTCCTCGGCTTCTTGTATTATAATCATGTACATCAAGATTTTGGTTAATATCATTCGTTTTCACATATAAAGTAGCTTCATACACATATAAGCAGGGTACAGTTAGGAGACCAAGTCTCTTGAACAACGGCCTACATGAATCTAATCTATATACTCTTTCTATACACCTAACCGCTTTCTTTTGGATCTTAAACACCCTATCAAGATTTTGTTTTGATGAATTACCCCATACTAAGATAGCATACCTAATATGTGACAGTAAGAGCCCATGGTAAGCTGTAAAAAGTAACTTTTTGTCATTCAATCTAGCGAGCTGTCGCAGGACAAATACCCCAGATGAAATTTTACTACATATTTTCTCAATGTATGGAGTCCAAGTCAATCGTCTATCCAATGTAACTCCTAGAAATGCAATTTTTTCTTCCTGGTCTAATTGATTATCGTTTACAAACACGTTTATAGCCATATCTTCATTTAAATTATGTTTATTTTTGAATTGAAGGTATTGGCATTTTTTACTATTTATAGTTAATTTCAACTGGTTTAAAATTTGGACAATGGACTGCACACCTATATGGGCACTTATTTCTAAATTATCTAGAATGGAATTGCTGAAAATGAGTGATGTATCATCAGCAAATAAGAGGGCTCTACCACTAATTAATTCTTTAGGTAAACGGTTGACATATAACAAAAAAAGCAATGGACCTAGTATTGACCCCTGAGGCACTCCAGCTTGCACCTCTAATTTATTAGATTTATTCTTTACTATACTATTACCAACTACTGTAGTTAGTTCTACACATTGTTTTCTCCCAATAAGATATGATTCAAACCATTTCAGTTCAACCCCATTTACACCTACATTTTGCAGTATTTCCAATAAAGTTCTATGATTAACACAATCAAATGCCTTTGACAGATCTAAGAAGATTGCAGTAGCTTTATCACCTGAATCTAATATATCTATTAGTTTTTCAACTAGAGAAACTATGGCTGTTTTTGTTGATCTCCCTTTCTGGAAGCCATGCTGTTCATCACAGATAAAGTTAGCTTCTTGAAGGTGCAGAAGTAACCTATTTAGAACTACTCTTTCAAAAATTTTACTTATTACATTTAAAATACTAATGGGCCTATAGTTTTCTACCTTTTCTCTATCGCCACTTTTGAAGATTGGCAAGATCTTCCCCTCTTTTAAATTATCTGGAAAAACACCTTGTTCTAATGAATGATTGATCAGATGAATCAAAGGGTCTAACAATTGATCTTTACATTCTTTCAGAATTTTACTGGATACCCCATCCATTCCTATAGTTTTTTTATTATTTAAACTATCAATGATATTTGACAACTCGTCTTGGCATACTGGGTGGAATTTTAATTCGTTCTGAATCCCCTCAGTATTTCTCATGTTTGCATCACTAATACCTGTATTAAGAGATTTTTGTAGATCCTTAGCAACCAGTTGATAATATCTGTTAAAGAAATTACAAATGTCTACACTATCATCAATATATTTTTTATTTTCGTTAATTATTCTGGGGACACTAGTATAAGCATCTACATGAGCTACTTGCCTATTTTTGTTTATTACATCCCACACTGCTGTGTTAAAGTACACACTATTATTCAAAATTTCAGCTGTTTTCTTACATTTCGTTCTTTTCACTTTTTTCATATAGTTTTTCTTTAGAGCTTTGTAATTATCTTCACTTAACATATTTCTAGATAGTTTGAATTCATCATATGCATCTTTAACCCTATTTCTTTCTGCAAGGATATCATCAGTTATCCACTCTTCAATCTTGTCTAATTTGTTCTTTACAGGGACTTTTTTAACTGGACAACTCATAGTAATATGAAACCTTAAAATATTAATGAAACTATCATATTTGTCATTTACACTATTGCTATTGTAAACCCTACTCCAGTTTTCTTGTAGCAGATTCTGCTTCAAACAATCGATATTCCCCTGTTCACATTGTTGAATTTCTTTCATTACTCTACTCTTTTTAATTGATTTATGACCTTGCAACCCCACCTCTAAGATTTGATAGTCATGATCAGATAGTTCCGAGCCGCCTAATCTTGTTTTAGAGTAATCTATATTAGTAAGGATGTTATCAATTATTGTTTGTGATGTTCTTGTGACTCTGGTATATTCATGAACTTTTATTTCCAAGTTATTCATGCATATAATATCCTTTAAATCTTCTGTCATTTTATTCTGTGTTGCAAAGTCTGTATTGAAATCTCCCGCTACAATAACGTTTGTAAAACGAGTAGTAGTAATCTCTAAAAGCCTATTGAATAGTTCACAAAAATTGTTCCATTCCCCATTTGGTGACCTGTAAATACCTAACACCGCTACTTCGAAATTATTGTCGATTTTTACTCTCAAACCAGTAACTTCTAAATCCATTTCCACAGCAAATTTCTCTGCATATTCTAAATTAAATGTTTGCATATTCTTAGCATTTTTAGTGAAGATAGCTACTCCCCCACTTCGATGAGATGTCCTGCAATACGACGTTTTCAATGAATAGTTTGGAATATTAAGTTGTGACAATTCATCTTCTTTTAAACCATGCTCTGTGAAAATAGCTATATCAGGAGCCTCTTCTTTAAAAAATACTTCGATTCTATCTATTTTGTTACGAATGTATTGAATATTCTGATGGAACACAGTGAGTACCGGTACTTCCCTATCATCCCTTATTACTTTATCGTTGCTTTTGCATATTGAAGTAGATTTACTTAATCTCTTAGAATCTTGAGAGCCTATCAGATTGCTACAAGAGTTCCTTCCACTAATGCTATCCTGATTTTTTGATCGATTAACGTCTTTTAATACAATTGAAGATATGAATTTATCATCTGAAACTAGTTTCCCTTCCCGGTTTTGAGCCACTTTACTAAAAAAGGTTCGTTAGATGATTGTTTAGGAGAATTATTGACAGTAGATTGCAAACGACTTTCAATCAGCTCTGCCAGCCTATTACAAAATATTACTTTGCCAGATTGATTTAGATGTAGACCATGATTAGTGAAGTTTTGTTTTTTCAGCCTTTCATTTAGAAAACAAATCCCCAACTGCTTAGAATTCTTATTTTTTAGGCTGTTGATTGTATTCTGAATTGATTTATTTGTTGACTTAATGGCTTCATTTAGCTCTGGCCTATCAAACCTATACGGAATTGTACTTATTATTACATTAGTTTTTTGGCTGAGTGGCACAATCTCTTTAATTTTTTCATTTATTTCAGGAAGATGTTTTAGATTAGGTTCATTTATATTGTTTGAGCCACCCAGTACTATTAGAAAATCGTTTTTTCCAAAATCTTTAGTTTGTTCCTGTGCTGACTCTACGATAGCGTTTATAGGGGCACTTGGTTTGAAAAAGCTCTGAACTTCATACTTATTTTTCAATCTTTTATTTAGTAGGTCACTACAGTCTCGTCCATGACTGGATGTCAAGAGCAGTACTCTACCTTTCCTATCGTTATTTGCCCTTACTTTAGTTTTGGTTGCTGTTTGCAAAACCTGACTATATGTTTTTGTTTGACCATTTCTATTAATTTTTTCCCCATTTGATTTAGGTTCTACTTTTTTTGTATTGATCAGAGGTTCAGATCTTACATTAGCCAAGTTTATTTTTGATTTTAATATTTCGATTTCCTCTGACATAGACCTACATTGACTCGTGAGATTTAGTATTTCAGTTTTATGGTCTTCCTGCTGCAATTTTACAATAACTTCCAGAGATTTTATGTGATCCACTAACCCTATTCGTTCTTCCTCAGAATTTTTTAGTGATGTTTCTAATTTTGTTTTCAATTTGGTGTGATCACTCAATAGTTTAGCAACCTTTTCTTCTACATCTACAGTAGCTTTAAGAGCTGTTGGAGATTTTTTCGTTAATAATTGCTGGGATCGCGTAGCTACTTGAGTTTTAGTTGAACAATTAGATTTAGATGCCTTGTTTGGACTCATTTTCCTAGCTAAAAATTGTTTTCAATTGATTTTAGTTAAATGTTTAATGAAATATTACTTAATTTATTACAATTGTCAACTTGAGACTATTTAATTACAAGAAAATTTATCAATATCGGTACACCTAACCTCGAAAATAGAATTTGACTTTTTATTTAAATACTTTAACTTATATTAGACAAGTTAATGATGTAAATTATCAAGATATTATAAATACTAATAATAATAAACAAAAATACTACTTATCCGTTCGAATTAAAATTCTTTGCTTCAAAATTCGCAGAGCCTGTTCAGACAACGTATGCACAGTACCACTGCTACCTAGATTACTCTAGTCTTGTCAGATGTAACCGCCAGTTGTTGGGAGGTTCCTATGGTAATAGTTAGTATTATTAGCTTAAGCAATCTCATCAGATTTGAAATATATCTAAAATAAATACGGTAATCTATTCCTGAATTTCTTGTTCCATAATTTCTTGTACCGTTGCCGCAAACATTGGGGACTCTGTAAATTGAAACTAAACATTTTCTTACTCAGGAAGTCAATATTTTGCTAGAAGACAATTCGCTAGAATAGCATAAAGCCTAGTTTGCTAGAATATTGATATGGTCTTCAATTTTTTTAAGATAATAGACAAGGTTAAGTAAGATGGGAATTTTCCTGTAAGACTTTTCAAGAATAAGATTTATCAGACCATTCACGAAACAAGAAGAAAGAAGAAAGCATAGAAAGCAACACTATTATTCTGTCTTCTATTACCTTGGATATTTGTGGTCAGCGTTGTTTGGAAGTGTTTTGTCATTTGAAAAGTTTTTGCCCAATTCAAGTAAGGAATGAAAAATACGTTTTTCATTTATAAAAAATACTTCAAATTGAGTAATAACCATACAGCCATTGAAAAATAAAGCAGGATTTGAAATTTTTGCAAAAATTAAATTATCAATTAGTGGCTATGATATTGGGTTGGTTGAAGAGCAGGGCTGCTAATCACTCAGCTACTTTTGCAAAGGAAATTGAAAAATTCATTACATAATAATAAATTGTCAAAGTTGTCAGCTCTTTTTGTACTGCAGATTTGTGAGCTGCTGGTTTTAATAACAGCAGAATCAATTTATTGTGTGTATAGCAACATGTACATTCTTCTCATCCCCCTAATTCAATAACAGATACCATAATAATCCTATTTTTTAATAGTAAAAGATTGACCTTAAAAAGTAGATTTTTTACTGAATCTAGTTACACAACAAATAAAAGCTATTTATAAATGTTGCTGCTCTTTAATTCTTTAAATTTACTGGATTTTAAATGTGAAATATATCTAAAATAATTAATCTATTCCTGAATTTCTTGTTCCATAACGATCTCCGTTATTAATGTCGACTGTTTATGGTAAATTCAACGACTGCATGTCGTTGAATTTACCATTTACTTATGCGCAGTTCGTCATGGATACCAAATTTCAAGATATATTTCTTGTTAAAATTATTAGGAAATAACTTCAAATTTCATAACAGTAGATTTTTAGCCCAACTTTCATTGTTTGAATTTGATTACCGTATGTTTGTTTATATTATATTTGATTATATTTAATTATGTTTGATTATATTTCATTGTTTGAGTTTGCTGTATGGTATGTAGTAGTAGTAGTAGTAACTGCTTTGAAGTTTCTCCTGTTTGATGAATGCTTTGGATTCGTTGTTTTCCTGTTCCTCAAGGAAATCAGTACAGAAAATGGCATCTAACTCAATAATAATAATATAAATGAGCTTAATTAAGAATAATGACATCAGGTCCAAAACAACTTTCAGCCAAGGAGTGTTCAGTATGGGAAGCTAGAAAGCTTATGAATTATTCCTCTACTAAGCTTACGAATAAATTGAGTCTTTCACTTTGAATAAATCAGGATAAGTTATGCTATACATTCAAATGCTTCCCATCACAAAATTTAATTTGGATTTCAACCCGAATCTTCCCTTAATTGGAATAGAAAGTTTAAACACAACTGCTATTATTTCTGTCTCTATTTTTCTGTACACTTCTGGCTTCTCTTTACTACATCTCTTTCACTCTCTCTTTCACTCACTCGTTCTCACTCTTTCCTACTCTCCGCTATTCTCACCCCCTCTTTCTCACTATCTTATTCTTCTCATTCACTTTTTATCAGAAGTTACAGGAAGTATTTATTTCTTTCCTAATTGATGTTATACTTTCTTCGATTTACTCATGTGCAACTCAGTTCAATTAATGTAAAACGTTTTCAATTACTGTATTCCAACAAAATTTAATTATTGTACAGTTTGTTTGTTTGGTTGTTTGTTCGTTTGTTGTTTGTTTTTCTAAAAGCTTTCTATTTCAATTAGTGAACATCACAAATAATTCTAGAAATTTCATTTTTTTTGGTGATTCCATAAGAGAGATAAAAAGTGTTCTTTGCAAAACTAAAAACTGTAACTAATATTTTCATTTTCGCAAAAAAATTACTCGTATTTTTTTAATAACATGCAACTCACAGCACAGAAATTTCCTCTGCAGGCAAAATTGATTATCTTTTTGTTTTTATTGTATTTATGTTGTTTAGACTTTGAATAAATTTGATTTGAGTATTTCTCCATTTCAGTTATTCAATCAAATTATTCAATCATGACCTTAAACGCACAGCTATTTTACGCGAATAAAGCTATTCAGAATCTCTAGTGATAAAATGCAAAGAGGAAAACCCGTTTTTTATTTGTGTGTCTCAAGTGGAGGAAGTTAATGCGAGGCACATATTTCACACAATCTAAACAGTGAACACCCTTGAATGCTTGAATTGTGTTGAGGGTGAAGCAACAGAAGATTCACTGTTCTACTGGACAACTCCTTTTTCCACTTTTCTTATCTTGCACTTGAGGCACTATTGTGCCCACACTCCACTCTCCACTCTCTCAGCTGAAAGTCTGCCTGCGAACTTCCACTTTGTCAGAATGCAGCCACAACTTCCGAGCGCTTCCTTCCATAAAGATATTTCCATTTTTCGACAGAATGTTTCATAGCTTCTTTTGTTATTCTCTGTATGGCTCAAAGAAAAACATTTTTCTGTGACATATTTTGAACATTAAAATGAACCAGACTTCTTGCTTGTTAGTTGGTCGCCAATCAACTGTATATAGGTACTCTACAGGACCGAATCGAATGTGTCTATTATTTTATCTAACTACCAGGTATTTTATATTAAGTATTGTTGCTAACACTAAAATAATGCTGACAAAAATTGAAAGTAACACTCGAACTTTGATATTAAGGTATTTGATATTAAGTATTGTTACGGGTTCTTCTAACACTAAAATAATGCTGACAACAATTGAAAGTAACACTCGAACTTTATTTACACAATTAAGTTACAGCAGATACCAATAACTAAAATTATATTTAAAAAAAAACGATAACAGAAACTAACTTAACTTATAACTTTCAACTAATATAGAGTATTAAAATAACAAGATCAATGATTTTCCAAAACTAATTGATAGCTGTCATATAGGCCGATCAATAACAATTAACAAATGTTGAATTAACTATGTAATAACTCAATAACAAACATCCATTAAACTGTTCAATGACTCAATAATAAACTATACATTGGTCTTGAAGAAATCAATCAATCAATTTATTTAACACAATAACATATACAAAAACAAAACAATAAAACAAAGAAGTAAAAATAACAAACAGACAATAATTACAAATAGGTGGCTCCATGGTGGGGTGTGCAGGAAAGCGAAACTTATCCAACTATGGCAAGGCCATGTATTTAGGATAAGTGAAAAAAGGAGATGAGAAAGGAAGGCGAAAAATAAAGAACAAGGAAAAAGCAAGCGAGTCCACTGATCACAAACACCAATATCAACAACATTGAACACGCTCCGGAAGAAAACAGGCAAAAAACCTTAGAAGAAAAATAAACCCATATAGTCACAGATCAAGACGTTTGATGTGATGCCATGTGATGTTTGATTATTTGATTATCACTATCAATCTTAGGAGGAGGGGGGGGGGGGGACGTTGAATACTCTAGGTGCCACTGTTAATAGTAAAGGTAGAGAAGAAAGAGTTCTCTAACAATTTTATGAACTTTCCGAACATTGCTGCCCCCTAAATCTTGCCGCCCTGGGCTGCAGCCCTCTACAACCCACTTAAACTAGACTATTCTGTTCCAAATGTCGAATTTGTTCAAAACTAAACACATTGACTAGAGCCACCAAATTTCAATTTTCCTTGGGAGTAATAGGTTGAATGTTAAATAATATTCATTCAATGAATTAACTACTAATAAATCCGCGGATTTTGACACCTTCTCACTTCTTAATTGGGAAGTGATAGCCGAGTGCCGTAGCAGGTATCTGTACAATCAGAGATAAGCTACGAAACTCCTGGGCACTCAAAAAACACTTTGTTCTCTGCTGTAAAATCACTTCCCCGGTGGTTCGGAACCCACCTAAAACGGTAGGTCCAACTCATCTATTACCATAATCCAATTCATTACCCACGCACAGGTTTCAGACCTGTAGGCTTCATCCTAAAAAAAATATTTCCCCCCCTTGGTCATGTTATACAATCCCCAGACTAAACTTCTAGTTAGGCCACTGCCTTTTTGGTGGATTTTGCCCCCCCCCCCCCCGCAATAATTGAGGTCGGCGCCGCTGACTCACTCTATGAGGAAATTGGTTGCTTCATGAAGACTATTATCATTATCAAAATTTCGAGCCCCTCCTTAATTTTTTCTTCAACTACAACCCTTGGTTTTAAACATTGAATGCAGTTCAAAAATCACTGAAATCCAGACAAGGGCAAAAATAAAGTACTAACGTTGCAAAATATGCTATTTTATTGGCCAGATGGTTGGCTCATTACAATAGGATTATTATATTCGAAGGTAACAAGGGAACAGCTCAAAAGCTTCTATAAATTGTCTCTTTCTAGTGAATGGGGGTTTCAAGAGAATTAATGGAGAAGAAACAGAAAGGCTTTCTCTTTGCCCTCACGCAACCTGTAGACTTCACATAAACATCTTCCTTTGTTGGAGCGTTTCTGAGTAATTTCGTTCTTGAACTGCAGCATCATAGCCTCGTAATAAAGGAGAATAATCAGGTAAAATTACCTGCAGAGTCACTTTAGGAGCTGGCTAAAGAATCCAGTCATAGTATTCCTTCTTTCAACAAGCCAAACAGTATTGCACTCCGGTATAGGCTGAGTAAAGTGGGGACAATATACCTCTTAAACGTATTTCGCTCATGAAAAAAAATGAACGAATTTCATACAAAATTACTTTTTTCGGATGATGATACCCTTAGTCTGTAGATCTGCGCGTGGGTAATGAGTTGGATGATGATCTTTAAGTTGGACCAACATATTTAGGTGGGTTCCGAACCACCGGGAAGTGATTTTACAGCAGAAAACAGAGTATTTTTTGCTGGTCAAACCAAAGCGGTCACCATTCCGGTTTTAGAACGAGCGCTCGTGTCTTATATTATCTGACTAGCATATACCTGGCATGGCTCACTTTCAATAAGTAGTAAATCTGTGAACAGTACACCTCGCGCCCAGAGAATGAGGGTGCTTGCACGGTGGAATATCCAAACTCCAAACTCGATAGGAGTACATAGTCAGGGGTGCCCACAGGGGGGGAGGGGGCTATGACGCAGACTGCGTCATTGAAATTCTTGGGGGGGGGGGGGGTTCCAAAAAACGTTTTGGGGGGGGGGGGTCGTAAAGTTGATTGAAACCGTGTTTAACGTGACAACATTAAAAAATATACTAAGAAGTCACCAGATAGAATGTCAATTAATGAAAATATATTTATAATTATTATTATTATACAATTGAATATGAATTAGCTAAAATAATAATGTTTAGGATTTGTGCAGGAACTTGTGCAGATGTACTTGAGTCTATTTCTAACGAAGAAATAATTGAAAGGTTTTCTGTTTCCTCATCCCAAAAACTTCTATGTGGGGTTTAGAGAGATAGATTTAACAATAGATTTTAGAGGGAAGTGATAGCCGCGAGCCGTAGCAGGTATCTGTTCAATCAGATAGATAAGCTGCGTTCTCGTAGGTCCTGTTTGTAACGGTGACCGATTAGATTGGCCAGCAAAAAAGACAATGTTCTCTGCTGAAAATCACTTCCCGGTGGTTCGGAACCCACCTAAAACTGTAGGTCCAACTCATCAATCACCATCATCCAACTCATTACCCACGCACAGGTCTCAGACCCATGTGGGCTTCATCCTCAAAAAAAAAAAAAAAAAAAAAACTTAGAAGGTGCCTAGCTAACTTGTAGATGGTCACAGTCTACAAATTTAAAATGTTTGTCTTCAAACTGTTGATGTTTTTCATGTATTTTACGATAACTACTTACTAATAAGTAAGAACTGCTTTTGAAAAACTTACTAAATACTAAAAATTCAGTAATTTTTCATAACTATGTCTTTATTTTGTTTTTGAAAGACACTTCTTTCGATTGTGTGTTGTAAATAACTATACATGAAATGTGTGCCTTTTATGTACTTCATCCATACATAAATTCTCCCAAGATACTACACTAAGTAAATAACCTGTTGTTTAACTACTGTCCAATAAATGTCTTAGTATTTTGAATTTTTGTCTTTTACAAATGAAGTTATTAACTCATTGTTTTCACTTCCTTTAAATGAACAACTTTTTAGAATTATATAACCTTAATGTAATTGGGACGCCGAACATAAACTTACAGGTATTTCATTTTTATTGAACATTGTGTATTTGTAATAATATTTTATTGTTTAAAAACCATTTAGGTTCAAATTCTTATTTAGCTATTTTGCAATTAAGTTCATTGATCAGAAGTTCATAAATTCATTTCATTGATATTTCTTTTTTACCTTTACAAAAAAATGTTAGCTATGTAAAGAATCTCAAGAAATATACGGTACATACATTTTGTATATTACCGACTGGGTTTGAATTTTTTCAATAGTTTTATAAATCTTCTTTTAGTTTTAGAAAGAATACGGGGGGCTATTTTCGCATTTTTGGGTGGGGCCTAATTTATAGGGGGAGGGGGGATTGGTGCTAACTTTAGGGGGGGGGGGGTGCGTCATGAGGCTTAGGGGGGGTGGGCACCCCTGTCAAAACTGACACTGTATTTCAGTAAAAGTGAGTGTAAATCACATTTAATTGAAATACAGTGTTAGTTTTGATATTAGATCGAATTTCTTATCAATTACTATGTATTTCAGTAAAAGTGAGTGTAAATCACATATTTAATTGGAATACAGTGTTAGTTTTGATATTAGATAGAATCTCTTATCAATCACTTCCCGGTGGTTCGGAACCCACCTAAAAATGTAGGTCCAACTCAACAATCTCCATCATCCAATTCATTACCCATGCAAAGGTCTCAGACCTATGTGGGCTTCATCCTCCAAAAAAATACATTGTTAGTTTTGATATTAGATAGAATTTCTTATCAACTACATAAAATATTTGGCACCGACTTCAAAAGATTACTTGTATGAAATTTAAAATTTTCTCAGTTTAAAGTAAATACTTTATTTTAAACTTTTTAGTACGTGAGTATTTAATCATTTCACTGAAGTCGGTTTCTTTTTTTGTTTTAAAATATGTTTTTTAGTATGTGCTGTGAAAATGGTATTAGACTTAAATGGGAAAAATGTGAAGTACTGAAATCTGAAATTACTTATTTAGGGTTTAAAATTGACAAAGATTGCATACATAAAACTGATGATAAGATTGCAGTTGTTAAGAATGCAAAACGTCCTACAAATGTATCAGAGTTGAAATCTTTTCTAGGGTTTGCTACATCATATTACTCAAGGTTTATACAGGGCATGGCTAATTCTCTCTCACCTTTATACAACTTACTCAGGAAAAATGTTGTTTTTTCGTGGTCACAAGAGTGTGAAACTGCATTTCAAACAATTAAGAAAGATATTGAAACAAAACTTACTCTTGCGGATTTTGATGTCACTAAACCTATAATTGTTGCTACTGATGCTAGTAAATATGCTATTGGTGCGGTTCTTTCATGTTTAGATGAAAAAGGTGTGGAAAGGCCCATAATTTTTGCTAGTAGATGTCTCACTGCAGCTGAGCGAAATTATTCCCAGATAGACAAGGAAGCATTGTCAATTTATTGGGGAGTTAAGAAATTTTTCAATTACTTGTTTGGTCGTCATTTTACTTTACTGACTGACCACAAACCATTACAAAGCATCTTAAGTGCTCATGCTGCTACTCCATCCATCAGTGCTACACGTTTATTACATTATTCATTATTTTTACAAGGTTTTGATTACACCATACAATACCGTAAGACCACTGAACATATGAATGCTGATTTTTGCTCAAGATTTCCTATGGAAATGGTTAATGACAATACTATTGATGAGGTTCAAATTGTACAAATGAATCAAATTAATATTTTACCGGTTACAAGGGAACAAATAGCTCATGAAACTAGAAAAGATCCAGATATGTGTAAATTACTTCGACAAATTTTAGGTACTGAAAATGGTGAAAATACAAACAATATTGCTGAATATTCAGTTGAACAAGGTTGTATTATGAAAGGCTTACGAGTTATGATTCCAAAATCTTTACAATCTAAAGTACTTGAGGAACTACACCAAGGACACTTAGGAATTGTAAAAATGAAAGGCCTTGCACGAAGTTATGTCTATTGGCCAAATATTGATTCTGATATTGAGCTTGTTACAAAGAATTGTATACATTGTGTGCGTCATTCTAGACAACAGTCTAATGTGAATTTACATCCATGGCAATTTCCTTCAGGACCATGGCAAAGATTACATATAGATTTTGCTAATCCTTCTCCAGGATTATGGCTGTTAATAATTGTTGATAGTTACAGTAAGTGGGTTGAAACTTACATAATGAAAACTCTTTCAAGCAAAGAAACAGTTGAAAATTTGCGTGAATGTTTTGCTAGATTTGGTTTACCAGTTACACTAGTATCAGATAATGGTACTCAGTTTACCTCTAGTGAATTTCAAACCTTTTGTACTAATAATGGTATAAAGCATATTACCAGTGCTCCTTTCTTTCCTGCATCCAATGGTCAGGCAGAACGTTTTGTACAAACTGTGAAGTCAGGATTAATTAAATGTTGCGAAGGTATGATTGTAAATTCTACTTTACGGTTCAAATTAAATAATTTTTTAATGAACTACAGAAAAGCACCACATGCTACTACTGGTGAAAGTCCATGTAATTTACTCATGAAAAGAAATATTCGAACTAGACTAGATTTGATGCTACCCAATATTACTGACAAAGTGTTAGATACTCAAAGAAAGGAAATGCAAAAACAGACAATTAAAGATAAATGTTTCAATATCAATGATAGAGTTATGTACCGAATTTACAATAATAAGGGTAAATGGAATACAGGTATTGTAGCTGATAAAATTGGTTCTTCTATGTACAATATCATTACTGATGATAATCTTTCTATTAGGAGACATGCTAATCAAATGAAGGATTGTAAAATTAATTTAAAGGATTTTTCAACTGATATACGGTACCTAATGTTCATTATGATACTGATGTAATTGTGCCTAAATCAACAGTACTTTCTGAACAATCGAAAGCTATTACAAGCAATGATGTTGATGATTCTACTTTCTTTTCTAATTCTTTCAAGAATGTTTTACATTCAACGCCAGTTTCTACAAAATTACCGATTGTGACAGATACTATTTACCATACGCCACAGGCTAGACCTGTTAGGTTCAGAAAACCTCCTGAAAGGTATTCACCCTAGGTTTCATTATGGGGGGAGGTGTCATATATCCTTGTACAACATGAATTTTAGTTTTATTTTATGCAGTTGGCAAGACTGTGCCACACCAGAGAGACAACGCCTACTGTACTATGTCTCTATTGTCGATTGGATTTTCATGATGTAATGAGTTTACTTATGCTATTCGTTCTTTTAATAAAATGTATTTCATCAATTACAATGAGTTTGTGATTACTTCTACCACCTACGTTACAGAATTGAATACTATAAAATACATAGCACAACAGAATGGTTACAAACACACACTAATAGACAAACTACTGCACAGAATATCAACAAAACCAATCACTCACACCAGCAACAAACAGAATGACAACCCCCATCACACTTACCTACCTCAACAAAAAAAAACTCATAAAATAGCAGCTTCATTCAGGAAACTCATAAAATAGCTCACAGAACAAATAATTCACTCAAAAAACACCTGCATTTTCAGACATCTCAAAACAAGTACAACAGATCTGGAATTTACAAATTGGAATGTGATGACTGCAACGAGTTCTATATAGGACAAACTGGCAGGACATTCACCACTAGATTCAAAGAACACACAAGAGCCATCTCACACCCAAACACACATTCCACTTTTGCTGAACACATCATTTCAACAGGCCACAGTTATACAGACATTGACACTAATTTAGACACACTACACTTCACTCACAAAAGCCAGAAACTCAATGTTTTAGAACAATATGAGATTTACAAACATGCAAAGCAGGAACCTGACAACATTTAAAATGATCAACTTAACTTCTTCTCACACACTCTATTTGACAAAATAATCCCAATTTCAAATCTCCCGCCTACTCATCCCCCCACCCCAGCACCATTCCAACATACATAACCCTCAAACTCATACCTTAAGTCAGTGCACTGTGGGTTGTCTGACGATGCTCTAGACAACAGAGCGAAACGGCCGTCACGCCATAACGTGAGTTAATTTCCATTTAAAAGTGTTTTTTTTCAAGTTTATATTACATATTAGTGGAAACAAGATGGATCTTCAACATCATAAATAAAATTACTTCCAATTCAATGACGAATATACTACAGCCATCCTGCCGACCTCCCTATGTGATCACCCATTTCTAGCATAATGGTCGAAATGTGTCTCCAACACTAAGAGAAAATCCAAATATTAAAAAATAATTTAATTTCTGTGGAATAATTTAATATAAGAGTCCTTCACCAAAATTTTTGATTGCCGGCCGCCACTGCAGTGCTCAGTGAGTAAAATATTCTAATTTTCTACTCAAATATTTGACTTCATAGTCGTGCAATTATTCATAAAGTCAAAAACTGTAATTATTATTAGTAATACGCGCAGTTCGTCATGTATACCAAATTTCAAGATTTCAAAACCAGTAAATGTTACCAGTGTCATTTTTTGGAGGATGAAGCCCACATAGGTCTGAGACCTGTGTGTGGGTAATGAGTTGAATGATGATGATGATGATTGATGAGCTGGACCTACAGTTTTAGAATAGAATGACTTTTTTATTTGTTGACATGGCGAAGTTTGGACAGTTATGTACAATCTACCACTTAACCAGTTTTCGGTGGGTTCAGAACCACCGGGAAGTGATTTTACAGCAGAGAACAGTGTCTTTTTTGCTGGCCGATCTAATCGGTCACCCTTACAAAGAGTGCCCAGTAGAACGCAGCTTATCCCTATCTGATTGAACAGATACCTGCTTCGGCTCACGGCTATCACTTCCCTGTCGTCTGGTCTATTAAAATTTCCAAGATGTTGAAGAATTTGAATAGACCAATCAGACTCCACCAGTAACATTTACCAGTAAATGAGAAGGCTCCCATAAACTCAACCAATAATCTACTTTTCAACCTGATTTTACAAATTGTTTGGGGGGGGGGGCTTGAAAACGCTTTTGGCACAAAATGGGCAATCAAGAAGTGGAAGGGCGACGACTGTATTACTAGTAACAATACTATTTGATCTAAAACTGTTATTTTTCTGAGAAAAATTTTGAAAATCCAAAAATATATAGTTTTAAAAAGTACAATAATTATTATAGTTATTGTCGATTAGGACAATATTGTCGATTTGAGAGTGTTAATATGGTAACATCATCTGATGAACCGGGTCCACTTTGATTCGGTCTCCTGTAAACAAAAACAGTCCCAGTAATACCAACTAGAACCACATGATAATCAAGTTGGCATTGCTACCAGTTACCGGCTTTCATAATCAGCTGACTGCCTCCATTTTCTTCAAACCTTCATCAGTTGATGTCTAGCACTGATAGAGAGAAGAGCTGTTTTGTGCTCCAGTAGATTTTTCAACACACATCACTGGAATGTTACCTTAAATTTGCTATTTAAACAGTGCCTACTGATTAAATACTGAAGTGCTCAAATGATTTAGTGATGAATAAATGGAAAATCAATTCTGGATATCTTTCACAAGGTAAGCAGTTTCATATCAATTTTTGCAATTTAGTCTATTTTAAGACACCCTTAAATACCATAGTTTCTTAATTGCATAGCTTTGCTCCATTATTTTGAAGTGAGAAATAACTAAAATGAAATGGCTAAAATTTAACCTAAAAAGTTCATCATCACTAACTCTTTGAAATCTGTCTAGTCATTTTCAGTTACCAACTCTAATTCAATAACTATGTTTCAATACTCGGGTAGGGTAAACTCTACTAGTTTCCCCCTTTATTAACTTATTTCAAAGCCAAGCTAAGAAACTATTTAATAACTACAGTTTTTAATATAAAAACCAAGAAAGAATTGTTATTCATTTTTAGGTAGACTTCTCGCTATTCATTATTATACATTGACCTTGACTACGGTACCAATTTATTTTATAGATCATTAGAATTTATAAATTTTATTGGGACATTCTCAGTGAACATGCATTTTCTCATTTTGTTAGTTTTAATCTACCAATGCTGCTTGATTTCAAATTTCTCATGAATTTATTTTTATTATTGCTTCTATTTTCCCTTGGACATTATTTTCCAGACAGTGTGCTTCAAAAGTCAATCTTAAAACTATCCATCAATTGAAACGTCCTTCAAAAATCAAAAGCAGAGAATTTAAATTGTTTTTGACTGAAAAAAGAAATAATTCATTGTTTGAAAAATAAGTTCAGAACTGGTCGTCGCCTACATTATAATTATTATAAATTGATAGTGATATTATATAATCAAATTAAAATTAGTTATCACACTAGTAGCCTCTTAGTGGAATTTCAATGAGCTTTTATATCATGATGATCATCCAAGTAACTAGTAACTATATTGATAAACCTCTTATTAGAACTTGTATACATACTGGGCTAATTTAATTTTATGATTTCAAGAAATGTTTCTTACAAGCCAGCAGCTACCATACTGATTTGAACCATGATCTACCAATAATTGATTCAAACTATTCCAATCCTTATAGATAATTAATCCATATTCTTTTCAATGAGAAAATGTTTTTCAGTCTCATTTAATTATTATCTTTAATCTCTGTCCTTTTGCTCAAACTCCACTTACTCACTACTCAAATATATACACATCCCACTTGCAATTTGACATGTTCAGTGACTATAGATAGGCCTACTGTACTAATCCAACATTTTCTCAAAATTATGTTGCTGCAACCCAAATTGACCAATTTCTTTGATTATTTCACAATTATTTTTAGGATATTATAAAATTGGGTTCCACTATTTGATGTCGTTTCAGGCATTGCTGAATATAGTTAGCAAGATTATTAACTTGAAGCTAGTTTGTAAAATATTTTTTCAAGTTTGGTTTCTCAGTCGTTTAGTAAATTATTCAGTAGCTATTGATTCATTAGCGGCCCTAAGGCTTGTTTCACACACACCCGGCAGTCGGGTAACTGGTGTTGTTTGCCCAGCTGTACGAACATTGCATTATATGGGACTATGTAATCATACCGGATAAACAATAATGGTTACCTAACTGCTGGGTATGTGTGAAACAAGCCTTAGGGCCTCTAATGAATCAATAGCTTTTGAATGATTTTCTAAACGACTAAGAAACCAGGCATGAACCATATATTAAATTGATCATGATGTTATTTCCATGCCAGTGAATCGAAATGACTCATTCCAAATTCAATTCCATTGGATCACTAATTAATTCTAATATATACTAATGATAGTCTTATTGGGATTGAATAGGAAATTTTAATTCATTCCAAGTATCCTCCAACATTATTCTCAAGGGCAGAGATTGTTCATTGATATACTTGATGAATGAAGTGGCTGTTTTACCCTATCAAAATTTCAATATAATTATTGTTGGAGCCGTATTGATACTGGTTTATTTTGTATGGCTTTCCATTTTTAAGAACAAGTATTTCTGAGTTTTCAACTATATCCAGCAAAACATATGATGCAGTATCAGTATATTAGGACACATTGTTTAATGCTCAAGATACTTGATCTTAATCAACATCATCACTTCAAACACATTCTATAGTCAATTGAATATTGCCAGCACATATCAATTTCCAATCAACTTTACAAACTTTTATCAATGTAACACCACCACATATTTTGATATAATTGAAGCAATCAACACACCTCCAAATTTGTAATAGCTTAACTGAACTATTTTTTTTTCAACAGGATGACTGATCAGTTCAACCTACTTCAAGAAGGAGATATGAAAAGACTCAACTTCACGGTAACCTCTTCAGTAGGTCAAGATGGTGGAGTACAAACTGGCCAGGACGTGAAACTAGAGATTTGGTATTATGTATCTTGCTTTTATAGTCAGTTAGGTTAGAAGTTTCCCACCATTCTCCTGCATATGCTAGGAGGTTTACAGTTGTTAGTCAAGTACCACACTCTTCAACCATGCTCTTGGATTGTGCCACAAAGTCATATTTGTGGCTTCGATGGCAGGGTCTGCATCTGAGAGTCCATGTCTGTCTTGTAGAGTTCATGACCGCAGTTGTCAGATAACGCTGCTATACGTCCGTCTTATGATGGAGTGGTACTGTTTATTGTAGCTGGTGGGATGTGTTATGAGGCTAACAATCGTGAATGAAGATTTGTTGGGTTGTAGGGCATTTGCAGTTGTTAATCATGTGTCACACTTTCTATCCGGGCTCTTGATTTGTGCCATGACATAATCTTATCGCGCTTGATGGTTTTTTGGCTGGGTTCAGTGGCTCTCACGGATGCTTCAAGAGTCTCTCTCCTCGCTAAGGCCTTGTGACTACTTGTTAGTTCCACAAGGAGAACAGGGTGCACTGCTCAGTCGCCACAACCATTTTATTATGGTGTGGTACATTTCATTGCAGCTGGTGGGTTGATATAAGGCTAACAAATGTAAATAGGGATTTGCTGTTAGGTCCCTGTCAGGATTCTCATGTCACATTCATTGTGCATGGACTGTGTTACCCTGTGATCAAGAGATGCCGGTTGCCAGGTGAAAACCCTGGAGTAATGATGTCTCCGACATATGTTGAGTGCAGGTGTTAGCACCTTTATGTTTGGTAATTGTGATAAGAGATTAGATTAGACATTGATTATGCAAAAATTGTGGGAGTGGCTCTCACTTTAGCTTCGGCTACTGGCTTTGTGCTTAGAGCTTATGCCGTATTTACTGTTGCCAGTGAAAATGCCATAAGCTCCAACACACTGAGAATAGAGTTCACTAAATCAAATCATTTATATATCCTCCTCAACAAAAATAGAAACATAAAAATATAAAAAATACATCTGAATAATATAAAATAAAATTGCACTAAATCAACAAATATATAACTAGTTTATATGGTATTTATATACCAGTTTCAAAAGTACAAATCATGATTTGAAAGAATCAAAACATTTTCTGGGGCTCTTATACACATGCTAGGAAGTGGAAATATGTGATACTATTTATCAATTGCTTAGAGGCGCTTGCCTACAGATGGTAGGAATGCAAATATTTGAAACTATTTATTGATAGATTATTGGCGCTTGCCTACAGACGTAGGGGTGCAAAAATATTTGATACTATTTATTGATAGATTATTGGCGCTTGCCTACAGACGTAGGAGTGCAAAAGTATTTGATACTATTTATTGATAGATTATTGGCGCTTGCCTACAGATGTAGGAGTGCAAAAATATTTGATACTATTTATTGAAATATTATTGGCGCTTGCCTACAGACGTAGGGGTGCAAAGATATTTGATGCTATTTATTGATAGACTATTGGCGCTTGCCTACAGATGTAGGAGTGCAAAAGTATTTGATACTATTTATTGATAGATTATTGGCGCTTGCCCACAGATGTAGGAGTGCAAATATTTGATACTATTTATTGATAGATTATTGGCGCTTGCCTACAGACATAGGGGTGCAAAAATATTTGATACTTTTTATTGATAGATTATTGGCACTTGCCTACAGATGTAGGAGTGCAAAATAATATATTATACTGTTTATTTATAGATTATTAGCGCTTGCCTACAGATGGTAGGAGTGCAAAAATATGTGATACCATATTTATTGATAGATTATTGGCTCTTGCCTATTCATGTACGGTGAATGTGATAAGAAATTAGATTAGACATTGATTATTCAAAATTTGGGGAAGTGGCTCTCACTTTAGCTTCAGCTACTGGCTTTTGCTTAGAGTTTATGCCATTCTCTCTGGCAATGCTTTGGCAGTGAAAATGTCATAAGCTCTACCACACTGAGAATAGAGTTCACTTGGGTACATTCAAGCATGGAAGCAATAATTCAAGGGTAGTTTAAGGGTGCTGTCCTATACTTGCTAGGAAATGAAAATATGTGATACTATTTATTGATAGATTACTGGCGCTTGCCTACAGATGTAGGGGTGCAAAAATATTTGAAATCATTCATTGATAGATTATTGGCGCTTGCCTACTGATGTAGGGGTGCAAAAAATTTGATACTATTTATTGATAGATTATTGGCGCTTGCCTGCAGATGGTAGGAGTGCAAATATGTGATACTATCTATTGTTAAATAAGGAATTTTCCCCATTTAATCACTCTTGCTCAAGTCTGTTTCAGCCACACTGTGTTGTTGTCATCACCACTTCTTCTCGGGTATTCTTCTCAAACAGATTCAACTCCATTCATGCTACAGTCTTTTTTTAAGCTTCATCTACTAGGTAATTAACTGTTTTTCTTTTCTTGTAGAATCTATTCTAAATAACTGAAGAAATCACAATAGCCTTCATAGCTAAACAGATTCGGTTTCAGAGCAATTCAAATATCTAATCCAGTGCTGAGTTTCAAGCATTGCATTTTGAGATTTGTCCAGATATCTCAACGCAGTAATAATTGAATGTTTCCATGAGTGATGATTCTGAATCTCCATCAATAAATCAGATAATAAATCCAGCCAATCCGACTTAGCTTTTTTAAATGCTATCCAATTCTAAACTATTCTTGATTATTTGAATTAAAAATTAAATTATGTTGTTTTAAAACTATTTAGTGGACTTTATGCTTTGAAAATTTCTTTTATCTCTGATTGTTTTCTAGGCTAGTTTGCCAGCAGAAGTGTTCATCTAATTGCTATCAAAGAGGATGGAAACTCCAAAACTAAAACTGATAAGATATATAGTAGTACCGGTAGCTTACCTGAACAGAATTTTTGTTTGAAGCTTGGTATTTGATGATCCAGACAAACTGCTAGCTGGACAGTTACTTGAAAAAATATTATTGTTGAAAATGATAGAATAATATTCTTCAAAAGATTATATTGTTTTCATATTGATGCAGGAAATTTGATGAAAATTTCTGTAAACATGATTAGGCTACCAATACACAGTTTCAGTAGTTCGTTGGTATTATAAACCTTTTAATCAGAATTGAAATGCAATAATTTTTGTTTAATGTTGAAATAATAATTGTTTTTTGCTTTTCTACTGGTGGGGAAGGAATTATGCACAAATTCTGGAACGCAGATTTCAGGGTTATACCGGAACGTTTTTCTAAGTATGTCGGGAATTAAAAAAATATTTTTTAGCAACTTTTTATATTGTACTTGTAATTGGGCATGCATTTATGTTGTTACAATTCTTTGTTATATTGTGCTTTTCATGGCATTGATTTAAAAAACGTTATGTATTAATAATAGCAAAAAAATAATTTTCTACTTAAATTCAAACAATGAAAATATATATAGTTGATAAAGTTTCTATAGAGTACAAGTGACCTTTTCAGATTATTTCAAGTCTCAACTTTTGTAATTTTATCGATTGTGGCTATTGTAATTTGTGAATACTGTTTGTATTGACTAGTCTTAATACTTCAAGGCATGATTTTGAAACACAGTTTGTACAATCCACTACTAGGTAGGGCATGCAGTTCTCTGTTACTTCGTTTATTTGTTTTATTGTGTATTTCTTGTCATTGATTTTACCAGACACTTTGTATCAATCATTGTTAAAAAATGTCAGCTCCCACTTCAAACAATTGAAGATATATCTAGTTGATAATGATTTATAATTTAAGTATAATTTCAAGTTTCAACTGCTGTAATTTTATCGATGGTGACTAATGTAATGTGAGAATACTGTTGGTATTGACTTGTCTTGTACTCCATGTGTGGAGTTTTCAAGGCTTAATCTTTAAAAAATTCAAATAATAATAAATAAAAATACAGGATGAAAAGGGCAGAAGAAGGAAGAAGCGAGAAAGGTGGGAGGTCTAGGCCATGGGCTTCTCCATCTTTCTTAGTATATTATATTGAATGATCAACATTTAATTTAATTTCCACTTTTAATAATATTTTATTGTTATATAGATAGGAAACATTGTTTTTTAAATGTTATGATTTATTCAAAATTATTTTCTCTTTTGTATGAATTTCATTTATAAAATCTTATACTGGGTTCTCTGCTGTACAAACCGATGGAGAATTTTGAGAGGCTCTTTTTGTCCATCTTGAATTACATCTGAAGTTCTGCTCTTCTGGTGTATTTTGATGATGTTCTCTTTTTGGTGTTTAGGGAGGGGGGTATTGTTTGCGGTACTGGTTCTATTGTGTTGCTACGGTGTCAGTTTGTAGAATAGCTTTTGATGTCTATTTGTTGTATCAGAGGAGTACTGCAGAAAACCCAGCAAATGAGATTTGTATTAAAATATATTCTTTTTAAAACAATTATTATTTATTAATAGAAAATGTGGTCAGGGGATACTGTTTGGTTGGCAGGACAGAGGTGATCTCTGGAGGTACCCCAGGGATTGCCTCTCAACTCCAACACTACTTCCCTCCGTTAATGGGTTGTAGTTAGGAGCAGTATCCACCTCGCGTGGCCCACAAGGCCCCTCCCGGAAGGGGGGCAAGTCAACCTTACGTCCTCGAATGGTGTTGATGCCACACCTCGTGTGGGCTGGGAAACGTACGTCCTGGGTGCCCTCGGTTTGGTTCATCTCTTGACTGGAGGCAGTGTTGAGATGTCTCCTGACTGTGGGATACCGCAGTGACTGCGGCCGACAAGGCTCTGGCGATTGGCGAAGTTAGGGACACCCAAAGTTAGTAGACAGATCTATCTGCTACTAATCTTGGTGGTCTCTCACTACCGCTTTTCATGAATTTTTACTATTCTTCCTTTCTGTTCTCAATTCCCTTTTGGGGCCAAGTAATAGGTGTTGTTAATTTTAATTTTTTTATTTTCTCATGTAGGCATCTATTATTTTATCATCCTATACATTTTGTTTAATATCGACTGGGTTTGAATTTTTTCAATAGTTTTATAAATCTTCTTTTAGTTTTAGAAAGAATACCGGGGGCTCTTTTCGCATTTTTGGGGGGGCCTAATTTATGGGGGGAGGGGGGATTGGTGCTAACTTTAGGGGGGGTGCGTCATGAGGCTTAGGGGGGGTGGGCACCCCTGACATAGTAAACAAAATTTAATAGAGTATGGTGTGGTCCAAGGCGATTGGCGAAGTTAGGGACACCCAAAGTTAGTAGACAGATCTATCTGCTACTAATCTTGGTGGTCTCTCACTACCGCTTTTCATGAATTTTTACTATTCTTCCTTTCTGTTCTCAATTCCCTTTTGGGGCCAAGTAATAGGTGTTGTTAATTTTAATTTTTTTATTTTCTCATGTAGGCATCTATTATTTTATCATCCTATACATTTTGTTTAATATCGACTGGGTTTGAATTTTTTCAATAGTTTTATAAATCTTCTTTTAGTTTTAGAAAGAATACCGGGGGCTCTTTTCGCATTTTTGGGGGGGCCTAATTTATGGGGGGAGGGGGGATTGGTGCTAACTTTAGGGGGGGTGCGTCATGAGGCTTAGGGGGGGTGGGCACCCCTGACATAGTAAACAAAATTTAATAGAGTATGGTGTGGTCCAAGGAAGTACTTTGGGCCCCTTAATATTTTTAATTTATGTTAATAAATTGTCAAAACTACCAATCAAGGAAAATCTATTTTCATTTGCTGATGACATAGCAATACATGTAGCTGGTAAAAATAAACAGGAATTGTACCAAAATGTAACATCGGATCTACATCGCTTGAAGAAATGGTTTGATAATAACATTTTGACTTTGAATACAAAGAAATCAAAATTTATAGAATTTTTTTTAGAAAAAGGCAAGAAGAAAAGATTAATTACATTACTTTACATTCTTGTTCTGAACCTACTAATGTACAATGCAATTGTGAGTCTATTGAAAGAGTAGTTACTTATAAATATTTAGTGATAAATATTGAAAACCTTGAAAATCAACCTCAAAAGAACTATTCAATTAGTACAAATATGACTGATTATTAATTTGTAATAATTCGTATAGGCATGTGGCAGGCCTTCCTATGGGTTGGACTCTACCAAAGAGCTGCCTATCAGGCTTCTACTCAAATCCCCCAAATTCCTTCAAATGCCCACCCCCATTTCCACAACACATGTCGGACTCTTCCAACCAGAGTCGGTGTCAGTGTTGTCAGGTTTTTTCAGTGGTGAATAAAAGGGCACCAAATGAGTCAGAATAAAGGCACCAATATTCAAACCTTCTCTCATCTACAGTACTACACTTCATTGTAAACATTTCTCTATAAAAGTAATGTTATTGTCTTCAAGAATTAATTTTATTTCCTTGTTTTATTTTCAATTTTATTGGGAGGGCGCCGTCCAAGAGTCCACAAGGGCCAGCCCCTACTGGTTTCCATCAGTAGCTAATAGCCACCCAAAAACATTTTCCTGGATCCGCGACAACATGGTAACATATTTTTGAATGAATGTAATAAAAGCCGTTTGTGCATTATTCTGAGCTTTATTTTTTCCAGTTTCAATTTTTCCTTTTGTAAGAGTGAGTGGAAATTTGAATTGCAAAGAGATTGTGATGTAAAAAAAAACGAGCCAAGTGGATGCACTCAGCTAAAGATTTTCATTGTTTTGAATGCTTCAATTCACATCACCTCCAAAAGCCCATCACAATCTAATTTCTGAAAAGATGAATAGACATATGAGAATGATGTTAAGAAGCCAACGATACTCAACCAGAACGTACAAAGGAAAGTTAATAACGTCTGGTAAGGCTGAACCAACACAGCAAATCCTTGCAGACTGAACAGATCCCATAACGGACCCAACCCATTATGGTAGCTATATGAAGGCAATTTAATAAGCACGCTTTGTTCCCTTTAATGCCGTAGCTGAACTGATTCTAGTAGATTCTCATTTTATCAAAATTTATTTTTGTAGTTATGAAAGAAAACGAAAATAGCAGAACAAATCTCCAAATCTTCATTCGTAGCAATAGAACAGTGTGGATGTTGTTATCCTTGATTCGTGATCTGATGAACGTGATGAGAGTGAACATAAATTATGGTTAAAACATATTTAAAAAATATATTTAGTTGATGAAGCTTTTTATAGAGTACAAGAGTTCCTTTCACATCAAAATTAAGCCTCACCTCTACTAATTGATATAGTAATAAATTATGGTAACTAGTGTGTAAGATTGTATAATTGTAATCTGATGTGTCTTATACTCGTTAACTGGAATCTCCAAGACCCACCTATAGTTATTATCACTTGTGCTGATTCAACTTCTTCGATTTCTATTAACATTATATACTTCCCAAACCACAAAAAATGCACATCGGTTGTTTTGAAAAAGTTTTTTTCCTCTTGTTCAGCTGATCACACAATATATCAATATGTCTCGATATTTTCTCACCGTTTATTTTCAATTCCACGATTTAAAATAATTCATGAAAAGATATCAACACATCAAAAATGAAAACTTTTCATGTGAATTCAACGACTTGCAGTCAAATTGGAACAAGAAATCCAGGAAAAATTAAAAATTTTACGTTTGCACTGTAAACATAAAGTGGATAATTGAACTAACCAGCAACCTTCTTCAATATTTTTGTATTCGAAATGAACCAGCTGGGCAATGTTTTGGTTTTCGATAGCCAGATTTTCGATAACCTGGAGCCTATAGCGGCGATCTGCTTTATATTCGACCCCAAACTCCAAAATCACTTGGACTATGAGGAACCTAGTTTAAAGACTAGACGGACAGCCTAGTTTTACGGACGGACAGCCCTGTCGGGTCCTTAATAATCATCTCATGTGAATTCGTCGGGTCCTTGGATACTCCATTGTATTGGTTTAGTTTGGTATCCATTCAGTTCGCAGTTTGAAGGCAAATCCCAACAGGGGAATTTGTTGAATTTGTTGGCATTATATTTTAGTTTTGTATTTAGAAAATGAATATTTATTTAGAATAAATATGAATCTAACAAGGATAGGCTATTTTTAAAACTGTCATTGCCTTTGTGGAGTCAACCACATTGATGAAGAGCTTCTCACTCATTCATAGTGTATCATAAAAACATAAATAATTTATGTATTATAAAATATTTATAATTATTATTATAAAAATATTTTTCAACATAAGTTAAAAATAAATAGATAACGCAATTTACAAAAAATTTAAACATAAAAAATCGGTAAAATGAATTTATTCAAACTGTTTCTAGATGAACTGTTTCAAATTAAAATTATTTGAGGGAGTTGTATTTGAAGGTTTTTGATATTTACAAAATGAATATCCAATACTCTTAATAGATATTAAGAATATGAATTCGGAATTGAACAAGGACATTCGTGAAACTGTCGTTGTCTTCAGAGAGTCAACTTCATTGATAAAGAGCTTTTCAGCCACAGTTGAAAAGGGGGGAAGCGGCGGCGGCGGCGGCCGGCTGTGTACTCTAGTAGTGGAGATGGCGGCTGTGCTTGAAATTGAATTATTTATCTCCCAAAAGAGCTCAGCCTCAGCTCGATGCCTCAATTTCATCAGTGCAGGCGTGCCGCGCCACTTCTAATTCACTCGCTCAACACCCAGCATAAACTTCATCACTCGGACAGTTTGCCCGACTGTATAAACTTTCAATCAGTCTTGCACGAAATCTGAAATCGAAAGAGTCACAGTCAATTAATGACACACAATGAAAGTGATTTATCATTCTCAAGAGTCGATTGATGCACTTTCAAAGGGAAATAGAAATGATTGAATAGAAATGATTGAATAGAAATGATTCGTGTATAATGAAGGAATCATTCTCGAATGATTTCTTTGATCGACTAGGCTATATTGTGGAGAAAACTGAACAGTGCTTTCGAGGAGAAAATACTCAATAACGATAAAAAAATTATATTACAATTACACATTATAGTAAGATGCAATATTATTTGTCAATGTCATGAGTAGAGAGATAATTTTGATAAATGTGAGGAGTTTATCCTCATTTTTTACTACTTCGGAGAGCTTAGTAACTTTTTCTAAGTGAACTTTCTAAGAAAATTCTGTGGTAAATTTCTTGATTAATTTGAGAGACATTTGCTGAAATATACTTGTTTTATTGACTTTATTGCAGCCTTTCTATTACCACCTTTATCCTAATATGCAGCCTATATACTGCATTCTACGTTATTACATTCCACATGTACATGGAAGTGAAAAACTGCGACCCGTTCTCAACCATCGCACACCCTAAAAAGTAGCATATCTCTGTTAATTGTTGGCCAATCGTGGATAATGAGGTATCGTTGGATTTGCAATAAAAATATCTAAAAAGCGTTATTCTAGTAAAATTTTGATATCATTAGCCATTATTAATTTAATCCTGTTCAAAGATTTTAAATGGCCGCCATTTTGTTTTTTAATGTCAAAAAATGTTGATTAATTTTTTTTGGATTGTTTTAATTGTTATAAAGCTGTATGCAAAATTTCAAAATTATTCATTCAGAGGTGTTCGAATAAAAAAATTATGAGTGAAAAAAACAAAATGGCGGCTGTGTAAGTAACTGGGGATTTTAGAAAAATTTTATTACAATATTTACTTTTTTTAGTGGTCCAGAAACACTGCCTAGAAGTATTGGTAGAGAGTTCCGAAACACTCTGTATAAATCGTGCAAAAGTCAGCTTCTTTCTTGAAGATAGAATTTTTACGTTATGAGAGTAATATTTTGTGATTTTTACAATTTTGTAGTGTTGCGGGGATAGAAATGAAAATTTGATTGGAAGAAACATTTGATAATGTTTATTGTGTTCTACAGTTGACATTTTAAATAAATGGTTGATTGATCTATACTATAAACCAAAAACAATAACGTTCTTTAATTCTAATCCATCACTTTGAAGCAACAGGAAACTTGTTTATAAAAATGAATAGCGTTGTGCTGAATTCATAAAAAGAATTGGAAAAGAGAAGTTTACGAGATATCGAATTAAAGTGAGAGGAAAGAGAGCACACATGTTGAACAACAGCCTGAAATATTATTAAAATGAAATATTATTGAAATCTTGATACCGGCAACTCGTCAACTGATGAAATATTCAACCCTCATTTGTTTTCAAAGTTTATCTCTTACCAGTTGAGAAGTCGAAATTCCACATTCACTTCAACTTTGCTCCAACTTTCTTCTGCCCAGCGTAAGTGGTGGATTGTTGAGTGCTTGGGGAAAACAAATGATTTATTGCTGCAGTTCAAGCTCGCTCATGGCTGGAGAATTATGAGGCGGCTCTAGTTTTCAAAACAACATTTCCATAAGAAACGATAAACTAGTTGAAATAATTACACTTGAAATGGCAGAACAAAAATGTCTAGCTTACCATTGCTAATGTAAATATAATCTTAGTAACTGAAGAGTTCCTCACTAGTTGATCGAAATTAAAAAATTACCAATAATTGATAAAATTGTAAAATTTCAGAGATTCGAAATAAAAAAACGCTTTGTTATATAATTTGCATTTTTTAAATAGATCTTTGTCATATTATGCGAAATTTGTCTTTGTCATGCTCTAAAATTTGTCACAATTTTATCACTAAAATTACGGTACTCATTCTTTAATTTAGGCCTATTTCGATACATCAGCTTCAAATGATATTATCATACTTTCTCTACTAAGTACTGTAGTACTAAAAAGACCGGCCTACAGTGGTAAGACGTGCTTCACATCGCTCTGTAGATTTATTCAATTAATCGTTGGTTTTTGGATTAACTTTCATCTTGAAGCGCTTTCTAAATCGCTGTGTGAGTGTCAGAGTATGTGATTCGATGGATTCTACTTACACAGACTAAGTAAGTAGACAGCAAAAGCGTAAATCATAAACTCATAATTTCCAAAGTTAAGTTGTGGACTATAAAAGCGTAAATCATAAACTCATAATTTCCAAAGTTAAGTTGTGGACTATAAAATCAATCAGCTGTTGACCGGCTAAAGTTGTAGGCTGTTATCTCTTTCCGTATTGTGTGAGCTACTCCTGTGGTCACGAGTTCCATTCATTTTTTTTCTTTAAATGATATGTGGAAATGATGTGTGTATTTTTTCTTTGATATTGTGGAAGGTATCCATTATGGATAATAAGACGAAATTGTCACAACCACATTTATTAAGAATACCGAGAAACTAGTTTCGGTTGTTATACCGTTATCAATCTAAAACAAACTAAAACAGTTTTAGTTTGTTTGAGATTGATAATGGTATAGCAACCGAAACTAGTTTCTCAGTATTTTTAATAAATGTGGTTGTGACAATTTCGTCTTATTATTCATTCTTCATTAGTTCCATTCATCTCATTACCCACGCACAAGTCTCAAGACGCATGAGGACATCATCTGAAAAGGTTACAATACGAACATTCTGCAGTAATTAGTAACTGCAAGTAAGAGTAAGTAATCAGTGGAATCCAGAGGAATGCAGAAGATCATGAAACACTCCTCCACCAACGTAAAGTCGAGAAAATTGAGCTGCTAGATTGGGGCGGAAACTCTATAAAGTCTAAGGAATTTGAATAAGTGAAGCGTGAATTTGAATAATTCAAGTATCAAGTGAAGAAGCAAAGCAGTAAATGATTAAGCTCCAGCTGAGTAGAACAGTACAAAGATCAAAGTGTGCATAAATTAAGCATCGGGAGCATTCAACTAATGTAGCAAATAAATGCTAATGAAGAATCCTAGCGAGTTCTAGGTAGACTATACAGTAATAAGTGATAAGAAAAGGTCGCTTATTTGTCTCACTATAGACTAAATATCAATAAAGAATTTAAAAATTCTCCTAGTAATTAAAATACCTATCACCTTCACTATTTATTCAAATACATTATTTTCCTTGAGCCTAGTTGTTCTATAATTTTATCTACTACATTGCCGATTGTGGTAGCCTATCTACTGAATTTGTTGGTAAAAATATATTTTTGGAAAAATTGCAAATTTTGTAATAGAAGAAAGAACAAATAATGCTCTTATTAAAGGATATTTGAATTGCCCTACTTCTTCAAAGGAAGTCTGGTCTCATAAACAGTGTTTAAAACACACTGGAGTAGAAAAATGAGCTTAAAAAATTGTATAGTGAATAAATGGGGTACAGTTTACTGATAAAAACAAGAATGTCCATGCTTGAGACTCTACCCCGCATTCTGTGTATGGGAGTACACGAAAATGGAACTATTTCCCACACATACAGGTAAATCGTACAAATTGTGCAAAGCATCACCTAAGATCAGTGGCATAGTGACGGGGAGGGGGGGGGGTCCGGGTTACAACCCCCCCTTGAGCCTGCAAAAGAGGCCCCAAAAACGAGTAGGGAGGCATCAAAAGTAAAACGATAATATCGGTTACTGGAGGTAAAAAAGTTTCCATACTTGAAGTGTTACAGCTAGAAAAATACTATAATTTCGATATTTAAAATACTTTAATTAACTAAAAATAATAAATTCATCAAGGTCACAGAGGGTATGGGGCGAACAAGACAAGTTTTCTTGGACCTCAACGTCAAGGGGCCACATTATTTTACAAATGCAAGCAAGTGATAAAACAAAAATAAATTAAGGGGCCCAAATTGTCCAACTAGGGCCCTCCAGGGCCCCTTTTTTCTCCAGCTTAGACCTCTAGAGGCCCCTGGCGCCGCGGGACCTTTGGACCCGTTTTTATTGCCAGTTTAGTCATGTGAGGTAGAGATTCAAGTAGGCTGCATCTAGAATATTTCAAATTTTAACGTTTATAAACAAGGGTCCCCTAATTACCTCGGCTTTGGGGCCACGATCAAAGGCCCCACGATGCTGGTGGGTCCCAGTATTTTCGGAGCCCCCAAAAATGGGTTTGAAGGTACCACCTGTGAATTAAGTTTACACAGTAGGCTGGAAAGGAGAAAAGGTCTCTTAATATTTTTGCCGACGGCCTTCAAATGCTCATTTCTGTTACTGTTACTAATGCTCAGATCTGATACCCCATAGAGTGTATTGTGATCGTGAAATTTGTCAGACCATGAATCAATCAACACATAATATGAGGGAAGAGTTGATTACCACAAAAATCTTAGAATTGCACTTTCAAGACCTGGAAAACATTTTTTCTCCTGTGGAGAACCCTCAGAATTCCCAATGTTTTGAAGTTCCGTCACTCTATATGTAAATGCAAAATTACTATAAGTTAAAGTTTGGAATTGGATATTAATTCATTCACTCTTTGCAAGTTGAATCAGGTTCCTTTCAAAGACATAATAATTTTTATAATTTTACACATTATACATATTCCAGTATTAGTGAATAGTTCGTTGCGAATTCAAGATTTAGCTACACAAAAAAAGAAGAGAAGTTCATTGCTCCCTCTGGTGCCACTCATTGCCCTTTTCCCTATAGCTTCCACAACTTTTTCAAGGAATGGTTTTCAGTTGGTCTACACTCGAATTTTATCATTAAATTAAAAAAACAATTCAAATTAGTTACACAGATTCTTTTGAGTACAGTAGGCAACTAGGCATAGATGGAATACATATTCGTTGGTAGTTGGGAAATCGAGTCATTAATAATGAAATTATTTAATTAGTAGAAAATTATTTAATAATTTACAATTATTGAAAATTGGTGTTTAGGGTGAGGGAGCCTCACCTTTTGGTGTAAGGGAGCCTCCAGCCACAACTCTGCCCCCGGGTCACTAAAATGTCTCTGATTGTAATAATAATTTGAAACCACTATAGATTGTTAAATTAGCTTTATAAAAGTAATATTTTTTGGATTTTATACATTAAAATTTGTTCAAACCTGATTAATGAACTAACAATATACGAAAAGTGGGTTCAACCTCTTGGGCAAACGATTCATAAAAGCAATGATTTATTGAATTTAAGCTTTCACTTTACCCAATTTATAAACTTCATTTAAAAAAATACTTGTATAAAGTTACTGTTTTTAAGCCTCTAATCAAGCTCTCAACATCGAACACTCAAAAATTTCCCTATAATGTGGACTAAAACGAATGGACTTAAGCTTTTCTAGATATGGGTCTACAATCTCTTGGAATACGACTTTAGAGGGACTATTTATCAAAATTTACCCGGGGGAGGCCCCCCTGGACCCCCCTCACCATGGGGAGTATTCATACCCCACAGACCCCCCGGGGGCCATCAAATCTTCGATAACCCCCCCCATGAAAAGATTTTCGCTACGCTACTGATCAAGATCACCAGCATCCATCCTATATTCTAATATGAGTAGTCTATGTACCAGCAATAGCAAAGCTTCCTGAGCTGTATCAAGGCTGATACGTAGGCCACGTTAGTATATCAATAAAAGCTCTTCTCATCGAAATCCAACTGCAGTGGCGGATACCAATTCCACTAAGCCGATACATGAAATAATTTATTAGTCTAGGCATGTAGAACTGTGGGACGTGTATCTACTGAACACGTGAATCGAACCAGTGAACTCGAGAGAGAGCTGAATTTGATAAAATCTGCTGGCCATTTTAGCAAACCAAGATTTTTCTGGATGGTCTACTTTGTTTTTAAATTTATGAAGAGAAAAGGATTGTTCAATAAAAGTTTGGCAACAATTTACTACTCTTTTTCCACTGTGAATATTACGGTATTAGGGAAACTCCTCAAAAATATTCCAAAATGATTTATATTTGGTCTGAATATAGGTGACAGGTAAATAGTGATATGGTGATATGGTGACAGGTGATAGGTAAAAATAATTGGAAAGTTCAAGAAAACTTGAACTATTGAATCAATCTATATCAAAAAGGCAAATGTCCCCAAAAATTGGATTTCAAAAGGGATTAATTCTTCAACATATGCATACTTACTCAATAAGTTGCATTGTTTAAGACAGAGGCGCTCATAAGGGATGGGCTCAGGGGCCCGGACCCCAGAAATGAAGATAATTTGGTCAGATAAACAAACACCCGCAAATTTGTGTTGTCAATTATTTTATTTGCTTGAGGCCTTGAAAAATAATAATATTTCAAGAATTCGGTGTCATTCAATCTATGAATTTGTAAATTTATCTACTTAATTATTCTAAAACAAGGAATGCCAAACCTATAAAAAAATAGAAAAAGTATCAGAGGCTCACTGTTTGTAATAATGTTCATTTAAAAAGGTTTCCTCCATTAAATTTTCTTTGTATTTGTGATATTTATTGTGCTATCCGTAATGAATAAATAAACCTAGTCACTTCCATATTTATTAATTCATAATTTCACTAGAAAATCTCTGAATAAATCATGTTTCAAACCAATCAATTGATTATCAATGTAACATTTTGTTTAATATTAAGAGTAACATTTTAAATAGTAGTGAGATGATAGCACTTGTTCAGTATCTAGGATATTAATTTGTGTTATTTGAAATGGTTATTAAGCCTATTGTGGCTGAGAAATGAATAAAATATTGCTCTTATTTGCCCTTTGCTTGAATAAATTCTTAGATTTGAGTAAACGTGCCAGTTAAACAATGAGATTCCAATCACATAGAATAGATTGAAACATTAAATTTGAAACACTCTTCTCTAATGTTTTGATTTTATGATACAATACTTATTGATGTTCAAGTTTGGTAAGATTTAAACATGAACAATCTACCTTGGAAATTATATGGAAAGCTGAATAATTCAACCTTGTAATTTGAATAATTGAAATTGCATATTGAACCATGGAAATGGAAAATTGAATCATTCAATTACTTTCTATATCCTAGTTTTAACAAACCACAAAACAAACACTACAAACATTTCTGCTGATATACTGAATGTTGCAGCTAGCTTTAAAACTCATGAACACTAATTAGCACTGGAAATAAGCGAGTTTATGATCAAGTTCACTCTTCCTTATAAAGCCGCATATTAAAGCATATTCATACTATAGTTAACAAGCTCACAATGTGGGTAATATTCACACACTGTATTCAGTGTTATTATATGAATATTTTGTAATTTTAGCTTTTAATACATCTTCTTCTTCTTCATGTGCCTTCTCCATGGCGGAGGTTGGCTATCATGATGGCGATTTTTATTTTATTAGCAGCTGCTCTGAATAGGTCGTTAGAGGTACATTGGAACCAATCCCTCAAGTTGCGCAACTAAGATATTCGTCTTCTGCCCACTGATCTCTTGCCAGTTATTTTTCCTTGCATAATGAGGTGCAATATTTCATATTTCTGTCCCCTCATTATGTGACCTAGGTACTTTAATTTTCATTCCTCAATTTCACCTATGAGCTCTGGCCTTTTCTCCATTCTTCTGAGAACCTCTTCATTTGTTACATGGTCTGTATATGAGATTCTAAGCATTCTGTGGTAGGTCCAAAACTCAAAGGCTTGTATTCTCTTTTCACATAATTTATTCAAGGTCCATGCTTCCACACCATATAATAGAACTGGAAACACAAAACACTTAAGGAGACGGATTTGAAGACCCATTTTTATATCTCTTGATTCCAGTAGACTCTTTAATTTGATAAATGCAGCATGTGCCTTCTCTATCCTATTTTTAATTTCAGTGTAGTGATCAGTGTTGGAAGTCACCCGAGCCCCAAGATATGTGTATGCATCCACCCGCTCCAATCTCTCATCTCCAGCAAAAAGATCACCCAAAGGAGGTGCATCTTTAGTGAATACCATGTACTTGGTCTTCTTGGCATTGAGACTTAGACCACCTTCCTTACTTGCAGTGATGACATTATACATCATTCTCTGGAGATCCTCTATGTTCTCAGCCAGCAAGACAGTATCATCAGCATACCTCAGGTTGTTGATGGGTATGCCATTGACTTTTATTCCTCCTGTCTCTTCTTCCAGGGCCTTGCTGATTTTTTTCTCCGATTAGATGTTGAAGAGAAGCGGTGATAGCACACACCCCTGACGAACCCCTCTCCTAATTTCCAGCTCCTCACTCCACTCTGATTGCACTCGTACTGTAGCCTTCTGGTGAAAATACAAGTTTCGTATCAGGCGAAGGTCACATGCATCTATTTGAGACTCTTTTAGGATTTCAAGTAACTTACTATGTTGTACCTTGTCAAAAGCCTTCTGATAATCTATAAAACAGGCAATTATTGGTTGGTTCACATCTAGGCAATGCTGCACAATGACATTGAAAGCAAACAGAGCCTCCCGTGTACCTAAGCCATTCCTGAAGCCAAATTGGGTATTTGATAAATTCTCTTCCAGCCTGTTGTAGATTCTCCTATGAATTATTTTGAGAAATCCCTCCATTGTATGACTCATCAGGCTTATCATTCGGAAATCTTCACACTTCTTAGCAATGGACTTTTTTGGAAGAGTTATAAAGATTGACTAATAGTTATAAAGATTTAATACATAATAAAGTTAATCTAAATTTTCAAATAAAAAGTATGAAACATTATTTAATTCTGAATTAAGTGGAAAGTGATATTCTGGGCCAGTTGCATAACTAGTTATAATAATATAATAATAATTATACAATATTTGCAATCTACAAGTAGAAGATTCCATTACATTTGACAGTGACAGCAGTGTTTATAAATCTAGTTTGTAAGAGGCAACAGGCCAAGGATGAAAGCCTGATATAAGTACCATATAATAATGCTACAACAATTTGAAAAATCCATATATCAGATATTCCTATACATACGGAATCCATATATAAATATATATATATTGCTAAAGGAACACTCACGCTGAAAGGTTATGTAAAGCTCTCTCTTCCTCTTGTTTTTTCTGATGCGTTTATTTTTCCACAATTTTGTTATTTTGGTGATAAGCTTTGTTTTTGTTTTTACTTGTGCCAGGTTGGAAATGACAGATTTCCATGCATAAAGGCATAGGCAAATGATTTCCATGCATATTGATTGAGTCGGAATAAATTCTGTAAAGCTTCCTGCTGCTCAATCATTGCTGAATTCCAATATTCATTGGTATTACAAGTTGCACCTTCAATCACCTTTTTCAATGTTATTTTCAACTACTGCAATAGAAAGACTGATAAAATGGAAAACGGGGAAATTGTTGATGATTTTGCTTTTTTTACATGCAAAACTCAAAATATTTCATTGGTCACCTTTCCAAGTTGAAAATTTTAAAAGTTTAAAATACTGTATAGTCTAGTAAAAGTATAATATACAATGATGTGAGAATTTGCACTTATTTTAACATTGATATTTGTGATGTTAGATAAGATTCTTTAATTAATAGAAATAAAAACATGAAATATTATTTGATGTCTTATATGATGGCCATTTCGCATTGAACACATGGCTGGAGGTTTTGTAATAGCCTTCGAGTCTTATGTTAGTGCTTGAGTGGAGACCATAAATGCTGTAATGTACAATGCCGAGATATTGCTAATTTGCAATAATTCTGGTGACGTATACGTATGTTGAAACAAGTTAGTGTTGTCAGTTATGTCATTCGTATTACCAATTATAGTAGCTGAACCGTTACTATCCAGGGAAGGATTTAATCGCGCTTGCGTCATTGAACTGTTCTATCTCTCACTGAAATCATCGCTTTGAAAATCTGGTACACACTCGGCGACACTTTGAATGTAATCTCGTGTTGATCAGCAGCTTTTGTACGAAAACTATGCGAGTTATTATTCCATCCCGAAAGACGCACCAGTAATGAATACGTAGCATTGCAAAGGTTAATTGGATCCATGATTTTCAGCCAGATATGCGGTGATAACGTCTCTTGAGAATATACACTCTCTATCAAAAACCGTTTCTCACAAATCTATTCGGAATGAATACTATGATCGCATTGAATAGAAATGGTAGGCCACAGTTCAATTACATTCAAAGCACATTCAAGCTCTTTAATGAACACGTGTAGATTACCCATCTTGCCAATCAAAGTTTTTCTTTGTTTTTTTTTTAGTAAAATGAATAAATTTAAGTATCAGCTGCGTATTTCAAGTTGACAAAAATGACGTCTATATTGCAGATTTATGTAAATAAATAGTTTTTGGAGGTTTCGTGTATAAAAGCAGGACATTTTCATTTGAAATTACACCTTCAAAAAAAAAAAAAAAAAAATTACATTCATGCTATAAGTGCTCACACTTGAGTTGAGGTGAGATAATGATGAAAAAATTGAAAGACATTTCCGAGTATCAAATTCGGGCTTAATTGATATTGTAAAAGTGTGCCACTGTGGGTTCTGGGATTTATTTGTAATAATAACGCCTATTACAAAATGAGACTGAAATTTATTGATTAACACTAATAAATCACAAATGAACTGAATCGGATTACTACTATGGCACAAGCTTACAAATTAAGAACTCTAATTTAAACGGCTAATAAATTAACAGTAATTACAATCAATTGATCAACATACTCAAATAATCTACAATGAAAAGTCCTCTAATAGTCTACTTGAAATTTTAGTTCTAATAACAAATTACAGATCGTTTAGCACTATTAATTGTCAAGTCTCAACAGTTAACAGTCCTCTTTTGGTTAACAGTTCTTTTTCACAATTACTGATTATTAGCCCTACTATTAATGACATTTTGTCAGTTGAAAGTTCTCTTATCAAAGTAGACTTATAGAATGAATTCTAATTGATTTACCATTCACCCTAGTGACAGTCCAACTGCTTCACCAGACACAGAACTTCACTCAGCGATGATTGAGAGTCTGCAAATTAAAATTCACTTATAAAATAACAACTCTAATTCACAACTTAAACAAAACACAAACACATTTCTGCACTAAATACCACTGTCTATACTGACAGAGTTCACACACAGAGCTACTCACAGTTCCATCTTCATACACTGACTAACTCGTTCCCATCGGTTGCTGCCTTTATATAAAATAACTTGTTCTAGAACGTTCTTCATCCTTCCCTCACATTCCACAAATGAAAGGCGACAACAATGTCATTGACCGCAGGAAGTTTAGAGATGTGACCTAATTTGTGTGTTGCCATTTGTAGCCAATAGCCTTTGTTTCCACTGGGCGAGGGAGCAATGACCTGGGGTAGAAGGAGAGAGAGAGTGAGCTGCTACACACCCCCCTCTTCCAAGAATACCCACATTCTCCTCATCACTGGCGCCTTCTGGAAACTTCCTCTGGCTCCTTGTCACAATATCATCCTCATTCTGTGAAAGTTATTGTTAATATAAATCCTGTTGACAAGACTAGCAAATATAAATTTTCCTATTATTTGAAAAAAGAGTTTGCAAAAAATGACTGGTCTAAATAGTTTAATTAGGACGTTTTAGATGCTGTTGAATGTTCCTTGTATAGTAATTAACTACTAGTATTCTCTAATAGTTAATATGAAAAATGGATTTATTTGCTCATTAATTGCAAATTTAAAATTTCTTGTATAAACAATGTTTGCAAAACGCTAAATTTATATAAAAAGGTACGTCAACATAGCAGATCGTTATGAATCAACGAATCCAAGATGGAAAATGAATGTATGTGAGTTACACTGCTTCTGCAATACAAAACCATTGAGAAAATAATGATAAACACGGAATAGGAAGCTTAATTCTCTCATCATGCGAACTCATGTGTCTCTGACCTCCTCTTAATTGTCAGAATATTTTGCTTCCGTTTGGGAGTTCTTTACCTCTCTTCCGCCATTTCTGCTATATTCATTTCTTCATATTTCCCACCTTCCTCCTTGCTCTTGAATTTTTCCCACATCTATAGTTAAATATCCTTCCACATGTTCCAACCTTCTGTTTAAATTCTCGTCTCCACAAACATGCCTAGTATTTTCTCTCACTCACTTTTACATTCTCACTATTTTGTTTTCATTTTCTCTTCCAGCTTGTTCCATCTATCACTTGGTCTGCCCCACCTTTCTTCTACTCACTCTTCCTCTCTCTTTGGATATCTAACTCTCTTTCCTAACCATTCTATCTTACTTAGGCGTTCTTTCACGTAATCTCTCTCATCCCTTCTCACCCACATATTCTATCTCCTGTGCTTTTCCTTTCTCCTTTCTACTTGTTTACCAATTATTATACACTGCTGTTGATACACAATGTCTGCGTTGGTTTTAACGCGGCCGAAACGCCATAAATTTTTCCCCGTGTACAGTTTTCAACTTCAACGTGCCTGCAAATGATAAAAATAATAAATCTTTCCTCTTTATAGCTTTTTAAATTACACTAAATATACAGTGAAGGGTGCCCGAAACGACATTAGGAAATACATAAAAGTAGGCTACACCATCATATCTAGCCTACATAATATAAGAATGGAATACAGCATTTTTAAAATCGATTCAAGATTTACAGATACGACTGGTGAGTCGCTATTACTGCTTATTGTGATAATTTGTGTAAGAATTTCTAAAGATGGGTTGCAGAAACTTTTTTTCCACCCTGATGAAAAAAAAACCTTATCCATTATTAGTGTTTCAAAGTATTTTTCACATGGTCTTCCTTCTGTCAATGCTCTCCCAGTTTTCCAATTGATTCTCTTTGTCATTCTCTACAGTCATTCATCTCAAGCATGGGAAGATTAAAGGGGGATGGTGGGGGTGAACCCCCCCAGTAATAAATTTTATAATGAAACTAATACGAGGATTGTATTGAAAATATGGATTCAATCAAAGAATGAGTTAGATACGGGAATATTCCGGAACTGTAATTCAATTTAGGTGAATATGCTATATAATTAGCATTACAATAACGCTTTATAGTGCATAAAAAATCATAAAATGATAGTTGCTGTTTTTGTTCATAAGTCAACAAAGGTTGAATGGTTCAGAAGAATAAGTCTCTCTATTCGAGTTCATTTTGTTAATAGCGTTTCGCCTATCAAGGGATGAAGCCAATGAATATTAATTTTCTTCCTCTATTGTGTCTAGATTTATAGCTGTCATTCCTATTTCTGTCTCACTTCTTGGAACCATTTCAAGTTTAGTTTTGGACTCTGTTCAATTGAAATATTTCGAAGATTTTTATCAATCGACTCTTCCCTGCATCTATTCTTTTCGCAGAGCAATTCACCACTGATTCTCTAAAACTGCCAAGAGTCAATTGCCGTCCTATTTCAACTCAAATGAATAATCGCAGTTTGAGAATACATGAAGTTGCTTGGCTAATTGGATGAAATCAATGCTGTAAATTGATTATCAGCTTCTTTAACCCATTACTGGATATCAACACAGAATACATTTTTCCAAAAGCATCAATAGGCTATAAAGTAAATCTATGTCTTGAAGTAAAGAAGAGTGCTGTTAGAAATCGCGTTTATTGTTGATTTAGCTCGAAATATACCGTTATGCTTGAGAGCATCAATAGGCTATAAGTAAATCTATGTCTTGAAATAAAGAAAAGTACTGTTGGAAATCACGTTTATTGTTATTTAGCTCAGAATATACCGTTATGTTTGAAAGCATCAATAGGCTATAAAGTAAATATATGTCTTGAAATAAAAAAAGTGCTGTTAGAAATCGCGTTTATTGTTGATTTAGCTCGAAATATACCATTATGCTTGAGAGCATCAATAGGCTATAAGTAAATCTATGTCTTGAAATAAAGAAAAGTACTGTTGGAAATCACGTTTATTGTTATTTAGCTCAGAATATACCGTTATGTTTGAAAGCATCAATAGGCTATAAAGTAAATATATGTCTTGAAATAAAAAAAGTGCTGTTAGAAATCGCGTTTATTGTTGATTTAGCTCGAAATATACTGTTATGTTTGAAAGCATCAATAGGCTATAAAGTAAATCTATGTCTTGAAATAAAGAAACGTGCTGTTGGAAATCACGTTTATTGTTATTTAGCTCAGAATATACCGTTATGTTTGAAAGCATCAATAGGCTATAAAGTAAATATATGTCTTGAAATAAAAAAAGTGCTGTTAGAAATCGCGTTTATTGTTGATTTAGCTCGAAATATACTGTTATGTTTGAAAGCATCAATAGGCTATAAAGTAAATCTATGTCTTGAAGTAAAGAAAAGTGCTGTTAGAAATCGCGTTTATTGTTGATTTAGCTCCAGATATACAGTTATGTTTGAAAGAATTTGTCATTTTCAAATGAAAACAAAACTATTGTTATTCTTGAAATATCCACGAAATGTAACGGTATTCTTCAAGTTATTTCAAGTTGAAATCACTTGAAGAATACCGATACATTTCTTGAATCTATCTGCTATCAATCTGAAAGCTCCGTTATTTTTCAAGAAATTGGTCGTTTTTGAATAAAAATTAATGCTTCTCTTGATGAAGCTCGCAAAGTACCATTACATCACGAGTATTCATTTATACTTTTAATAAGAAACTACTGTTATAAATAGGCAAGTCTCATTGCAAAAAGTACTGCTATTCTCGACCAAACTCGCAAAATACCGATACATTAAATACCAATACATTCATGTGCTTTGAATAAAAAACTAATGTGATAAATAGTAAATAGATAAGAACCGTTAAAAGTCATGCTCTTTGTTGTTGCATCTCGAAACCCCGTTATTTTTAAAGAAATGTTTCGTTTTTACACGAAAACTACTGTTATTATCAAAAAATCTCGAAAAATACGATTATATCTCGTGGGAATATCTGCTGCGATTCGTTAAGTACCGTTATAAATAGTTGTTTTTGTACAAAAACTGCAGTTATTCTCAAAGAAACTTGCAAAATACTATCTCATTCTTTGTACTGGATGCATCTGCTAACAATCTAAAACTACCATTATAAATGGAAAATCACCGTTACAAATCGTATTTTTCGTTGATTCGACTCAAAAAAATCGTTATTTTTAAAGGAATTTCTCGTTTTTGAACGTAAACTACCGTTATTCTCGAAAAAATACGCAAAATACTGTTAAATTCCGTAATTCCAGAATTTACAAAAGAGTAATTACTATGTACCATAAGAGTAATACTAAATACATAGAGTGAACACTGTGTACCGAAAAGTTCATAAGATTCAAGTTGTATATTTTCAAAACGAAAATTTGCACTGACATTGGAAGATAACCTAGAAAAAATTGGTCTCTGCTTTCAATATTTATTGAAAGAGGTAATTTCAGGCTATAAAAAAGCCTGTTGTTTCTTCACGTTTAGTTATATGTAGCTTAAATTTATTAATGAATGAATTTCTGAAAGTACCATTAAAAATCGTTTGCTCTGTTTATTTTGTAAAAAAAATACTACTATTTTTGAAGAAATTCTTCGTTTTTAAACAAAAATATTATTGGTTCCTTTAAAGGAGCTCGGAAATATTCCCTGATAAAATTCAGTGGAGGATTCGTAATCAATAATTAGGGGTGGCGTTCAGTCTCTTTCTATAATCCTACACGTTTTTCTGAAGAATAGGTGTTTGGTTTAATGATACATTTCGCAATAACGTTATTATTTACATTAATTATGTAATAATCCTACACGTTTTTCTGAAGAATAAGTGTGTGGTTTAATAAAGATACGTTCCGCAATATCGTTATTTACATTAATTATATTGATGGTTCAAACATTTAATTTACTGAGCATGCGGATTTCATGCTTGTAATGGATGATTCTGGCGGCGCTCTAATATATTTATTTACACGCATTGTGATTAGCAGCTGCTGCAAATTTGTTTTGTTGTGCAGAACGTGGAGGCTTGCTTTGTCTTACCGCCATTATCCCAGCCCCCAGCACCAGCCCACTACCGCAAGGTCTAATGGGATTCAGAATTATTTCAGCAACTGAACCAGCCGAGAAACTTTCCAGTCTCTTTTCATATCCACATTTCTGCGGGTAATGAATGGCGCCATGGCACCACACTCTTCAGCTACAGCTACTGCTGATACAGCTAGCAAGAAAACTAATTCGAAAGCTGCTAGTTAATCATCGTTAAAAGTTCGCTACAGAACTGCTCACAGCCAGCCGGCTATTAACTATTCAGAATAAAAATAGTTCCAATTCTTACTAATGTGGATCATCGTCATAATAATCATGTTTTTTTTGGAGTATGAAGCCCATATAGGTCTGAGACCTGTGCGTGGGTGATGAGTTGATGATGGTGATTGATTAGTTGATCCTACATGTTTAGGTGGGTTCCGAACCACCGGGAGTGATTTTACAGCAGAGAACAGTGTCTTTTATTTAATTCTTAAAACAATATAACTTAATTTTACTCAAATAACCTGCTACCATCAAAACCAGAATAACGTTTTGAAAAACCTTTCTTTTAAAAAAAATGTATATGTGGGTGAGGAGTGTTTTTTTAGAAGATTTCTCTAGTATAGAATAGTGCATTACTGTAAGATACAATATACCGGAAGATCATAAGAAATCTCCGGATTTCGAAGGGCTCTATTCACAAAGTACATTTTTCTGTTACTAGACATTATTTTTGACTATTCATATGAGGCAGCACATCAAATTTAATGTAGCTAGAATACAGTACGGTACAGTTTATTGAATTCGTCGTATACATCCGGTTTTACAGCTTCAATCGGTCAAATTTATAACGGTATTTTTACTTTTTAAGCGATGAATCCACAAATTAATAAGGTATTCTCAAATTAGCTTTCTTCAGGAGAAGAACGGTGATTTTCGATCAAAATCGACGAAAAACGCAGTTTATAACGTTAACTTCAGGTTTGAAACGGAACTTTCCGCTTTATAATCAATTAATACACGAATGGGTGCATTCTTTTTTTTTGAAAATTTTCCAAGAATAACGGTGCTATTGGCGAGAAAAGCAATTAATATCGGTACTTCGATGCACCTACAAACGGTAGTGACATTTCAAATAATCAACCAAAACAACCATTTTTAATTGTGATGAGATATAAGCCTGAAGATGATTGTAATCAAATACGATCTAAAGTGGATTGTGATCTAATACGGGACTCAAGAAATAGTTACGCTAACGATTTGGTTTTACTCCAAATAACAAGAAGAAGAAGAGAGAAAAACAATAATTAACAAATTTATCTTATTTATTAGGTTACAATTTTCTATTTAGAAGTAACAGACAACTTAAACCTAATAGTCATGATAACAAATTTCACGTTTTTCACAGAAAAACCATGAAAGCTGTAAGCATAAGTGACTGAGTTAGTGTTCACTGTTACTTTTGAATGGAAACCTAATGAATTAAATGTAATGAATTAGTGTCAGGTAATTGGATGAGAATAGGTCCAAACAATGTACTCTGCTTATATATTTTTCCGATTTTCATTGCTCTGACTGTCGTATTTCAGTACATAAATAGGAATAGAAGTACGCCTTTAGTAAACCTTAGTAGTATATCTTCATTTCCATGTTCCAGTACGGACCTACTCCGGATTGAAAGATCTCTGAGACTTTATTCAGCGCTTTTCTCTGTGCAAGGGGTTATGATGAGCAAGATCATTTACTCGAACGTTGAAAGAGTTTGTTCTGGTGAAAGGTTATGCGTTTGTCACGAGATACGAGGGAGGAAAAGACACCAGAATATAACTGAGATAACAATAGAAAATCCGTCAGCGAGAGAAAAACCCGTTTATTGTGAATTTGTAAGTCATTTTCCCTTGTGCGATAGAAAACGCCTGATTCTCTCCTCTCACTTTCCCGCTTTTGCACGCTGCGATTTTTGTATCTCCTCGAGCTATCAAGTGGTACTAAAACCATACAGACATTGACAACCTTTTGTTGAAGAAAAAAGAAAAAGGCTTTTCCCAAGCATCTTACCCTATATCTTCCTTCATAAAAAATCACCTTTTTCAAATAAAAGCTTCCAAAACGGTAGTACCTGGTTTATAAAAGGAGAGGATTCAAAGGAGAGTAGGAGAAAAAAGTCATTCAACATATTACTCGTACATAAAGCTCTTGTTGAAAAGCTACATTTTTGACCAAGTGGTCAAAAAAACTTAGTGAGGTCCCAGTTTTAACTCAGCCACTCGGCATTTCGTCTGTCTGTCTGTCTATATGTATGTATGTACTGTATTAGTTTCACGAGTTGATCCCTGGCCGATTCTTCCCCTTCTCCTGCAACTCTCCGCTACTGTACGTTGCAATAACATTAGCCCTTGACACAACTACGCTAGTTGTCAAACAGCACTAAACTCTGAAGCGCAGAAAACCTGTTTGTCTGTGGCCGTAGTTTTCAGATTAGGAATCCATCTACAGAGCATGCGCAGTTGACTTCCTACTAACACCGTGCTCTCGCACGATAAACCAGGGATCAACTCATAAGACCGATACACTATGTTACACAATTACGGCCAAACGCCTTGACCAACTGTCATGAAATTTCGCATAAATGTTCCTCATTCCTAGGCCAAGCGATTTATGTGTAAGGGGCAGATTTATGTTGTAATGACCAATAAAGCATATATATATATATATATATATATATATTTATAGACTTTTGACTCAATTTTCATTGCTTAATCTTTCATTGATGATAAAAACTGAAAAACTCAATATTTGAAAAGTCCATAATTTTTGACATCCCTTAGAAATTGCACCCTAGAAATAGCCCCCTATAAAGGGTTACTATTCATTTTTAGCAGCACTCAGTTTTTACCTCCAATCATAAAAAGCAAAAATTATCCATCAAAAATAAAGTTCAAAGTATGTTTTTTTAGATTTTTAGAAATTTAGATTTTTGCCCCTAGGGCAGTGGTTCTCAAACTTTTTACTTCGAGCCCCCCCTGCATAATTCAGCCGTAAGCCGCCACCCCTACATGTACGCCTATAAGCATACTATACATGTAGTACATATATGTATACGCACGTATAAGTGAGTCTCTTTTGACATTTTACAGTCAATGTTTATTTAGTCAAGTTTTGCACATTCTATGCATACTCTAATGGGGCAATAGTTCTAATCATAATAAAACAACAAATTCTATGCAAACAATTTTAATTTATTCAGGTACAAGCTACTATAGTACATAATTGTTATTTGTAACTCAAAACAATAACAAAAAAAAGAGCTTCAGTGTGAAGGATGTGCTTGTTTTTTCCGCGCATAGTTTGTTGAAATGTGGTGTCAGTTCTGATAACGCTACTCTGAGTTCCTTGGTCACATCCAGACTTGATCGACATATACTTTTCATGGCAGCTAGAGCATAAACCCTAGTTTCACAGGAATTAGTTGTGGCGAATGGAGTTAACATTTTCAATGCCTTTTTACTCAAAATTGGGTGTTCCTTTTGTACACCAATCGAGAAGGATGTGAGAGTAGATTCTTTGAACTTTATTTCAAGTGCAGTGTCACCTTGGAGGTCAATGAGATTTTCTTTTTCAATCATGTTGAGGGAGCACTCATTGACTGAGAGTTTGAATGGGTTTTGAATCCATGCCAAACCATCCAAGTTCTCATCAAAATATTTTTCAAAACGAGATTTGAGGATTTCTAAGTGTTCAAGAAAACATTTATTTTCATTGGCTGGAATAGTTGTTAGATTCATTTCTTCAGTAATAATCTTAAGATTAGGAAATAGCTAGGAAATTATACACTTGTAATTTTTAAAATAAAAAGATTGCTTACCGTAATTATTTTTTAAGTGAATTTAATTTATTCTCCAACCAAGCTTTGGGCCTCCCCTGAGCCTTCATCGCGCCCCCCCCCTTGGGGGTCGCGCCCCACACTTTGAGAACCGCTGCCCTAGGGGATTATTTTTACCAATTAGTGGAATGGAAGTCTCCAGAGTTTTATGCTGTACCTGATGAGAAGAAGAATTTCCCAATGATCTCAATATTTGAGGTTTTTGAAATTTCTCATTCCCCCGCAAATATATATGTATTTTTGAGGATGAAGCCCACATAAGTCTGAGACCTGTGCGTGGGTAATGAGTTGGATGATAGTGATTGATGAGCTGGACCTGCAGTTTTAGGTGGGTTCCGAACCACCAGGAAGTGATTTTACAGCAGAGAACAGTGTCTTTATTTTAAGAGTAGTAGTAGTTCAGTGTCAAACTTCTTCTTATAGAGTTTTCTTCCACTTCCAATCGAAAAACAATTGTCAACAAAACGCGGTTTTTCAAAAAGACAATTTTTCACTTCCTTTCCAAATATTAATGCTGAATTTATCAAAAATTTAGTATAAACCATTCCACTCAGCTCAAAAAGTCCTACAAAACAGAAAAGTTGGAAAATTCTCAATATTGAACATTTTCAACCCCTCTCCAACCTTTATGTTCATAGAATTTTTGTCAAGGATCAAATCCCCCCTCAAATCGTCTTAATTTCATTTTAAAACCTCCCGCACTCACATCAGATACTAATAATCAAGGGTAAATTGGGTCTCCTAAAACGATTGGGGGAATTTATTGAAAAAAAACCTTATAGCCTGTATACATCGCTCGGCCTAGGAATAAGCAACATTTGTGCCAATTTTCATGACAATCGGTCAAGGCATTTGGACGTCATCGTATAACATACATGCAGACAGAGAGACGGATAGTCGAAATGCTGAGCGATCGAGTTGAAACTGAGATCTCACTACGTTCGGCCAATAAGCTAGAAATAAGTTGCCCTTTTCTAAATATTTGCAAGCGCGTTCTCCAGCCCCAGGGCTCACTAGCAGCATAGTTATCAAAAATGAAATTACATATTTTCACAAGTAAACTGAGAGGTACAGGATGCTTATACTCAGCCAATTATAAATGATAAAGCACAGGCTCTCTTCCCTGGATAGTTATAATGGTAAAGACGATTTATGAATGCCAAGAGAGCAATCCACGTTCTCAGTTATTTCGACGGTTATTTCTTGAACGAGAGCTCAATATTCGAGATTCCTATAATACACATTCTAACAAGACAACGAAGTTGAATAGTCACCAACGAGTCGAACAGGAAAGCGTTTATCGTTTATTATCTCGTTTCTTCTTGAACAAACTGAAACTTAGTTGCAGCTTAAGTTGAACTCAAGTTCACTGTATCTATTCACCGGTGAGGATAAGTTTCTTGCACTTAGAGTCTCTTATCTCAAAGCGTTCTCCATCAATCAGCTAATCAACACACTTTGAATCATTTACAACTCCATCATCACAGATTATAATACAGAATAAATGGCACTAAAAGGATATTGTATTGTATCTTTATAGTTTATGGTGTGCTCTTAATATTTTAGTGCCTATAGCTGCAGACAATGTGGTTTCAGAATCTATTAAAAATTAATCTGTATTTATTAATAATCAATCTATTATAATCTATTCCAAGTTTCTTATTTGAGAGTCATTAATTCAATATTGAAAATGAAAAATAGAAATGTCATATGAATATGAACAAATCACAAGTTAGAAAAACTACATTGTTTTATAAGCTCACATGCTCAAAAGTGTGTCAACTCAATTTTCAAATTAAAATGTGCAGTGAACTTGAAATTTTTAATTGCCGATAGTATTGTAAAACAAATGAAAAGCTATACAATAACAATGTAGCCTACATGATCAATAAAGTATGCAAAACATGAGTTATGTTTCTAGATAAAATTAAATTGGTACTGAGGACGAAAGTATTTCTTATATAATATTCTAAAATAACACTTTCAAACTGGACTAAATCCATCCAGGAGCCATTTCACATCTTTTACTAATAATTTTTTTGTCATCAGCAGTCAACTTACATATTGAATAATAGGACTACCAGCAGAAGTATAACTTGTGTGTCGGCCGTGCTGGATCAGAGTCTTTTTTATAAAGAAACCTGGATGAAAGCTGTGGTAAAACGATTTCAATGTGAGGAAATCACTGAACATGAATTTTGTATTATTGCTCAATAATTTTACATGGATAATTTGTAGCTAATTCTTTTCTGTTCATATTTATGTAAATTTGATGCAAAATTAATTTTTCATTCTAACGTGAATAACATAAAAATCTTCGCTTAAAAGTGCAATTTAAAAAAAAAGATCCCTCAGCGGCATGTTTTGTCTTACAAAGTATCAATTGAATAAAAAGGATATTGAATAGAACGATTACATAGTTCAAGCTCTACGTATCGTTCGTGAATGCAGGTCTTTATCACTGGAGTGGTATAGATGACATCCCAATTATGTCAACGCAAGTTATCAAGATTATAACACACAGCCCCACTCTTAATGCCGACGGAGACGTTGAAAATTTGAATTAATTCAGTTTTGGCGCTTCAAACTGAGGGAATAGGAAGCACAACTTAATAAGACGGCGGCAAGTATGCGGATGTACATGTGGAGTTGCTAGGTAATGAATTTTGAATCTTAACAGAGCACAACGTCAGATTCGAAGACGAAAATGTATGACTGACAAAAGTTGTTCTCAATTGCACGCTGTTCTCCATTGTAAACTATCACAATCCACACCGGCTGTTGCTTCTCAATTACGAGACAGAGAGAATGAGAATCGTGCTCACTCATCATCAAAATGGTCGTTTCCCCAGATATTCAGACTTTCCAAGTGATAAATTTATAAGAACTAGGTAGGAGAAGAACGGAGGAAAGAAAGGGAGAAGATGAATGTGAATGGAGAAGAGCGTATAAGTGGAAGAAGAGGATGGAAGGTGAAAAGATGATGAAGAAGAAGATAAAAAGGAATGAAAGCTTATGGAATAGAATAGTAGAGTAGGATAAATTGATGAAGGAAGGCAAGTAGAAGAAAACAGTTCCAATCTATAAGAACACAATTATTAAGTATTGAGAAAAATTGTTGCTGGAGAGAGCGAAAGAAGGAAGAAATTGGAGAAATGGAAGAAGAAAAAGTTATAAATTGATGAGATAAAAAGGTTTAAATGAAATAATAGGAATAAATACAGAGGAAATGATAGATGGGGAGGAGGAATATGGAGGAAAAATATAGAAATCAAGAAATATTATGAGAAAGAAAGGAAACTGTCAATATGTACAAGGTGAAAAGGGGAGAAAGAAGTAGTGTTAGAGAACAAGGAAGAAACATTAAGGGAAAGTAGAAGAGTGTAAAGATAGAAGTGATAATTCTATTATGGAGGCGCTGGTGTGGTAAGAATTGTCAGAGGTGAGGGAAAAGCAAAAGTAGAAGTATTCAATGTGTAAATCTATATAATATTGTAACGTCATCATAAGTTGGCGACCATATGCTATTATGGTGTAAGAGGAAAACGTATGAATTAATTCAGTTTTGACGCTGGTGTCATTGTTATCATAGCTGTTATTGTAAGCTACCTTTCCCTTCCAATTTGGCATCTCCTTCATCTCATCTTGTTACAGAATTTCTAACGTTCATCATCACAAAATTAAATTATCCTGAGGTTTGCAGAAGTTGTAATGATTGGAAATTAGAAGTAGATAAATATCCAGTAAGAGATTTCAAGGAAAGACCGAAGGGTTAAATATACTCCGATGCGGATTTTACTCAGAGTCTCTTGGAAACTTTAGTCAAGTTAGTCTGCAGCTCACCCAACACCTCACTAGCACTAAAAGTGAGAAGTCACAACTTTCTTAACATGAACAGAAAACACATTAAAAGTTGGAGTTGTGCTTCCCATGCCTTGACGGGGTTTGAATCTTCACAAGAATTCAATGATTGATTGATTGATTACTCTCTCTATACTGTGAAGCGAAAATCTCATCTATTTTTAACTATAGACTAATAGACTAGAAGCTTTAATATTGAAATAACAGAGCACTAGGCCTATCATTACGGAGCGCAATTGGTTGGGGTGTCGCAACTTCAGCTTGCTGTCGTTTAAGCGGTCGTGGGTTCGATTTCCGCTCCTCCGTCTGGCATCTATGTGTAATCATTCACCTCATTACCCACGCACAAGTCTTGAACTCATTTGGGCATCATCAGCAATAAAAAAAATTGTACTGAGCTTAAAATTAGGTTGGATTACTAACTCAGTTGATTTACTTTTTTTAAACCTGTATCTTTGAACCCATTTTATACCGAGCATGATTTTCTGCAATTTCTGTCAAAAAAATGCTGATTTGATTTTTTTTTCAGATGCCACCATTTCCAAGTCACATCACGAATGTAGATTGGTTCTGTAGATAACCTCTAACTTGCAATCGCAGTGAGCCTTTATAACGAACCTACATTCGGGATATGCATTTGTCAAGCCTAGACAAAAAAAGTCACCTTTGTTCGTGAGACAATAAGTTGCAGTAGATCATGCTATTGTGAAAACTGTGTTAGAGCTGGTGTCGTATTGTTAACTTAGCTGCTATTGTAAACTCCCTTCCAATTTGGCATCTCCTTCATCTCATCTTGTTACAGAATTTCTAATGTTCAATTTACGTTTAGTAAACTGAAGTAATTTCAGGGAAAATTTTCGCAAAAGACTGTGAAAATCAGGCATGGGAAGGCAACTTTGATAGTGTGCGATAGATGATAAACTCGCACCAATTAGTGGATTGCTTGTTTTTTCTTCCTATTGAAAGTGATCGCAATTAAGGTAATGACACATCCTGTTGCTTCGTTTGAACTACCCGCTTCCATTCTCATCCTTCTTATTCCTCTTGAGTATGTGACTCTTACCTTCAGACTCTTTTCCAATTAATCTCTCGTGAAACACACGATACAATGCCTTCGATGGAGCTGATGGGAAAACCGATAGCAAACAGGTTTTCTAAATTACTGCAAAAAGTTTGCTCACTACACTGTACAACATTTGATCGACATTCTGTGTAGCCTACATTGAATTCGTGACTGCATTACAATGAAGCGTATTGAATGCAAAAGCGTGTAATCTCTATTCCAACTCAACGATACGACCATTTCATTCAACAATATTTATTTATATTTCGAAGTCTAAACTCAACAAAAATTATCATGAAATAATAAAGAACGAGAGAAGAAAAGAAGAACATTAGACAGAAAAGGAAGAGATAAATGATTGACGAAGAAAATAAGAGTTGAAAGAGATGAGGAGGAGATAGAAAAAAGAAAATAAATAGAAGAAGAAGAAGAAGAAGGAGGAGGAGGAGGAGGAGGAGGAGGAGGAGGAGGAGGAGGAGGAGGAGGAGGAGGAGGAGGAGGAGGAGGAGGAGGGGAGAGGGAGGAGAGGAGGAGGAGGAGGAGGAGGAGGAGGAGGAGGAGGAGGAGGAGGAGGAGGAGGAGGAGGAGGAGGGAGGAGGAGGAGGAGGAGGAGGAGGAGGAGGAGGAGGAGGAGGAGGAGGAGGAGGAGGAGGAGGAGGAGGAGGAGGAGGAGGAGGAGGAGGAGGAGGAGGAGGAGGAGGAGGAGGAGGAGGAGGAGGAGAGGAGGAGGAGGAGGAGGAGGAGGAGGAGGAGGAGGAGGAGGAGGAGGAGGAGGAGGAGGAGGAGGAGGAGGAGGAGGAGGAGGAGGAGGAGGAGGAGGAGGAGGAGGAGGAGGAGGAGGAGGAGGAGGAGGAGGAGGAGGAGGAGGAGGAGGAGGAGGAGGAGGAGGAGGAGGAGGAGGAGGAGGAGGAGGAGGAGGAGGAGGAGGAGGAGGAGGAGGAGGAGGAGGAGGAGGAGGAGGAGGAGGAGGAGGAGGAGGAGGAGGAGGAGGAGGAGGAGGA